>JANVCC010000034.1:10814318-11012069 GCA_025345505.1 Todiramphus chloris collaris
ATCAGCAATATGGAGAAAGTGAAATAATAGTTCAGTAGGAAACACTGAAAACAGTTATCTATTCTGTTCTTTTCCCTCAGTTTCAAATATCTGTCTCTTAAATGAATAATGACAAATAACACTGAGTACGCAGTCTGGTCTGTTTTGCAGACTCCAGTTTGATTTTCTTAAGTAAACTTTGTCTCAGATTATGACATCTATATGGTACTGAAAACCAGTCTAGTCTTGAGAAGGTTATATTCTTGTAGACTCTGGATACTTGAGTGAGGCAACAGGGCCTACTGGAGGATTAACAAAGTCCTTCAAAACCTGAGGACTTCGCTCCCTTCAAGGACTTCACGAAGTAACTTCTCTGCTGCAATAGTGTTGTGTGCGCACATTGGGAATAAGGGGAGGGAGGAAAGAGCTTAGCTCGATGTACAACAGAGCAGGCTTCAAAAGACAAAAAACAACACAGAATTTGTAGGAGAGAATGAAGTTGGGAGATGCTGTACTGTAGATGAAGAAGTTAGCCAGACTATTATAGACAAGCAGAAGATAATGTGGTAACCAGTCCAATTACACCTTGTTTTCTACATTGTGATGCGTATGCCTATGCGAGTGAGAAATTCATTGTAAGTTTCTTTTCATAGAAAGCTTTATTTTTGTGTTGGTCCTGGAGGGACTGAGTTAGAAGCCAGGGTTTATGGAATAGAGCACCTGGGCAACATGGTTTAGGTGTTAGTTTGGGTAATAATGACATTGAATCCAATTACAACAAACAAGTATTGGTCATGGACAGAATCAGAGACAAGAATAGGGTTGTTGCTTAGAAGGGTTATAACCCAGAGACTGGAAAATAATTCATATATTTGAAATACAGAAAATTAATGTTTTCTCGACTTCTGAAAATAACTTCAGAGTTTCTGAATATATATATTCATCTCGGGGAACCTGAGGTGCTAAACTCTTTACAAATGGAACAGCACCAGGAAATCATTGTAAACAAAAAAAAAAACCCTATTGTCAGAAAACACAAAATCATAATAAAGAAATGCAAAGTCTCATAGTTACAAAGAAAGATACTATATGAATTTTTTGAACTAACACCAAGTTATCAGGATGTCTTCATACAACTTAGAATCCCTAGATCACAAATATGTCACTTTCAAAAACAAAGCATAAAAACACCAGAGTTTTTTCTTTCCCTTCTTTTTCCTACTAGCTGGTAAATGTACAGTTCAGGTTTGGGGATTCCTTTGTGGGTTGTTTTCTGTTTGGTTTTTTTGGGGTGGTTTTCTTGTTTGTTTGTTCGGGTTTTGTTGGAAAATGCGTCGCCATGCAGTGTTGATATTTTGGCCTTGGACTAAAGTGCTTTTGATTTTTCTATAGGGTTTTTTTTTTTTGTTCTTTTACAACTTGTTCTCAACTGGTTTATGATGGTAGCAGTTGGAACTAGCACAGAGAGAAAGTGAGGATCAGGGAATGCAGAAGGCAGTGAGTTTTGGGGAGCTGGCAGTGTGGCAATCTATACTATGTAAAATGGAAGAGACTATGATAAAGGAAGCTCAAGTATTTGTGTTTGGTCCAGAAAGTAAGGAATTTTAAAGTTGGAACAAGGCACCAATTTTGAAAGTAAGATGCAGCACTTAGACCGCTTCAGGATTGGCTACTGGGAGAGGTAAATCAGCTCTGTAGACTGGTGGCAGGGAGGTGTCAATGTCACAGAAAATACAACATTTGTAGTGAAAACGTGTCTTGGAATTTGGAATGTAGCTTACGTTGTTTTCTGATTTTTATTTTCGGTTTCCAATCATCTAATTGTTTTGATCTTAAGTAGTACTTTGGAAGTTTTGTAGGAAAGAGGGAGTCTCCCCCTGAATTACGGCAGAACTATTTTAACAGTGAATAGCACAGGCTGGCAGCAGCTTCCTTTTCTAATATGTAAATTGTATCTGGTTTTAAGGAAGAATGAAAGCGTTGCTCCTCAGAGGAGAATCTGCTGGCCTTTTGATACCTGTATTGAAATAACAAACCATAAAGTGAATACTTAAGTTAAATACCACAATTAACTATTTAATTTTCATCAGTAATTCTCATTCCTTTTAGCTTCGTGATTCAACAGAGCAGTTTCAGGAATATTACAGACAAAGATTACGTTACCAGCAGCACTTAGAACAGAAAGAGCAACAACGACAGTTGTACCAGCAAATGTTGTTGGAAGGAGGTGTAAATCAAGAAGATGGATCTGACCAGCAACAGAATCTTACTGAACAGTTTCTTAACAGGTTGGGAGGTTTGTTGATTCTCCTTCCACCCAATCCTATTCCTCCAAGTTCTCATAATAACCTAGTTTGGTGGTCTTTTTTGCTCTTCTCATTTGTTACTAGATCTATCCAGAAACTAGGAGAATTAAATATGGGTATGGACAGTCTTGGAAATGATGTACAAACACTTAGCCAGCAATGTAATGGGAGCAAAGGGAACGCACCTACCAATCCAGCAAGTAACTTTACATCACCATCTCCAGATGCTAGTCAGAGGATGACAGCTGATAGCCAAAATGTTAATACAAGCACTCCTCGAAAGCGTGGATCAGCTAACCAGATACCCTTTCCTGAAGAGTCACCTGTACAGGGGAACCAAACGTAAGTTATTTCAGATTGTTCAAGACTATAAGTATCTTTCTGTTAGCACCGTGGGAGTAGCTGTTTGTATTTATTTTAAGTTATCAAATGAATTTGTCACTGAATAGAGGTATTTAGCTCATGATCTGTATTTTCTGTATATTTTTATAGGGTTTATAAAATCTTCTGGTTTGTTTTGTTGCGTTTTGTTGTTTGGGTTTGGGGTTGGTTTTTTTGGTGACAGCACACATGAGAAATTAAGGTTAAGGTTTACATTTTGTATTTATTTTCATTTCAGACTTCTTTTTCCATCTTCTGCACAGTTCTTGTTTATTTTGTGCTCTACACAAAATAAATGTTCTTGTTTTGTGTTTTTCTGAAAGCTTATTTCTGAAACAAACTCAATGGAGAAAAAGGCAGGGAAGAATTGGGACCAGATTTTTTTTTTTTTTTTTTTGCCTGTTAGCACTCATTTAAGTTGACTTGAAAGCAACAACCATTTTTCCACGTATGTGTATACATATGCATATTATGGAATGAAAGCAAATATTTTTAACTTGCATTCACTTGTTCCATTCCTAGAGTTGCTGCAAAAACAGCAGCCCGTTGCAAAAATAATAGTTTATGAAGAAACAAACATACATAACACTTATCCACACAATGTAGTCAGTTCTGAGAATGACTGAAACTGTAACTTTAGTCCAAAAAATACTTATTAAAAAATCTGTCCTTGCCTTTGTTTTGATTATGGTTTAGTTTTTTTATGTCTTTGTGATTTTGTTGGTTTTTTGGGGTTATTTTAATAAAAAACTTCACCAAATCAAAACAGGGCATCGGAACACGCTGTCAATCAGTCACACTTGGAAGACTCTTCAGGGAATTTAAGTAGGACGAGAGGTGATGAGGTGAGTTTCTTACTGTCCTTTACAGTTTCTCTTTTCATGAGATTCTATATTTAATCCTGAGTATGTGAAATCCTCTCATTGTTAATAGATACTTAGAATGAATTTTGATGCAGTACCTACAGAAACACAGAACCCTTGAGATTGGAAGGGACAACTGGAGACTGAGTCTAAACCCACTGCTCAGAGAAGGGTCAACAACAGCGGGTTCCTTGGGACTGGGTCTGATTGGGTTTTCTGTATCTCAAAGGATGGAGACTCTACAGCCACTGTGGACAACCTGTTCCCATGTCTGACCACTGTCTTAGTGTTTTTAAAACAACAACAAAGTTTACATGGAATTTCCTTTATTTCAATTTGTGTCCATTGCCTCTTGTCCTTTCACTGAGTACCACTGAGAAGACTATTGCTCCATCTTCTCTACTCCTGTCAGGTGTTTTTAAACACTGATGAGATTTACACACACGCACCCTGAAAATCCCTTCTGATCTCAAGGCCAGACAGTCCCCTCAGCTTCTCCTTGTACAGTAGAGGTTACAGTGCAATGTCTTCTACAGCCATTGTTTTGTGTTTTCCAGGTTGAAACTTTGATTGTTGGACTCCAGAGTATGGTCTGACTTTAGGGAGATAACTTTGCAATGAGTACATTCCAAAATTTCTGCATCAAATAAAAATTAAAACTTTAGGAACATGGTGGTGAAGTCAGGAGGATGATGTAATAAAGCCTAGCATAATTCAGTGATAACTTTGCATTGTCTGTAGAGTGAAAAGCTGATTCTTATGTTTAGTACTATATTTGTTTTATAAACTATGTATGTGACTTGGAGTATTTCCAATAAAAATGCAGCTTTGTTCCCCTTGCAAGTTTCACACATCAAATGTTTACACAGAAATAAATCAATATCATGGGCATCTGAGGTGGGCTATTTAGAAGAGCAAAAGTTGTTGGAAGCCTGGAAGGAGAATGAGAAATGTTAATCTAATGTTAGCTGTAAAAGTGAGTTGAAGGGGAAAAAAAAAAAAAAACCAAACCAACTTTTTAAAGTAAGCTATTCCTTGACATAGAGTAGACATGGTTTTGCAAACCTGTAATGTTAATAGTTCGGGCAGATACTGCTACTTAATAATACTTTGGTACAGTAGTTCTATATTATTCTGCAAAACAGTCACATTCACTTTTGAACGCCCAGTTTTATGATGAAGAACCTACTATGACTGTTGCTCTTCTACACAGGAGGACAAATCGAAAAAGCAGTTCATTTGCATTAATACTCTAGAGGACACACAAGCTGTGAGAGCTGTAGCCTTCCATCCCAGTGGGAGTTTGTATGCTGTTGGCTCCAACTCTAAAACTTTGAGGGTTTGTGCCTATCCAGAAGTAATTGACCCAAGGTAAGAAAGCTTGTGTAATCATTTCTTTCTCTGTGTCACGGCACTTTCTCCCATAATAATCTGATAATCTATACATTTCATACCTTTCTTTTGGTTGTTGTAACCAGTGCGATGCTTTCCATAGAAACCTGAACGGCCAAACAAAAATAAGATCTGCTGATACTCGTGGGCTACTTTTTTGCTGCCTTCCATTAATGGCAAGATGCACTGCCATAGCACCACACCTTCCTTTCTGTGTGTTCTCGTTGTCTCAGTAGGTGGGCTTTTCTGTGTTTCGTGTGATGGCTTCTGATTATGATATTCCAGCTGTAAAAGTGCGAGATGTGTCAAGTTCCCAAGTCAGCACAAGATGTACTTCATGAGATGCAGTTTCTGGCAGGAGAACAAACTTAACAGTAGAGAAAGCAGTATCTTTTTCAACTTTTACAGCAAAATTTGCCAGAGTGTGTCTCTTGGCCTGTTATTACAAACAGTTTCCTGATACTTGGGTTCTTCGAGAGGAAAAGTGCTATTTGTGGTTTACTGTGCACCTAGTCTTTTCTGTTTTCTTTTCACGCATTTTTTTTAATAGGAGGGGGAGAAACTATTTTTTCACATGCAAATAAATATTGCCATCTCAATAACCATCTTCTTGTCTCTGCTCCAGTTACATTATTTTCTCAGAGTAGGGGCAAGAGCAGGCTTCTAAAACTTCAGAGTTTCATAGAATGTTAGGGGTTGGAAGGGACCTAGAAAGATCATCTAGCCCAACCCTCCTGCCAGAGCAGGATCACCTAGACCAAGTCACACAGGAATGTGTCCAGGCAGGTTTTGAACGCCTCCAGAGAAGGAGACTCCACAACCTGTCTGGGCAGCCCGTTCCAGAGCTCTATCACCCTCACAGGGAAAAAGTTTTTCCTTGTGCTTACCCTAAACCTCTTGTGCTCCAACTTACTCCCATTGCTTTTTGTCCTAACATTGGATGACATAAAGTTTCGGAAGGAGCTACACGTATGCACAGTGACTTTATCTGGGACATCTTCCTAATTTAGGACTCATGTTCAGGCTTCCAAAGTGTTCAAAAAGTAATCTGAATTACGGTTTTTTGACCCTTTTCCTCCTTAAATATCATTATTAAGGTAGTCTTTGAAGTTTAATTGTCAGAGTATGAAACAATTAAAAAAAGCTGATTTCTCCAATACCCAATGCAAGATGACTTGCTGAAGCCCAGACAACATCCTTTTGATGGGTAAAACAGTGCAAAATACTTCCACTGGAATAGACACTTTACTAACTATGGTCTGCTCTCAGCTTGTTACTCTAACCATTGGAAAAGGTTAGATTGACTCTGCAGCCTCTGTGTCTAATTACAGTGTGCAGTCTGTGAAAAATGATGTATTGCATCTGGATAGGAAAGGATTAGTGAGATTTCCTTAGTTGTGAACTTGTTCTTCTTCCTCTTACTGTTTTGTTTTCACTATGCTTACAGTCAGCCAAAAACATTTCATCATGGGATTTACAAATTATCAGACAGCTTGCATTATTTTAAAGATCTTCTAATCTTTGTAACAACCTGAGTCTAGACAGGCATTCAAAATTGTTCATGTTTTTTCAAAAAGCTATATTGTGTAGAATATCTGCTAAATAGGAGGAGCTTAAGTGTACGTCAGAGTTTCCTTGGGACTTGGTTTTTATTGTCCTTAAAACTGCTGCATGATTCAGGACAGGTTGGGTTTTGGCTGGTGGGTTTTTTTGGTGTGGGTCGTTGTGGGTGTTGGTTGGTTGGTTTTGAGTTGGGTTTTTTTGTTTTGGTTTGGGTTTTTTGTGTTTTGGGTTGGGTTGTTTATTATTGTGTTTTGTTTTGTTTTGCTAATCTGGCGTGGATTTCCTCTCTGGCAACAAAACTAAAGCAGCATCTATGCAGATTTATTTTAGTATTCTTTACTACAGCCACATTTATCTCAAAAGTTTTTAATTAGACTTACATGATTGCCTTCTGTTTCTACTCTCTGCACAGCTCATAATGATGAACATGTATGAGTTTTTCTTGTTTTGTCTTGTTGTTTGTTTGGTTTGTTGTGTGTTTTGAGGTTTTGTTGTTGTTCATTTTAATTTAATGGCCAAAGAGGAGACAGTTAAGTTAGGGCAGCACTTTTCTGTGCCTTCCCAGGTAGGGTTAACATAGAAGCCTTTTTCTTGATCCTTTAACCACTTCAGTGCTTGATGAGTCCCACTCATTCTGACAGCAAGGATGGCATAGACAACAACTTCTTGGATAAAACAGCAGGCCTCAATTTTTGTTACAGTATTGCTAGGCACAGCAACAGCCCCAAACACAAGTATATGGGGCCTGATCATATAATTATGCTGTCATGACTATGTCTGGTGGGTGGGAAACTGGAAGAGAAACACCTTCCTCCACACATACACAGAAGTTACAGAGGCTTCTGTGGGGCTTTTTTCCCTTAGGAATTTTTCCAATTGACAGCCTGATAGTTTAGTCCCAGATTTTAGCCATGCCAGCTGCACCAAGTGCTACCATAGATAGTGTGTGCCTTATGAGCTTGCTTGGCTTATTGTTATTTGATTGGACATAAGCACAATCAAAAATGGCTACAGGATCAAGATGCTTCAAGTCTGAAGGATATAGAGAAAAATCCCACCAGTTTAGGAGTCCAGGAATAAGATTTCTTTGTCTGTAGCTAGAAATAATTATGTTTTACCTGTATTCAGCTCTTTCTAGATGAAGGGACTGTGTAAGTTCTTTTTGTATGTCTAATCACAAATACAATGAGAAGATGAGGAAAAACAGAGAAAATGGGATGGAAAAGATCCTTTTGTTTTGTCTTAAATCACATGTATATGTTTTAATGCTAACCATCATAGGTATTTCATGTTACCCAAAATAGAAATAAAACAGTATTTTCATTTTAGAATACATTTTTTTCCTTATAAAAATACCTTGGTTTTTTTTTCCCCTCAGTGCTTATAATGCTCCTAAACAGCCTGTGGTTCGATTCAAAAGGAACAAGCATCATAAAGGATCGATCTACTGTGTAGCCTGGAGTCCCTGTGGACAGCTGTTAGCTACTGGTTCGAATGATAAATATGTGAAAGTACTGCCTTTTAATGCAGAAACTTGTAATGCAACAGGTAGTGTGCATGTGTTTGTGTGTTTATTTTAAAGAATTTATTTTCAATTACTTGGCCGGTATTTGGCAAAACCATTCAAATTGCATTGATCATGTAGTTAATAGGTTTTGTTATTTTTATTCTAATACATGGATTAACTTAGTCTCTCTTGCCTTTCACCATCTCTGTCCAGCAAAGAGCCACCAAGGGGCTGGGAATTATCTTTTGGGTTTTGTTTGGTTTGGTTCTTTCTTTTGTTTGCGTTTTGCCTTTGTTTTTCAAGACTCTAGGTTATTGTGCTATCTTCTGGTACATTTGTATTTTCTGTCAGATACGGTAAAACAGCAAGGTTTCCTTAACTCTAGTTCTTGGTTGTCAGTAGGAATTTATTTCCACTTCCAGTTCCCCTTGCCTATTTCTGTCATGTTCTCCCCCATCTTAGAAGTGTAACGCTTCTCTCCCAGCAAATAGTATTTTCAATGCCCAACCCTTCTAATCACTGAATGTGAACAAAACTGAATATGTCTGTGCCATTCTCTGCTTTGAACTTAGGCTATCTTGTCCTCTCTTGTTCAGTTCTGTCCTGGCAGAGAAAGCCTCTTTAGTTTACCAACCTTTATAAAAAGAAAGAAATGTACTCTAGAAACCTCAGCTGGAATTGGCTGCGTAGGTGGTCTGTGTATGTTTTGCAAAGCTTTAGGTACTGTAGTAGGCTCAAGCAACACTCAGAAATAAGATTCTTGGAAATTTTTGTTGAACTCCTGCAACTGCAGTAATGTGTTCTATGGAGAGTGCCCAACAATGTTTATACTTGGCAATATATCCACCCTTGCCTAAAATACTCATTATTGCTGTAGCTGCTGTAAAGATTGCAGTGCTGACAGTGATAAACAAAAGTATGCCTCGTTTTTTTTCTTGATTTTTCAATTATTGTAGGACCGGACTTGGAGTTCAGCATGCACGACGGAACGATCAGAGACCTTGCTTTTATGGAAGGCCCAGAAAGTGGTGGTGCTATTCTAATAAGTGCTGGAGCAGGGGACTGTAATATTTACACAACAGACTGTCAGCGAGGACAAGGCCTGCATGCTCTAAGTGGTCACACTGGTACGTGTGGTGCTGCTTCTGTCCCACACTTCTGAAGTCTGTATTATGTTCTGATGAAGTTGTGGTGTTTGGTTGGCTTGGGTTTTTTTTATGCCTTTGTGGTTTTCTTTCTAGTAAGACTTCTTTTTTCTCCCTCCCTCCAGATGGCTCTTGAGGTATTTTGAAGGGAGGTGGGGAGTGTTTGTTTTTAAATATGTTGCCTGTTAATTTAATGGTGAGAGTGCACCCTTCATTCCAGAGAATATGCGAAGCTGTGTATTGCCTTACCCTGCTGGCCCTTTAATTCACACAGCATTCAGGTTTTACATAGGACTGCTACATTTCTAAATGCAAAAATATAATCAGAACCGTAATATTTCATTACTTGATTAATGATGTTTAATCAAATAAAGAAGTCTTCTTGTTCACAGGTCATATTTTAGCACTTTATACATGGAGTGGCTGGATGATTGCTTCTGGATCTCAAGACAAAACTGTAAGATTCTGGGATCTGAGAGTGCCAAGCTGTGTTCGTGTTGTGGGAACAACATTTCATGGAACAGGTAAGACTTACTATCAAGCTTCTGATAATTCTTGAATAAAAATAAATTTTAAAGTGCTCTAAGTAGTATAGAGTGAATTCTTGCATCATAGAATGGAGGCTTGGCTTTAAAAGAAGTTGTGAGGCTATATTTACCTCTGGTTTTTTGTTTGAGTAACATTTCCTTTCAAAAGTTGGCTCGTTTTTTGCCTCGTGACTTTCAAACAGACATTTCCAAGGCCATTGAAGTAAAACCAGACACAAAATAACTGCTTCAGACTCAAAGAGAAGTCTGGGAAGAAATAGCCATTTTTGCAACTCATCAACATACTCTGGAGAAATGTGCATAAGGATTCTGAAGAGACACTCAGGGTTGGATTTATTTCTGGAAACCTTGGGGGGGGGGGGGGGGGGGGGGGGGGTGTAACTCATTGCAGTTTTCTACACTGTTTTGTAAAGGACTTCCTCTCCTGTGGTGAAAGAGATACTTTTTCTCATGCAGCTGTAATAGTGGCTTTGTTACCATCCAGCGTGACCTATGGCTTCAGAGTTTTAAGTGCTAGAACATAAATTTTCTGATTACAACAGTAGCTAGGTATGTTCACCTTAAACTGAAGACCAGCATTTGCTATTCATATACAGTGTATATTCTTGTTTAAAAAAAAAAAAAGTTTATTTGCACAAATGTACATCAGTATAATGTGTGTGTGTGTGTGTGTGTTGGGTTTGGGTTTTTTTCTCCTGCAGGAAGTGCTGTAGCCTCAGTAGCTGTTGATCCTAGTGGCCGTCTCCTGGCTACAGGTCAAGAGGACTCTAGCTGTATGCTGTACGATATTCGAGGAGGACGAATGGTGCAGAGCTATCATCCCCATTCCAGCGATGTTCGTTCTGTTCGCTTCTCTCCAGGGGCACACTACTTGCTTACAGGATCCTATGATATGAAAATAAAGGTGACAGACTTGCAAGGTAATGTACTACAAAGGACACGAGGTTACTTTTCAATTTGGTGCTTGTGATATTGAAGTTGTAAGAGAAATCGGTTCAAAGATTAGGTTTAGTTTAAAAGGGGGAGAAAAATAATCACTGAGCTTTGAAGGGTTTGAAATACATATAAATGTGATGGTGTCTGTTCACAGTTGGCTAGTTGTGTTGCTGACGATGTCAGCTATGAACTAGATCTTGTTTTGTGGGGAAGGGGCTGCTGCTGATAAGACCTAACAGACACTGTTGCCTGATGAGGTGATCGTTGCTCTCAGGCAGCATTCATAAAATTGACCCTTCAGAAAAAAGTGTAGTAATAATAATAATGCTTATTTTAATTAGGAATAGTTAAGAGACAAGATATTGGAAGTATCTAATTGACTTGATATCCTTAGACAATTAACTTTTAATTACATGGTGTAACAACTGTGAATACCTGCATTTTAAAATTGTGCTGTGTCCAGTAATACCTAAAAACTAAAACACTGGGGCCTTGTGTTACACTGTGTGTGAGTGTGTGCAGAGGGTGTCAAGTATGCTTCTTAAGGTGAAATACATATGTAAGATGTACTAAACAAATTGGGGGGGGGGGGGGGGGGGCAAACCACCAAGAACACACTCCCAAAAAAACAGAGTTGGGATATAAATTCATGAAATAACTAATGATTTCCATTCCTCTACTGTAGGGGACCTTACGAAGCAGCTTCCTCTTATGGTGGTGGGAGAGCACAAGGACAAAGTTATTCAGTGCCGATGGCATACGCAAGATCTTTCCTTCCTGTCATCTTCTGCAGACAGAACTGTAACCCTTTGGACTTACAATGGCTAGAGTGCAAAGGCAACCTATGCAGCTAAAGCACAGAGACCTGAGACTACGCAACTATATCAAGTAATAATTATTAGGCATTGAGAGAGCAGCAGTTGAGCAGGAGAGTTGTCTTGTCAAGAGGAGGGGCACTTGTCACAGATTTTTCTGGTTTCTAGGAGGTCTTGGTGTTTTTAGTATATTCTTTTGCAGTGCTTTCAGTCTTCCATGTGAATTCATGCTGCTGTGACCTATTGTAGTCTTGTTGCCAAAGTCTATGGGGAGAACTCTTACGATGTTGATGTGCACTCTAATATGAATGATGTGTTTACAGTTTGGTATTAATTGCATTCCTTGGTCTTTGCCTCGAGAATTTTATAGAGAAACTTAAGTTGAAAAACACTTTAATCGAGTCTGTATGTAAGTAGTTCCACACACGCACATAAAAGGTAATTACTTCCACCATGTTTTCAGACTTATTATATTCATCACTTCTCAACAAGAGATCAAACTTTGTAACATCTCCACATTTTCCACTTTTTTAGTAATAAATTCTGAACTTTAAAAGTGGCTAGGCAGTAACCACAACTTTATTACGGTCCGTTATATAGTGTGGGGTTTTTTATTTCTTTCCATCTGAGGTGGGGAAAACGTTGCTGTTTTTACTACATGACATTGTTTTGAACAAGCTAACATGTTGGAGGGGAAAAAGTAAAACATTTTTGAGGTTTTTTTTTTCCATAGAAACATGCAATATTTTACTTTTTGGATGCAACAGAATACCTCTGTGTATAATGTACTGTAGAAGAGAGTGGATTGGCAGCAGTTGTCACAGTGAGCTTAATGGCTATCAGTTTTTCAAGTAAAAGGGATACCATTAATGCTGTACTAGAAACCAGCATGGCTTACAATGCTATGTCTGCATGATAATTTAAGAATGGTTTAAATTCCCAGTTCAGAAGCTTATCTGAATTTTATTTCTTGCACTGTTTATGTATGGGAAATTGCAGTTTTATTTCTACAAGACTTTAGATTCTAATGTTTATGTATTGTTATATTTTCATATTGTACAGTTCCTTTTACTTTTTAAAATATAAACCTTAAACATTAGGTTATTTATTTATTTGAACTGCAGTTAAGTTTTGGGTTCTCTTGTTTACTAAATTATATGTGCACCGTAGCAAGCATTTTTAACTATCGTATAAAAGTGGAAAGGTAACTATAGAAGTGTATCTGTGCTATTATCTCAATAAAGACCTCCAGCACCTGCAGCTGTCTCATCTGGCATTTTGGATTCTGAGTTTAGAATTCCTCACTGCAACTCCTGGTATTTAAACTGCATGTTGGTGTAGATCTGTTAAAGGCTTTAGATCTTTGCCACCCAACTTGGCACTGCGGTAAGTAGAAACAGAGCAGCACAGAGCTGAACATCTGTTGATTTTCTGTACTGGTTAACAGCTTCATGCGGCTTTGGAGGAAAAGAGGCTTCTCCCTGTTCTGTTCATCCCGTTGTCCACCTCTGGTCAAAACTGGCAAAACATTTTTAATTAGCCCTACAACTATTTAAATATTAATTTCCTTAATTCATTTTTTATTTAAGCTTAAATCTGTAGAGAGAGGATATAGTTCTACAGCTCTCATTTTATGCCCAACCTCTTGTGATTACGAGTTTGTTTCCAGCGGGGAGCTCCCAACCCTCCCTTTTCTTTACTAAAGGGTATTTACTCTGTCTGTGGTACACACCCCCTTGAACTGTAGACAATTAAAACGTAATCCACGAACAAAAGGCGAAGGGGACGGGACAGGACACGCGGGGAATTGCCGCTGCTTCCTGGCTGGCAGGGGCGCGTGCTGGGCTGCGTGGGGCGGGGAGGGGCGGAGAGCTGTGCTCGGCCGCGCTGTAGCGGTGGCTGCGGGCGGGGCTGCCGCTCGGCGCGGGCCGCACGCGCGGCGGGGCTGAGGCGGCGCGAGGCGGGGCCGAGGCCGCCAACGCGTCTCGCGCCTGAGGGAGGGCAGCGGCCGCCGCTCCTCCGCGGCCCCTGTAGGGCGGGAGCGGCTTTCCCCAGGGCGGGGCCGGGCCCGGGCTGCGGAGCGAGCGGCGGCCGCGGGAACGCAGGCGTAAGGGAGAGGGAGGAGGGTGGGCCCCCTCCCCGGCTGCATGAGGCCTGGCGATGCGGGGCGGCTCCGAGCCGGGTAAACACGCCGAGACCGTCTGCGGCGCTTCAGGTACCGGGGGGCCGCGGGCGGGCCTCGGCTGCGGGGCCTCGCCGAGGGCGGTGAGGGGGGTGCTCCCGGCTGGGGGAAGGAACCCCCTTGTCTGGGCCCGCTTCGCGCTGTGTCCGGGCCCTGGTGTCGCTATCCGAGATAAACAAGGCGAAAGCGACCGTGCTGGGGCGGGGGAGAAGCATACGGGGCTTTCCCTTTTACAGCTGCTTCAGCGCTTGCAACGCACGGCCTCTAGCGTCTCGGCCGGCGAGGCACGGCCGTGCCCCAGGGCCGGGCTGTGCGGGGCTACGGCTCCGAGCCGAGCGGGAGGCCTGGGGCCTTTGGGAGCAGCGCTGGGGTGACCGCGCCGTGGCCCCCGGGCGGGCAGCACAGGAGTGTACTCCTGGCAAGACTCGCCAGGGCAGTTTCTGTAGGATTAATGGTGGCGGGCCCTTGTCGCGAAGCCTGAAGCAGTTCTGCAATGTTGTATCGCGTTTAGCAGTGTTGAACTCTGTGCTGCTCCTGCTGATAACTGCAGCCAGTTATATTGATCCAGTCGTATAACACAGCTTAATTGTTACATGTTCTTGACAGTGTTTTCTTTGGAAAATAATTGAAATATATGTATATAAGCAAAGTTTTACCTGATTATTGGATAAATGAGTTTCTAAACAACACTGGGAAATATTTTCATGTTGTAAGATTGTTTCAGGTTCTTTCCACAGCATGTTACGTCTTGAACTAAATGTTGGAATTTCTCGTTGTATTTTGTGATACAGGATGTTGTTTCCTTTGGTATTGTGTGCAGTTGTGCTAGTAGGGAGTGGTAAAGTTCAAGATGATGAATGGATTGACCCCACGGATATGCTCAATTACGATGCAGCATCAGGAACAATGAGGAGACCTTACAAGGTAGAGAAAGAAAGGGTGTGTGAATACGTGTCTCTCCCAAACAGTCCGTGCTGTTCAAAGATTGCCCTTAAATCGTGACATTAGAAAATCATGGAATTAGGGCCTTTTTAAGGTCTTATAAGGTTACATCTGAATCAATACACAGAAAGGTGTGTATAATTAATATGAATTAAAATGTAAAGGAAAAAAATAGTAGTCTCTATTATAGTAGATAATTAATGCAGGGGTAATTCCCACTAATATAGGAACAAACCCTACTTATTGTGTGAAAGTATTACAAAAGTCAAAGCTGTTTTGTAATGCTGGGAGGGAGACCAGACTAGGGATTGAGTGCTGTACCGTTAGTAATTCATGAACACTGAGGAGAAGATAAAATATGAAAATCTAGTTTTAACAAGGTGGATCATTTCAGTTGTCTTGTTTGAGGACCGAACTCTACATATATCATGAGATGCATATTGTTTATCTGGTGTATAGGTGCATACATGGCACTGTCAGCTGTTGTTGATTTTATGAGCACCCTTGATTTTTGTCATTCTTCAGCTTTCAAGTTTGTTTTTGCAGTCTTGAATAGTACTGTTTTGGCACCTCGGAACATAATTTTATGAAGCTTAAAGAAAGGCAGACTGTAATGTTTCTCTGCAGAGTTCCTCCTCAGCCTCCGCCTGAATTAAACAGCAAGTGTTAGATTCCTTAAGCTTAGTGCCCAGCTGCTTCAACTTTTATGAAAAAATATTAGGAGATTTACTGTTGTCTCCTACAAAACTAGAATTGCATCTTAAAGAATTAAAAAGACAGCTTGGGGTTAACCCATCTTTTCAGGATTTCTTTTCTGCTCTGCAGTGAGAGATTTTGGGTAGGCAGGGTCTGTGGGCCACCCAAATCCTCAAACCCAACCTTTGTATCAGCATGGGTTCGCTGATTTTTGTGATGTTGCCCTTTCTTTTGGAGACTTTCTTCAGTGTGCAATAAATACCTGGTTGCGTAGAAGCACTGCTAAAACTGAGCAATTAACAGAAAAAATGAGATGTTTCAGAGTGAAGAAGAAATATAAAAGGAAAGGCGTGCAACCCAAAACAGAGCTTTGTGTTTGCTTTCAGTCTGGCTGGCTGTGTGGCCAGCTAGACTGGGGATTTGTCTGGCTGAAAACTGTGCCTTTGCTTGCTCAGTCGGTTTTTAGCCAGCCTGGTTATCTAATCTGATGCACTACGTGGCTCCCAGCAGTCAGAGGAGGGGAAAGGGCAGGTGGGGGAGGACAGGGCAGGCCTTTTGAAGGGAGCGTGCATTTAGGTAAACTTAAAGCAATTGTCCATTTGTAGCTGGAGTATTGTTGGGAGAGTATTAGCATCAAAAACCAGTACTCACTTTTTAACTTCTTTGCTCCTTTTAAAGGGATCTTACTATAGACAAGTAACATAGTCATTGATCAAATCCTTTGATTCTGAAAATACGTGTTTTTCTTATGTAATTTTAGGTAAACTATCATGACTCTGAGGATAAGACTGTGGATGCAGCCAGTACTGAAATCTTATCGAGTTGTTCCAGGGAAGTAGATTCCTTGCAACAAAAGGTTTGTTATGGAACTTCAGAATATTTTCCATCTTTTTATAGTTTGTGCTTTCTGATTATGCTTTCCTGGATCATATAGAACAGGTGAATTGCTGTCTTAATTTGTGAAAGACCGTGCATTACGTAGGAGAAACTCCGCCGTTCAGAGAGACTGGAAGTGGTTTGGACTCAATTGCAAATAGGTGTTCTGCCTACCAAGGTCTTTTTCCTAAAAAGTTTTATAGTGTAACAGAAGTTGATAGGAACTACATCCTTCTGTCCAGTGTCAGCAGCTCAAATGCATGGTGTGGCTGTTACACAGCTGCCAAAAGCTAAGAATCCTGACCTTTTGTTTTCAAGTTGTTCAGTTCTGTTGGAGTTTAAGGGGTGGATTGTGGGCATAGAGAACAGGGTGATGTGTGTGCAGCGCTGCAGCTCTTGGGAACACTGTAAGCCCCCACCCTGCTCCTTGCGCTGAGCTCAGGGGGCTGTGGTGGTGCTCTGTAGCTACTCGGGCTCTCACTTCCCTCAGCCGTTTGGAGACCCAATGGGATGTGCGATTTTAAAGTTGTTTTAATTACTTAGTATTTTTACAGGTTTTTGTTTGGTTTGAGGTCTTTTTGTGTGATTTGTTTCGGTTTGGGGTTTTTTTCTGATGTAAGCTTAAAATGTAAGAGGATCCAGATCTTTAGCTTTTTCTAGTCATACTGAGGTTAGTAGTCAAACCGCATTATTAGCCAAAATCTCCAGTACTGGCCAGTCCCATCAAAAGTAGTATTTTCAGCAACTACATACACTTCTTATTGGGTGTACTAATGATGGGATTATTGCTAAACTAAAGAAATGTGCCTCTGTTGATCCTGAGTTTAATGTGTCGGTAGGGTTTGGGGTTTTTTTCTCCTATGAACGAGCTGGTTTGAGGAAGAAGTGAATCAAGTGTCTGTACATTGCAGGTTGCAGATTGTGAGAAGAGGAATGCCAAATCACGTGAGAGCCGGAGCTTTTATATTTTTAAGCGATACTTGAATAAGATTTTAAATGAAGCTGGAAAACTTGGCCTTGTAAGTATTTGAGCAGTCATAAAAAACTGAATAGAATTCCTATTACTGCTTTGTGTGTTTTTCACAGTTACCAAGTATTAATTAATTATTCTGGCATACTTTAAATTTTAACTAATATGAAGGGAATTGACTTGCAAAGGAAAAAATATAGAAGTATGTGCTTCTAGTATTGCTGTTCATGAGTGGTGTTTGCTCAGAGAGATAGTTGCCAATTCATCTGTAAAGCATCTAAAGGAGGACTACATGAATTCAGAGTACGGATCTAGGTATCTTTGCTAGTGTTACTGAAATCAGAAGAAACCTTTTAACACCAAGTAGCAGTTTGAGCTAGTGTAAGAAGCAGGTGTTTCTGCATTGCAGCGCTGGATGTACGAGGGACCACTCCACCTAACATGCACCAGACAGAGTTTATATTACCCTGTCACGTACATATGTATTGAATTTCCTAGAATGATTACGCATACTCATTCTGTTTCCTGGAACTAATTATTGTATTTACATAGTCCTTACACATGCGGGTAGAGTCTCTGAGGGTCTCTCAGGACCCCCTGGTGGTCGCCCATCACTGTTCTGTGGGTGAACTCGAGGCTCCTTTCTTTGATAGCTGAAAGTTGTCTTATCAGTCCCTCTTATGGTTATCTTATAACTGCTTGTTTTGTAGTTTCCTTAGTGATGAGAATGGTTTTCATTCCGATTGGTCCAAGTTCCTTTCATTTGTCACAGTTCATTACATTTGATAATACAGAATGCACCTGGTTTCCTTGTAAAAGTATCACTGCAATGATGCTCTAGTAATAACCCTGTTCAGTTCATGTTCATGGTTGTTAAGCTCTAAAGAGCAAGATTGTGTGTGTGTGTTTGTTGTAGACTTTTTAAGCCTTTTAGACTACCACATTTAACATCTGGGAATAGTAGTTTATTATTTAGTAATTTATTATTTTAGGCTGTCAGGCAGTGATAGGACTAGAGGGAATGGATTAAAACTAGAGATAGCTTGATTCAGGTTAGACATTAGGAAGAATTTCTTCACCATGAGAGTGGTGAGACACTGGAACAGGTTGCCCAGAGAGGTGGTGGAAGCCCCATCCTTGGAAGTTTTTAAGACCAGGCTGGATGAGGCTTTGAGCAACCTGCTCTAGTGGGAGGTGTCCCTGCCCATGGCAGGGGGGTTGGAATGAGATGATCTTTAAGGTCCCTTCCAACCCTGACAATTCTATGATTAGAGTTTGTATGTGAGAATTGCCTTGTTACTTTCTTTATTATATTTGGAGATTTATTTTTGTTCGATTCAGAGGCAGAGGAATAAATGCTTAGCAATAAGCAAAACTAATATTTAACTAAGAGCATTACACTTAGCAATGTAAAATTTGAGTATTTAATAGCTTCTGTCTGTATTACCCAGCCATGACTGAGGCACACATACCGCATTTGTAATTAATGCTTGTTAATGAGAAGTAGATCTAAAATTCTAGTAACAAGTGAGATAACTCACTTCATTGTTTAGGCTTTTTGCTGTAGAACTGAAAGAATACAGACCAGTTGAATTCGTGTTTTACATAGTTCAAAAGAATGAAGGTTACAGAACCACAGCATGCTCCCTGTCCCACATCTTCATCTTGCAGTCGGCTTCAGAAAGGTGCTGGTACATAATGAGGGTACACACTCAGGTTTTTGCCTAGGAATACATATTTTTGTATGTATTTCTATTTCCAAATCAGCATCTTTTAACCATTGTTTTGCTTTGATTTTAATTCAGCCTGAGGAAGATGTGGGCCATGTCCATTACGATGCTGAGATCATCCTTACAAAACAGACCTATTTGGAGATTGTAAGATTTCTCAATGAGGAAACTTGGCAGTCTGGTGCTGTGGATGATGCACTCAGTGATATTTTGATCAACTTTAAGCACCATGATTATAAAGCTTGGCACTGGAGATTTGAAGACACTTTTGGAATTGATCTATATAATGTGTTTCTGGTAAGAGAAGAAGAAAGGGGTTTTGTTGTTTTCTTAGTTGCTGTTTTCTCCTGTTTCTTTGTGCAGGTCTAGTCAATGACTGTTACCATAGTAGTATGAAGAAAAAGAATTCTCACAACTCTTGTGTGTAATGATGCCAGTGAAAACAAAAGCTGAAAATTCTTTTGTGTGTACTGGCAGCAAGCTTGGAAAATTCTGAAGTTGGAGTGCATTTTCTTCTTGTGTTCTTTTTCAGATACTCTTGTGCTTAGTGTGCGTTGTCGTTGTAATAGCTACAGAGCTCTGGACACGTATTCATTGGCTTGTTCAGCTAAAACGTGTTTCATTAGTAAGTTTTCTGATCAGTTTTGCGTGGAATTGGCTTTACTTGTATAAGGTAAGTTGTTCTGAAATCTTAATGCCTTTTGGGCTTAAAATTTTAGTTACAGAATCACAGAATTGCTTAGATTTGAACTGACCTTCAAAGTGATCTGAGTCCAATCACAAATCTAATGATGCATGAGGGAGTTAAGGTTATTTACTTCCTGTAGTTAGTTTACATAAAGCAGTGCTTGATCACAAAATAAATAAAGCTATGTATGTTTTACTATGTGTGTTGACAGGTGTATTAGGCTTAAAGTAGCTGACTTTACAATGGTATTGGTTTTAATGAGGAGGAACTTAAGCTACTAGGTTATAGCCCAACCAGAAAATCTCAGTCCTTACGTCTTGTCACCAGAATGCAACTGCAGCTTGTCAGACCTAGCAGTAGCAAAGCGCCAGAGTAGGATGCCTCTTGAATGTGAGTGGACTGCTGCATGGAGGACTTGGACCGAGTCAGTGAAGAATGTCAGTTTTTCAACACATTACTTGATTTAATTTTTTTATTGTTGCAAACTGTCAGGCAAAATTTTAATGAATGCAGGTATTTGTTAATGGGAATTACCCAAAAAATAAAAAAGAATGTCCTCATGTTTTAATTAGTACTTGCATGGTGGCTGTCTCTGGTTTTAATCCAGAACTATTTTAGAGTGACTAGATATCATGGGATTCATTTTGCTCTAAACTTCTATCTTTGGAATACTGGAGTTTGCGCTTTTGGCAACTCAGGTTCCTTGTGGAGAATCTCTCGGAGGTGGCCATCTCGGTAGTTTTTATCCATTCCCAGGCAGTACTCAGAATGTAATTCTGCTGCTGTTGAGGTGGCTAACTTTTCTTAATACAGATTTACCTGTGTAACTGTCCCAAACCTGCCAGGAGCAAACAGCATTAGCCCAGGTGCAGTACTGCATGGACACAAGTGCTGTGCGCCCAGCAGCGCGCTGGTTTGTGTCTCACAGTGGTTTGTGTCTCTGCTGTCCCCCTGCAGATGGCCTTTGCGCAGCATCAAGCAGAAATTGCAAAAATGGGGCAGTTTGATAACGTTTGCGCAGAGAAGTTGGACTGGAGAGAAAGTCTTATTGGTAAATACTTATTTTGTTGTTTTGTAACTGTATCTTAAGATCACAAAATATTCAGTGATAATATTCAAGAATACTCTGATTTCTTCGTGAGGAGTACATTGAATTTTTTAAGAAATATGCGATTCTGTGGTTTTACCATTTTTCCATTCCACAAGATTTCAGCTCCAGGAGAGCTGGTCACAAAGCTGTGCTTAGAACATGTCATGGTGTTAACTTCTTTTCCTTGTAACTTAACCTGTGACTATTTCCCCAACTCCAGTCCCCCAGCACCATTCAGTGCCGTTTACTGAAGTTGGGGCAGAATTCAGGAAGATGATTTAGTTTTGTGTCTTTCATCTGTCAGCCCTATAAGTACAATGGACCTCAGAAATTTGATCTATAACTACTTCAGTGTTTTTTGCAGAGAAAGCTCATTTCTTTTTTTTTAGCCATTATTTGTTAGCCACTGCTATAGCAGGTAGATTAATGTTGGCCACTCTTAATGAATGCTTGTTATGGTTTTGCCTTTATAATTTATTGAGTGTGACTGCGCTGTTTATATCAAATTTCAATGGTGTATGTGCTGACTGCACTAAAACCAAACTACAGAAACACTGATGTCATAAATTACTTGTTTATAACTTAAAAGTTCCCCTTAGGAGTCAGACCTTCTGCTTATAACTAAAATTTTGCCTTGAAATCTACCAAGGAAACCGCATGGTTTTAATCTCCTTGCAGCCTGGCAGATGAGTAGTAACTGTCAGAATTACTTCTGTTTCAGTAGCTGTGGACAAAATGTGCTAGATAATAGTACCGCAGATGAGACCTGTTTTCCTTCCAAGGGCTTTAGGGACTAAGTTCATCTATAAAGAGAAATTTCTTGACTAAACATGGAAAAACCTCAGTTTCTTCTCTTTCTTTCTGGCTTACCACTCATTCCTCTTATTCCTGCCTCCCCATGACCGGATAATAAAAGATCTGAGCTAAACTCAGATTTTTAGAAATAAATTTAAGCCTTGAACCATATCTAGAAGAGTTCTCTTCCAGCTATAATGAAATGGTACTTTCTGTATTACTACTGTGTCATAAAATATGTTTTTTTAAAGTAGTAAAAATTTGTCTCTGCTTTGCCTACAGAATGGCTCAGAAGTCAATGGACAATTCAGGATGATCCCTGTCAGAAGTACTATGAAACTCTACTCGTAAATCCTGCTTTGTTGGTTCCGCCGACAAAGGTACACAGCGAACCTCAAAAGACACAATGTGTTTATGTTGGTAATCAGTGGTAACACTGTTTTTCTGTGTGTGTTTTTCTAGGCATTGGCGATTACTTTCACCAACTTTGTAACTGAGCCTTTGAAGCACGTGGGACAAGGTATTGGTGAATTCATCAAGGCGCTTATGAAGGAGATACCGTTTATCCTGCAAGTTCCAGTGCTAATTATGATGGCTCTAGCTGTCCTGGTTTGTATACATTTCTCTTACATTTAGAAGCTCAGTTTTATTTTTTTATAGATAATAATACTGAAATTACAAGTTTAATATATTATTTATTTCATACTTGTACTCTGAACAGTTTTCTCAGCACAAATTAAATTATTTCTACAAGGAATTAAGTTTTTTCTTTACAAAATCTTCATAGTAGAGTTGATGTACCAATTAAAATAGGTAGGTTTGTATTTAAATGACACCACCTCTACTCCCCAAGTGGGATAAAACAGCATGAAACAACTGCTTCAAATCTTAGACTCTGTGACAGTTTCTTGCAGCTTAGTTCCCCATTTCTTCTCTGTGTCATTACACAGTGGTGCATATAATTGGCATTTTGCTCACAGGTATTGAGTTAGCACCTTCAGCATCTCTGGTGCTACAATAAAGAGGAACTGCAGTCAGTCTGGCAGTTCCTGCAGTGTGGTCAGGCTGGAGAAGCTTGAATTTTACTGAAGCCATTCTGGTGGCCTGAGCTTTCCTTTCAGTGTTTTTCAGATACGTGACTTTGAATTCTGTGTGAAAAATGCAGGCTGCAAACATCTGCCATTTTCTTTTTATTTTTTCCCTCCCCCAGGCCTTCTGCTATGGTGCAGGATCATCAGTGTCTGTGTTAAGATACTTGACATCTTCTCAGAGGAACAGTCTTCCTGCACCTGACAGTCAACAGGAAAAAATAGACTTTGGGCAGTACGATGGGAGTAAAACAGATGGCTATCATTTGCAGAAATTTCCTTACGTTCATAGAGGACCTTATGACAGAGGAGATGCTCCTATGAGACCAGGAAATGGCAGCAGGACTCCTGACATCACGCATACAAGGGATGAGCCAGACACGCAAGTAGAGTCGTCTCACAAACCAGAGCCCGGTGTATGTTAGTCCTGGTGTCATTTGAGCTGGGATTAAATTTAATAAGATTTCAATGTCATCTGCTAAAATGTATTTAAACAAAAAGCTTAACTGATATCCTGGGGAGAAAGGAATTAAGGAAGTACCAGTTCCCCTACAGAACAGCTCAGTAGAGGTGTCTTGGGCATGTTTTGTTGTGGAAGAACACTGTGCACTGGCTAACTGTGGCGGGAAACTACTGAATTAAAACTTGCTACTATCAAGACTTAAGCAACTTCTGTTTTGAGAAATCAGTACTTAATGTCAGCTGGGAAATGATGATTACCCACAGAAGAAAGGCTGGGGAAAAAAAGCAGTGCTGACTTTTCTGTAATTATAGACAATTAAAATCAGACTTGCACTCTAGTTTGTTTATATTTACATATATTATTTACCCCATAAAAAAAAGATACCAGTCACGCGTTGCTGGAGTTTTGCCCCTTGAGCAAAAGATGGCATCACTTCAGATTGCTTGATTAATAGCTTATTATTAATTTTTACAGAATAGATTGCACACTGAATCTGAAGTTTGTAGACTAGAAACTATCACAGCTGAAAACCTTACTGAAGAACATGCACCTGAGCAGCAGAAACAGGAGACAGGCAAAGCAGAGCAAGAGACTGGAGAAAATTGTTATCCTAATACAAACCTAGAAGGGAAGAGCCGTGCAACGGAACCACGTGAAGAAAAGAAAAACAGCAGTCAATGTGACTCACAGGACGGAGACTAAGGAAGCTTCTCTGCTGTAAGTTTTGTCTACCCTTTATTAGTCCTGTACTTGCAGAACTAGTCATATAGCAGAACTATGCTGTAGTTCTCATTTGAAGAAAAGAGAATATCAGTAATCTGATGGGAACTTCTCTTTAGTCAGAACATTAGCAGGCCTAGCTGTTGGGTGGGGTTTCTAAAACTGAGAGACTGAGTCTATGGGCTGATTCTGAATTTGAAATAAATGCGTTAAGATATTACAGCTTTAATGGGTCAAGAAAACGGGCTTGTGGGTGTTGCTGCTTGTTTGAAATCCAGGTTGTGTAATAAGTTTTGAATACAACTATAGATGCTCCGTGGTGGGAAAGCAGTGATGCCCTGTGGTCCAGCAGATGCAGCCCTAGTTAGGTAACTGTCAAACAGCTGGAAGAAAGTTGCTAATATTCATGTGATTCACATAAGACTAACTGCAACTCAACGAGAAGTCTCAGGACTGTCTTTTGGTTTATATCCTTGTCAATCAGCCTTAAGTAAGTAAAATTGCTGATGACTGTCAGCTCAGTCCTAGGACAGTTTGATGATTTTCTTCTAGCTTAATAATTTGCAGAGGAGCAAGAAGTTGATGTATCAGGTGTGTTTTTAGGGTGATTTGAAGCTGAACAGGGAATAGAAAGCACCAAGTACTGGCAATCAGCACAAGAAACTGGGGGTCACTCATGGTTTTGGAAGATTATTTTGTCATTTCTCCTTAAAAGTAGAAAGAGGACTTTTTCAAGTAGAAATCAATTTCCAGTGCTAAAAAACCTGCTAGAGATATTTGCAAAACTTTTGCTGACTGTAAAATAGTTTAAATTATGTGGATTCTGTGTCTGTTTAATCTTACAGTGCCATTTTACTCTGAAGCTAAAATTAACTGTAGGTTCTTCTCTAGGGCTATAATATCTCAACTAAAAATTGACATCACTTTATTTATAAATACCTAAAGTGAACACTTTGCCACCTTTGGTGTTAAGATCAGTGGCTTCTAACTCAAGATACCTACACTTGAACCAGCATATAGCTCTCAGGGTTCCCAAGAACTACCCCAGCGTAGCGTGTCCTTATTAAGAGGAGAACTAATTGAGGCCCAGGAATAAGCAGCATACATACATTTGCTGTTAGTAACACTGAAACTCACTTACTGCAGGAATTGCTTCATGTCCATGGTAGTCTATACCATCGTCCCTGTGCACGGACTGCTGCTGGTGCTGGACACGCACCACACAGGCTATAGAACAGCTCTGGCAGCTGGTACTTAAAAACAAGTAGATCTTACAAAAATTTCTGATAGTAAAACTGCCCTGAGTAATACAGGAAACAATTAAATATTACCCAAAACAAAACCAGCATGTTTTGAAGACTCTTTTTTAATTAAACAGAATTAAAACTAGGGTTTGATTTGTTTGTTTGTTTGAATGATTGCAGAAACACAGCTTGGGAGAAACAAAGACAGACTAAGTGCTGAAGCTATTTCTCTTTTTTATTATTATCATTTTTAAAAAAAGTATAAAAGAAAACAGAACCTTTTTCCAGGGAGGTACAAATCAGAAAAAAAAAATCAAGTTTTTTTTAAAAAGAACATACAAATTTAGGTCTTGCACTAGAACGGAGACAGTGACAGAATCTACAGATCAGCATACCTTGACAGGGGAAAATCATGTTCATAGACTAGAGGCAGTTCAGAGGGAGATACAGTCATCAGTATCTCAGACTCTGCTAAAAGCCGCTGCCACCTGCAAAGAGCAGCAGCAGCTCTAACTACTAATCACAAGTGTGATACTGCTGCCATTTATACAAAAAGCTATTAGAAAGGGGACAAAGCTGCTAACTGTAATCTTCTGTAAAAAGGTGTGTCTTTTCCAGCAAACAAAAATGTTACCTAAGGTGGTACCATACAGTACGGGCCTGCTTCTTTGTTCAGCCAGGATTTGGTCCCTTTATAGTGGAGGGTAGATGGACTCTTTGCTCATCCATTCTCTTAGCTTGTGATCGTAAAATCAGGCTGAAAAAATCCTCATCTGGTACGGTTGGTCCTTTTGCAGAGGGTGGAGGAGCACATCTTTGATCATCCAGTCTGGAACCCTACAAACAGACCAAGCAATCAAGCTGCATATTTACAGGAATATATATAATAAGTGAAGAATAGACATGAAAAATTACCAAAGGCTTTTGTTTTCAGATTTAAAGTTATTACAAGGATTTGATTTGTAAGCTTTGATTCAAATTAAACTTCTCAAATTTAAATTAGTAAGTTAATGTAGCAAATGTAGCTAAAATGGTTCCTAGAAACCACTTGTTCACGTGCAGCTGAAACTCCCCCAGTTTAGTTCTTAAGTGTCGCTTTGTCCAGAAGAATTTGAGCATCAGTACATGGTGTTGCTAGTCTCCTACAACAGAAGATATGGTTCTCTTCCTTACTCAGGGAGTGAAAAATGGCCACAGTGTTGTCCTGTTTGGAAAGGCAATATTGGACAAAAGTTCTCCTCCAAACCAAGAAGTTTGGTACATTTTAATCCCAGTGTTACCAAGCGGTTTGCAGGCAGCTCTGAGATTGGTTCAGTGTCCCTTTCACACAGCCGCCCGCTCCTGGGCAGACTGGCCAAGGCCCAGGCTCTCACAGTAGGTCTGACTGTGGGCCTGCAGCTATCTACAGCAGCTCTTTGCTTTAGCTGGGAACAAGCATTTCTCAGCAGCAGCAGGCGGCTGCCGAGCTGGCTGGAGGGGAGCATGGTCCTTTCAGGATAAGCACAGCTTTCAGTGTTGGACGGACCTCGGACAGAGTCATCTCTGAGATAGAAGTCTTCTTCAAAACCCTTTTGTGTTTCTGTTTAAAGCAGTAGCATCTGTAATGACTGAGGGGATGAAGTTGTTCCATTCCTTTCTCAATAAGCAGTGTCATTGCTTTACATTTGCTACATACAGTGCACGTGAAGAGATACATTTCTCATATTAACCTCTAGATTCTTAGCTTGACTCAAAGAACGTAAAGAGACAACCATGCTATTGCATCAGGTTGATGAACACTGTCATTGTAGATGCAATTCCAGGTGTTGCTTCCCACCCAAGCTAACACATTTACCTTGGGAGAACTCAGTCTCTGACTTTTGTACTTTGAGATCTTTATCAAGCCCTTAGGTAAAACAGGAACTCCTTTTACTTAAATTTTTTTTGGTCTAATTGGTATATACATCATGCTGTGATAGACGCCTCTCATATATTGCTATGAACTATTAGTTAAATTAGCATAATTGGAATGATGATCACTGTCACCACTAAGTCTTCGATAATGAATTCTTTCATTTGGTACCTTAGGACTCTTGGTATATCAGGTGCCCTCCTAAAAATCCTGATCTAAGTTTTTTCTTAAAATCATTTTACATAATCCTTTTAATAACCTCACTTGATTTCCTTCCCTTCACCGTTCATTACTTTAAATGGTCATATAAATACCAAAACTACACTCTATTGACACAGAATAATTTGGGAAAAAAAATCAAAAAAAGAAAGAGAAATTGTAATTTAAAACAAAAAAATACTTAGGAAAAAAACAATTCCAGTTTTTTATTCTCTATGTTTTTCCTCATGCACCAAATCAATTTATATATTAAAACACACATTAAACAAAGTACCTCACTTGAGGATCCCAAATAGCAGGATGCACAAACCAAATCTCCCGGACTCAGAATCTGAAGGATTTTTATAAAAAACTTACCTGGCATTTTATCAATATATCGAAGAAGTCATCATCTAGTTCCCTGTTGCTGCTTGCCATGAGGTGACCCAGGACTGACTGGCTGGTGTGTTGGTTCAGACGAAGCCCGGGCAGATTCCTGAAGCTGGCACGTTGGTCGTCCAGCCGGCGGCTCTGGGAGCTGGCCAGGAGCTCCAGGAATTCATCTGTGTGGGGGGAGACTACGGAAGTAGAAAAGGCTGGGGAGAAGGAAGAAAACAAGTTAGCCTAGAAATAAGTTCCTTTCCATAGTAAATCTTGTACACAAATATTATTTTTTAAAATAGAATTTGGCAGGGACTGAAGTCAGATACAGATTTTGCTTTTAAAAAATTACATTTTCTCATTGTTTTAGGTGGAGTGGAGGATGTTGCCGCTGAAGCAGCTGAGAGTTTGTTCTTCTCCTGGAAGTAGCACCTCTGATCATCCATCCTGTTACTCTGGAATCGGCTCAGCAGATCAAAAAACCCTTCATCTGCCACTGTCTCTCGACTGTTTTTCTGAGGAGGAGAGAAGAGTCAGGGGTATCATGAGCTCGGGAGTACCTAAAACTAGGACAACTGCATTGCTGTTTCATTCCAGTAATATGTTTGGTATTTGCATATATGACATCAATCTAAACAATTAATTTAGTCATCCGTTTCTATAGACAGAGATTTATTGAAAGAGGAAATGCTAGTAATACGGAAAGCATTTTTGGAAGGTAAAAATGTATTAGAAATGTTTCATTCTCTGAAACAGAACGAAGCAGTACTCTGATCAGTACCACTGGAGTCACTTCTCATCCGTGAGTCCACTGGAAACCCAAATGCCGATGAAAGAATAAAACAAGAACAGTTCTGAACAGTTTCTGTTATCTCCTCAGGTCTCTGGTCAAAAGCACTCATCTCAATCAAACAACTCACGCTGTTCTCCGTTCTGACTTCTGTCAAAAGTGCAATAACCTAAAAGAACATGGCAAAAATACCTGCCACTGAATCAGAAAAAGTAGCTTTTGGAGAAGTTTGGAGGAGCAGGGTCTAGGAGAGACTAGAAATAAAACGTTACATGCAAGCTGAGCTGTAACTTTAGAAAATTCACCAGGAAAAAAAGTGTTCCAGTAGTAGGAAAAGCTTAAAGCTGGCACCACCCATGAGACAGCTGTAGAATGGCAGATTGTGCATTGCTTTACAGAGCCACAGCGTTTCAATCGAGTAAAACTGAAATGGACAGCTGCAGGAATGTGCTTCCATGATTTCAATCAGACAAAGATTAGTGAAGGCTACAAACTCCACAGCTCGCCAAACCTACCCTCTGAGAGTTTGGAAGTCGATGGTCAATAGAATTACTGGCATCCTGCAAAACTTTGGAAGTGGTGCCGTTTTTGTACTTTTTGCCTTTTAGTCGATTTACAAAATGCAGTTTTGCTGAAGGTTTGGCAACTAGTGGTTTCTGTTTAGCAAGAATCTCACTGTTCCAGTTCTGAACCTAAGAAAACAAGAGTCATGAAATTAAGCCTTCTGATTTTCATTCCCTATACTGCTACCTCTTATTTGCTCCTGCTTTTCCTCCCCAAAATGAAACAGCTTTTATGTTTTTTTGGTTTACCCAACCCTGAGGACATGAAAACTTAGGTTTCAGTTCTATTACCTGATCAGTGATTACTGAGCTCTTATTACATGAAAGAGGTTAGTACTGTTACTGATGAGTCTTAAAACTGAACTGTGTGTGACACCTGACTGATTAAGAAGCGGGCATATAGTGTATATACATTTAAACATGATGAAGTTTCCCTTGCTGACTGCAGTACAGGAAATGTAGTTAATGTGAAGGCTAAAATGTAGACTCAGCTGGTGTTTTCCACCTGCTGTTCCTGTAATTGGGAAGGAAGGGAAAAAAAAAAGAAGAAAGCCGTAGTTCTACAAACCCTTATACAAACCCAGATACTCAAGCATCTTTCTGTGAAGTCCTTGGCATACACAAAAATTCCCAGTAAAGATTGAAAAGGAACAGGGAGAAGGCCAGCACAAGGGCAAATGTGAATAACCATCCTGTCTCGCCAAGGAACAACGGCTAGCTTTAAGGAAAATCTGTTAGGTTGATAAATTCTAAAATAAACCAAATTATGCTCAGATGTATATAAATATATATATTATGCCCAAATTCAACAGCTTTATCTACAACTGATAAACTTTTACTGAGTAAACCATCTTTTTTCTTTCCTTGATTCTAACATCAAAAATTGTGAACACAGTCAAATCTTTCAGCAATGCTGCCTACCCAAATGGGTTGCCTTCTAAAGGCTTACTTAATATCAGCACACAGATTCCAACTCCAAGAAGATGGCATCCGGTACAATCAAACTGTAATGCTAGTGGCATATGTTGTTCCAGATATCAAAGACATTTATGGAATGAATTTTCAGAATCTACTCAATGAGTTTGTTGAAAAAAGCCCTTCCTAAGAGCTAAGCTGCAATAGTAGGTTAATACTTCATTAGCAAATCCACATGAAACATTATATTTAGGGCACAGACTATCACAGGCCACATATTTTAAAAGATAGCACAGATAAATAGATTCAGAGAGTAAGAAAATACAGCTGATACTGTCCAGAAGCTTAGAAGTTCTCTGCAGAGGAATCACCCTAGACTAAATGCAGAATCTTTCAAAATTTACCCAAGAGGCTCTTGAGCATCAAATGCTGACTACAGCTGTAGAGCCTGTCCAGACGTAAGCTTTGAGACTTAATTTCCTATTTGGTAAACATTGTGGTGGGCTTTGCATCACTTAAAGAGATTGGATCAGAAATCCCAGTAAGAAGGGGAAAATGGCAATTTCAGTGTGCCACTCGAGTCATTTATGTAGAACTGCCAGCCCACCGTCTAAACGCAGATAGAATTTGAAGGAAATCTTTCCAAGACTGATATAAGGATTCTAGTCAGGAGCTCCTAGCTCCAAAGGATTTCTCTGAGCTTAGGGGTAAGTTACTTTATTGATCTGTAGCTTAGTTTCAGGATTTCTGAAATAGATGGATGTTGAACCTCCTAATGGCTTGCAAGCTGGTTGAAATCCCAAAGTGAAAACCAAAACGTACTATTTTAAGTGCCTATAAAATGACTGTAACCAAAGAAAAAAGTGTTCAGAACAGCTGAACTGAAGCTTAGGAATTTTACTCTGAATCATTTTCATGCTGCACCCTCAAACCACTTTTAAAGAGGAGATGAGAGAAATTCCTTCAGTGCACACTACAGGACCCTATTCTTTCTTACTTGTGAGGGGAATAAAGCAAGCTTTCCACAAATGTTACAACCATTATATATGCAAGATGCTGACTGTTACCTACGTAACACAAGCATTATGTTAGAATTGTTAGATCTGCTTTTACCCAACTCTTAAGATAACTAAATTTAAAAGGGGATGTGAAGAACATTAACATTCTGCTGAGTTCTTTCAAAGCTGTTAAGTATAAAACTTCTGACTATACACAATTGTTTTAAGTTAAAACCCAAGAAACATTTCATTGCAGTCTCGCCGGCAGAACAGAAAGCGGTAAAGTGCCAACCTTTTCTGGTGTTAGTTTCATAAGTTCCATGTTCTCCATACTGTAGCGGCGTCCTACTCTTGATCTGGTACCTTTGAGAAAGAAGCAAGTTCATATTTTTATATTTAAGATTTATGGTGTCACCTTCAAAGCTGTGGCTGTACTCATCTCGGGTCCAAGGTACAGTGATTCCGAGTTTCAAAATAATGCAATTAAATGTATCAGCAGAGAATAAATTACCACTAGTAAAAGAAGCCTTCAAAATGACGCTGATGTAACCTCTGTAAGTTGCTTTCGTGGGACACCAAGAAGGACCATGGGTCTTTGAACATCGAAGAACATCAGATGAACTGTTCTACTCTAACTACCAGTATCACTAAGATCGTAAGAAGAAAAAAAGGAAAGACAATCTGGCAGCAAATAGATGAGTCTCCCACATGAAAAAAAGGGAAGGAACAATTAGAAACATTATGTGAAGAAACTGAGCAGTAACCTGTCATGCTTAACGGAAGGTCTCCAGGGGAGGAGCTGGAGGGGTCCAATACTGCAAAAACAATGTTGGGGTTTTTTTGCTGGGGGGGGGGGGGGGGGGGGGGGGGGGAACCCCTGGATACTCAACCGTTTGTAGTCAGAAAACAATGCAAACAACAGATTGGTTTTGAAGTTCACAGTTAGGAAGTACTGCAGAAATAGGCACATACCATTCAGACTGCTCTCTACCACATGGCTTTCTGACATCATGGAGTTGTTTGTGCTGTAGCTTAATCCAAGAACCATCTGAAGATCTGAGAGATTAAGTCTAGCAGTGAGTTCCCCACTTCTATCTCCTACCTGCAACCAAATGAAATAAGCAGTTCTATTACTGTCACAACAAATCTACATCTGTAACTATAAAACAGACCTTGTCCCCTGGATTTCCAGGAGAAAAAGGCTGAAAAGGTTTTCCTGGTTGAAAACAGAATCATCTTTTTAATGAAGTACATAATTAAAAGGTATATAACAAAGCCTAAATAACCTCTGCTGGACTATTAACTTGAATTCCATGCTGATACTATCAGAGGTGGCACAAGAAATAAGGAGACAGCTGCAGTGAAATAATGGTTGAAATAATTTGGAATCAACTATCAGAAATCATTCAAAACTCATTCCATCATTCAAAAGCCCATGCATGGACACACCTCCATAAAATCACTGTGTGAGAGCAAAGACCAACAGCCAACACACACAGAGTGAGAAAACTGTACCTCTCTTGAAATCTCCAAGTGCCTTTCTGCAAAATGTATAGCTTGGTCATGATTCCCCAGGGCAGTATATGCATTGCCTAAACTCCAGCATGCTCTTCCTTCACCAATTCTGCAAAAAATAAACACACGCCTTTTCATCACTGAACACTAGGGGTCAGGTTTTCCTCATACTGCCACAGGAAGACTGCTGTGCCAAGAAGGCGGTCATCGGAAACCATTCCAACACCCACACGTTAAGCACTGTAATTAAAGGAGTCTGATCTGAGTATAACCATAAATATGAGAAAAATCACGGAAAATAAAAGTCACTCAGTTTTGCAAACACGGAACATCTTGTAAGCTACTTTGCTTTTCCTCAGATTCCATGCCTTATTAATATTCCTCATATATTCTACTTACTGAGGTAAAAGAAGCACATTTAAAAATTGAAAAAAATTTTTGTTGTACCCAATGTTATTAAAAAAAAAAAGCCTTAGAAATCATGATTATAACGCAAAGATTACTTGCTAGTGTATTATTCTCCTTTCCCCATCCTTTTCCATGTTCTTAATTTGTGGAAAAGTAGAAGTGTTCTTAAGGTATGCAAAAATATTTTAATGAAGTCATGAAAAATGGGAGATCTGCTTTTCTTAATTTACAAAGATGATGCTGACAGAAGATGTAGAGACAGTCATGCATCAATTCCTCTTCCACCTCAGACTCGCTAGCTCCAGTAATTTCAGGAGTAATTTTTTTTCCCCCATATGAAAACTGTAGCCCAGCATTATGGGGAATTCACACTAATTCAGCTGTCAACAACGACAGCGGAGTTAGAGGCAACAGGATTTGGATATATATGTCATACATACATTAAACAATCTCTTAGGGCTTACTTATCATTTAATTCCTGAGCAATCACAAGGTGTTTCAAATGATAATCAATTGCTTTTTCATAGTCTTGCAGCAAAGTGTACGTGTTCCCAAGGCTGTAGCAGGCCTGTGCTTCCACAGCTCTGTCTTTAAGCTGTCGGGCCAACTGTAATGTCCTCCTAAAAGAAAGGATTAGTCACTTCAAAAATCACTCTAAGGAGAAGTTTCTAAAAGTGTACTTGTGCAACTAAAAACCAGCTATACAGTTTAAACCGACTAGGACACCTGCCAAATTAGCTGCTAATAAATTGCTATCTTGTAAACTCTTACAAGATTTTAACTGTCAGTCTTCCACTCCCCTCCACTGCAACCTATTTCCATTTACTTTATAGAGCAGACTGATCCCTCAAACAGCACCTTCTAATTTTAATGTATTGCTTCATCAATAATTTACAGTGGTTTTCCTGACAGTATGCACTTGAAACAGTTTAGTACCAGCATTACATGAATACTGATACTCTGCATCAACATGAGCAGGACAGACCTATAACCACCAGCGAGCCTGCCCCTGATGGGTAGGGATTATTTGAGTGCTAAGAGGAATCTGTGCAGTACTGAAGTTGCTTGGGTTTTTTTTTTATTTTTCAAAAGAGCAGGTAAGCTCTGAAATCCACTTAAGATGCTAATAACACCTAGAATGTATCTTAGATGAGCTTGTACTTTTCTCAGGTTACAGCAGCAACTGCTTAGTGGTGCAGAGATCAAGGAAATTGACTGAAAATACAGACTAAATATGTAAAATCATTTTGACATGCACCACTTATCTCCGCTAGTGAGACAGGTACCCATCTTGGGTTACTGAAGGTACTCAGATCATTCCAGCACTTGGCAAGAGCTGAGATAGTAATGCTTAGTTCTAGAATAAAGCAGAATAAATGCCTATCAACAGAAACACATCTATGGTGCCGAAAGATTCTATTTAAAGTAACGAAGAAAACAGAAAAGATGAATGCTGTCCCCATTCTGTGAAAGAACTGGAATAGTTCAACAACTAGGAAAAAAATGTTACTTTTTGCTAAACGAATGCAGCTCTTTTCTTTCTTCAACAGTGTTGAAGACATGGCTGTTCTACAGCGAGCTAAGGTACCAGGCACCACAGAAGTAAAGTGTACGAGAAAAGATGTAAATTACATTCATAAGCAGTCAACTAACTTGTAGTATTCAGAAGCTGTTTCAAATTCACCCAGGAATATGTAGGCATTTCCAAGATTGCTGTACGCTCTTCGTTCCGCTGATCTGTCACCAAATTCTTTTGCAATTAGGAGACGCTTCAAAATGTGAAATAATTGTGTTATTTACTAAATTTTGTAGTTTGTAACATACATTTGCATACAGAATGCATGCCTATAGTTCTTCCATTGTGCACCTCTATATGTTCTTTAGGCAACAGTGCTTGAAAAGAACAGCCAAACTGGAAGCTCTGCCATTAAGATTTTAAAAGTTGCTTTAAAAAGCTTGCAACACATGTATTTAAGATCAGGAGCAACTACTTTGCTAGAACAGAATTCCTTACCAGCACGTTGTTTTACCTGTTCATGGGCTAAAACTGCGCTCCTGAAGTTGCCCAGAAGATAGTGTGTGTTTCCCAGATTTCCAAAGGCACGTCCTTGTGCTGCTCTATCACCCAGCTCTGTTACTATCGTCAGATTTTCCCTGTTTTGGAGAAAGTGAGAAGGGCAAGAATACTGACTTTTAAAATGTTTTGTTTTTCTCACAGTCATTTAAATACTAATTAAAAAAATATAAATTCCATTTCTAGAAAGGTAGAAGTATTCTACTTTGACCTATTTTAGTGGCCTTTTACACAACCATAGATCTTCCCCTGAGTAGGAAATACATCCCGTGAGATACTGAACCTAACTGCGTTCCTAGCCAAGCTGCTGTGCTCGCTGCCCATTCCAGAGCTACGTTATGTACGAGTATACTGAGGTCCTACTGTTGTCTCAGTCTGCTTTGCAGAGTACTACTGGATTCTAACACATGGGAAGGACTTAACAGGTAATAAGAAGTACACCAAAAATAAGGGCATAACAAAAGAATAGTGCACTCTCCAGTTTAAAAGGGAAAAGAAATCACAGGTACTACTGTTCTCCCACAGGTTAATTCATGACACCACAAATGTCCCAATATTCTAATGCATGAGATAACCCTATCCTCTCAATCTCCAACATTCAAAGCTACTACTTACTCATAATATTTTGCAGCTTTTTGTAAAGCATTTTTCACATCCTCTGGAAGCTCCCCTGGATCATGGGTCCCAGCACTAGCTACATTCTTCCCTTTAGAGTGATACACGTTCCCCAGATTGTAGAGTGCTCTTGCTTCTCCAACCTAAACCAAAAATAAAATAAGGCATTAAAATGTCAAGCTTCAAAGTCTTGTGCCAGGGTAACTATTAGTACAATCCACAGGTGGGAAAAATGTTTGTTAACTAGCTGTCAACTGCCCATTCTGAACAGGTTCCTATCACCCACCTTGCTCTCACTCGGTCACATCCATCCATCAAATTGTTTTGCATCCTACTTCCTTTTGAGGTGCAATACATAATAATCTTGAGGCCAATTATCATTAAAAATTAAGTAACAGAAAAACAAACTACAACCACAAAACCGAATAATATTTATTAATGTGGATCTATAGTCTTCCAGGTGCAAACAACTATTCTACAACTAACAGATTCTTACTGTCTAGAATAAATAACCGAATATTCATTATTTATTTCCCTCAGAAAGGTGGCACACTCATTATCAATACAACAAGGCCCAGTAACATGTATTAATTAGCAGTTTACTTCCAGATTCCTAAGCAATTCTTACCTTATCATTAAGCTCTCTGGAAATATCCAGATGTCTCTGACAGCAAACAATAGCTTCTTCAAAATTCCCGAGTACCTTTAAGGTGTTGCCCAGATTCCCACTAGCTTTAGCTTCTCCCAGTAGATCACCAATTGTCCTAAAATTGCAGAAATAAAGCATGCAGTAAATAGCATATCATTTGAAACCAAGCAGGTGATCAGCGTACAGCAGACAGAAGACACTATGAAAAGAGATCACAACCTTGTAAATGTGTATGTGTTCAGTTCATTGTAGATCTAAAATGCACCCACATAAACACAGTTCAGTCTCTGGCTACAGACATTTCATTTTGTTGGTGCTGTTTGTGCAACTGCTAGTATTCATGCTATCAAATCATCTACTTTTTTTTTTTTTTAATTTTTTTTTTTTAAATCACATTTTAGGAAGATAAAGAGGAAAGGTATAATTATGTATAAAGACAGTGCCAGCATAGAAAAAGAGGTGTAACTGTTTCTCCATTTTACTTGAGGATCACAGTCTTGTGCTATGTACAAGACATGCTGGGCTCCCAGAAAGCTCAGAGCAAATACTACATGCTGCTGAACCACCCAGACTGAGATACCTGGGGAACAACACAACAAAACAAGTTACCACAAGGTTACAGCACCTGAGCAGGTTGCAGCAGGCAGAATAGATTTGTGCCTAAATTGAGGTTAAGTACATTAGGTGCCTCTGTCTTTTATTGGCTCTATACCAAATCATTAAAAGTCAGATGCATAAATAGTGTATTAAATGCATAGGGGGTTTAGAGTTCATGGTATTCTATTAGGAGTTTTACACAGAGAAACATGAATGACTTCTGTCTAGTTAACAGAGATCCAGTTTAACATTCTGGAGAACCAGAAAGACTGACTTTTAGAAACAGGAAAGGGTGAAGAAAGGGTGACTTTAAAGAAGCCAGTTAATTATCCAGAAACCTGGTAAGGCCTCAGTCAGTACCAGGATTACAGCACTAGACCGAGTATTAGCTCCCAGGTTCAAGGGCAATCAAGTTACCTACCAGACCCTCTGCTATCACCGTATAATGAGTAACTGGTAGGAAAATGAACAGTCGACTGCTCATCTCTACAAGAACGGGATGAAAAAAAGAATGTGGTTAAAGCAAGACACAGGATTACCTTGCAAGAGTCAGATCATGGTGATGGTATTCCAAGGCCTTGGCATATTCATGTAAGTAGAAATAGGCATTGCCTAACTGGCTGTAAATAGCACTGAGTGTTTTTAAATCTTCAGTTCCAACCTGAACAGCTGCTTCAAAGAAAGATACACCAGCTCGGCAATCTCCTGCTTTACACAGGCGCTCACCTTCCAAAGCCAGCTCTAGGCAGGAAGCCTCCATCCTGCACAATTTAAGTAAAAAGAAGAACAGTCATTCTAAATGTAGCACTTTGTCCAATAACCGGAATTCTAAGGAGGTTTTTTTACTCAGAGGGTCTCTGTCCAGGACAGGGAATCAGCACCCCAGTACAAGTGGTATCCGTACAGAAACATATGCTGAAATGAAAATTGCAACTTCAACAGCGGTGAGCAAAGGCAACATTAGAACAAAGAGCTTCAACTTTTTTTTTTCTTCTTCTTCTTTCTTTGTGTCAGGGAGCAAATCCAAACGCTGCTTTGTCCATACACAGCACCTGTAGGATTCAAAACTGCAGTTTTCACCATCTAGATAATTTCAGGGAAGTAACCTAAAAATCAAGCTATTCCTGGCAAATACTGATTTTGAAAAACAAAAGCACTTCTATTTTTAGGCTGATGCCACAGTTACCTGCAAAATGTCACAGAGGAAAAAAAATACTACAGTTCAAATATGCGTGTGTATCAAAGATCTTGACTAATTTTCCCAAAGTTGTTTCTTACTGCAATTCAATACTCTTTGGCACTTCATCATTTCCTATAGTGACACTGCTATGAAAATTCTCAGAGCATAAAGAAAAAAGATCTAGATTGAATTATCAACAAAATTTATGCCAATTCAAATTACTGAACTGAGATGCCACAATTCCAAAAGCCACTGGAATATTTTTTATTTTTTATTATTATGAGCACATCATTGTGTAATTTTACAGGTACAAAATACTGCAAGCAGTGCAGAAGAAAATCGTGAACGAATTTATAGCAGAATTTGCAGAAGATTACACTTTGAACAATGAACAAAGCTGATGTTAGAGAACTGCAACTGCCAAAAAAACATTCATCTGTATTTTTGCTACTGTGAACCCAGCTGTACAAAAGGTAGCATTTCAATAAGCAGTAACAATTACATAGAAACATTTCCTACTTTCTAGTTCTGAGGTGAGAGGGAGGGAGGGGAGAGGATGAGAAGGAAGAAGATTTCAGGGTCTTGATCTTGAAGCAGTATGGTCCTCTAGCTTTTTCAAGATACATGAATTCTAAAAAATCTCACGAAACCACCACTGTTCTACTCCCAAAAGATTTTTCAAAAAGAAAACTCAGTAAGAGACATTCTGTGTTTAAAAAGTGTGTGTTAATATTGCCAACAAAATGGACAGGAACAGTAAATTCGTACATTGTTTTCAATTTTTCTTCAAGCTGGATCATGCACTAAGTATAAGTGCATGCACTCCAAACCAGAACATTTTATGTAATTAAAGATATCCTCATTACATCATCATTTGATATTTACCTGATGGTAAGAATAAACATTTCTAAATCCGTTCCCGAAATCTTTTTCCCTTCATATACATAGATGAGTAACAGCAACAATCAAACATTCGCTGTTCCCAAGGTTATTTTCCTGGCAATACCAAAAGGCAGCCGTTTTGACAAGAGACAGCAATGCAGTATCTAACATACCTGCAATGGTTACATTTCTCCATTTTTCTAAATTGGAAAAACCCAGGTTCTGTAACATTCTACTCAAATCTGAGCAAGAATGAAGCATTTTTGAAAAAGCCACTGGCTTCCAAGAGAATGAGAAGAATTTGGATCATAAGCAATATAAGCTACCATCACAAAACAGTACCATACCTGCTGGTCTTCGACATTCCACAATTTAAGCAGAAGGAGATGACAGACATATTTAACTTTTGCAATTAAAAATACTGTATGCTTGCTAGGCGGTAGAGATGCAGACAGCAAATGGTAACTCAGGCATGAAGATCTTCCCAGGCCCAACTTCTCAGGTTGGATATCCATAACACAAGTGGTATTTTTAGGTTTGGTAACTCTTCTCAGAGAAGTTAAATCATTCCTATTTGCTACAACACACAACCTGGTCTTTATTACATTGTGCATGTGTTGAATCGAAGACAGAAAAAGGCAGAAATGATTAAGTACAGTTAAGTAGAGGCAGAAATGATTACACCATCAGCAACTGAAGGTTTAAGACTTAAAACACTTCACTGGGTAATCTTAATCCTATCCAAAGAGGTGCTCTCCGGGCACCTCATGTTAGCTGACATGTCCAATTAAAGTGATGGCTAGAAAATATGGTGCTCCTGAGTGCAAAGATTTAGACCATTACACAATCACGCTCATTTCTTCACATTTTTAGCTTCAAAAGCTAAAACGGTAGAGCTTTCAGCAAAACACGTATGTGACAGAAAAATAAGTCTAAATGCTATACTGGACTCAGCTTTGTCAGTGAATTTATCCCATTAAAATAAAAACCATGTTTGGATTTGCAACCGTGATGCAGCAGCTACGTAATATACGAAGAAAAGGCGCCATTTATTAAGGTACAGAGACAGTACCAGAGAACGCTATGGACCCGGTGATCTGGTTTCCTGATATACTGCATTCAATTAATTTCAGGCTATGCCAAAGACTGCCATATGCCAAGGCAGCATTACCATTTCATCAGGGAACCTGAAACGTAATCTCCTGACTTTGCAACCCCAGACCTAACAGAAACAAAATGAAACATTGGGGACTTCTCATGCAGAACAGAAGTAACTGTGAAGCTAAGACTTACACCCCAGTCTGACTGCAACCAATTGCTATTACAGAGGGTTTCAATTCAACCAGAATTACAGGAAGCAAACGAGAATGGGAATCAGTAAGTGTTTGAGCAAAACAGAACCCAAAATTTAACACTACTCTTCAGCGCAACCGTAGAAAGGTGTTAACAGGTTGCTAAATCTGTACAGCAAAACAAAGCTATAATTCCATTTGGATCCATTCTTACTGACCTTCTACAATTTCAAAGTCTAAATAAGCTATAAAAAAAGAGAAAATAATAGAGAAAATTAAATATTTATTTCCACAGTTGCCTGTACCCAACAGTAATATTTTATTTGCAATGCAAAAGAGGTATGAAACCATACATGTATTTTTTAAAGTTTGCTAGGCTTATCCACAAAGTATGAAAACTGGACTCAGAGGAAGTGAGGTTTTGTTGTTTTGGTTTACCACCTCCGTTACATAAAACACTGTTTTGTTTTTTTTTTTTTTAATTAATAAATCTTTACATAGGTGTTCTCCAGCCAAAAAACTATCACCTCTGAGGGATGTTTTCAGAGACTGTTTTAACTGTCACTACTGATGGTTAAATAGCATGTCAGCAGACTAGCCAGGGTTGGGTTATCAATGTTTCAGGAAGCCATTAAATAGTTACAAGGAGAATATGAAATTACCTTCTCTGTTCCCAGGGCTGAACTGAATTACTTATTTATTCAACACCCAGTGGCTAAACAAAGGCCACATTGAATCCACAGAGGCGAGAAGAGAACAAGGCCCATTCATCTGTGTACTTCTAATGAAATTCTGGTCCTGCTAAGCAGGGTAATGTTCTCCCAGATATTACTGTGGAAATACTCATACAGGGCTTCATTTTGTTACTCTTTCTATAGTTGCCTGGACCTGTTCTCTGAAAGGCTGGCATCTCCTGAATAATTTCTCATTTGTAAAACTACCTCATCCTTATCTGTCCCGCCAAGCTTTTCATCTTGCCTGGCTCCCCTCCCCCCCTCCCCACATTGTTCTTCTCTGGCCTTCTTCAGATACTCTTTTGAACCTCTGTAAGAACACAAACCCTGGGCATACGCCTCCTTTCTAGCCTCCCTGGTCTTTCACCCATTTTGGAGTCTCCCTTTCTTCAGTGGTTCTCATTTTACGATAAAGAATAGAAAACTGGTAAGAAATAGAGCAGCATAAGAAGGAAAGAAGACTCATCAATTACTATGATCTCTGAACACAATTAATATAGTTTTATTCCATTCACTTCCCACTAAGAGGAGTTTTTGCTGTTGAGGGGGAAGGGGGCTGCCATGCATTTTGCCATGACACATGTCAATGCACGTAACACACCCAGACACAAAACAAAAATACCTATTATATGTCTTTAATTCAGATGCATGAAATTACTAATGCCACAGCATCCCCTAACAAAGGTCACACACAACTGCTGACTGCTGGTTTCTGTACCTAATGCAGAAGCATCACCACACTACAACCCAAACAACTTCACACCTCCACTGCAACACTGTCTGTAGTCAAACCAAGTTTGCTGGCAAACTCACAAAAACTGCACACGCACAAGACATGAAGAAACCACACACCGGGCCTTTGGGTTGTTTTGCTCCAGTCAAGATAAAAGCAGTTACAAGGTTTTTGGTGTATGAATTTAGCAGGCCATGACAAGTCAGTACTACAAACACGTACTCTATAGATCACTTACTAGTCCCATTTAATAACTTCAGCATTTTATTTTCAGTCATTACAACAGCAGAATAAAAAACCAGTTTCCTTCCAACAGCACAAGCATTTTTATAGCTGATAAAGTGATACTGGTCAACTGCAGCGGGGAGAAAGAGAGCTTGCACAGTGAGAAAGAGACCCTGAATAAAGCCTTTCCTTAGGAGTGGGCCAACAGCTTCTTTTTAAAGTCATTTCTGTTGGAACACCAGTGGGAAGGAGAAAGTCTGAGAACCAAACAAGCTGGGGACAACACCTGTAGGTAAAAATTTTAAATACTGAGAAATAGCATCACCACCCCCAGTAGTGTATGATTTATTCCTTCCTGCATTACATTTTAAAACTACAACCAAATAAAGTATTTCCAAATTATAGCTATTAAATGAAATCATCATAAAATTCCAGTTCAATATACAGAATTAATTCACAGTTTCTTTGTGTTTTAGAAAAGCTTAATATTTATAAGAAATAAAAGGATTACGTATTGATGGTTTTCAAACGTTCATCAGACAACCATTCTTAAAGAAAGGTTTAATAAGGCCATTAATATTTTTATTGTTAATTGGTATCAGTCAAGCTTGTACTGAAATACAGCATAAAGTAGTAAGACATTTTGCCCTGGCTGTGCTTGCCAGTTTTGTTATTTTTGACTTGTCAATTTAAACCAGACAACAGCCGTGCTGCTTTCTTCATCCATGTTCTTCTCTAATAGCACCCTGAACAGCTCCTGCTTTTATTAAAGAGTGAGAAAAGATTTTCTATAGTTGTTTGGGGAGGAGCAAAAGCATCAGCAACAGTGTGAGTAAACAAGTTACAGGAATGCTGGGAGTTAGATACAGTCAAGAAACACTTCGCACTGAAGAAATATGATGTTCACACGCCTAGGGATTCCTGCTGTCAAAGCCACCATATAAATATTTTAACAAAACAGACCAGAGAGTAGATTACAGTTTATTTGCTAATTTTCTCCTCACTATGCATGAAAAAGCTCCTTCTACTGACTGCCCTGCTAACCAGAACTAACAGCGTACTTCTATGAAATGGAAGAGAAGACCAATCTAACAGCAATCTATCACTGTCAGAACATTTGCAGAATTAATCTGAACCAATAGCATGTGCTGTTTTACAGATGAGGGTAGTGCTTTGTTCCTGTTAGCAAGCAAGGAAAAGCAAGGATGACCACGGTAGAGGGTGGAGGAAGCACACACCAAGAATCACGCTTTTTACTTGTTTTAAAACACTAATTTCATTGTTCCTGTGTCCCTTCCTATTGAATAAGCTGTGAGATTTACCCTTCCAAACGCCAGCCATCCAAATACCATGCACACAATGCTGCCGTTGTTCAGGTTCATCAGAGCAAGTCTGCAACACTAACATGTTGTCCCATGTCCATAACAGGGATTCCAGGAGAACAAAGATAAAAGCTCTCAGAAGGGATACCACATACTCTCTCAAACTGCAATAACAGTACATTTTTAGTCAAAGGTATAAAACCGGTTTCTAGCTATCAATCAAATCTCTGTATTTTAAGGCAGGTAAACAGTGCTCTAGGTGACAGCACACCTAAAAATTCACCATTCATAGAAGCAATAATGGAACACATACAGAGAACTTCAGCAGAGAAAACTCAACAGTTTGCCTATGCAGCCCAAAAGCTGAGAGACAGCAGGCACTACCACCCAGGGATCATACTTCCTACCAGTCTATCAGAAACACAACCAATCATGTACTATTCTGTAACCGCACACGGTTCCAATACTACACAATCATGTAGTTATCCAAATATCTACAATATAAAAGTGAATTTTCACAGTTCAAAAATTGAGAAAAAGGGAAAAGAAAGTTATTTAACTTTCAGTTTCAATAACACTAGTAACAGGACAGAAAACTACGTGTTGCAACTTGTTTAGTTTTCTATGAACAGCACTTATTCATCCATGCTAAAATCAATAGAGTCTTACCTGTATCGCACGTGAAAGGAATGATCTTCACGCATGCTTATCAAAACATTACTGTCCTCCATTGAGTCGCATTATCAGTAGAGAAAATAATACTGTTCTGTAGTAGGGTAAGTACTTTACTACGGAGAATTGTTGTCAGAACACCGTTCCAGTTAGTATATTAATAAGTTGGAGTAAAGATATCCTAAACTCCTGTTGAAAAAATTCTTCTTTATTACTAAGGTAAGGAGGTGACTGTCAGACACATCGCAAACCTTCAGAAACGTGTTGGAGTTCTTTCATCTGTGGCCCTCTAAGGTCCATTCAGCTGCGTTTCTGTAAAGGGAACACAAGATGCTTGGCTTGAAGTCTATTAGTCAGTTAATAACTCATAACCATTTCCAGCTGATGTAAAAGCACAGCTCCACTCCTACCAAACAGGAAGCGTCAGCCAAGAACTTAAAGCCAGGGCCAAAGCAATCTATACACATATGGTAATTCCTGTAGGCAAGCAAGAAAGCAAAGAAGTTTTAATGAAACCAAACTTTTCTGTTGGAAACTTTGAGTAATTTGCCCTTGTTAGTATTGTTTGGCCTTGTGAAGTTCCAAGCAAACCACTTAAAAGGATGAAAGCTAGAGAATGAAAGGCATAATATGCAACAGATCACCAAGTGCTTTACACATAAACAAACAGTACTGCTGAACCCCTGAGAGCTAGCTGAAGTCCCACAGCAGTCAGAATTTGGCTCCATCCCATCTGGAGGTCATTCATTCTGGAGATCATCCCACCCAGCACATTATGAGCAGAGAAGCCAGTAAGAGGCTGAAGCTCTATTCCCCTTTCCCCTCCCTGCTCCCAGAAGAAAAGGTGGGAGGTATACGGGGGGTTCAGGTGGTTGGTTTGTTTGGGGGGTTAGGTGAGGGTTTTTTTGGGGGATGGGGTTGGTTTTTCTTTGTTTTTTTCTACTGGCTTCACATTCCAAAATCCTGCACCATTGTCATACAAGCTCCAAACCCTGCTTCAAAGGGATTGCAGCAGCCAAAACATAGACATTTAGACACATTTAGGCTGCCAGGGAAAAGTTTAACAGAGAAGGAGCTCTGTATTAAAAAATATACCTGCTTCTAAGCATATTTTTAGCAGAGGTGTTGACATATTTATTGCTCAATAATAATATTACCCTCCTTTGCAAGTAAACATACAGTTGTGTAATCCACAAATGTGTACTTCATCAAGAGACTGCAGAGATGTCAAAAGACAAGAACAGCGCTCAGATTTAAAGCTGTCACTGGAAGAAAACACAACCCTCTCTGGTTTAGTTGCCAGTGTAGGCCATGCCTTTTTCTCTCAATACTTTTATCAAGTAGTAGCTGTGAAGATTCATGCTTCCCATCATACTCTTACCTTCACAGCACTTCTTAAGCAGACCATCCACATTCTTCCACTTAAACAACTATTTTGTCCTTTCCTGCTCATCATTAGAATTATTTGGCATCAACAAGCGGGTGTGGGTATATTTTTGCAATTATAAAGTGTGACACATACAGTTTACAATACCATTGCAACCCACATACTGGGAAGATTATGTTACTGGTATTTACTCTCCGGAAGTCTGTCCAAACCTCAAATCAGATAACTCGCACAAGCAGATAGCTGTAAGCCACCCAGTCTCCAGCAGTCACCCATGAGCATTCCTGCTGCTTAGCAAACGCGAGGGAACTGAAAGATCCCTTCCGTAGATGGACGGACTCATGCAAATTACCACCTGATGCAAGCTATAGAGTGTGTAGTTTGGCAACTGTACGGATCATGAAATAATGACCGTGGCAATTTGTTTGTATATTTATACTGTAATTGTAATTAAGCAAATAATTTAAGAAGGTTTTTTTAAAAATAAAAAGCCAAATTTAACAAAAACCCAGTAACATTTAAAAGTACATTAGAATGACTACATATTTATTTAAATATCAGTTATTTTAGCATTACATTTCACATTAGCTGTTTATAACTTCATTTTATCAGAGCTACACTTCTGCCCTCATACTTAATAACCTCATCCTCTGTCTGCTGCCACCATTTCCCATCAGCTGGAACCACTACACCTGCTTTCTTCCTCCCTTACTGGTCATATGGCACATTCCTCATCTTGGCAGGGTGATACAGACACACCCAAGTTGGCCAACAGATCATGATCACAGATCCAACAAAAATTACTGGGTCTGGTCTTCATACTTCACTTCCTTCACCCGTAACTCATTATGTCAAGTTATGCCTTCAGCCATGACAACATGTAATCATTAGGCAAACTTAAAGCATATTAATTAGACAATTCAAGATTCAGGAGGTGGAGATCAATGAACGCTTCCACAGACATGTGTCTCTCGGGTGTAAACTGGCCTTGGGAGGATTACACTATAGCAAACTAAGCCTTGCTCTTCCAGCTGATGCACCTTAACTACTCAGAATATCTCTGTGTAACCAAGCCTTGCCCGAGCCAGCCATCAACATGAATTTGTCTCAGAGGACACAATACTTCAGCAGAAAACCCTGGAAAATTAAAAGAATTCAGGAGAAGTTCTATTCTATCAGTGCATCTTCCAGTGAAATGGGCTTTCTCCTAAACTCGCACAGATGATTAAATATTTATTCTCTCCACACTTCTAAATAATGCAAAATCCATACCCATGTTAAAGAGCTAGCTGTGAGAAAAGCCTAAATAGAAAAGTGAAGACGTATACATAACTTTCTGATGCGCAATTTTGTTATCCTGGCTATCAAATGTAGGCATTCCCTGGTTTTCCTGATTTCTAAGTAGTGCAAAAAAGCACACAGAAAAAAAGATCAGGCCTCCTTCAGAAATGGAAAATTCAACCGGTGTACACACGGTACGATACCAAAACCAACACCCTTACCTCCCTCCACAATCAAATAAAGCAAGCAGAGGTTAGGTAACCAAACGTGGCAGCCAGGTTATATCTCACAACAGACAAAAGAATCATGAGATGTAGCTTATCCACCCTGTCTATGAACAGCTAAAAGATCTTCAATTAAACCATCAGTAAAAAGCTAACTTTGCCTCAATTCAATGCTTTGTCTAAAAAAAATGTACTTAGAACTGTCAAAAAGTTAATTCTCATCCCTTTCTATTAAATCACAGATTTACATAGAAGCTATATAGATAGAGAAGCCTGAGGTCTGCATAGAATGAAGTTTAAAGACTAAATTCCATGCTAAATTCTATAAAACTATTTGTAACCTGATTCTCTGAAATTCCATAAAATCTATTAAGTTAATTTCTACAAATTTTACAATGCAATAAAAAAAATCATGGTACATTAACATTACATACAAAAGGAATCCCACGCAACAATGCTTTACAAAGTGAAACCCCATCATGCCTGCACTTTATTATCAGTGCTCTCAGAAAGCGAACCAAGGCCTAATGGCTGATCTTCAACAAAAGTGCTTCTCAACCTTCCATTAACACGTCACTGAACTGCAGCAGTGAGATATAGATATCTATGTGCTAAGTCCTGAATGAGGCTCACTCACTCTCAAGAAAAATTATAGAAGAAACCCAGACTCCCTCCTCTTCAATTCTGATCAGTGTATTTCAATTCCCCGACAGCAATAAAACAATAGCTGCAATTACTTGCTTAGAAACCTGTTATATAAACCAGTTGTCCCAGTTATTACAACTCCAAGACAAACATTTCTTGTTTTAAAGCATTTTTCATTTCAGAAAAGATGTGATTACATACTATGAATTTTACCATGGTGGTAGACAGCCACTTTAATCAGTTTGCAGTTCTTGGTGACAATATCTGCAATAGATCCCTTCATTTAAACTCGTGACAGAATACTGCATTTCCACACAAGTGAAAATGAATTGATAAGCAACAGAAAGCCGATTCTGCTATTAGCTGTATATAGAACCAATAATTACAATATAGTTGGAGAGGGAGATGGGTTCTTTCCCCTGCATGTCCTTAAAACATCCCACTTCAGCACATTCATTGGCTTCTTTCCTCAACCCACACCTTCCTTTCTGGAGTTTGTCAGAGGATTAAAAGCATTGCTTTTCTTAGCTACAGTTACATGGCTGACATATGCTGACTAATTACTTGGGGGCTGACAAACAGAATTGAACTGTGGGATACTCTTTCTGCCTTTCCCTAAAGAAGACAATCAAGTAATGCCTTCGTTACCCATCTGCTGCTTTTTCACAAAGCTATGGGAAAGAAGCATCTGCCAAATGAAGTCATCGCTAACCAAAAGATTCAAAATCTACTAGGAGAAAGCACAGAGAGAGGCTGGCCAATCGCCCAAATTTTATTTCCTTTGAAATAATAGCCACAGAGATTTGTTTTGTTGACATTAAGGCAAACTTCCCCAATGGTGAGATAAATTTGAATTTACATTCAGGAAGATGCTATAGAATGGATGAAAAAATAAAGGAAAAGAAGATTGAACTGGATTATCTAAATCCAAACCAGATCTCTGCATACCCTATAGAGAAGGAGACAGACTGGACAACAACAAAAATATACTGACAACTCTATTATTGCACTATAGAGAGTAGCTTGGCTCCAGACCTTCAAAGTACAGACCAGCATATAAAACCAAAAAGAAATACTCAGAACTAGACAAACCATAATTTTACACTTGAATGCTGTCCAAGCATATTTTTTAAATCCACCTCAATTAACAAATAAGACTAAAATTAGACCCAAAAACCCTTAAAATTGTATATTGTTAATTTTTTTATTTCCCTAGTAAACAGCAGCATCATTAGCATTTCTGTAGCAATACACACTGCCCTGCGAACGAGCCTTTCAATAACTGCCTGTCACTGGGGGAAAAAGCTATTTTTTCCACCCTTGAGCACAGTACACTTCAATTGACTGGTCAGAGTGGATCATGCAGATACAAGAAACACTCCAAGACCAGAGTGGATACTTGTGGAAGCTTAACTTTAAATTCCTCTCTGCACTACCTTTGACAGATGTCCAAAAGCTGATGAGCTCATAGCACACAGAAACCACCTTCATTGATTAAATGAATTTGAGGCTTTATTCAGGGTCAGTGATGCTATGGAACAATACCTGCTCTGCAATACTGCCACCTTCTCCTCAAGGATTTCTCTATGGAGCAGATATCCCCAAAATAAACCACAACGCTTCTTTTAAAGGACTGGTTTAGCAGCATACAATATAAGCAGGATACAAGTGTACTTGCCAGTGCACAGTCCAAACGCAGCTCACATCAAACATAAATGGGTTGCATCTAAAGGACAAAACAGGAAAGCTGAGGTTCATAAACAACTACCTCAGAAACTCCTCCTGGACGTGAGTCTGACAAAGCAGATTCTGCAGAGCTTGTAATAACCACAGAGCACAGGAAAGACGCAGCCTAACACATCCTATGCTATCAGACTCATCAGACAAGCTGCAAATAAATTAATACCACTGTCTAATGTTCTTGATTCAGATGCTCCTTCTTCCACCCCAATTGCATTTACCATGCTCCTTTACAAATATGGGCCCATGTGAAACTAAGACACATCACTGAATACTGCAGACAATCCTAAACTGGGTGGAAGAGGTGGGTATTGTATCAGCTTTGGGCCACACATCATGTTCTTTCAAGAAAATAGGGATCCTACCAATCCACTGCTCCATGTGCCTGGAATGACACTTGCATCATACTGATCAAAGGAGGAATGTGAAGTCTCCTCTCCTTTCCCCAAACCATTTTGACAGAGCTACCTTTTATATATGAAACAATCAGCTTTTCACTGGAAAGAGAATCAAAACATTCTGACAGAATAAGACTAGACAGGCATTTTATTACCAGAGCTAATCAATGCACAGCTAACTACATTATAGGAATCAAAAGAACAGAGGTGTGGAAACTTGACTCCATTATCTATGAAATTATTTCATCTCCCTTCTTAGTTAATGCCCAAGACTTCAGTACACTTCAGTCTACCCAGCAGTCTTCTAAGACAGTCAACAGAAGTACAGAGGTTATAAAAGAGCAGAAAAATACTAACAGGAGCTATGACACTCATGACAAAAAATTAAAAAAAATAAAACATCGCTAAATGAAAACTGGCACAAATACTATCATTATCTATTGCTAATTCCTGAGTGATCCAACTGATTCTGCTCTTCACTTCTCTCCCCAATTTGTTTCCAGCACTGTATTTACTCACGTGGAAGAAAAGGCTATTTGTCCAAGTATTTTAGTTTACTCATCAATTTACTTTTAGTGATAAATAGGACTGCAGGAAAAGCCCTGTACTCACAAAGGAGCGCAAGTATACCCAAAATAGCCCAAAGTAGGACTATAAAAGAATTTTACTAAAAATACTAATAACTACATGAAGCAAAGCAATGAAAATATCACACAGAAAACAACTACTTTACAAGAATAAATACATAATTATAAATCATACTAGCATATGAAATTCTATTTATAGTTTTATATAAGCTTTAAAAAGGTCCTAGCAATGAGATTCCCTTAAATCTTGAGACTATTTTTTTAAAAAATCCCAATAGGTGGTGAGCTTTTCTGAGTCAAAAAGCGAGGATCTTGCCACATCCACAGCTGAAAATGAAAGCATGGACTGACTTCAACACTAGAGGAACACAGCTCCAGAGAAGCGTCCAACATTTCTTACCCAATTGCTAATACAGTCCTGCATTATGACAGATGTGGTAACAGTGAAGATATTTAATTTATCACTCTATTTCTAAAAACACTGTTTGCAGTTTCCTTTCTTTCTTTGTCTGCCTAACCCAGCTGACCTTGCTGCATGGTGGGTTCTAAATACAGGTGAGTTACAGGTTTCCTCAGGGCCTTGTCACGTTGGCTAACCCCTCTTGGTTCTCCCTCCACTCACATCTCTTTCTGCACAGCAGACTAGATGCCCTGACTTCCACAGCATTCTGTTAAAGGCAAACAGAAGTTTAGGAGCATTTCTACATGCCCGCTAGCTTTACCTCCATATACTTACCACCTACTCTGTATATTCAGAAGAGATTTTTTTTTCCTTTATGGAGTACCTAAGCTTAATAGAGCATTTGGGGCTTAAGTTCATGCTGAAGTTGGTAACACAACAAGCCTCTTAAACTCTGTATATCTTTTTATGTTGATTTTTCTCTTCTGTTGTTAAAGGACTGTGCAAATGCCTCCTTTAACAAGTAAGCATTGCCTAGCATTATTTTCAGTATGACTCAAAATTATCAACATTAAAACACAATTGGCCTTAATGACATAAGTTATTTCTGACAGATCATAAACAAAGTTATTCCAAGCAAACATGACAACTGAATCTAGAAACATGTTCCTTCTCAGGAAGCTCACCTGAATTCTTCAGGGTTATTTTCTTCTCCATCCACCCAAGCACATGGATTATGAAACAAGAAAAACATACACGAAAAACTAAAGAAAGGAAAAAAATTCAGTTAAGAAACCTTCAAATTTCTGCCCAGAAACTGGTATCTCCACTGACATTAAACACCCTGTTTTCACTCAGCAATCAGACTGAAATGTAAATACATTCCTTAAAAATGAGTAATTGAGAGCAGAAAGAGATACCAGAAATTTAGAAAAATGATGTAGTAAATTAGTGACAAAACCCAAACATCCTCATTGCTAGTAGATGCAGAGCACTGCCATAGTTCCAGGACAACTCTAGTAACTTCAGCAAATGCAAAGGTGCCCCATTAGACATAATTAAGGTATGGAATACCTTTGTAAGCAGAATTTTAGGCGTGTAGAAATGATGCAGGCCATATAGTGACTTCCAGTCTTAGAATGATTGTAGACAAAAACAAAGAAACAACTAGAAATGCTTCCACTACATAGAGTAACACAAAGAAGCAACAAATGCACACATTAGACCAATACCTGAGCATTATCAGCATTCAGTGATACAAAGGTGGACCTCTCTGTGTCTCTATCACAGAGTATCCTTCCAGAATAAAACATCCTCTTTCTAAAAGCATCAGTATTTAGCTGGAAATCAGCTTGCTGCTTAATGTACGTAATAACTCTCTAGTGTGCAATTTAAAGAACTGAGTGTAGCTATCACAACTAACCACAAGCATTTTTATTATAAGGATAGTTTATGTAAGCCATCTATTTAAATCCTGAAGTAAGGCAATCCCACACTGTGGCAAAATAAGAAAGGAAGAGAACATACAGAGCCAGCAGAATGTAACTAACATCCCCATAATAAAACTCATCAGGCAAATGAAAACTAATCCTAAATGAAGCAAGATTAAGATTTCATATACAAGAAGACAGTAGAATAACAACCTCTCTTTGCCTTAAAAACAGAGAGAAATCAGAATAGCTCAGAATTTTTCACAAATTGCATACATCTAGGTATTAGGATTCCTTCATTTTTATTTTTTTATCAGAACGAGTTCCAAATTTTTACATATTGTCATTCATAAACTGAAAACAAATGCTGTCCTGCCTTCTTTCCAAGCACGCCACAACTGGAGATGAGATTTGCAATTTTAAAGTGCTTAAATGCCACAATAGACTTCAGTGCCAGTTCACAATAATAGTCATCCTTTTATAAGTTGAAATCACACCATAAAATCGCTACAAGTTTTGTTATCAAGTTCTCAACATAAATTTGCACACTGCTCCTGCTTACCAAAGGACAATCTCATCACAGAAATTATCTCGTGCTAGATCGCAGGCCTCTCCCAGCTGACAAGACGTTTACTTGAGTGCCTTCAGTTTGGGCAACAGAGCATGTTACATACAATGTGAAAGAAGACCAGATGGGAAAAGTTCAGCCCAGAAAACTGACTATTTCCACTTAAGCTGATAGAGCAAGTTTGTCATAAATCTCTCCAATAAAATGTTCCACTTAGCTCCTTCTTGGCCTGTAAGATCTCTTTTTAAGAGATCCAGGTAAGTAAAAGAAGACAGACAGATTGCACAGAGGTAACTCTCACAGAACCTGTATTACACGACCAAAGTGCCTCCTACAGACACAGGTAGAGTTTATTTATGGCACAACACCCATGTAAATTTAAGGAAAACAAGTATTTGTTGAGGTGCCAAATGGTAAATTGTTCTGCCTGTTTATTCCAACATTTGGGATGCAGGTGCAAACCTATTCAGAAGCTGGCCAATGCATCATTTTCAGTCGGTGTGATGAACACTGAACTGGACTCCATTTTGCCCCCACCACTACAATTCTATCCACTCCGTGTGCACATCACACCAGAAACAGGACTGGCCACAGCAGTGTGTCCTGCCCTCTAACAAACCAGTGACCACTAGGGTACTATACAACCTCTGAAGTTAGGAATGAAATTCCTAACGGTACATGTGAAAGATGATAGTAGAAAAAAAAAAAAAAAACAAAACAGCAGTAAACAGGAATAGTAAAAAATTAGTGTCTTCTGTGTAGATCGTACATGGTTTATATTCCCTGTAACTCAGACACATGAATTTTTTTCCTTCCTGTTAGTAACAGGTTTAATACACAAATGTTTAGATCAAGAGCATGTTCTCAAATTGCCTAATTTGAGTCCCAAGAGGCAGGCTGACATTAATCACCTGCTCAACGCTACGTACAAGTACATAACAGTACATACAAGCAGTATCAGCACCACTTCCATGAGCCAGCAATGTGCCCTTGTGGTCAAGGCCAATAGTATCCTGGGTTGCATTAAAGAGTGTGGCCAGCAGGTTAAGGGAGGTTCTCCTCCCCCTCTGCTCTGCCCTAGTGAGACCACGTCTGGAGTGTTGTGTCCAGTTCTGGACTCCGCAGTTCACATGAAACAGGAAACAACAGAGAGTCCAGCAGAGGGGTACAGAGATGATTAGGGGACTAATCAATACAATATCAATACTTACTGCTTACATGTAAACAATTTCATTAAGATGTTAGCACTAAAAACTCCTAAAACCAAGATCATAGCTACCAAATCTGGACAAGAATGACGAAGTTGTGGACTGTGAAATTACCTGCACAACTGCTACAAAAAAAAAAAAAAAAAAAAAAAAAAAGAGAAAAAGAGAGAAGTAGAAATACTTTTTGCTATTAAATAAAAAAAGTGGAAAATTAGGAAAAACTAAAAGTGATCCTGTTTTAAGCCAAAGAGAACAATCCAGATAAACTGCATATAACAAGAAAATGTCCCCACATGTTCAACAGTTAAAACTATGGACAAGTAGCATTTATTTTTAGAAAAAAAAGTCACCAATTTCTTAATATAACTTTTCCTTCTTATAACTAGTTGGGAGCCAAGTTGTTCTAAATGCCTCAGGGAAGAAAAAAAAAAAAAGAATATTAACAATATAAAGTCAAGTGACGATGAGAGCGCAATAATAAAATCTCAAGACGTCTACCAATACCTTTTCAAAAATGATTTTGACCTTCCAACCATTAAGTTCTGCAATAATTCTCCAGTATGAGTACCAGGAACATACAATCCTAAGCAGTTTTAAGATCCTTGAAAGGGTCATGAGAGCATTTAAATAACAGCATTTTAAATAAAGCAACAGAAAGACCCACATAGGTTTCTTCTAGTCCAGCAAAGCTGTCTTATGTTTCAGGTAAATTTTGTCTCAGCTTTACACGGAAGTAGTAAAAACTATAAAGTCCTTCTCTCTGAAGAGGGATGCAGAGCCACAGTTCAGAAGTCTAGGTAACCATTAACAGAACTAGGAAGAAGAAACACAGATAGAGGCCTACAAATTAGTTTAAACACACAAAAATACATAAGCAAAGAATTTAGAAGAACTTCATTGTGAAGATGACCTTTTTTCTCATGTTTTCAGTGCTAATACAATTATAACTTTAAACAAAAGATGCAAAGCTTTCAGAACAAATTTAAAGAGCGACTGCAATCTTCTGCCTGATCTTTCTGAGACGCAAGACTCAGCATGTTCTAAATTCTGAGATGGCTGCACAGCTCTCCATGGCAACCCAGGATGCATGTGCCCTGCAGCGAGCAAGAACCGCACAGCAACAGCACACAGGCTGAGAAAGCCTCTAACACAGGAGGCCACAACTTCGAGGTGAAGTAAAATTTGTGTCTTGGCAATCAGATCGATAAAGGGGCAAAGAAAATTTCCTGATTATGCTCCTCTGTTCAAAAACAGAATAAGCAAAAGAAGAAGGGGAGGAACTGGAACTAGAGCTAGCAAAGGCTACAGTCTACTGGACAAGTAAGACTAGGTGTAGTAAAACTGCAGTTTAGGTATGCCACAGCTCACTTGACGGTACGCCTGCAGGTCCTTCAGTCCTGTCGCATCAGTAGTTTGTCCCATTCCCCCCCTTAGCATTTTATTTACTACTTATACCATCCTTAGCTATTCTGTTAAGGACAACGCGACTGACCAAAGATATCTGATGCAATGCTTTTTTGCTACTGACTCACTTTCGAGAGAGCACCATTCTTTCTCTATGACAGACAGGCAGCAGAGGCTGGCTGGATAGGCAGGTCCTGCTCTCGTTTCCCAAGGAGCGAGGTCACGATCGCAAAGAGAATTACCCCTTAACAGTCAAAACACCCGACTTTAGGTACGAGCAGCAGCTTTCCGAGGCTGACCACACGGTAAGTTTATTCGCCAGGACGTCAGGCCGCTCAGAAGCGGCTCGGGGACAAAGGCCGTTGGGGCTTTCTGAAGCCGGGACCGGAGGAGCCGGCGCTGGCGCGGCCGCCGGAGCCTCGATGGGGGCCACCCGACCGCAGGTGCCGACGGGCGGCGGCGACACCCGCCGGCACCCCAAGCCCCGGCGGCCCCGGGCAACACGGCGGATACCGGCCGCAGAGCCCTCCCCCCTTCCTGGCATCCAGCGCTCACCGCGGCGAGACGCGACCGCCCCTCGACCGCCGCCACGGGCTTCGCGGCGAGCCGCCGGGCTTCCCCCCCTTCCCTTCCCTTCCCGCCCAGGGACGCGCCTCACCTGAGGGGACGGCGCGCGCCCGGCGCCCTTCCCCGAGCGATCAGCGGCGGGGAGCGCGAGGCCGTGCTCGCCCACGCGCAGCCGCTCTTCGAACCCACCAATCGCCGCGCGCCCGCCCGCTCCGCCAGGGCCGCCCTTCCCTGCGGGCGGGGCCGCCAACGGCCGCCGGCCCCGCCCCGCCCGCCGCATCCTTCACACGGGCCAATGGCGAGGGCGGGCGGGCGGGCAGGTGGCGGGCAGGGCAGCCCCCAGCAACAGCACCTGCTCCCGGCCACCCCGCTCCTCCCCTCCCCTCCCCTCCCCTCCCCTCCCCCGGGCTCACGTTACCGGCGCGTAAGCGGACACCGCGGCGGGGCAGAGCCCGCACCGCACCTGCCGCCCCGTCCCGCCGCTCCCCCCCCGCTGGGTGACTCCAGCCGAGCGCAAAGCCATTCTCCTAAAAGCAGGAGCGGCGGGTGCGGGGCAGGACAGCGCGGAGGAGGAGAAAGGGGAGCCGCGCAGCTACGCTGGCGCCTGGCGGAAACGGGGGCTGTAAGTTCGCGTCTTGCCGCTCACAGGGACTGCAGCTGAGGCGGAGCTCACAAGACTGCACATTATTTCAATTGCATGGTTGTGTTGCCTTTTATCTGATGAAAGGGCGTGAGAAATAAACAAAAAAAAAGTTTGCTTTTTCTAGGGTGCCGAAGCTGAAGAAATGCTTTATGGGGGCCAGGTAAAGAGGGAAAACCTGTCTTTTGCTACTTCTTTTTATCAGAGGTTGAATTCTACTACCACTGTTGGCTCCGTTACCAAGATTGGTTTTGCCTACAAGAATACAAGGGGATTAACAAACAAGGACAGGTACCTGGCACTAGGCTGCGTTACCTTTCTCACCCCTGCTTCTGTCCTTTGTGTCCTGTTTCCTCCAGAAGTTAATGCAGACTTACACTACTGTAAATATGAAAACATCCGCAACAGAGGAAGGGTTCTAAAAAACCTACCCTAGACACAAGACAGAAATAGATCTTATTCTCAACTGCCTTTAAGTATGGAATAACTATTACTTACAGATTACAGATTTCAGTCCATGAAATAATAAAAGCTCTATCAAAAAAACTGAGAGAAACAAGGGCACGAATATTCTACATAAAGTGGATATGAAGAGTACAAAGTGTCAGCCAGCCGACTGGATGAAAACCCAAATGAACAGTTCATTGTCAGAGGAACTAGGCTGTATCACAGATGCAACTGATGAGGAACAAGATGATTTACCTTATGATGGAGATGGAGGAATAACCTGTAAATACAATAAAAATTCAGATAATGTGAATGACTGTATTTGTAAAAAAGATATTTTACATACTTTAAACTTAGTCTGTTCTGAAGATAACAAAAACGTAAATCATGAAAGTCATCCGCAGCCTGAAGAATTCTCCAGTCACCACAGAAGTGCCATAGGAACAACAGGAATTTCAGTTGAAATACCTGGAAGTGAAGCTTCCTTTAAGAAGAAAATTCCTATTGGTAGTTTTAATAAACCAGATAGCAAAGAACATCCAACTCACTCAAAAATGTCCAATGTCCTCTTGCGTCATTTTCCTAAGGGAGAGTTAATAAGCACATGCCAGTTAATTGAGTGTGAGACAATACCGGAGACATCCTTTACTGAAAGTATTGATGGCTCCATGAACAAACCTGAGCCTTCAGAACAAGTCAAAAGCCCTTTAGCACATGAACAATGGGCAACTAACTTAGAGGAGTATCACTTAGAAAAGCACAAGGAAGTAAAAGAAAGCACTGGTGATAAAAAGCAAAATTCACTAAATGAAAATAGATGTATTTTAAAGAAACACTTTTTCTCTACCAGTCAGTGTGGGTGCAGACAAGAAAATTCACCAGTGATTAATGACAATGAAGACACGCACCTCTTTCAAAACACAGAAGAGAAGGCTCTGTTGAAGAAAACAGTTTCCCCTCATGAGCTCAAATATGACCACAGTCAAGCTCATTCTTCCCTTCCTGACTTCTCTGAAGTTGCTTCAGAAATTAAATTACCAGAAAGAACCAACAGTATTAACTCAGTTCTTAAAACCGAAAGAAAATCCTTCCCTTTTTTGCTGAGCAAATCACTAATTGTGAACGACACTGTAGAAAATGAGAACTACTTCAATTCTGCTGAAGTGGAGAAGCAAGAAGCAATGAGCATTCCAGAACTGTTGCAGCAACTAGAGGTAACTAAGATACTTTAAGAAATCCTCAATACTTCAAAGTGACGTTTAACTTAAAAAAAATATTCTGTGCCCAGTAAAACCTAACAACTAATTCACACAAGCAGACTATAGGTATTGGTGAGTATATCACTTTAATCAACAGATGCTTTCACAAGTACAACTTTAAGGGACTGAATTTATATTGAACTTTCATTTCCAAATATTTCATGATGCTCTGGAGTATTATTTGCGATGATAAAAGCATCCTATCAAATCATTAGGAAATTCACTACTGTTATTTCTATTATTATATGTAAATACTCAAATTCACCAAAACTACTAAATTGAAAGTTTTTTCTTAGAAAAACATTTTCATACTGTGACTGCGTTCTTATTAAAGACATCCTTGCCTTTTTTCACATCCCACTCTTACCTATTCAGAATGGTATTTATTAACTCAGTTATTTTTAAAGCATTTGACAGCCATATTTCTCTTAGTGTGGTAAATTCCCTCTGAAGTTTGTTACTAATTAATCACTTCTCAATTTCATGCCCTGCCATGGTGTTCACTCAGCGTTATACATTCAGATGATCAAGTCCATCCCTAGATTATATCTTAGAAAATTGAGATGTAACAAGTTTTAATAGTTTTCCGTATTGTTTCCTGGCTGCAAACAAGATGCTGTCACATCATGCTGACAGGCAGAATCACACTGACCATCTGAGACTGAATCCTAAGGTAAATATCTCAAAATATTTTTTGGTTGTTTGATTGGTTTTTCTTAATTCATACTCCTTTATCTCTAGGACTATGAATATTCCCCAAAACTATTTTGTCACCTTCGTATTGGACATCCTATTTATACAAAGCCTCTCCAGATTTTCAAAAAATAGAGTTAAGTATTTATAGAATAAGACACTATACACATATCAGAGTATAAACAGTATAAATGTCAAATGAAAGTTACATGGTACTGAAAATAAACATTTCATTGCTATTAATAACGTGTTATTTTGAGTTATTTCTAAGCTTTTTGTTTATGTCCACAAGTGTTCTATACATAGTTTCTATAATCAAAGTTCTCATTTTAACAGGTGCTTCCTCAGTCAGATGTTCCAAATGCCAGTGCCATTTACTCAGGAGGCACAGGGACATCCTCTGAAGTCTTTATACATGCTCCTACTGCTATACAACCTACACATGGTTTGTCTAAAGCAAGTAAATAAAATTACAGTACTTACGCAAATGACTTATTTGCTAGCAATTTGACAGCACTTTTAGGCAGAAATTCCAATTGATTGATCTTATCTTGTATTCTGTAGGATTACAGTGTGGAACAGCATCAGCATTACCAGCAGCTGGTACAGTAGAGGCACACTGTCTAAATCCTTCTGATTTACTGCCAGAATTAACACTAGGAGAAGAGATGTCTCGAATACTAAAGGATCAGACAGATCAACTGATAAAGAAAGTAAAGAGCTCCATTTCAAGATATACTTTGCACTGATGCTCAAATTCTATATTCTTTGGGAATATTAATTTTTCAAATCCCAAATTAAAATCTGTTTTGTCTTGAAGGTGGAAGACTTCTCTAAGCATATGACCCAAGAGACATTCCTTTTACAAGACAACTCTATGGTAAATTAATTTACATATTTTCAGTTATATGAAATGCAGTTTAAATGGCTGAAGAGACAGTCTTCTAGAAGGATACTCCCATGTTTCTTCAGACAGACATCTAAACTCTGGGTTTCTCAACCTCAGACTGAAATCATGATTTTAAGAGGCAAAAGTGAAGGTGTTCAGTAGGTAGCTGAACTCTTAAATTTTTTAAGGATTAGAACTCAAAACTATTAGTGAGAGGCCTTAAGCTGCCATATTAAGTTGTGAATTTTGACTTGTAGGGTATTAGTTGGTAAGTAAGGTTTCATATTTGTACATAACAGAGCAGCACAAGAATACTAGGTGGACATACAAAATGCAGTCCTATTCCAATTCAGAGCAGTAGCAAAATGTTTACCAACATCATTGTGAGTAACACCTGGCTTACATAGCAAAAGTAGCTATCACTATGGCTTGATAAATCATAATGACATTTATTAATATTTCTTATTGTTGAAGGAATTAAATCAATTGAAAAGATACCTTGATGCCTTAGAAAAGAATTACTTAACAGCCAGAGAAAAGCACCGTAATTTACATCTGCAGAACTACAAGGACAAGTCTATCAACGTTGGAGAGTTTGATCCTGAAAGGTTAGACGATAAATGCTAAGTAGAACATCAGTATATTTGCTGTATTTTGAGTCTCTTAGAACCATTATTTCATTTATCCATTAGAATTTTTTTTTTTAAGTGAAAACATTATGTTATATGTAGTAAGCTAGAAGCAACTTAGACAAAATTTATCTTGGGCTTTACGTATCTTACTTAGAATTAGGATCTCTATTGGATTAATTCAAGAACATAAAAGGGACTTGATGAATTCCATTGATTTATTTTTCTTCCAATGGGAAGTGTACTCTAATGCCCAGTAAGGTTATCACGGTAAGAAATAAAATACCAGTTTATAGGGGTTTAATTAACTGTATGTTACAATGTGTTTAGAAAGGTGGAAGGGGAAATATTCAGACTTGGCATGCTGCTTGAAGACATCCAGGAACAAACTGATGACAGCAAATACGACTTGTCTTTGCTTACTTCCTATGACTCTGCCCATTCATCATATTTTCTTTGGGAGGTAACTCACTGAGTTTTATTATTTTAAGAGAATTATTCTGGTTTACTGATGCAAGTCACTGTGGTTGTACTATTGTATGTTCTCCTCTAATAAGAGCATGATACTTTTCACTGGCATGTTACTTCAAATAATATTTTTTTCCATTAATTATTAGCTTCATGATATTTCATTAATTGTTACAGAAACCTAACTATAAAAACAAAGCTACAATGAATATTCTTAATCTCAGGTTCAAAAGCATTTATTTCAGAGTAAGAAAATATGATCAGCTACTTTAACTTTTACAAAGCTGTCTTTGCTTTGGGGAATTAATCACTATCAGTTAGGAAGAAATATTAATTCATTTGTTCAAAATTCATAAGCTGCAGAATTACTAGAAGACCAAGCATCATTGTGCTGTAGAAATTCAGTTTACTGCTAAGTATGGTAGTATTTTGTCCTGGATCATAAGTGTACCAAAATAATCTGATGTCTTTTCTACCAATCTACAGGTAAACACCACCAAATGCTTTCACAGTCAGTGTTTTTGAAAACATTTTTTTCCTCTGAATCACAAGTTAGAGACACTCAGAAAATGCTAGCTGGTAGAAGTCAAGTACTTGCAATGCAATGACCACATACAACATGTATCTATCCTATGGTTCCTTTGTACAGAGCTCAGCAGTTTCTAGCATTGCTGATCCTCCAGAAAGAAGAGGTATTGAAACTGTGTTTCTTCACAAGAAGGAGGGAGAAAAGAGTCAGACAACAGATGTAATTCCACAGACAAATCGATTTGCTTTAAAAGGCAACAAGTGCAATCTTTGTCTTCACATGTAAGTGAAAATTTTGAAATAGCTATTGAAATTTCATTTTTAAATTACCTAAAATTATTTGCTGAATATCTAAAATATGGATGTTTGAAATCTCTGAAAGCAATAGGAAAACTCCCAGAATAAAACTTTTACAGAATTCTGTAATTACATACCCAAGAATTCCTATCAGCCTGGCATTCCTACCTTTCTCAGTCTTATGTACCTCAAATATTTCCAGAAGCCAAAACACTACTATCAGTTTCACTAGGAGTCAAGTCATACCTCTGTATAAAATTCATTGCAACCACACAAAGTCAGGATGTGAATGAATAGTCAAAGTATGGTGACAGGAGGGAAAAAAAAAAAAATTGCCACTATTTCTGTGGTATTTTTAATTAAACAAGAAAGGGTGGGATGCAGATATTTACATCAGAACTTCGTGAAACAATTTTAGATACCATCTCTGCCCTCCAGGGGAGTGCTTCATGGGTGTTAATCATCTCAATGAGATTAGAAAAATAAAATAAATGGTTTCCCCTTAACCAATTAAGGTTAGAAGAGAGAGCTGAATCAACTTCCAGAAAAGAAGCAGAGCCTCTGGGAACATGTGGTCTGCTAGCAAACAAGCATTCTTCCAACATAATGGTATGAGATATGTTTCCATACTCACTTTTTTTTTTTAACTTAGATTATTTTATTCAGCTTTGAGACGACCCAACATTTTTCTCTTCAGTTTTTGCACAGCGTGACAACTCAGCTTTTGAGATATTACAGCATATCACAACACCGCTGAATGGGATTCCAAAGGAGAAATCTAAGGACTTTCAAACATTTTTGAAATCTGTGAACTCTGCTTCTCTCAGGAAAGACTTAACTGTATTAACTAGCCTGCCTTTATTGTTTGTTCAGAGAGGAAAAAAAATAAGCAATTTCTTACCTACAAAAGTATTTAAGGCACTGAGAAAAAAGTCATTAATATATACTAGTCCTTCTCAAAGCAATATGAAATCCTGTCTTGAAATCCAACTTCATTTGAAGTAGTGGTCTTTGTCCAGTCTGCTCTACAGTTAGAATTGTAGGTACATAAATCAGATTATAGAGTTGATGGCAACTAGAAGCAATATAGAAGCAACATACAAATGATGGCACTGTTTACACTATCCTATTTGATATGTAATACAGTAATATAAAGAATCATACATAATTTTTTTTGCCTTCTGGGTGCAACAGAGATTCCTTTCACCTGAGGAAAAATATGCTGCTGATGGTCTTCCATCCCATAGTCGGGGTACATTAAGCCAAAATTTTAATGCTGATGAAGAAAGTATGAAAGGGTAAGTGTATTACATATTTTGGCTAGTCATAGATGTTGTTTTCTACAGCTGAGTGAACAGTTACATGCATGAACACTGATACGTCTCTATACTGGACTCCACATGAAACACTGAATAATGTTTTCAATACATAAAAATGAGAGGATGAGCTGTGTACAGCTTTATTACCAGTTAGTCACAGAAGATGTATCTCATACCGCATGGTTGGACAAATGGCAAAATTCTCAATTTTAATCACGGGATTATATTCACATTGCAAAGTAGTCCATCTCAGTGGACCAGTGTAAGTTTTATGGCCCTTAAATGGCAGAGTTATTGTAATAGGGTATTAAAAGAAGAGGCTTTGTTTTTGTTCTCTATTCAGTGATGCATGTCAACATCCTAAAGTGTTCAGCAATGAAAAGTATTTGAAATTATCTTTATCATGAACTTATCTGGTATGAGGCCTGGAAGGAAAGCATACTGATACATCTGTACGTATTTCAAATGTAAGGGTCACTCTGAAGTTTCACTTACAGAAATGTCAGCATGATCAAGTAATTCTAGATGACTTGTTTTGGAGTTTGAGATTTTGGCAAATTAAATGTCTACCTAAAGGTAGATCTTACAATACACACAATGTAGAACACAATAACATAATTATGCTCGCAGATTATTTTACAGAGTAAATGTTCATATTTATCCATCAAAACTCACCTAGGTTCCTTTTCCTTCTCTGTTACTTAAGAAAAATTAGCTCTTCTATCATTATTTTCATGAAAAAGTGGGAAATTTTCCAAACAAATTTGATGATACTGTATGCCCTAAGTTGAAAAGACATGTCAAATGATGCATACAAAGAAGTTTGCTCTTGTTCTGTCAGAAGGTACATGTCATATTCCTCTAATTATCTAATGGCAGTAAAATTAAAGCTTTAGTAGTTCAAGTTACTAAAACACACTATCTCATCCCTACCATTGTTAATATATTGTATCAAATATTATCAGATATAAATACACAGGATTTAATACTAATTTGCTATTCTAAGATGTGGTTATGAAGACATCTACTTTTAGGCATTTTAAACAGCTCTGGTAAGTCAGGGTCTTTTTGTCAGAATGGGTCCTTAAACTAAGGGGTCATTGTTTCACAATTAGGTAATTTTTAATTTAAGCTTCTACTTAACACCTTTTCAGGTAACTGAGATAGAATTTTTTCTGCAAGTAAACCTGATTTCTCAACTAAGAAGTTGTCAAACATTAATTGTATTTTAATGCCATCATGATGAGCACTATAGGCATATTATATTAAAATATCATTCTGTTTTCATGGTCAAAGAAATGCAAACATCCAAGAAAGGAAAACTGGAACAAGTTCACTCATCATTCAGAAAACAACAACTGATTTATCAGATACCTACCTGAGTAAGTAGTGATGCCATACAAAGGCCAGAACTGTGCTTATGCCTACTATTGAATCCTGTTAAGAAATACATTGCTGTTACATGTCAGCATCATGAAAGTTGTTTTGTAGTTTCATCAAATGATACTGCTTACACAGCACAAGACACTAAGAATGAAAAAGAGACTGAAGAGGACAGCAAGTCAAATTCACTCTGAATGTCTCAGTGACAGACCAAGAGACAACAGACAAACTGCAACAGAATTTTGTTAGATGTGAGCAAGAGTTTTCACTGAGAGTCTAGTCAAACACTGAAATGGTTTGCCCTAGAGACACTGTGGCATCTCCATTCTTGGAGATAGTCAGCACCCAACTGGACAGCATCGTAAACAACTTCATGTAAGTCGTGCTCTGAGATAGGCCAGACCAAACCCTAGAAGTCCTATCAAACCTCAATTCCTCTACAATTCTGATTCCCCTTTTTATGTAGGTTTCCAAATACTATTAACATTTTCAAAAGCTTAACTGTGGTGTGCACACAAGGCTTTGATTTTGCTTTTTCTCCTTATCATGCATTTATTTTGTGTCCTAGAAGGAGATTGCAAACTTGGTGACTGAAGCATTTCTTACCAGTACTTCGTATTAGTTTTTAGATTCAACTTCCTTATTTTGCATGAAAACAAAGGAAAAAAGTTTTCCTAAATCTGTCATCCACTCCGTGTTCACACAGACTAGAAGTTTTCTCCTTCCTTAGTCCAGCTCCTAATAAAAATAATTTCACCATATCCAAGGTAAAGCCCACATAAGCTACTGTGAGCTAGTTAATTCAGCTGTCAAGGAATACAAGACTCCATCTCTTAGAGTTTCCCTAAGAATCTCCTGGTGTGTGTTTCTCTTAAAGCATCCCAATTTTAACTTTCCAATGCAGAATACTCTGAAGCTGTTAATACCCAACAACTAAAAACAGACTAGCATGACCTGTCCTAGATTCACTTTTAAGTCTGAGGATGTAAGTTATTCTCACCTTTGGTCCACCTTTTTTCCTTGGCTTCTCTGTGGTAAGTTTTCACTTTAATCCAATACACTGAGGCAATTATCGTTAGTACTGGTTTGTGTAATACTAAAGCAGTGATGTACTAGAGCCTGCCAAATTCTCATCACACTCCTCTTTGGCTGCATTGTTTTTGTAACACTTAAGCTTTTAGGAATTTTAACATTAAAAACAAGAGCCTAAGGACAGGGACATGGAGAGCTTCATAGTTTGTTTGGGTTTTTTTGTTGTTTGTTTGGTTGAGGTTTTTTTAAAAACACAGTTCCAGGATTGGAAACAACCACCACCAGGGGCAATAAATACATAAATATCTGTATTTGAGGCTTACAGTCAGAGCTGAAAGCCAATATTTATAAAGTTCAATCCTAACTTGCAAGACACAGGAAGATGTGCTTCACTAAATTGCAGTAATGTTAATTACACTCAGAAATCATGGTGCTGAAAGCTAAATAATTACCTAGGTACATAGCCCAAAGTTTCCATATTTCAGAGCCTTTTCATCTATTTTTGGAATTTTAGGCAGCAATTCAGAAGACACGTCAGCCTGCAATTCTTACGATCATTCACAAAGCAAGGAACTTGGGAACAGTGAAAGTGACAAAACATTCAATACAAGTTTATGTGGAGAGAAAAAAGGTATAATGATTGCAGAAGTATTAATATCTACAGAAAAGGTATTATTTATGGTGTTTTTCTAAACAACACACCTTTGTTTTCAGGACTTCGATGCCAATGCCCTAGGGGAAGAAGAGATCAGTTTAAACTCAGGAATTACAAGACATCTGTTCAGTGTTGTGCTCTATGTAGAAATAAGAGTTCTGGTTCATCCAGTAAGTATGATGTGTTACTGAAATAATTACTAATCACAGGCTAGATTTTAAGGGGCAAAAAGCCACACTGCACATATCAAGCCAAATTTATTTAGTATAAGGAATCAGTAGCACTATAGCTAAACAGAGGATGTGTATAGATCTTAAAGCGTGATTGGCAAATCCAGCTTTTACACGCCTGGCCAAGTTTAACCCCCATGCACAACAGCTTTAGTCTTCTCTGGTTGTTTGAGAGAAGTCCCTTCCATACTTCATTTATGACATCTCATTTTACAATGCCACATAGAAGAAAAAAAAAATTAAAATTGGGCATTACTCCGCCAACTTTTTCAGTGCTAGCTGATATTTAATGTACACAAGAACTAAAGAAAGTTCCAGCTCTACACTCAAATTGTGACACACAGCAAAGTCAAGGAAAGACTAAGTTAAAAATAAAATTTTTAAAAGTTAAAAAGTGTTAAAAGCTAGATGTTAAAAGTCACTCATCTGTCACTTATTTGTGATAAGTGAAAGAAATTGAAACGTAGAAGAAAGAAATCACACTCAGAACTCAAGTTTTCAACAGTGGAAATACACAATCATTACTTTTCTATATTAATACTGTAAAACTATAAATCAAAGTGGTATTCATGTAACTGCTAGGATTGTGAGAGTTTGATCAGTCTACGCTTTCCTCCTGGAATCTTTCTCTGTATGAAATGGAATAAAAAGCTCCATACCATTTCCCACAAAACTAAATTCAACAGCAAACCCAAAAAGGTTAATCTGTTCTCATTTACAAAAAAAAAAAGTCTTTAACATATTCAAGTTTTATTCAGCAGTTACAATTAATTTTTTTTTAAATGCTGAACAGATAAAACCATGAAATACACTGAATTATTTTTTCCCCCTTTTGTTTTAAACACGGCATCAATGACTCCAGCGTCTTCACACAAGAGAATCTCCACTCAAAAGTCTCAAAAAAATAAACAGTCATGCGAGCTTGTAAGCAGATATTCTGAAAGGTAAGCTGCAGCAATGACTATATGTAGCAGAACAAAAAATGCCACTGTCGCAGACAGAGCATGGAAAAAGACCCTCACTGGTGTTAGAAGCAGGAGAAATGTCTTCTCTTTCATGATGCATGCTATGTATTAGAATTTTACTCATTAGGAAATTCAAGCATTTACCCTAAGAGCAAGTGTAAATAACTCAGCAGTTCTTCAAGCTTTCCAATTAAATGAAAAGTAAACATCTGACTACTTTAGCTGACACATTTAGTAGTAAAAAAAAAAAAATTAAGTAAATCTCACTTTACTAAAATGATGTTCCCATTCACAGATTCCAAAGAAAAGTCTGTATTATTTAAGAAGCAATTCTTTTTGCTCCCAACTATACATAACATTCCTACTTCTAACACTTAACATTAAATTACACTGGAGGTCTGCAAAGTAAAATGGATTCTTAATTATAACACAGACTAGATTGAAACTCTGAGAAGTACTGTTACCCTCAGTTTTGACAGCATTACTCAATAGCAGTAATTGTCTGGAATTAACAACAGCTGCACCCAAGAATCAATGACAGACTACTCAGAGAGAAAATTACAGCACCAACAATATGATGTATTAAAAGAGATTTCCTGACTGCATCCTGGAATGGTTTCTGTCTTACTGCAACACAGATGTATCACAAATTAGCAAGGATTGGGGTTTACAATTAAATGAGAAATTCGACTCACTGTAAAGTTCATTTGCAACTGAGTTTGCTATAAATGTGTATGTATTTAATTCATAGCAAAATTCTTTTGCTTCTAAAGTTGTTCATATTTTAATTCTGTGTGTTTCATCTTTAGGCAAAACTTTGAGGCTGCCGAAACCTGCTATTCAAGCACATGTGATAAAGTTATCCTTTCACGTCAATACTTAACCAGCAGGAAGCCTGCAAAAAGTAAATTCACAAGCAACATCAGAAACAGAAATGCCAATGATTCTAATTCAAATGTAAGACTTTGGAGTGAAAATTAAAAGGCGCACAACTACCTTGGGAAGGGCACATCCCCACAGCACTGCTGAACATCCCATTCTTAGCAAGTTGGTTATCACAATCTAAGCATATCTAGGGTGAGACAGGAGGAAGTTAAAACCCCAAGTATTTTAGCTTATATATTAGTACGTTACTTCATATTAGTGTCTTACAGATATTTTACGCAACTTAGTCCCTGTATAAATGATGAAAAGGACAGAAATGTAGCACTAGATATTACATCTGGAATTATGTTTCATAAACAAAGAGTGTCCCCCTAGCCGTGCAAACCACTATCAAAACAATAAGAAAACCTACCCAATACCACAAACACACATCACACCAGGACTGCCGCTTTAGCAAGATGTAGTGTATCCCAAGGATTAAATAAGAGAAATAAGTATCAGATGCTTCCAACTTGAATCCTGGAGCAGTCCATCACATGACGCAGAATTTTTACTTCTCAACATGTATTTTGAGTGAAAATGCTACACAGAGCCTTAATTAAACATCACTTTCTATATGACACCTATGTAAACATTTGCCTTTGGTATTAATAAGGCTGTATTTTATTATTCCCAACAGATTCTAAGTTCTGCTCTGGATCATGCCATACAGACAGCGAATAGTTTGAAGAAAGCTACAGAACGAATGGTACGAGCAGTGTCAAAAGATCTAGCTAAAGTTAAAGGAAAACACCTTTAATTACCCAGTTTCAAATGCTATACTGTTTTGCTGGATACTGATGTATCAGTATTTCTGTAAAAAGGTAAACACAAAGATCAGAAAGTGAGCTAGCTGACTTGGCCAGCTGTTCTATAACAATCAGTACTAAACTAGACCAGAGCATATTGGTATTCCACATGTTTACACTCCATCTCAGAACTGGAAAACAAATTACTAATTGTACAGAAAGACATTGGCTAACCCCTGTTACTGCGTATAGCTACCTTCTCCAAGCATTCACCCAAGATAACTTAATAAAAATTGGCTTAAACAAGCAAGGTTAACTTTTGACTTTTGGTTTCTCCCCATTGCCAAACAGGAGAATAAATCTCAAACATTACTACGTATTCTTCCCACACCTTGACAGAAGCTGCCCAAGTACATAAACAAAGGGAAACAAGTCTCCGCACCCAGGACTGCTATAAGCACGCTAACATACTAAGTCATAGTTAACATGTGTAATTATGTTGTTTTTAGAGTGCCCTACATTGAGCTGTTGGTTTTTAAGGCACCTCCTTGCATGTCTCAGTAACTGAGTAATACCATTTGTTTGTGTATTCCTAACAATTCAATTGTCTTTCAGTATGGTGTTCTTACCTTGTCAGATATATCTGGCTTGGAGATTTTAGCTGATGCTAAGTAGGTTGGAAAACTTTAAAATACTGTGGAAATACACTGGGCCAAGAAGAGTCATCTGTTATTTTCCATCTGAAATTCATTTAACTGCAGTGATTAAAAGCAAGCAGCGGCTAACAGCCTTCTATTAGAAGGATACTATTCACTGAAGCAATTCAAAGCATATAGGAACTGATGGAAATCATGACTTCACGTGAGAAGTGTCAGTGCATTGCTTAAAAAGGAGTCATTTTCTGGCAAACCTGAGTGGTTTCATCAGTTGATGGGCAGAGAGATAATCCAGACTGTTCATGCAAGCACGATAGCTAAACTAGCACTGCTGATTTACTAGGCTGAGTCAATGCCTTTTTATCAGGGCTTCTTCCGTACTTCAGAGACAACAATACCATTCACCTTTCTTTTTCTCCTTTAGGGTCTTATTCCTTATAACTCAAATTCCCACTGCTTATTATCCATGTTTTTGCTTTATTTAGCTTCAGACAACAGCACAGGGCACATAAATACAACATCCCTTTAAAAGGTTAGGAAATTATTTAAGTAATTAAAATTACTAAGTCAAATCTAAACATTACCAGTATTACAGAATTGATATAATTTAGAATTTATTTGATCCCCTTCAATACAAACTTATGCATTTTTTCTTAGTATGTAACAAAGTAGAAGAAAATGGTAAACTGTCTTGAATGCATCAGGTTTTGGTGTTTGGTTTGCTTTTTGCTTTTCTTTACCAAGCCATCTGAAACATGCAACTGCTTCCCTTTTCCTCCAGTCCCCCATAAAGACAATTTAGGCTTAAAATTTTGGAACTTCTAGATCACAGATAATTCACTTCTAAACAGATGGACCATGCAGACACAATCATAAGGGACTTTTTAAGTGATGAAATTTTTTTTCAAAAGCTTTAACCCTGTAAATACTTAAATATAAAAGTATACTTCAGTGCACAGTTGACAGCATTTCTCCAGAGTTATTTATTGAAATTAGAACTCCTTAGTACTTCTGTGATTAACTTTCTACCTTACCTACCACCATCTAAAAAAAACCTTGTGACTTTCTTTAAATTACATATATTTAAAGATTTTTTCAGTGAGTTATTTTACAGGAAATTAATTTAAGACTTGTGTGAAATATTTTTACCATAAACTCCTATTTACAAATTTTTTTATGAAGTCTCTTGAGTCATTTTTAGAAATAAACTCTATTATAGAAAGGTTTCACAGTTCTCAAAGACCATTCCAGTTTATATATAATCACAATAACTTTTAGCATGATTTGTTAGGAATGAACATGCCCTTTTAAAAAAAAAAAAAGAAAAAAAAAATCACCTCCAGTGTAAGTGGAATACCAAATACATCCTAAGAAACACACGTTGATTTTTTTTCCTCTGCCTTCTACTCTCTGCAAAAAGCAGCAAATTTAAATTATAAAATTATACTCTATTAGTCAGAACCATCTAGTGTCCTGGTACAGTACTTGGAAAGGTTAATTCCATAAGAATATGTACATACTATTTGACTTATCCTAATGCATCAGAAATATCACTATTTCTATTCATCCTTAACCCAGACCATATCCTTCGGCTTACTAAGGCTCTTCACTTCATCCAGTAGTCTTTTAGGTGTCAAAATATGAGTAGAACCTGACAAAAGAAAAATAAGTATTAACTGTATCAGTCTGAAATTCTGACTTTCAGACATTCCTCTTTAAAAAGCACAAAACAAAACCAAAACACAAAAACCCCACCACAGTCACATGCCAGCGTTTCTCACTGTACTTGAAAAACTGAGAAATACAACAGTTCCAAGTATTTTTACGTGTTGTCGTACACTTACATGATGACAATGTGCTATGTGTCACCATTAGGTAGGCAGTGTCCCACACACACACACAGACATCCAGATCAGAACTCTTACTTTGGATACAAGTTTCAAGTCCCTGCTCTGTCTGGTTTGAAACATATGCTTGAACCTGGGCCACTTTTGCTGTATGCAATTGTCCCGGACTGCAAGAAATCTGCCCCTTTTGTAGAATAAAGCCTCACCCTTTGACAATCAAGAAACCACGTGGATTAGAGATGAACACAAACAGTAGTTTTCCACAGAAATATCAGTTACAGATAATTGGCTTTGACTAACTAACATTTCCCTGAAAAACGTGCAACAAATTCCAAGTCTGGAGCAGCAAAGAAAATCCTTGTTATTATTCTTCAGCAGTAGACAACTACCTCTTTTACTCTCAGAGTGATCATAACTTGTGCTGTTAAAGGAAATCCTACAGTTATGAAGGGAACTCTTAATTGTTTAAGATTAGGGCTGTCTCAAACCTTTAGTTTTAGTAGTGTCAATCTCAATGGGCTATCACATTCATGCAGTTCTGAATCAGGAATGCAGGAAGATTTTAATCTTGCAGTAAACAGCACAAAAATTCAGCAGATATTACTCCCTTACAAATCAGGGCCACAAACAAAACTACAAGAACCATTTCTAAACAGAAGGGAAGATGGTGCTGTGGTTAGTGGCATATATTACAGGGAAAGAGTGACCTACACTAAACACGGTTTTGTAAAAGTCTCAGCTGAAGAAAACAGTCTTGTTGAACTACATTCCTGTTGTCCTGGTCTTTTCATTGCAACTCAAAACTAGGACCAACATTAAAGCTACCTCAGCCACCACCCAGGAAAAAACACCACCACCACCCACACACAAACAAAAAACCCAGCCACACACACCCACACTGATAGCACCCCCCCCCCCACTATTTTGAGGTAACAGACCCAATCCCATAATAGGGCTGTCATCCCTTTAGGTAAGAGTATTTATTTCAAATTATGCTAGATAGATAAAACATTTTTGAAGCTCAAGGCTAAATTTAACTGCCAGACATAGGCATCTCAAGCAATTTAGAAAGCTTTAGCTGACCCAGACACCAGCTGCCACTGCAGGATACAGGTAAGGTACTGTAACTAGGAGCTCTGGTTTGATACATCATATATGCAAGTGTTTTAAAACCTACATTTTAACAGCATTATAGGAAATTATTATGTGAAGCACAGAAGCCAATGGAACAAACATTTGCTGCCTCTGAAGTATTAAGTGCCACATTACTACCCCAGCTGGTAATTCATGCATTTATGACTGGATCTTTAAATGAGGGAGATTACTCCAGTTTTCCAGGCAAAAAGCTATAAATCATGGAGTGGTTTGTGTAACGTCTCTGAAGAAACCCTGACAAGAACTACAGGATGTTGCGAAGTCAACTGAGCTACAGTGAAGAAGTTTCTCTGGGTTGGTTTGTTTAGTTGGATTTTTGGGGTTTGTTTTGTTCGTGTGGTTTTTTTGTCTGCCAGCTTTCCTACTATTTCCAAAAGCAAACCGAAGTAGGAAGTGTAGCTGAAGCTAAAGCACAGGCAGGTGCAAAAGTTTGCAGGGAAACTGTTGCAAGGAAATTTAAGTCTGTTTATATCTATTTTGCTACATATCGGGTTACTTTAATAATATATTTTTCTGACAAATTCATAATGATTCTTCTGTAGAGCAGAACTGTATTGTCCTTAGTAGCTTGCTGCAAAACAACCCCAAACATCAATCAGTTTACTTAAACTGAAAAGATTGTTTTAACTATATAGTTCTAAGAAATAGATTGGGTATGGTATTAGTTTGCTGAACCAATTAGATCTTTACATTTTCCAGAACCATGTAGTAAACCCCTACATACTGCCCTTTTTCCCAAATGAGCTTACCAATAACAACTTCACAGGACTTGTAGGCTTGAGAAACTTCATAAGCACTGCGCATCTCGGAATATGTAATTCCTCCAATCACAAATATAATCAGTCTTGCACTACTCTTTCGCTCATCTTGGTAACTAGCTTTAGATTTCTGTCGTGCACTGTAAGAAAATAAAAACTTCGTAAGGTGACATTAATGTATTTTTACTGATTAATTCTGGTAATAATTACACACTTCAGCAATAACAATTTCTGTCATGCAGTTCATCCTTTGATTATAATTTCAGCAAAAAACCATTAGAGATTGATAATTAGAAGAATTTTAATGAAAACACATTAGCAATTCGTTCAGAAACTATTGAGTTATCACAAGGAAGAAAATAAAGACAAAGCAAAAAAACTTGTGGCACACACGTCTCACACACAAAGGACTTCTACCAAGCAGCTTAATTCTGCATGCTAGCAATTCCAGGAGTATTTTTCATTTGAAAAAGCTAAAGTCTTAGGATTTTCTGTCTCCAAAGGTTAACAAGATCTCTTAAAAAAAGAAAAGCTATTTGGTTATTACCAAATAAGATTCAGATAGCTAGGAATAAAAAAAATATAGTTCTTAAAATAAAATTTCTAGCACACACATATTAATTGCAGATTCAGATAAAATCACCTGAACTCCACATTTCTCTTTCCTAAGGTAACTAAAATTTCACCAGCCTACAAGAGACAGATCCAGTTATAACACACGGGACTTGCCCTGGTGTTTCCCTGCACTGATCGTCATAGGGCGTATCCCGGAACATAAGGACACACCACCAGCTTGGTTATCAGGGGAAGCAACAAAACTGTTTTTTTCTAAGGCTGTGTATCTGTACATCTGTGCCTTTTATTTAGTAAGATAGAAATTCCAGTTTAAGAGTGTCCTCCACATTTAGTGTATGTATGCTTCCCTCCCTATGAATTCCAGCGTCTGATGGGCACAATGAGCATTCCTGCAATAGAAACACTTATTTCTATTCCTCTGTCTTAATGTGTAAATAATGCTACCAGAAGTGATAAATATGCCAAATGAGCAGGTATTGGTCCTGAGGTTTAAGAGCTACTGGGTTTAAAAAGGGAAAGAAGGGACAGGACAGTACAAGTTAGTGAGCTAAAAGAAGTTTTTAAAAAAAAAACTGAAATCCAAAATCATCTCTAGAAGCTACTCAATAAATAGGCAAGCACACAGAACACACTATTTCACATTCATTAGCAGAGAACGGATTGCAAGATCACCAACTTTTCTAGACTTGTCTAAATTATCACCTGACAACAGAAGGTCAATTGTCTAACAGGCCCATATTCCCTAATGAGAGCCTAGAGAAGTTGAACGTAACTTACTGAAGTTAACTTCAAGAATGACATCACCACTACCACAGCAGAAATTGGTTTGACAGGAAAGGAAAACATTTTTGCCTAAGTTACAGCATAGTGATAATCCATTCCTTAAACTACTTCACACTAAAAAGCTCCATGGTTTGAACTTCTCACTCTGGGAATATGGAAATGTTATTTCTAAGTTTGAAGCAAAAGGGAGATACTCCAAATAAAGAGCTATATATGGCTAAGAAGAATTAAGCTAACAAAAAATTCAGTGTGCTTTGGATGAAATATAGGTTTTATACATTAATGTTACCTCATATACATTATCTCACCACTTAATAAGCACACATTTACATCCTTTAGAATGTAAATGACAAAAATATTGAGAAAGGGGTAAATTATGTTTCAGGAAATCAGTTTACCTTACTGCTCCTGAACCATTCCAAGTAGGAGGACATTGGGAACAGTAAGGCCACTCTTTTGAATCAAGTTTGTTTTCTATAGCATCCTAAAGAGTAAAACAAAGACCCACTTTAAACAGACATGTAGACCCACCAAGTTTTAACTTTCAGTAAGAATGTCTACCTGGAATTTAACACCAGCACATGCACAATTTCTTAGAACAACCAATCTCAAGCAGCATCTCACGAGCACCACTCTTATGCAGCAACATGCTAGACCATGCAGTGCTAAAAAATACTACAAGAGTTTTGGTTTTGCGTATCACAAGGAATTAGGAACGCATGCTTTCTTTATCAACATAACATTGATTTACCTGTTCAGACTTCACTAGCAGCTTTTCATCTGTAACGACCCTAACATTTAATTTCTCTACAGCGCTATATGAGAGAAGTTAGGGTCCCCTGAAGACACAAATGAGCAGGTGAAAGACACCAAGAATCTATGAATGACAGCACTGGGTAAGACTAAGGGTGCACTGAAGTCAATATTCCATCTAATATCAGTCACTAACTGATGCTTAGGAGAATTTTAAAAACAAAGCAATTATGCTTCTGGCAAATAACATTTTTCCAGCCTCTACCTATCTACAGTTTCGATATGAATTGCAGTTTAAACACCCACTGCAGTGCCCAAATAAAAAAAAATAAAATTAAAAAACCAAACAAAAAAAAAAAACCCCACACCACCCAGATCTTGAAATTACATTAAACGCTGCCAATCACAAGACAAGCTGTTCAAAAAGACTGCTGCTTTTGCTCTCATTTGCCTCGCCTTTAAAACTGCCTCCAATAAGGAGCACCACTAACACACAGCAGTCTAATGGTCTATACTAAAGGCAGAGTAAAAATTATCCCTTTGCTCAGATGTATTTAGCAAAAGTAACCCAAGATACTCTAGATTTCAAAAGATGGTCTATAACTGCTGACTTCAGTACATTTCTGCAGTGCACCTATGAATTAACTAGTTGGTTAAATTTACCTCCATAACATCTTTGATAACAGGTGTCCACCTAGACAGTTGAAAAGTTTCTTCTGAAGAACGGTCCCTCCTTGGGTGTTTACACTGCTGAACGGCAGGCTGAAAAGATTTTCAAAACATGGTTGTATTATACCATGTATTTGGATTTTTCAAACTTATTCCCAGTTAATAACAGGGGGAGGGGGAATCGGTATGAAATTTTAAAGTAACAGTAATAGTGACAAAAAAGAGCAATTACTACCCGTAGAATTCACAGTACACTAGAAATAATACTGCTAAGAGTTGCTGAAAGAGCTCTAGACAGGTGCTTGGGTGGTGGGAAATTACAAAATAAACACATTCTTACTGAAGAGATAACAGGAACATCAAGGTATTTCCAATTTTTTATCATACCACTGTCGCTTTCTATTTGTACATTCTGGATGAGCTTGTCCAAGTTCTCCTGTGTAGTTCCTTCAACATAAGGAAAACATACAACTTAATTACCATGTGACTGTAAGACCAATTTTGTCTCACATTCTGGGCTGTTATTTTGTCCAGGATTTTGTTTGTTTAGCCAGTCTAACATAATATCATATTTTAGATAAAACTGTTTAATGCTCCATTTTTGAGACCAAAACTCAATATTTTTATACATTCTTCAAGACCAACATTCTTCTAGTTTCATCCTCTTCTCCTACAAATTCTTTACTGCTGACTTAATATTCAGGTTGCAATGGACATGGAGGTCCCCCATAAACAGCTTCAATATTATGTGAAAAGCAGAACATTTAAACTGTTGCACACATTCAAGCACAGGAATGATGCTAAGACACTGTAGGGATTTGCACTTGTACTGAATCTCTTCACTCCTTATCAGTAGCATCTTTGCTACTAAAGAAGAGAAGCTACAGAGCACAGACAGTACTTCTTTTAAACTTGGTCAGCAATGCCAGGAAAGATGCTTCCATTAACTAAAAATACTGGACTATCCCAAAACTTGAGTTTAAGTGCATAGCACTGAGGGGAAGGGGAAAATAAATAAATAAATAGGACAGCTTCGCATACCATTTGTGCTAAAGATATACAGTAAAATAGCTCTAATTTTGTCATAGCTCTCAAAACTTTTGTTGAGCAGAACTGGAAGAAGGACTCTCATCGAGTCTTTTATTTTTTGGCCTTCTGCATCAGTTCCGAGAGCCAAATCCTAAAAAAAACCAAAAAACATTGTTTCAGTACGCAGTTATTAAATAATAATTTAAGAAGTCAACACTGTTTTGTGGTTTTAAATACATTTTTATGAAACTACAGGTACACTCTACACTCAGTATGAAAAATCTTTGACATGGTTATTTAAACAGTTACAGCATTATAACAACACAACACTCTTAAACATTTTAAATGGTTTTATATCTAGAATTCATACAAATAGACTGTTTAACTTGAGATTAATAGGACAACGTAATGCCTCACCCTAACTGATGCTTGTGCCAGACATTTTAAAAGGGCTGCCTTCTGCAGTACATAGTAAGGCAACTTCATATGAGTTTTGAACAAAGTCAACAAAGATGATCCTTCTGCAAATCATCCAGATTCAAAGACAAAGAAACCTTCTTGTATCTCTCACTTAGCTTTAATACTACCTCAAAAAGCAATAAAAAAAGGCAAGAGACACTACCATCACCAGTTAAGACAAAGTATCTATTCCTGCATACAACGTAGTCATATTTACAGTAAGGTGTTGCTTGGTTTGTAGCTTTTTAAACATACCTGTTCAGTTTTACAGAGCCTTTCTATGTTAGATTTGAACTTGCTCATGCAATCTTCTGCTAAGTTAAGATGAACAACTTGCTAGAAGGGAAAAAAACAAAACAAAACCAAACAAAATAAAAACCACAAACACAAGCTGCCATTACTTGCTTTTTACCAGTTAGAAGAGTCAGTCCTTCCACTATCTCCAGTATCACCATGCGTTTTAGAGACTAGCCCTCTAATGCCTTTTAAAACATTTAACTGCTATGCTATCTTCATTTCTCCAAGGACAAAAATCATTTTCTGGTTTAAACACTAAAATGAAACACCTGGAACAAAGTCTTCATGTCAAAATTTTGTAATAGGTGACTATATTAATTTGGAGGAAAGTTATACAGCTCATCTAACAGGAAAATGACAGTATAAAGCTGGACTTCAACAACACAGAAAATTCTAGTGTACAAAAAAGATTTATTATGAGACTGTAGTTACAAAATATCCCTTACCCTGCTAATCTCCTTGCGAAACTGCGGCATCTTTTTCATTAACTGGGACAGAGCAGATATCGATAACTGTGAAGAAATGACACAAGTTGAAATTTTTTCCCCACCAATATCTGAGATCCATAGTTCCTTCCTGTTGCAGCCTTGCTTTTTTTCCTCCCTGAAAACTGCCAATGAAACATGCCTCAATTTCTGTAACAGATCCATGAATTACATAGATCTGATCATCTAAAAATAATTAATCCACCAGGAAAAAAATAACACTCATTTAATCAACTTACTTTTCCTTCGGTTGCTTTTTTTTTAGATGAAACTTCTTTCAACATTTTTGGTATTTCCCTGAAAATAACCACAGCAAATTAATCAAATGCAACACCACCACAGTTCTTAAAGCTTAAGATCTTTACATACAAGGACTGCGCTACATAAACTTCTGAATGAAAGTAAAAGCTTCAAATACGGGTCTCCTTCAGAGAAGGGAGTTTTTTTGACAAAGGAAACTAAAGTTAAACATTGTGTTTATATCATCTGTATAATGTCATCTGATGCAATAACTCAGTACTTTATGCAAAATAATCCCTTCAGATACTTCCCAGGAAATAATTTTATTTCCCCTTTTCCCCCCAAGAACTGCAAGAAATATTAGCAAAATTGTATTCCTCTGTACATATTGTATTTTTGAAAGTATGTTTTATTCCTGCCATCAATTTAACAGGATGCAGACTATATTGGAAACGGCCTTCACTACTGCCTGTATTCCTATTTAACAGGCCAAATGCATTCCCTCTCTAAGAAACTTTTATAACTTGCATTTTTAGCTAGTTCTTTTATTCACATACTCTATCACATCTGCAATATGCTTGTGTCGAATCTTCACCCAGAGTTCATCATCTTCCTCCAGAATTGCCTCCCGTTCCTTCCCAGCATGTCCTTCTGTTTTGTACCTTCCAAGAGAAAATTCAGACAGTTGTTTGGTTTCAGGTTGTGTTTTCCCCACAACCACCCCTCATTCTCCTAACTCATTAGAGTATTAATAATTACTGTTTAATCAACATACATTGCCCAACACAATGCAGTTCACACAATGCTTCTACAGATTACACCTTTGAATGCAGATCACTTTTAGAACACTACTTAGGGGCTACAGCTTACGGACAGACTTTCAAGCCAACAATAACTAGCATTTCAATCATACATTTTACATGCACCTCAGTTTCTCTTCAGCTTCCAGAATCAACTTCCCTTTGGCTTCAAATGCAAATTGTGTGCAAAGTAATACACTTTGAGTTGTCAAGTGCAGCTCTCTAGATCTACTATGAAACATTTTGTAAATCTGAAGGGAAATGAAGCCCCATTCACCAACAGAGAAGACTAAGTAGGACGAATTACTTCACATACGTAAGAAACGTATTTCACAGCAATTACAGACCAGCTATTACTTTCCTACAAACAGAAATGAACATAAAGCAACACAGTAATCATACCACATAACAGTTCCACATTTATAGGAACTCACACAGTGTACACAGCCAGGAAGCAGAAAAAAAATTTAAAAATTACAAGATTAATTGTGAAAGTCAGATCACAAGTATCTAGAAAAACACACACTGCCACATTTTCATACCCAGCAAGTTTCAAATTTATAGTACTCTAAATTTTGTATGAAAACATTCATTTAGTTATGCTGACAGAAGATATGCATTCCTGTTTAACTGAACGATAAGGCAATTAGGTCTCATTTGGTGTAGTGGGTCATCAGAAAGCAAAGTATTACCAAAATCTTTGGCATCAGAACAATCTAATAGCAAAATACGTACCTTATGCAAAACAACGTCACACTGTTCCAAATAGTGATAAAATAAAGCTTAGATTGCACATGGCTTACCTAAATGTGCAGTTCGGATAGAAACGTGTAAATTTTAACAACTACGCAAATTAAATGACTGGAGCTATAGAAGCAAGTATTGCTGAGAAGTAACTAAGCTTTTTCTCAGTATTCAATCATGGATCTTGTTTGCTTTGTTAGGCCAAGAAGGCTGAGAATATGAAAGAAAAGACAGAGAATCTGAATGTGTTTTGCTTCAAGTATAGTACAAAATTCTGTTTTGGGGGAGAAAAAAATAAAAGCAATTTCTTAGGATCCAATAGGAATTTCTGTAAAGTTTTGAGTCTACCTAATCTCAACTACATGAGGAAGTTAACAAAAAGCGGAAGCTATAAATCCAAGAGGAAAGACTGACAAGTGAAGCAATTCTTATGTAATAAAATCAACTAGTACTGCTATGGTGCAATTCAACTAAACAATTCCATAGATTTTATATTCAAGAATAAAGTGTTTCGGGTTTGTTTTGTTTTTTTTCAAGTACTTAGTTTAGTGTTTGTTTTGTTTTTTTCCCCAAGTACTTACTTGTAAGTATCATTTTCAATTGGTAGCAGATCATATGCCATTGCCTGAAAGGTGAGTTCATGAAGTACAGTCGATACTGGATCAAAGCCACGATCAATTATTATTAGCTGGGAGTGAGTTTTTGCCTAGAAAGCCATCAAATAAATGTGAAGTTAAGACATACCACCCAAGGTTAATGTAAGTAGATTTACATGTATGAAGTTACAGCACTGCAGACATTTTTGTAAAAATAACTGAAAAAAACCTAAAAAGTATGGTCCAAGTGATCATCAGCATAAATAGAAACAACCAGAACACAGGGGTTTTAAATAACAACTTTGAGGTAATCCTCCTAGCCCATTGTAATGCATTCAGTAATCTCACCTAACGCACAAGAAAATAAGGGGGGGAAAAACCAACCAAAAAACGCCATACTGTACAAGAAAAAGGCCTCCCACTGACTCTTCACTTAAAAATGTATCATGTGTATTTCAGAGCAGATCATCTATACTGTGCTGCAAAACAGGAAAAAAAAAGATTCTCCAAACATTCAACTGGAAGTTTTATTTTAGTATTTAGTAAAGTGGCAGTATCATTGGGTACGTTTATTTCTGTAGCAGAGCGGAATGTGACCAAGTCAGACTGGTTTACACTTTCTGCATTTAGGCAGCTGTCCTAATCCACCACAATCTGTAGTGACAGATCAAAACCACAGATATAGCTTTTCACATAAATTATGTGGACAGTAAGTGCCTTAAAAGGGAGGCCTATCAATTCTGGGGTGAAGTCCCTTCTACACATAGCTGTATGGAAGATGATGTTATAACAAAAGTTAACTATTTCTCTTTAGGTTTGTATCATGCCCTATATTATCATAGGGTCAATTTTTCTAGTACATTTAGTTTGATCACACAAGTTGGATTTGCTTACATACAGATTTGCTACATCAGTGGCTACCTCTAAGTTGCTTTCGTACACAAAAGCAAAGCAGCTAAATAACAACTAGCTGCCTTTATTAATAAATAAAATCTGTTTTTTTAAAACCTACAGTCAAAACACATTCCAAAGATTTATTCTCTCACACACACACACACACACACACCCCCCTTACAAAACAAGAAGCAAATGTTTTAGCGCACTTTCTACCTTTATTTGGCTTTTCTCATCAGTTTTGTAGTAGTTTTCAAGATTTTTTTCAACAAGCTGTGCAAGTTTGCTGGCTTTATCAGATGGTCCACTGGGAAAAAAGGGAGCATGCAAAAATAACTTAAATTTCTCCATCAAAACACTAAAATGCTACCTTTAAAACAGCAAGAACTCTCTAGATTGATCCTCTGACTTCACAAGCAGTTTCTGAACTCTATTCTAAGTTTTTCCAATATATTTTCACTTCTACATTACAATTCCACTCTCTGAATGCCTGCAGGTATTTCACATGGTAGAAACAGCTTCAGCCAAAAGACTGATACTAGCTGGCATATGGCCCAGCACCTAAAAGTCTCACTCACAAGCAGGAAACAAGAAAGAAAAGAAAAAAATAAAAGGGGGGGGGGGGGGGGGGGGGGGGGTGTGGAGGAAATAAACAGTCAAGCAATTACTTCATTACCTTTGCAGAGAATAAGGCAGCACTTCATGTTACAGCACAGAATGCTTTTCTTGAGCACAATTTCAGAAGCCTATTTTGATTTCAAAAATACTACTCTGTATTCTCTATCAAAGCTCAAAAGAGGCATTCTCCTCAGTATCATTACTACAGAGGAATCCTGATCCCATCTACCTCAGCAATTTGTGAATTCTCTGATACCAAGTGGAGCTGCCAAACTACCAGCAGCAGCAGCTCTGTTACAGGATTACGCAGCATAGCAGTGTCATCCTACTGACCAAACATGAAACAAGCAGTTGATAATAAAACAGGCTATAGTAAGTACTTATACAAATACACACAGAGAAATAATTCACTGCTCTGCTTACACATCATAAATCCCTATCATTTCAAATTTCAAAGTTGTGGATTAAAGACAATTAATCCACAATGAAAGAAACCATGCTGCAGCCTTAAGCTATTACCAGACAGTGTGTGAAGTCCTAGATGTAAAGTAACTACACTATACAACACTATTTCTGCCTCACCTTTTATACCGCACTCCTGGATTCTCATCTAGTGTGGCACATAAGGTAACAATTTGTTCAGCCATTACTTGCATTACAGCATCTTTATCCTTTGTCTTTTCCAGAGTTGGACTGTAACAGCGGTAGAATGCATCTGGGACATTGAGAGTAAATACCTATAAAGCACAAACACAAAAAAAAAAAACTTCAATTTTATATTTCCAAAATATTTGGTGAAAGAAATGCTAACACTTTAAAACTACATAATGTAAGTCATACACAGTATACTCTTTTAAAAAAAAAAAAAAACACACAAATAAAACTAGCCCACACTCTGTCCTGTTGTGCTCATCTGCTTCTTGTTCTCACACTCTCTCCCCCCCTCGGTAAGTTACTGTATTTTTCAAATTGCATCCTGTCTGTACAGTTGGAGGGACCCGAGACAGGCAGAGCTCAACACCAGCCAGTGTCTCGTACAGTCACACAAAGCAGTATTACAATGATCATAGGAGGTATCAAGTTATTATGTAAAACTGTATTTTAAACAAATTTGTGTGTGTTCATTTTATCAAGATTTTACCCTCAAGAACTGAAATTCTTTAAATGAATTAAACCTCGATAAAAGACGTTTATTACTACATAAAGAAACACCTTCAACAGTTCAGTAAATGGAATGCAAACATGTCAACAATCCCATTGTCAGTAAATGGATTTTCTCCACCTTCAGATGGACTCCATAACTGCATAGCCAAAGAAGAATATCCATCCAGATAAAGATGTTAGTTTCATTTTAGGTTATAATGACATGGACTTTGCACAGAGCTCAGTTTGATTATTTACTCTTATCACTCCAGAAAGCAGGCCCAGGAATTTTATATTTAACATTAGCATTTCTTTTGCAAAGGATTCAAAATGTACAAGAGCATTTGTTTCATCTGAAAAATATAGGTAAGCACTGGAAATACACCAAAATAGCAATAGGTCTCACCTACAGTTTGCCAGTTAGAAAAAAAAACAAAAAAAACAAAAAAAAAAAAGCTACATTCTATTTGCTTGTTTTCCAGTAGGTCAACAACACTGGAAAATAGTCCTCCAAACTACCAGACTATTTTCTTCTGTTGAGATAAAGAATGAAATTTACCTGAGACTCATAGGGGAAGAAGGAAATGTTGATCTCCTTGCATCTCCTTATTGATTTTGCACAGGAAGACTTGATTTTATTGAAGAGATTGTCAGGACAAACTAGGAAAGAAAAAAAAAAAAAAGATCCTATGCATAAATCATTTGTGTGTACTCCAGCTGTTAATTCACTTAAAAGCTTACAGTATTCAAGACAGACAATTTTAAATGAAGAACCAATAAATAATAACATACCAAAAAGCTTCCAAATCTTCCTAAAGTGAAAGAGAACGTATAATCATTACATTGTGTTTGAGATGCTTTTTGAGAACAATCACTGGTCATTTTTCACTAGCTTTTGGCAAGCAAAGTTACAGAACACTCATTAGCAGTCCAGTGAAGTATATGGATTTTATCAAAGCAAAAGTTTCTGCTATTTATTCTTGTATAGGAGAGACAAAACATTTCCCATGCTACAAAAAGGTTAAAATAATATGTACAGCAAAACACAAAAAAAATACAGAATTTAATTACAGACATGCACACAGCCAGCCACAACTCAGTATCTGCCTTCAGTAGCACATTTGGGTTTTTTGTTTTCCCTTCTTTACAGGCCATGTTAGTCACACTGACTGACTGCAGAGGAACACACGGTCACACTTACCCCATTTACACTAATTGTCTCTGCTTTATAATTTGTATCAGGCATGCAAGGTCTAAGAAAGCTCCTTTTAGGCGATGGGAAAAAGCTGGCACACAAGTCTGAAAAAACTACCTAAACATTGCTCTTGCAGCAAATTCTCATGCATTTATATTGTTGAGGACTATTATATTTATATGAGATACATAGTTTTACTTGAATTGTCTTCCTCCACACTCTCCAACATAGGAGAAGAATGGAATATTTAAAAAATAAAACTAGATTGTCTAAAGTAAAAGCTGAGGGAGGGAATGACCAACATATTTTGGCAGTTGTGAAAGAAATTACTGTTGCCACACAGCATCGGTGACCGCATCCTGGCAGCCCAGATACAGTTAATGACATGAGTCTCAAATATTGTCCCAGGAAACAGGATCCAAAATTTTAATCTGCTAAAGTACAGTTCAGTAAAAGTTGAGAAGATAACTTATTTACATGTATAAAGTTATTAAACTACAACACAAAAGCTTACTTACAGTCTGTGAAATACACATAGGCTGCTTTGTATCTGCTGGATGATTTAGTAATGAAGTCATCAATGAGCCCATCTACAGACTTACGGAGGTAGGAAAAATACAAAACAAAAAGTCATTACAGTGTTTTGCCTTTCCTCATATACCAGACAAAGCTTCTCCCTCCTCTCCTCCTGCCCCGTTTTTTTTACCTAGTCCATCTTCGGAATAATGCAAATAACATACAACAAAAGAAAGCACTTAGGTAGAAGATTTGTACTTCCAGAACAAGAATAATGAACAATGACAGAATGTCAGTCATGTACCAGTATCACCTTAGAAAGCACACAAAGCAGGATACATGCAACTTTTCCAACTATAACAATGCTGAGATTTGATCTCAAGAATTTTTAGGGACTAACTGTAATCTCTTATTAGAGCCATTACTATTGTTCAATGTATTGCATCATTATTTAATACATCTCTTTCAGTGATGTTATTAATATCTAAGCAATGAAACAGGGACTCCATTGATCAAAGGTACAAGGTTGCAACGTACTCTACGGTGACACAGCATTGACTTCTCATCATGGAAAAATCAAGCATTGCACAAAGGAGTAACACACAGAAGGCAAAAATTAAGTCCTGCATGGTTATACACAGTAAGGAAATATTTTAAAATAAGACTGCTCTTTCAGTCCAAAAGATGTTGCTTATACTTTCTTCAAAATACTAACCTTTTTGGTGGGAGTTATGAAATATATTGCTTTCATGTGCGGGACAGGCTCACGGTTTTTATACACGTTCTCCACCACTGGAAAGAAAGAAGTATTAAATTTTTATAATTAAGAGCTTTATGCATCTGTAAGGAAAGCACCATACATATAGAGGTGATAAAAATATAGTGACACCAATAAAGTTGTCCACAAAATTAGTTGCAAGGACCTATCTTCTGCCAAAAGAGTCTTGAATTTTTATTGTTTTAAACACAGCAAATTACCACAAATGTTTGCTGTCAGCTAAATTTGTAGAACTGAATTTTTCCTGGCTATTCCACACAAGCAGAGTTTTGCCCTCACAAAGAAAGGTACAGCAATACAAATATGCTCAAACCTTGGGGCCCAGCGTGAACTATCTTGCAAGAGCACTGCCTCAGCAAGAATGATCTTTTTCCAGCACGTGGAAAGAGAGGGAGAATGAAACTACACAGGGTATCTTTTTGGAATAGAGCCGCTTCTGTCCTTTGTTTGCCTACTTCCTGTGCACTTATTCTGTTTCAATGTAATTGCAGGCACAAATTGGACATTTTCAGCACATCAGCCTCAATAAACTTGTTCTTCTCTGTTTCGTAAAGTCATTACTATATAGTGTTGCAGTCCACTAGCTTGAGAATGCAGAGGTTCTTGTTGCTCAGTAATTTTGAGAGGGAGGAACAAGGAAGATATGTCAGACATCTGGATGTGGAAAGACAGTAGTGTACTCACTAAAAAGAAAAGGTTTCTTAATGATGAACTCTATACATGCTCACTGAAAGTTTCTCCTATGAGACTAGTAATACTTCTTACAATTAAAAATACACTCCAAAAGTGAAATGTATACAGCTTTGCTATTGTTCTTCCAGAAGAATCGTGTTATACTGAATAGCTGGAATAAGAAGAGTCTTGCTATGTGTGGAAAAAGCACTAAGTCTAAATAATGCTCTCTGACAGAGGTGTTTGTAGAAGTATAAGCCTAAAGCTCATTAAAAACTGTACCTTTCACATGTTGTGCATTCAGTGCAGTTTCAAAAACAGGAAGAAAAAAATTCAGTGGGAAGATACACTAAAACATTACAGAAAAGACACTCATAAAAAGCAACTGTGAGAAGTGTTTTATGATAGGAAAACCAGACTATTTTTTTAAGTTGTAGGGAAGAGAAATTCACAACATTTACTAGAAAGACTTTTAACATATACACATAGAAAAACAAAGTCTTATCTTATAGGCACACTGATAACTGAGATCTATCACAATCCATCACTTTTAAGAGTGGCCAACACCAAGGAACAGGAGCAACATTCCAGCAGCTGAGAAACACCACTCCACTAGAACCTACTCCCAAGTTGTTTGGAAAAGTGACAATCTAATTACTGTTAACATTCCTTACGGGTCTACCTGAGTTAGAGTAATCACTGATATAATATAGTTTCAAGTTTTTGTTGTGGATTTTTTTTTTTTAATTATGGAAAGCTCTCGTTTTGAAAAGAGTTTAAATAAAATAACTGGACAACAGAACTAAAATTTAAATTCTTGCCTTTATCACATCCACTTGCTTGCAAACACCTCTTAGTTTGTCTACTATTGTCTCCTGCTCTCATTTTGTCTGCAGTGAAGTTAGGATATAAGAGCAGAGAAGCCCTTACCGTTCAAGAGCATAAAGATATTACTGATTTACAGAACACATTAGGAAAAAATGCAAACAGTAATTTGTCTATTCTTTTATGTTTTACTAACATTTGCTTAACTCTTTACGGAGCTCTTGCCTTCCCTTAACTTCAACTGACAGCTAACATCATTAACATCTGTCACTCTGTGACAGATAATTTTCTCATTTACCCCCTCCCGGACAGCAGCAAACAAACACCACACCACAAAAAGAAAAACAACAAAAAAACCACAAAACCGCAAACAAAAATAAAACAACCTTAAAGCAATCTTCATCAAAAAGAATTTTAAAGGGGGTCTTAGCTTCTATGCAGAGGAACATATGATTTTTAATTTTTAAAAAAAACCCATCATAACTCAGTAATTAACCGTACAAGCCAGAAAGTCTGCTAGTCTAATAATCCATAGCTACTTGTCTTTATCAACCAAATTAAAATAACTTCTTGCAAGGATACCAACAACTCTACTCTCTCCCTTTTTCTTATCAGGATATTGTCATCTGTATATGAAAAAGAATTATGCTTACCTGTGACACCCTCTCCCAGTAGATCAGTCATTTTGCAGCACAGTGACATCAATTTCGTCGTATAATCATCTAAAAGAATGATCTAAATATATTTAAAAAAAACACAAGTATTTAGATGAATTAATCAGCTATAATACACCCATGTTATTTCCTTAAAAACTCACCATGGGAATTTAAAGCTGAAATCTATTTTATTGCTCTGTATCTTTTAATCACCTGCATATAGCAACTTTGCAGTGGGAAATCAACCTCAAATCACACCAGAAGGCAGCTATTACCTACATACAGCCTTTCAGAAGATGAGCTCCATCTTAAGTAGTTTGTCCCCACTACTCCTACTAAACAGTATTTTTACACTCCCCCTTCAACACAAGTCTTTAGAATTCCTGCTAATTTACCCCATGGTCTGCATAAGTATATCTATACTCTAAAACTCTTTTACAGCTTAAGCAGTTCTAACAGGTATCGTACCGGTGAATCCTGACGACATGTATTGCACAGCAGTGTAACTTTTGAAATTAATAAAGTGCAAGTCTCTCAAAAGAAAAGTGAAGCTAAACAGAAACGATTTCCATTTCTTTTTCAAATTTAAAAAAAAAGTAGTTGACACAACGAATCATTTGTTCTTCCTATACTCGCCTTTACCATTTTTCATTATTTGTTAGAGATCTGTGTTAACAGAAATAAAATTCATTACCTGGATAGAAAACAGGATTCTAAGTTTCTTACAAAAATTATAACAAAACTATACCTTCCATTCTTCCTCTTTCCTGAAGTCATCAAATATAGATGATTTTAGCTCTGTAAGAAGAAACAGAGATAGACAGTTTACCAGAGGAATCAAATTCTTACCACAAAAATAATAGTTCACCCATTTAGACCCAATACACCCATGTCTAGAGACCAAAAAATAAAAGGAAGAGTATGAAAAAAGAAAAACCCACAACCCACACCCTAATAAATACCTCTACAAAATTCTTGACCACAAACTGTCCCTGTCTGTTCCAGAAACATGTAACATGTCTCCCAGTAAATGGATTATGCACATGCAAAAATTTAAGCCACTCTAAGGTAAGTCAGTTGGACCAACACATTCACAAACACACCCACATTAGAATATACGTCGACTTCAGATGTTCTTGTTCTTTCTTTAGAATTTCAGAATAAGCCTAAGAAAATACCAACTCTTCCAGGAATTGACAGTTATCTTAAATAAGGTATCCATTATCTTTTCCTGCTATGAGAAGTTGGGGAGAAATGTCAGTTAAGAAGCAATATGCAGCAATAGGAGTTGGCATCTTAGTTATGACCCACACCTTTTAAAGATCACGAGAACAGAGTTGTAACTCTCAGGAGTGGTGTCATCAGGCTAATGCAGATTTTCTCTCACAGCAGGGGTATGTATTAATTACAAGTCAAAATTTGGGGAAACTGTATAAAACCTGGTGTTTATGAACACAGGAATAAAGGGGTCTGGTTATTCTGTTCTCTTTTCCCAGAACAAATTAAGCTGAGGGCTACTGCCATCTATTAAAACATGTGGACCTTCTTCCCCCAGATTAAATGAGTAAACTAATAGAAATAAAAGCCTAAAATACATATGGACAAATTCAGTAATCTTGAGATTACTGCCAAGTGAAAGAATCATAAGAACTTTCAGAATAGTAGGTGTTCTTAAAACCAACAGTACACCTATTTCTTCAGTGTTTATCAATATGAATATATTCACTTATGTGCAAGTCCCTTTGGCATGACACTGTTACCAGACACTGCACCTCTACCCTCAACTCCCAGTTCCTCCAAATTCAGCAGTTTCTTCCAGCGGAGCAGCCTACCTGCTCTCCAGCCTTCATTTCATGTTTCCCCAACTCCCAACACTGCATAACACACAATGCTCCCATGATGTTGCATTTCATGCTTCTCATGGTTCTATTTTACAAAAATAAACAATCATAAGCCCCAGTATGAACAGCACTCCATTTCTGTCTAAGCTTTTGCTTCCTTCTCACAAATTTCATAACCAATCATACATCCCAACTACCTTCCTTAGTTTTCTCTTCCCTGAATACATTCAATTACAGGCATTCTTCTTCTACTTTTACTTCCTGATCCAGATAAGAACTATACACAACCCTGAGGGAACAGCAGACTGCTAGAGCCCTGTGTGAAAAAAAACCAAAACAAACTACGCCCAAACAAAAAAGCAAACCTGCCCATGACAAAGCTAAGGGCCCATTTCTAACACAGTTCCTGAAGAAAGGACTAAAGCAGCTTTTGCTGTAAGCAAGTGTTCTGGGAAATGAAATGGCAGATATGCTGAATCATTTAAAAAAAAATTATATCTGTATAGGTATCTATTGTTAGGCTAGAAGCTTATTAAACAAGTCTAGAACACATTTTAAAGTTTTAAGAAAAATAAAAGATCTAATTCATTGTGGAGATAACCTTATTTGTAAATAATACACACAAAGAGATGCAGTATATAGTAACTTTTATAGTTTTATCCACAGCAACAGCTGCCTCTTAAACACACATAGCTTCCCCTACCACCGTAACTGTGACCTTCACTAACAAGCTTTGGTCAAGTAACCTTTTCACACACTTCTACTTAGATTCAGTCTCAAATTGCACCTTACAGAAAGGGCCATCATAAGGGAAAAAAGTGTTTTTAACAGCACAGTACCAGAGCACAAGTACAACACACTTCATACACACACCCCAGGTACAACTTCTTTGCTTATTTACAAAACAGGAATAAGATACACACTGACAAAAGAAACTGCTACACGAAGCTACATCAGCACCACTGACACATTTTCAGACAAACCAGCGTTTAAAAAAAAAAAAAAAAACCCCAAAACACATTTGCTGACACATCAGAAAGCAGCAGCTTGTTGCTTTGAATTATCTATAAACAAAGTGACAGACAATGTGTAACGATTAATAAATTTTCAGTGCTGTTGTAGTCTTGGAAAGATAAGAGTAACTAGTTATCTAACACCACATTCCTTTCAGAAGAATCCTCCTTTTTACAAAGTTTGCAAGATAAATGTTTTATTATTCACACTGCTTCACCATCACTCTAATCTTGCTTCCTGGTGGGGTTTGCACTAGCAAAACTGTTTTCTAAGGTCCTTATACACTCCGATGATGCACTGCTGCTTTGATCAGGTTCCCTCCTTTTACGGTCCAAGCCTTCTGTAAAACACCTCAGGACAAGTCAGTCACTTTACAGGCAAAGGCAAAAATGAGTTAACAGAGCAAGACAGGAGAAGCAAAGCAGCAAAAGTAGGGATTTTTAGATGCCCAGTTTTAAACAAAGGGATCTAACTCATTTAGCAGGGTACAGGTGTCAACAGCTGAGGACTGAACACCACAGGAATGGTCTGCTTCCCTCTTCCTCCCCCTTTGATACTTTCTCTTCCAGTGACAAAAGCAAGCAGGTTAGAGCCTGCAGCTGGGAGCAGTGGAGGAAAACACAAACACGAAGGCAGCAGGGCCTTCCCATTTCAGTGACAGTCACCGGAGCTGGGTTGAGCCAGTCTCGGAGTCACAGCCTCAGTACAATTAAGTCCGGCATGACGTGGCTGCTAATGCCTTTCCCCACAGGTCTCACACCACCTGCAACACTACCCTGCATGGAGCAGTTGGAACTTTATTTTCTGTAATAAACACCCGCAGAACCTGTTCCTAAACACGGAGATAAAACCCCGCAGTTCATGTATGAGAGTACCTGGGGGCACCTTCAACTTTCGGTCTGAAAAACGTGAAACCCAAGCTAAGGCAGGAAGGGCCAGGTGGTGACAACCAGAGAGCCCCTTCGGGATCCGGGAGCACTCGCCAAAACTGTCATTGCGGAAGCAACACGAAAAGTCCTTGAAGAGCTGACTTCACCTTAACCTCTCCAGGAGCAGGCATGACTGGCTATATTGTGTATAGTTCACCTTTACCTCGGAATAAGACAAAAAACGCTTCCGTACAGGTGCTATTACCACAGGCACCGCCAGAAGCCGAGGCGGCCGCCTCCCGCCACCCCGACCAGGCACCGTCCGGCACAGCCGGGGAAGCGCCGCCGCCTCCAGCCTCGGCCACACACCGGGCTCCCCGCGAAGCCGCCCGGGCCCACACCAACGCTTCCACCGCCCGCCTCAGCTCCGATACGCAGCCGGCTCCAAACGCGCCTCTGGCCGCGCCAGGCAGGGGCCAGCCCCCCCCTCGACAGCCGGGAGACCCCCGGCTCCAGCACGCCGGGCTAGGGCGACGCGGCGCTCCAACAGCGGCAGCAGCGAACGGTCCGGCCGCCCGGCACGCGCCGCTGCCCACCGAGCGGTGCCCGGCCGCCCTCAGCCCCGTGAGGGGAGCGGGAGAAAGGGGGCACGGAGCGGAACCCCGCACTCACTCTGCCACACTACGCTCTTCAGCCCCCGCACCGCCGGCGCCATGTTGCTTGCAAGCGCCGCCCCGCACCGCGCCGTGCCGTGCCACTGCCCTGCTCCTGCAGTGCCACTGCCACCGCCGCGCCGCTCCCTTCCGCTCCCCCGCCCAGCCCCGCCGCGCCCTCTTCACTTCAGAGGCGGCGGGCGGAGCCGGAGTGCGCGGACTGCTCGAGGGGCGGGGCGGGCTGGGCTGGGCTGCCGCCGGCTGCCAGCCCCTCCGGAGCCCTTTCCCAGCGGTGATGGAGTCCGAAATTCTCTCCGGGGAAGTGCCCGGTGATCAGGGCTCGTTCCCTGAGGAAGGAGCCCTCCTGTTGCTCGGCAGAAGGTGAGCCGGGACGTCGGTTGCCGCCTCCCTTGCCCCGAGGCGGATTCCTGGTGCGATGTGGGGAGCAGCCGGGGGGGCCGGGCGGGACCTCCGCGAAACCTGACGTGGTCGCGGGTCCCCTCGGGGTGTGCCCTCGCCACAGCGTCCCCTTCGTGAAAGGGGTTCCCAGGTTCCCTGTTCCGTTTGTGTCAGCCCCCGAAGAAAACTCTGTCGGTTCATAGAAACAGACCGCTTCTTGACGCCTAAAATCGCCTCGCAGAAGTTACAGTTTGAAGACGTAAAGGCGTGTTGTCAAAGGGGAGCGAGCAGCTGGTCAGAAAACAAAGAAATTATAGGAAAAATTCTCTTCCCAGAACACGAAGCATGAGGAAGAGTGGTCCTCTGTAGGTATGACAGGGACTGGGATGACCAAAGATAAGACAGAGGGAACTGGAGCTATTTAATCTGAGGGAGACTTGAGGGGGGAACCGTATCACCCTCTACAGCTACCTGGCAGGAGGGTGTAGTGAGGTCGGGGTCAGCCTCTTCTCCCAACTTGCAATAGAACAAGAGGAGATGGCCTCAGGTTGTGCCAGAGGACGTTTAGGCTGGGTATTGGGAAAGATTTCTTCACTGAAAGGGTTGTCAAGCACTGGAACAGGCTGCCCAGGGAAGTGTTTGAATCACTACCTCTGGACGTGTTTAAAAGTCTTGTAGATGTGTTGCTTCGGGACATGGTTTAGCAGTGGACTTGGTTGGGTTAGGTTAATGGTCGAAATCGATGATCTTAATGGTCTTTTCCGACTGAAACAATTCTATGATTCTATGACAGGGTTCCATTCAAAGGGGAGTATAATGAGGGCATCATTGACAGAAAAATAGATCCTTCTAAATGGACAAAAATGGCAATAGATAATGAGCTGAACACCAAATTTCTAACTTACATTGAGCTTAATTATTTTATGAGTCTTGCATAAGCAATACAGAAACTGCATCCTGTAATAGGAGAGAATAAAACCCAACACCCACCTGCCTAAAAGCTCAACACTAGAGCAGACTGCTTTCACCACAGTTTTGGTAACCACTGGCAGGCTGTAGTCCAGCAGAGAGGAGGGCCTAACCTAACACAACCTCCCCTTGTCCCAGGGTCTAAACCTACAGTAACAGCACTGCTGCAAAATATTACTGGTTACAGCAGAGATCGGCCGGAGCTCACCCCCATATGAAGGTTGGAACAAAATTCTGACAAGATGTGTCGTGCAAAAAGTAAATCATTCATATTTGTTGGACTGCTTTTCAACTGCCTAGAAATGGTGAGTGCAACTCATTTGCTTTAAAACTACTTTCAAGAATGATACTGTACTCTTTGTCAAGTACACTAAAAGGGTAGAGACTGTCTGACAGCCACGTCTACCTTCATCTTTTGTTACTGTTACATTTTTGCAGTTTTTACAAGTGACTGAAAACATATATATTAGGGCTCAAGGTCTTTTGAAGTTTGTCAACAACTGAAAACAGGATCAATAGGCAGATTCAGAGAGGAAAATGAAGAAGTAATGTGATCTGCATACCTCTACAAAATCTCATTGCTTGCATAAACTCACTTTCTTAAAGAACCTGAGCAAAAAGCTCGTATCAGTAAAATGTGTTTTAAAAATGTAATATTTTAAGTTGTTGTTGTCATTAACATTATTAGTTTTTTAGTCTAAAAACCAAAACCAATTTCACTTTGTGTTTCTGATGTTTTTACGTCTTCCTTTTCAGATCTCTTCAGCTAACACAGGTAAATCTTCAAAATGCTATTTTGGTTTTGCCTGCTTATTTTTGAATGTGTCTGAAGAGAACACACACATGTGATTTCTAATAAAACATTCTGTAAGTTCTAGCAGCTTTATAAACAAAACTTGGTTTCAATTTTGATTCCGCTTAAAAAAAATCTATGTGGATATCTTTATAAATTTAAGACCTCATTTTCAGGCATCCCAGTTCTGTCGGGCACTCGTGCAAAGGTTCTGGCAAACCACTTACGCCTCAACATAGCGAACCAGGGAGAACACTCAGCTGGACAAACTGTGCTGTTCATTACCTATATAACTGTGCTACAAATAGGATTCAAACTGCCGTGTATTTGCACCCAACTAATTGTTGCATCTTTTAATCAAAGAAGCAAACAAACAAACCCCAACCCCCCCCCCCCCCCCAAAAAAACCCCCACGAAAAAACACACAAGAGGAAGCATGATCTCCTAACTGCAAATATGTCCAATGTTTACAACATTTTATACTTTCTTCAATCTCATATTTTGTGCCTACAGCTCCTATTGCCTTAAATTTAAATACTGATTCATATAAAATATGAGGAATGCAAAATTACAAGAAATGCTTTCAGAATTTGTTCATTTTCTAGTGATACTATACATTCCTGCATATACTGCACTGTCAAGAGTCATATGCTTAAGTTGTTGCAGGCATGCTGTTGTAGTATTTGGACATATTCTTTTCATGATTGCAAAACAGCATTTGATCCTAGTTATGTGTGGAATACTGTTGACACTAGTTGTATATTCACATACAGATTATGCCCAGTATTTTTAAAAATAATTAGACTACAGCACATGGGGGGTTTAAGAAAAACAGCCATCATCACAACATGATATTGTGAGAGCAAGCAGCGGTTACTACAGTAATTAATGGATTACAGAAGTGAAGAAGGGAAATAGCACTCCATATTCAGTGGAATGCCTGTTGCCTGAAAATTAGGCAATGTAGATGCATGGTAAGGCACTGAACAATCTTCTTGTCCAGACTCAACTAAATTCAGGAATGACTGAAATGACTTTTTGGTAATGATTTTTTTTTTCCAGGTTTCTCTATGTCTATATACGATGTGACATCACAAAGCATTTATCTCAGATGGCCCAAGTTTTCAGGAGCATCTTCTTACAGAATCAGAGCCACAGCTGTGAATACTGTAGGCCATTCATTGCTGGCTCATTTTAGTGATGTGACACTTAAAGGAACCCTAACTTCATTAATTCCCAATACTGTTTATGCTATACAAGCAGAAGCTATTGACGAGAATGGAATTATTCTTGCAGAAACACAGATTATGCAGTCAACAGGTTAGTATGAGAAACTGTCAAGTATGATTTCTACTGACCTCTGTAGGACTGGGATTTTGTCCTTGCTGTTTCTTTGTACTGGTAGGGAATAGCTGCCATTCCTGTTGAAGCCTTTTGCTAGTTCTTCTACTCAGTTCAGTGTTAGCATGATTAGCTCCTTTTCCCCTCTGGGTTTTTTTTTAATGTATATGTTTCCCTGACCTGCCACTCACAGCTTGTCCATACTGCAGCTCTCTGTATCACCTACCCTTTCATTACAAATGCAGATGTGATGCTTTGTACGTATTTCAGTACTGATGCTGATAAACAGCATTTTTGTTTCATTCACAAAATGACTTGTAGCATATATCATGATCATTGATGAATATTGAAGAAGAATCTACATACAGAAGTGCTTTTATTTTATTTCATCACTGAAATGTAATGGAAAAAATGTTCTGTTGGAATTCTGTTTTTAAAATAATTTGATACTTTTTAGAAATAGCCATTGTTTTTCCGTACAATTTTATACTTATAATAGTAATTATTACAGTAAAAAAATGTAAATTAAAAAGGAGCAATGTTTATCCTGATAAGAATAAACCCCCTCTATTGCTAGTTTAATTATAGGAGAACAGATATAAATGATTAATATAATTTATTTCTGATATAAATCATGTGCTATACGTTCTATATTTGAGTTAGGCAAGCAACTCCCTTAGACCTGCATAAGGATTTCCTGTACAGAAATTTTTATGAATTGTTACTGAAGACAATATTTTAAAAGGGAAAAAAAAAAAAATCATAGCACAATAGCTTGCTCAAAGATCACGAAACACACACCTGCAAATGTTCCATAGGCATGGTCTTATAGAATATATATGACCATTTCTACAAATAGGGCAAAAGAGGGTGTCTGACTATAGCTGAATAAGAAAATGCTTGGGACTAGGAGAGCAGGCACAATGCTCAGGAGTGGTGTAACCGTGTATAATACTTGGTAGGGTCTCTGAAATCCCAAGCTAGCTGCCGTGCTATAAACAAGTTTGCGTCAAGGAACATCGTTTTGTCCCAAATACTTTTTCGTTCCTGTTCTTAATTTTAGGTGGGACACACCTTCTTACATCTTTTTTTTCTCTTCTAGTGAGTGTTCTGTAGCTTTGCAATATAAGGACTTGCTTAAATATGCTGATTCTAGTCCGAAAATCCTGATTACTGAACATAAATTATTTATGGCTAATAAAGACACATGCTGTAGTTACTTTTGTGACTGCAGTACCCAAGAGCAGTTCACAAGAGCTCTTTCTGCATGGCTGGCAGCATAGAATAATAGAAAAGCATTTATTTGCAGCATTTTATGTCATGTTTTTGTATATCTGCTCTGAGCAGCGAGTTGGGTAAGATGACTTTCCATGCTCTCTTCCAAACTATATTATTGTATGTTGCTCTGATACAGAAATGCCTATCAGTCAGCATCCTATTTCAGACTGCTTTGTATAAACATCCACTTCTCCTTTGTGTATTACTTTCTATAAACATCCAGTGTAGTTAATTGGCTATAGAGCAAGATAAAAAAGAAACCTCTCAGTGCAACCTACGTTAAATAGTGGTGATTTTCAATGGTGATTGCAAGGGTTTATTGAAGGATGAAAGTCAGTCTAGAGTATCTCAAGAATTTGTGTATTTTGTTAATGTTCATTTAAACTTTATTTAACTTAAGTTTTAAACATTCCTAAAAAGTGGAGGACGCTTGCCCTACACTTTGTGAAATGTTCAGAGCACTTAGTGTTTCACAAGGCTTCAGTATGTCTGTTGTTATTTCCATTTTAGCTCCAGACATACCTGTTATTGACCAGGCTTATTCAAAACTTAGCAACAGTATCACAGTGGAATGGAGAGCAGTACCTGGGGCTACTAGTTATCTGCTGACTGCACAAGATGGAGATTCCTTCATTGAAACTGTGGTTACAAATTCTCCGGGCACAGTGACAGGACTGAAACCTGCCACCTTGTACAGAATCACCGTCAGATCCATAAATTCAGGAGGAAGAAGCCAGCCTTCACCTATCAGAAAGGCAAAAACAGGTGGATTTTCAAATTCCATACTATTGTTTTAATATAAAGCATTCATGCAAGCATCCCTTTTTTTTTAACGGAAAACAGCATAGCCCAGGCATGTACCAGTACTGATATTACAATCTTGTTGTTCACATATATTTCAGTTTTCGTGATCACATTCTTCCTTCAGTTTTTGAGGACTCAAATTCGGACATCTGACTTAGTGAACAGGACAAGAGTCTGAATTAATGATTTACTTTATGACAGTACTGTAAGTTAAATGTTTAATAGGAAGTTTTACTAGAAGAAAATTAATTTTATTTTAACAGGAGACATAACTTGAAGGAAGGGAAGAAATAACTACAAGTATAAAATAATATGACAATGTAAAACTTAGAGTACAATAAATGCACTATCTTCCTGGTGATTTTCATTCTTCTACACATTTAACCTTTCATACTTTGTGTATGAATTACATTCATTTTACAAAACCTGTAGTATCATAATGGATGCACCAAATCACTTTCCAGATTTATTCTGTCAGTTTTGCATTAATTTATTTTTTCTGGTTTTGTTGTCGCTGAATTTGTCTCTCAAAGTTTGGTGGCTGTTGTTTCTGCGTATTCTTTTCAAATTTTCCCTTTCATCAGACAATATTACTGAAAAACCAAAAGCTTAATTGGTGTTCTTTCTCAACAGTCCTGGCTGCTCCAGTTCTGTCTGTTAGTTCTCCGACCTGTGACTCCATTGCAGTGAGCTGGAAACCTGTGTATATGGCAGCTGGATACTCCGTGTCCCTTGTGAGATCAGATGGTTTGGGCAGAATGCTGAAGGAGAACACCACCAATACCTCCTTGATATTTGTAAATCTAGACCCAGGAACTCTCTATACTATCAAGGCATATGCCTGGAATGTCAACGGGATACCTGGAGATGATTTCACATATAACCAAAGAACAAGTAAGAAATTTTGTTTTCTGAAACCAAGTAAGCATGTAAATATATATATATGTATCTACACATACACACCCCATGAAGTGTTTATGTGTATGTGTGATTGTGCTGTGTTTTTCAAAGATACATTGGGTAAATTTTCAGATTATGTGATTTCTACCCCATCTCAAAGTTCATGAAAACTCATATGACATGGCTATGTTTAATGAATACTACTGAGGGAAAGATACCATTAATTACCACTAAAGTTATACCTTGGACAGGCCTGGGTAAGGATTACACAAGCTCAGACTGATTTGACGATTTTTCTACCTGTGAGAAGCAAATGCTCAAGTAAGGCAAGGAGTTTCAACAGAGAGCTCTGTGATGGTGTACAACTAGAACTATTTCTTTTAAAGACTGTCACTTTAATATGAATGAGAGTAAGGTCTGCGTAACAAAAAATGTACTTAGTTAGCAAGCTATGAAAAAAATCACATCTGTAGACCATGTGCTAAGATGTATTTGTGTGTTCTAAACTGATGTGCCGTAGGTCCAAACGCACCAGCGGATGTTCAGGTAGCTTTTAATAGTGGTGCTTCAAGAGCTGTTGTTTCTTGGATGCCAACAGAAGGAGCTCTAACTTACAGTGTGACAGCCTCCAGCGGACGCTTGAAACTGCAGTGTAACACATCCTCTGCCTCCTGCATGGTGCCATCACTCCAGTGCAGCTCTGAATACTATGTTTCTGTCACAGCATACAATGACGCTGGATCCAGTAAACCTACCAAGGCAGTAAGCTTAAAAACTAGTATGTGTCATTGATCCTTGCATAGCTTATGGCATTTTAACCTATATTTCTTGAATTTACCATAGAATTACAAATGCCCATTACAATTCATGAGTGGTTCTCAAATAGTTATTTCTGCTTCTGAACTTCATGCATGTACTGTGCCATGTACCTTTCTATTTCTGAGATGATAGCTTAAACCTTCTTCATGTTTTTGTGAGAAAAACTTGCAATGGTGCATATATTGTTGTCTGAACCAGTAAGCCTGCATTTTCCTCTTACCAGAAGTAGCTGTTGTAAGGTCAATTTTTTTGATTGTAAAATGAATGTGAGGAATAACAGATCTGTCGTATTGTGTGAGGTCACAAGTAGATCAGGAGAAATCCCTGTGGGAACAGGATTGGCCCCAGGCTGAGAACTGTTCTAGACTAAATCTAGTTGTTAGTTAGAAAGAAGTTCAACAAAACCACATTCAGCTAAAGTAGCAGCACTAGACTAAATCAAGATACCATCACAGACTATTTTCAGGTAGCAGCTTTGTAAGGACAAAAGGTTGCTTGTTTCAGCCACTTAGCACCACTGCTGTGTCAGAAGTCAGTTGCTTCCTGACCTGTTAGGTGAACTGCCCACATAAGCAAAACCTAAACCATAGTGCTTATTATGTGCTACCTTGAAGACACAACATTGTTTACTTATGTGATGTAACCCCCCTCATTTTGACTTCTCATTGATATGTGTTAGAGATCTTCCATGTGAGTGACTCAGGAGTGGATGTAAAGAGATGAGAGAGCCTTAAGCAAAAAAAAGCACATCTTTGAAGCTGTGGACTGTAATGTTCTCATCCAACTTTGCTTCAGCTAGATCATGTGTATTTGTTCTAATAGCAGCAAGCTAAACTTTTTTGAACTAGAAAGAAAGTAGATGTAATTTAAGGAAGAGCCCCATACTTCACAGTTTAATGTGATATTTTGGGATGCCACCAAAAAGGAAACCTGAGCAGAGGACATCTCCATTTAGACATAGCCAGTGAGTTTCATACCAATATACGGTTTTCACATAAAAGCTTCTGGATGCCATCTGCTATTCAATCTGGTATTCCAATTGTCATCCAAAACTACTACTTGTGAGCACACACTATGCTAGTTCCTTTTGAAATACTGCCTGGTGCCACTATTTTTCTTCACAACGGCTCCTTAAGCAAATCTCCTTTGTAAAACTTGGAGGTAACATCTACTCTTTTCTGTAAAAATCTTACTTTTTATCTAAATGTAAGTAGAATCCTCTGTAGGAGCAGGTAAGTTGCTTTTTTCTTGAACAAGGCAGAACAAGAGAATAATTTCATATATTCCTATTTTTCCTTTATTCTCCAACAGTATACCTTTCATGAAAATATACCGATTACAATTCTATTTCTTTATTTTTTAATGTTTTTTTCAGTTCCTTGTGCACCAGTAAATATATCAATTGAAGAGGATGAACCTGGCTACTTGCTGGTATCATGGTCTAGTGTCAATTTTGGTCGTTATTATGTGGTTTTTGTGAAGAGTGATGATGGCCTGGAAATGCACTGCAACACATCACATACTCAATGCCATTTCCAGTCAGACTGTGGCTTCACTTACTTCATTAGTGTCTTTGCATATAACAAGGCAGGACAGAGTCCTTTAGGTGATGTATTCAATTACACTACTGGTAAGTAGTAAAGTATTCTTACATATCCATTTTGGATCCTTTAACTGTCTCTGTAGTAGAGCTGATCAGACATCTTTATCAGAAGATAATGAATTCTACTTCTATTAATTTTTTGGGCAAAACACACAAGTTTTGCAGGGAAAAAGAACCGCTTCACCTTGCAGCTGAATTTAACTTGCGTAGTCAAGTGCAACAGTGTGCTTACGAACTTGAAAATAGTTTAATGATTCACAATCATCAGACAAGGGCATATGAACAACACACAGTCCTCGTATAACATGAGAATACTAGGTCCGTTATTTTTCTATTGCTTAGAAAGTGTGTACCAAAATCTTAATGAAATGTCCTCACACAGAGTGTTCATATTTGGAAAATGAAAAAATCACAAGTTCAATGGGAAATGGTGAAGAACGTTGCTAGAACTATTTAACCTCTAGATGCTTTGAGATTTTAAGTCAGGGATATACATAATTCCTATGTCTTACCTATACATTAGAATGCCCTCTGTTGATTTGGAAGGAGGAGTACTGAATTGATTGAGGAAGTAAGTGTGGGATTAATGAGACTGTTTGCAAACTATTGGTCACCTTTGCAGATTTCAGACATGCAGCATGTGTGTAAACAAAACAAGGCTTTTCAGTTTTATGCCAGTTTTCAGCTGACGCTCAGGTTTCCATCTCTGCCTTGTCTGTTCCCAGCTCCTTGCTGCCCCAGCAACTTGAGGGCCGTGGTCGTGTCGAGCGACACGGTGCAAGTCACCTGGGCTCCCGTCCGCGGTGCCGAGCTGTACGAAACAAGAGCTGCGTGCTGGAGCGGAGCTGTGCTCTGCAACGGCACGGCCCCGGCCTGCACCTTGGCGGCTCTGCAGTGCAACACCCGCTACAACATCACCGTCTATGCTTTCAGCGAGGCCAGGAGCAGCAACCGGTCGTGTGCAACTGAGTATGTGGCAACAGGTATCACCATGGTTCTTATTTTCCTTTAGCAGAAGAAATAATTAGCTACACACTGCAGTGATTCATGGATGAAATGCATTACTGGAGTGCTAAGTTACTGGAACAGATGAAAAATTAATTACTGGAAGTCTTAAAAAATATACTTTAAGCAGGGACATAAAACCAGATTTAGATTGAAGGTTTCTGATAGCTCCAAGCTTTTGAAAATGAGATTTGCCAGTTCTGTCACAAGTTCTAGGTTCTCACCAGGAGTAAACATGTAAGCATCCTATACTTTTCCAAAGTAGTTTGTCAGTTCTAACTGGAAATCAATTTTCATGTGTTACTTATATAGTGTGCCTAACAATCAGTTTAAATACTGTTAATATGAAATATTTCAGCTCCCTGCAGTCCTGAAATTAAAAATATCTCAAAGGAGGCTCTTTCCATAGTCAGTGTGCACTGGCAGTCTAACAATGACAAAGCTACATATATTGTCACTGCCAGAGGAGAGGCTGGACTTTGGCATTGCACAAGCTCTGGAAATTCCTGTACCCTAATTAATCTTCCCTGCGGATCTGCTTTCTCTGTGAGTGCTATAGCAAGATCACCAGCTGGACAGAGCTTACCAAGCTACAGTGTCCCATTCGAGACAGGTATGTGAGAATTGTATACAGTGGAAAATACTTAGCAGCAAAATATTAAAATAGTTCCATGTCTCTTTATACATTTTTGGCTTTTTTTTTTTTTTATTACAATGCATGTATATTATACTATCTATTGCTAAATGTCCTCTGCCTAAGCGTTTATGTATCTGTGTGTATGTAAGGAGGACTCACTTGGCATTTGCCTCATACTAAGAAGCCTTAATGCAACCAATTATCATCTGGCACAGATAACTAAAATACAATAACACAATCCACTAATGTAATGCATAACTTCCTTGTCAGCATTTTGACTTTCAGCATTGCCAGGAGAGGCAATGAGGTGGTGTCCATGTGAACAAATAGCGTGAGGAACAGATTAAAACACATCCTACCCACCATTCCGGATATTAATTTGCTGGCAGAGTTCTGTCTTGTACCACTTACCCAGACAATCCCTAGGAGCAGTTCAGAGATTAGTGTACACCAAAATCTATTTGCAACAGGCAATTTGGCTGCAGTCATTTTCTGATATAAAGGAAGAGACTTTAAACAGAGACAAAGTTGGTCTGAGCTGTGTGACTTAAGAGGTAGAGATGGACCCTGCTTAATTAAACTAGAGATGTACCCCGATGACAAATTTTAGTAATTTTTAGTATCTTGTGAACAATCATACTAATTCCAGAGTAACAACTCGCTGTTATAGACAAATGGATCTGATACTGACATTGTGTTATTAGAAAATTACCTTTAAAATAGTCACGTATTTTTCAGCCTGCTGATAGTCACCTGAAAAGTATCCACATCTGCATTCCTTTGCTCTTGATCGTGTACAGTTCTAGCTGCAAAATACCTTCCATTTTCCAAGTATGAAACAGAATTGACTTCTGTATTTTTTACTCTTTTTAAGCTCCTTGTTGCCCTCATGACCTGATACTAACTCAAGTGACACAGTCTGTAACGAATATCAGCTGGTCTGTTGGGATGGGTGCACAGACATATGTAACAACACTGGAGTCTTCAAAAGGACAGGCAAAGTGCCACACACTTCAAAACTACTGTCTCCTGGGATGCATCACATGTGGCACCAACTATACAGTATCTCTGAAAGCAATCAGTGAAACGGGTTTGACATCCAGCTGCATGTACCAAGGATATTCTTCCAGTATGTAAATTGTAAATGCAATTGGGAAGAAAAAGACCCAGTATAGATCTGGTTTGGTATAATGTTCCTCTCATACAAATAGTGCAGCTAAAATTCAGTACATAGTTAGTACACTTGCAGTTCCCTCTTTTAAATAAATGCACTTTGGATTATTTTCACATATCATTTAAACCGTGTTCTTACAACAGCCATCAGGTGACCACATAAGGAAGTTTTGATAACATTGCTTCAGAACCAATATTTTAATGTCCATTATGCTGCAGCATAACAAAGTTTTAGAGACCTCAAAAGGATTCTGTGCACTCTGGGCTGGCCCTGGTGCCTCCATACTCAGGAGAGAGCAACAATATTCCAGTGTGTAGAAAAATGGCTGAATTTTAGCTCCAGATATGAATCTGATATTACATTTTCTTCCTTAGTTCAGTTCAAGAATTGCTTTGGCCTTCTGTAAAATAATAATTTCTCATTGAAACGCCGGTATCTAGAGCATGAGTAATCATACCATCTGATTTTAAATGCACTCTAGGAAATTATCATTTGTTGTGGGCTCACAAAATGTGCTTATGAGCGTTTCTGTTTTTATTAGGTGCTTGCTGCCCTTCTGGGGTGAAGCTGTATAGACTTGGCAACAACGGAATCAGGGTATACTGGCGAGCTTCTGATGAAATGATAAACTACAATACTGATTTACATGGCTCAAAAGGCAATTTCACCTGCACCCCTAGCTCAGGTCTAAGTCACTGCGATATCACTGAGATACCTTGTGGGGATGTCTACACAGTGGTAGTATCTCCAGTTACTGATAAGGGGCCGAAGCTTACCTTCTGTCCTAAAAAAATATATTCAGGTAAAACTCAGATTTCTTCAAATGATGTATTTTTGTCCATGCATGCTAGATAGTTAAAATGTAATCCAAAGTTATACAAATAATGGTAGAATGGAATAGAACCTTTCTATTCCAGTGTTGACTCCAGAATAAACTTTATGGATGCTATCTTGCAGTATATGTGACATCAACTTCATAGGAACATTTTAGGACTAGGCATACTTACCTACTTAGGTGCCTCTTAACTGGATCACCCATAACGCAGTGACTGCAGTGAGGTTAATTTTCAGATGGGAGGTTGGTAGTGGTTAAAATACAGAAGCAAATAAATGAGGATTTTTACTTCTTTTGTTTTCTGATTTGTTTTATGGTATTACTAGTTTTGAATAAGGAAACAAATCAAGAATGTCTATGAAGCTAAGCACATTTTTAAGTAAAAATTGTTTAAAGGGGTAGTAGTTCCTTTCCCAGGGCATAAATTTAATCTATTATATAACTACTGCGATCTGATGGGATTGAACAGTTGTATAGCATGGACTACATTCTACAGACTACTAATGTTTTCTGGCTTACAACCTGACACCTAACATTTATACTACTGTTCTGTGTCATTTCAGTGACCTGTTCTGGAAGCTCTGTTGGAATGGGTAAGAGCACACACTATATTCGATCCAAATTAACGTTTGTAAAACATGTTTAGCATCATGTAACTCCAACGAAGATGCAAAAAAATACTTGATAGCCAAGGCTTGTGTTAGTGTTATGCAGGTTTGATTCACACTCCCCAACCCCCCAATCTTATAATGTATGATTTTTTTTTTTAAATCTTACCTATATTGTGGCCTGTATACTATCAAGCATTGTACACCATCACAACATTTACTATTTATCTCATAGCACACATAATAAAGGGTGGGCTTATCTTTTATAGCCTCACCTTATCCTATTACAAATTAAACTAGGTTGCACTTCAGATACTTATTTTTTAAAAATAAGTATTTAAAGGGGCTTTTACCTCAACCTATTCTACCTTATTTCTGCTGAGATTTCAATAGGATAGTCTTGTGCTTTAATTGCCTATGTAAACTGCTAGAAACAACTTCAGAAGCAGCCACTGAAACAAGCATTTATCAAAACAGTTGCTTTTCCCTAACTTATATTGTCTTAATTTCTGAATTCTGTTACAGTGATTTATAGAGGAAAGAGCAATGCAGAACAACATTTCTAGATGAAAATTCTGGTTCAGATAAGGAGGTAAGTCATAAGCTGTCATTCATATTAGGATATATTAATCAAACTTCTCCTGATGCTAAAATCTTTGGAATTGGAGGGATAAACTTCACCAGTCCTGTATATCCTAAATATAATTGGTTTGTTAAAATCCATGATATTTACCTTAGAAACCTCATGCTGTCTGCTCCTATTATCAATACTGATTTGTCCTCTCCTCCATTTAAAATAAAACTCTTTCACTTAATAAAGCCTTTTCTAACACTGTCATATAGTTCCCCAGAAAAGGCCTCAAAACCACGCATTCTGAAAGTTTCCTTTCTTCACAGAAGACAGCTGTACTGTCTCAGTCACTTCTGAGTACTTGCACAAAAGAATCTCCTGCGAATCTCAGTCTTCACTAAACTGATTGTAGATGGCCCAAGAATTACATGTTGCTTCTTAGAACAATGTTCTGCATTTATTCATCATCAAACAGTCTTTCTTCAGGAAACATCTTTAAATGCTCTGTATTACTTAATAAAAAGTTTGGTTTAGTTGTCATTTAATTTGAAAAAAGGAAACCTAAACCAACAAAACAGAACAAAAACAACTACAGAATATAAAAATAAGTATTGTTCACAACTTTATTCCTCAAGGGTTTTATTTAAATGTTTTTTTCTTTGCAGTCATAACTGTCAGACATGGTCACCAAAATCTAGGTCTTTAATCAGGTAGTTATTAACTAGATTTTCAAATGTCTAAAGCAATCAGTTTCTTTTGGAATCAAATTAAAGCCCCAGCTTTCTTCTTTTCATATAAACAATTCTGGAATTTCTATGCTCTATCAGTAACTCCAATGTTTTTTAAACAGTTATAAATTGTTGGTGTGTTTTCTCTTCATTCTTCCTGGTATACAGACATTGAGACCTCAAAATTACACACTAGAACTTGGACACTGCTGTAGTACTATTTTCATCAGCTCCTCTCATTTTCGGGATTGCAAACGATAAGTGCAATTGTAACAGAACATTATTATTTGCATGTCTACTAAAAAAACCAAAAGGCAAAATGCTGATGAGAAGTCTCCTGAAGAAGTCTCTCTTCTTTCCAAGAAAAAACACATTGATTCACCTCAAAAAAAAAGCAGTTAGAAGGTGTAGACAATTTATCAAAACAGGGAGGAAAAGCAGCACAACCAAACTGAGACAGGTCCTCACCTCCTACTGTGGCTGTGTCTATGTTGTAGGCATTGTTACTTGGGCACTAGACATTGTTTAATAACTGACACTGCTGATACATGAAGCATCACTGGCACTCACTGAGATGATTAAAAGACTTCAGTCAGGATTAGTTTCAGGTTCTCTCCAGGTTGAGACAAATGGGGTTTTTATGGGTCACAGTGACTTGGTTTTCAGATCACAGGAAAGGGCAAATAGATGCAGTGTTTTTATAGATGTCGTTTCTGTACTATATCACATCAGTCTGGTCTTCATGGAAAAACACAAAAACAATACAAAAACAAACAAACAAAAAAAACCAAAAAACCCACAAAAACCAAACAAACAAAATCAGCAAGCAAGCAACCAAACAAATCCAAAGGTATCCTACATAAAATGAATGCCTGAATGCCTTCAGCATAGTATCTGTGAAATCACACTAACAAACTGGGCGATTAAAAACACCTAGGTTATTTTATGGTAGATGTCTTCATTAATGCTTGCTTAATAAAAATTTCCATTACATGAACATTTAAAGAATAATTTATTGGTTGCAATAAGATTTGTATGTGTTGTTCCCAATACAAATTATTTATTTGTATTTGATGCAAAAGTAATAGCTATAAACTTTGATAGGCTGTTTTCAGTCCAGTAAAGAAACTGGCAAAAAGTCTGCTCGGTTGGTTTCAAATTTCACCAAAAATTGCTGATATTTAGTAAGTGTTATCCCACATCCTACTGTGGTTGTGGAGGAGAACAACAACAAGGAAAGAGAGAGAGAGATGATAGATACATTGCAAAACCTCAAGGGTGGCATTTAAATGGTGTCTTACCCTGCTTTAATAGCTGGTAGACATCTCCTATATGTGAAGTGATGTGTGCTTCATAGCAGTGCAGAAAGGGCTCCATCATCTACCAAAGCCAGCAGAAGTCATCTCATTCTTTCAGATTCTCCTTAAGAAATCCTGGCTATTTGTCTACAGTCTTCAGGTCAGTACAGGAATATTTATGTGTACGTACTAGAAGTATGACCTCATTCATCTTTCTTCGTCAGCATATAAATGAAAGCGTAAGAAACACAGGTATGCACGGTATACCGAGAAGCCCTCAAAGGGATCAGGTAAATTGCCTTGCCATTCAAGGTACCTTTTGTAGTAACACCAACAAAATACCACTTGTGCTTAAAGACTGATGCTAATTACCTGCGCAGTTATGTGACACAAAGTAGATGTGAATCTCTGGATCCAAAGCCTTGACCCTGCCTTAAAAGAGTACCAGTTTGCTTGCTGCTACTTAAGATCTGAAATACTGTTCAACTAATTAGTGTCTTCAAAAGAAACAAAAAAGGTAGAAGCAGAGTAGAGGTGCATTTCTCCAAGTAGTATTAGTCCAAATAAGTACTTACTGTTGGAGCCACAGGAACTTTCAAAGACAGGCATCAGGATGAGTGGCTATCCCAGCCAGGGTAACTATGGACACGTGACATTCTGTGGAAATCTCAGGCTGATAGCACTTGATTTGTTGCCCACCCTTCTACCCTGACAACTCAAGAGTAACTTCACAGGCTTTGTCAGACAGCTCTGCAACCACGCCTCCCGAGGAAACTCTCATAATAGTTGCGATTGAAACTGGCAGAAATTTTCTAATGACCCTGAGCCAAATGCCCACTGCTTCACTGACCTCACTGTTTCTGATCAGAGCTGCTTTGTAGAAGTTCTGTGGATGTGTTCCTTCAGGTTTCAGGGAAGATCACATGAAATAAAATGGCATTAGAATGCCCCAAAGTAATTAAGACTCCCTGGATCCAAACCCAAGAGCTGCAAGATACTAAATCCCAATTACAACTTCAGATGGTGTCCTGTTTTAAAATCGCTGTCACAGGTCTTAGTCAAGAATAGTGTGCTGTCCCTTACACTGCTAGCTCAGGTATGTAACATGGATCAAATTAAACCCAAAGGTAAGAAGGGAGTATTTATTGAAAAAATAAAAATTGAGTCCTCAAATTGCAAGAGCTGTTAGACATAATAGGACTGTCAGTCTTTGCACAAGCTATCACAAAATGTTGGTTGCCTTTGTTGTAATGAGGCATCTCTCTCCACCCTCAGGCCAAAGATTGTTTCTCAAGTACCTGGATTTTGCCTGGAAATAAACGATTTTCACTTACTTCACAACAATGGCAGTGGAGGAAGAGCTCTGAAGGAACAATTGCAAATCAGTAATCAAGCTTCCCCTGACAAAAACGGCCTTGCGGTCTCTCTGCCCAAGAACATACTTCATTCAGAAACTCAGTCTGAAAGTTAAAATAGCCTAACCTTAAGGCCAAAAAGAAGCCTTCTAGTGGCAAATAAGATAAATTACAGTTGTCCTCATTATTCTTACAGAATCCATATGATCCTCTGGCAGACTGTGAAGACACTTCTGGTCACCTACTAGCTGGGGTATTTCTTAAATGGCCGATAGTTTTTCCCCTCCAATATTAAATGAGATCAGTATTTTAGACTTACACTGCAATGGAATGAATCTGAAGAAACAAAAATATAAGCAGATGATACCCAAATAATTTCATCATTGAAAGACTTTGAATACTAAGGAACACGATGACAAAGGACAGGCTAACAATTCCGAAAACAATAAGAGCAAGGAGGAAGAAAACACAGATGTTATTTTTTGCTTGAGTACTAGTCAATGAAATGTACTGTTACAAATTTAAGCATCGTTTTCTCATGGACGTCTAAAAAAGAAAAAAAAAATCCTAATATTTAAATACTATGCCTACATGACCTGCATCTGCATGACCTGCATCACACAGAAGCAAAAAAAGCACAAATACCAATTTATTTCTACTTCCAGGACACTTCACCGTCATGAATGAATTACACTTAAAGTTCTTCCTGTTTTGGGGCTGCTGCATTTCTTTGTTAGCTACATCTTCCTTATAAAGTACTTATTACATAAAATCCCTCATTCACACAGTGTCGGTCTGAAAATGCAATGTGGAGGAACCCAAACACTCTTCAACTGACAATGAACATGCAGGGAAAAGCTGACACCCAATACAAAGGAATTAATTGAGAGTTTATTCCAGATGGTTCTCCTCACTTAGTATACAAGTCATCAGAATAATCTATCAAATAGACTTGGACTTTAATGATACGATTTTTTTTCTATAATGCATTTTGGTTTTTGCTTCTAACAACCAGTTTAAAAAAAAAAATCTGCCAGATGAAATGTTCAGCACAAACTGCAATCCTTACTATTTGTAGAAAATATGACTTAAAAAAGAACACTATTAGGTAATTCTTATTTTAAATGTTTACACTTATAAAAATGCTTTGGAAGCTTGAAACTGAAATCCTTTGTAATAATTTTCTTCTTCCTACCTCCCTCTTCCCATCTTAAATGCCTTTATTAGCCCAGGATGATCACAAATGACAGAGTGCAGCTGCCGATTAAAAAAAAAAAAAACCACAAAAAGAACAACCAACCAACAAAAAAAAAAAAAAAAAAAAAAAAAAAAACAAAACAGTAAGACCACAAATGGATAAATTGTGTTCTTAAAAAAAAAAGAGGGGAAAAAAGAAAAAAGAAAAGAAAAGAAAAAAGAGGAAGCTTACATGGATTTTTTCAATCAAATTAAAAGCATAGATGGCTAATGGTACTCATCCACCATCCTTTACAGTGTCCTCTTGAGGTAGCCTTTCTAAAGAATCACTAAAGACGACCCAACATAATCTAAATCTTTGCATCAAAACCACTATCTCCTTGAAAGCCCACTCTCAATTTAACACCAGTGGTGATCAACAACATAGTACATTTTAAAAGCTTTTGAAAAGACAGCAGGTACAGTGGACATCAATGTTAGTTCTAAATCTGCAGCCCTCAGTGTACACTGTATGCACATAAATATCTCAGCTATAATACACGTTCAAGATCCATCCCTAAAAGCCATACTATTATGTAAAGCACAGCCATGCTAACTTCAGGATACAACCCATAATTCCACGTCTACAAAACCAAAGTAGAATTAGTGGCAGTTTATTGCCTCATACAAATTTAACCAACATGGCAACCATGCCGAAGGAATTAAAACATTTTCAGGACATATGTACAGACTGTACATTTCAGAAACATCTGAACAATAAAAATGCAAGAACAATCTCTGCATTACAAATTAAACTAAACAAATGGTTTGGAACCGTCAATGCATTGAATGGGTTCACAAAGGCACTTCCCTACCCGAATAGGAAATGACAATCTGCAGCCTAGAGGGAGGTTGGAGAAGAGTGCTCATCAACTACTGCACAATCTCAACTTTAAGAAAAAATAAGCAGGATTTAATCAAACATTTATAGGATTCAATGTGATCCACTTCTGAAAGAGTTCACACAGTCTCATCTTTGTTTTTGTTTTGCTTTTCTTGGCTCTCTCGTTCCGTACTTTGGCTCCTTCGACGATCGTGTTTGTCCGAGTGGTCCTTGCTCTCACTGTGATCGTGTTTGTGGGAACGTTCTTTGCTTCTGCTACGCTTTCTAGGTTTTTCTTTGCTGGGACTCTGTTCGCGTTTTCTGGACTTCTCAACACTATCTGTTCTTCCTCTGCTTCTGCTTCTACTTCGTTTACTTGACTTCTCTTTACTTTCATTTTTATGTTTACTTGATTTCTCTTTGCTCCTGCTTCTGCTGCGCCTACCTGTGTTCTTACTTCGGCTCCTACTCCTATGCTTTCTTTCCCGGCTTCGACTTCTACTATGTTTTCTCTCTTTTTTGGAATCTCTCTTGTCATCCCGGTGTTTCTTGTCATCCTTGTCATCCTTGTGTCTTCTCTCTTCTACATCACCCTTACTTTTCCTTTCTTTTGATCTTTCTCTAGATCGATCTTTTTCCCTCTCACTACCTCTTTCCTTGTCATAATCTCTCTCTTTTTTCCGGCTCCGTTCATTTTCTTTCTCTCGTTCCCTATCCCTGTCTCTTCTGTCTCCTTTCCTGTCACGACTTCGACTACGGCTTCTGTATCTGTCCCTGCTTCTGCTTCGCCTCCGTTCTAGTGTGCGATCTGTACTCCTAGATCGCCGCCTTTCTTTTTCTCTCTCCTTAGCTTCGCGTTCTAATCTCTGCCGTTCTCTTTCTCTTTCTAGTTCTCTGTCAAAACTGGATGATCCATGGCCTTCACGATGGTGACTTCTGCTTCTGGATCTTCTGGGAGACCTCCTGGGACTGATGGATCGCCTTGGAGACCTTTTAAAATAAAAGATATTAAATATGAAGCACAACCTTTTAACGTCAAGGAACCCTCTTTACTTTCCCGTTTATACTTTACGTACACAGTCTATACTTAAATACCAAATATCATCCGATTGTTTTAATTCATTAGTATCCATAAACCGTTTTGACTCTTAACTTAGAACCTGAGTGAAAAGGTGACACATTTCTGGTCATAAGCGGTTCAACATTGAACTTTTAACGTTCGTTTTCAAAATAACATGTATCTGACCTTGAACGTCTACGTTCTGCGTGCCGGTCTATTTCTTCCATTCCCTCCTTGCCATCTTTCTTGATTTTTCTAGGTCTGCTTTTAATTTGCTGGTCAATGGTTTTCTGGACTGGCACGGGAATTCTTGGAAACAATGTGGAAAACCATTCAAGCTTTGTGAGGAAGGAACGAAGCATCTCCCCAATGGTCATGACGCAACCGCCACCTGCCTTCACATCCAGGTCCTACAAAATATAAGCAAAGAATATCCTGATGGTCAAAAGTGTTCTTCACTGAATTTAAAAAAGAAAATAAAAAAAATAAAAAAAAATGCTGCTACATTACTGCCTTCTTGGAGTCTCATGATTATGAAAGTTTACTTGTCTCATATTCTAACAAATTTCCTTAGAAAAACTCAAACTCTGCACCCTTTGGATTTGGCAGTACGTTACAGACAGGGAATGGGTCTTAATATATATGCATGCAGGCACACACTAATCCTGCAGCCATCTGGATGGTAAGGGACTGTCGATCAAGAGATTAACGCAAAATCCCCTTACACAGTCTGGTTACATGGTATGATCCTGTATTTCATTTAAATGCCACAAAGTTCAGAAGTCCTCTCAAAGTACATTTAACGCTCCATTTTGTGGATGTACAACTGCGTACCATCAAACCCAACCCTGTGGCCTAAATCATTTAAGAACTACACCACTGCCTATCTAAAAATGATCATAGGAAAACCTCTAGTACAAAATGGCATCCTAACAGAATTGGAAGCAATAGCAAACCAACTGCCATGAAGCAGTGAGGTTTCTAATTTAGAAATATGTAAAAAAATAAATAAATGAACAAATAATTGGAAACGCATAATCCATGATGACCATTGTCTCTGAAAAGGGTCATTACCGCATGAAGGCCTTCTTGCTATGCCCTCTCACAGCTCAGGACATGTTAGTCAGCTATTGTCAGTCCCAAACCTATAGTGCAAGCACACAAGGAAAGTGAGATTTGTTATCTAAACAGGAAGAGAAAATCTAAATGTAAAACTGCTTGCACTCACACACATTTAAGTGTTCAGATATACAGTTTTTCCAAATATAATCGCTGCAGAGATCTAAAGAAGAAAAAAAGGAGTTAAACGTAGCACCTGGAGAGCACGTACAGTTAAACAAAATCAACATAAGAAGCATTTTGAAATGTAACTCTGCATCCTGGGAAGACAAAAGATTACCTGCTTCCACATATTTAAGAACTGGAGGGGGAAAAAAAAAGAACAAAAAAATCCTGTAGGTTTAAATGATTCCATATATATATATAAAGCTTCATCCTATTGAATGTGACCAGGACTGGTAAGAAATTTAAAACAAGCAGCCCCAAGCACTTTTTTCCTACATAACAGAAAGCTATGGAAAGCAGCTGGGAAAGAAACACTAATTCCAAAAATATAGTGGGAGACTTTAAACAACAGTAATCAAATATACGCTGATAACCCATATCTGAAAGAACTGAAACATATGAACTAAAAAAAAGTACTTTGAATAACAAACCAGTTAAGACCTGCACAATGAATCGCACTTGTGATCACTCAATTGTCCTGGGAATCAAGTTGTTTGTGGGACCCTGAAAATGAAGCCACCCCAATCCTCCTCATAAGTTACAACACACCATTGCAGAGAAGAGTTCCCATTACCTAGCAACACCTGGGGGAGAAGGAGGATATCACAGCGATGCAATCAAGATTTAAATTGTTTTGATTTTTGTCACAAACGTACAGTAACACAAGTTTACCTGAAACAATAGCTGTTTCCTTTGCACAGTATTTTTGATACTTAGCATGAAAGAAGCTGTTTGAAATAAATACACTGCATTGCAGTCAGATAACAGATATAACAAACACTATTTTAAATACAACAATTTGGGCATGATTTGCAACTACAACATTGGAAGTGTCTTGAAGTAGATAGTTATTGTCATACTGAAAAGGGCAAGTGATCCTTCCTGCTGCATTCTTAAAGCTAAGATGCAATTTTAAACCTGCTCAATAAATGCTAATTACAACATTGAGTAGCAGACTGCATATTCAACTTCATAGACTGAAGAGCCCTCACCCACCAGCTCCTACTCCCTCTATCCAGAGAGTAAATCAGGGCTATGTTACCAAAGGTATTCCACCTGACTGCATAATAATACAGCCTCTTATTTTAAAGTTCTTCAGTTAGCAACTCATATTTCTTTTTTTTTTGCCCTGTTAGTAAAGACATTAAGGTTACTAGAGACAATGCCACCTTATGTTTTAATTGGGCTGTTTGTTTCTCCTCTGAATAAATCCTGGTCTTAGTTATTCCAGGACATGAATAATAATACCAAAATTCTCTGTGGTTTTCAAGGTGAATGTTGGATTCTATTTACTTCCCACTTTCCTACATAAGCATTAATTCCTCCTGTCCCAGTAATAAAATGCAAAATACAAATTTAGCACTGTCAGCATTTACATACCTTGCATAAAACGAAATGTTTTCCTAAAAACTGCACAGAAGCCACGCTCACAGAGCCTGCTATCTGCATTCTGCTTTAATACACCTGTTTCATATGGCTTTGTAGTATTTCACACAGTAACGTCCTAATCAATGGAAAAATCTGTTAAATCTTGGAAATCTAAGAAAAATTACCTGGATCCTAGCTCAGACCTGCTTCCTGCACTAAGAAATGAAGTTACAAGCACATGAGAATGCAACATTCAAACAACAGAAAACCATATCAAACAGTGTTTAAATGTAAAGTAGTAGTATGAAAAGAAACAAAAGAAAATAAATTATTACCCTCGCGGACATACCTCTTCATCATCAAGAAAGGATTCAAACCAGTCCCATAGATCTGTAGGTGGTTGTGTGTACCTTTAAGTACAAAAAGAATGTAAAATTTTAATACAGCTTTCTGTATATTAAATCAGTCATTAGTGGATTATATTGATACTTACCTAATATACATAAATCCAAGAGCCCTAATATATGGAGAGTCTGTATGAGTTATAAGGCCCATCACTTGCTTACGAGTGAGTTTCAGTGTAAATAATTTGTAGAGCAGACAAAAGGCAGTAGACACAATTCCTCCAGTTCCAACACCACGCACCTTTCAAAAGAAAAACAACAGTTAGGTGAAAATGCAGGAAGTCACAAAGACATCATCCCAAATCTTAAAAATATAAGAACTAACACAGGATAAAATCTAAATCTAGGAAAAGCTGTGTGGAAAAAGTAACACTACTTCCATGTGTAGCTCTGGAAGCAAGGGTAATGTATCAACTCTTTGTTACTAAGTACTTCTACATTTAGGGACTGAGCAAACATAGAAACAAGTTGTAACTATGCTGGGGAAATTTATTTAGAAGACAGAAAAATTTAAGAAGGCACGTACTTCTACTTACCCCTCCACACATCCCTGTCTGGCCTGCTGTTTTTCTGCTCCCCTTTTCCCATGGTTCAACATGCGTAACCTGACAGAGTAGGGTGGAAGGGAGGAAAGAAAGAAAGAAAGAAAATGACAATTATAACCTCCATAATATATAGCTGCCTATACAAACCTAATTTAAACAATGAATATCCTATGTCAATCTTAAATAGCTTGTCTTCTACCAAATTCAACACCAAGTCTGTTCTGTCATTAAAGCAAGGCATTTGGCTTTTATTACCATATTAAGTAATTACAGCAAAAATCACAGATGACGTTTAAAAGGAAATCCCACAACAAACACACACCACAGCAAACAGCCACACTTACTGCTTATATGCTTCACATTCTTTCATACACTTTATGACTAAATCCCATCATTACTATTTTCCATGGTGACTAAACAACTACCTTCATTTAAACTGACTCTTAATAAGTTTAGTGATTCCTGCTCATGACAGCTACAGAAGTCAGAATCTAGTGCCTCGTATTCATGAATCTCATGTATGCTCATTATGAGCTTAGAGATTCCTTTCGAGTATCACCTGCAATTAGGACAAAAGAAAGATGCTTACAAAGTGTAGTATTTTAACAGAACAGCTTTTTTTCTTGTAGACTGCAGAGAAGTTCTTAGATTAAACGGTTCCTACATATGAGTAAAGCTCACCCATTTCAAATCTTTTAAGATGCATTTATACAGGAATGCACACAGTTAACCAACACCATTCCTTAAATTTGACATTAAGAGTTATAAACAAGTTAAAACTGCATGTGCTGCATTTGGAAATGTAGAATTCAGAGAAGTAATACCTGGCTCAATAAACAAGTATATTTCCTAAACATAACAACGCAAAAAGATTAAGTAAAAACAAGACAAAAAAAGGTACCCAGGTGTTACACTGGATTGGGGATAGAAGTTTCTGGCCAAGTTGTACTGCAGTTCACAAATGAAAATTCTTTAAAAACAAAACTAATTATGCAGACAATCACACAAAATCAGAGATGTACTACTGGCTGAATTTGCTGAATTGCCTTTTTTAAACATTTGCTGTCTTACCCAGATAGAAAACACAAGAGATGCCAATACCAGAGAATTCAAAATCCAGTACGACTTCCTGCATTATCAGCATCATAGAAGAAGTTCACAGATACTACATAAATAATGCTGCACATCCTTCTGATTATTTACAGTTACGCCTCTCACAGGAAACTACGAGTATTTTTCTGTCAAAGGATTAACTATGATACTATCACAGTGTCAGTCTTCAATTCTTTTAATTTCCGTTACTTTTATTGGCCACAGATTATCAATTAAAAACCCAAAACACTGAAAACAATACTCATTTCCTGAGAATACAGTGTTATTAATTTTTTTCAGTGAGCCGCTTATTTTGATTCCCAAAGACAAATACACACAAAAAATACAGGGGGGTGTGTGTGTAATAAATAAAAAATAAACCCACAAACAGGTGGATATTGCACTCATTCAAATTTTTTTTTTAAAAAGGACAAAAAAAAAAAAAAGCCAGCAATTTTTCATGACTATTAAAAGAAAAGCAGAATTCAAGTCTTCTGAATATCAGTGAAGCGCCTGAACCATCAGGTTATCTTCTCCCTCACACCTATTGCTCATGATAAAGTAAGGGGCTGAGTTTTCCTTATGTGGCGTGCAGATTTGAGTCAGATTAATAAACAGTTATTTAATAGTATGTGAAATTCTTCACCAATTTAAGATTAAGCCACATAGATAATGAAGCACTGAGACAAGCAAATGCACTATGTGACCTACTGCAGTTGAGATCTACCAACAGTAAGACAAATCACATGAAATATTTTTACTACATCTGCAAGTGTCCATGTAGAATAAACTCTCAGATATTCTAAAAATGATTCTTTCATAATTTTTCAGTTCCTGCCATCACTTGCAAAAACCAATTTTGCCACTTTCCATTCTGAGCAAGAATTATTTCTCTCGTATGCAGCAAGTGATAAATAACTGAAAAGAAGCTTTATCAACAATCTATGCTACTCTAAGTATTAGGGGGATTAAGTAGTCCGCTCCAAATGACAGAGCACAAGCAGAGAAGTGCTGTCATTAAGAGAAAAAACAGTAACACTGTCTTCATAAGTAAGTGCAAACAATGTATTTGCAAACAAAGTTTATAAAAATGTAAAAATACTTCTGTGGAGTTATTTTTCACAAGCGCCCTAAGTAACCTGGTTAAACGAGACAAAAAGGCTACTTTTTTTTTTTTAATTTCAAAATATACTGAAACTCACTGTCACAGTACAATTATCAAGCAGAAACACCTGAGAAAAGCATCTCAGTAACCATCAAGTACAGCTGACTGAAGAGAGCAGCCTGAATTATCTGTTTTGCTCTCATTATCAGAACAAAGAATGTGGCTGTGTTGATGAGCATTAATTATGCATACCTCTACCTGGGAGACTGGCTTGATGGAAGCCTCGCTGCAAAACTGATTCAATCCTGCTAACAAAACAAGAACTGAGACGTGGGTGCACTGATACAGTTATCTCCCCAGCACATCCTACCTAACTCGAAGGGAAGCGTAAAATGAACTAGCATTTGACTGGGTGTGGAAGGGGGGAGATCCTAACCTCTGAAGTGTGGAAGAAGGCGACATGCAAACTCCTGCTGAAGGCACCTACAGCTACCCCCATACCTTCTGCGCAGTTCTATGACGCGTCAGCAACTCCTAGGCTGGGGGGGAGTACTTGTCTCTGAAGTGGCACACAGATGCTCTCCAACTGAGAGTGCAGTCCTTAGACGGCCATTTCATCCCCACTGCCCTGGCTCATGCTGCCCACTGTAAAACTAACTTACAACTCCGTAATTCCAAATCCAACGCAGAACACGCTTCTTTTGTAACAGAAAGCAAGCAACACTTCGGATTCCAATTAAGCAATTTAAAAAAAAGGGGGGGGGGGAAGGTAGAAGGGAAGATCTGCTGCCATTGCTTAGCTCAAAATAGGGGCATGAAGGCAAAGGAGAGACTCTGCAGGCCGCGATCAAAGCCTTCCCCCCCCCCCTCCAAACCCCAGTCGCAGGGAGGCTCGGGACAGGCGCCAGCACGGCCCCGGCGAGCCGGCGGCACCCAGGGCGCGGCCCGCAGGCTCACCTTGAAGTAGATCTCGTCCACCACTTCATGGTAAGTTTTGAGCTCATAGAGCTGCACCTTGAAGTAGGGCGACGAGAGGATGTTGGTGAGGATCATGGGGTTCAGGTTCATGGTCTTCTCGTTCCCCCACAACGGCAGCACGTTGCCTTGCTTGCCTGAGGCCGCCGGCTTGGGGGCTCCGCTCTGCAGCTGCTGCTGGGCCGGCGGGACGGCGCCAGGCTGGTGCTGGGCCGCCTGCTGCCCCTGGCAGTTCCCGGCGCCGACGGCGGGGCTGTTGTTGGCCATCGCGGCTCAGGACCCGGAGCGGGGCGGCGGCACGCGGCCTGCGAGGCGGACGGGCGGCCGCGCCACACCAGAGCGCGGGCTGCCGGGCCGGGCGCTGCCTCCGCCAACCGCTGACAAGATGGCGGATCCCGCGGAAGTGACGGCCTCGCCTTCCGGGGCCGAGCCCACCAATCCCCGCGGGGCAGCGCGGGAGTAAAGGGGAAGAGGCCGCAGCGGCCTTTCCCCCGCGGCCCGCCTCGCTGCCGGATGCCTCACGTAGGTGCGGAGGCCAGAGCCGCCCCGCTGCCTGCTCACCCCTTTTGCTGCCGAGCCACCAGAGGCCGCGTTGTCACCCACCCGAGGCTCGCTCGCCTCAGCCGCGGGGCCGCCCCGAGCCGGGCGGCACCTGAGAGCCAGGCCGCGGGCCCTCCAGGCGGAGAAATCTCGCCCGGGAAAAGGGAGGGAGGGGTCCGCGCCGTCAGCTGCTGTCACCGGAACACGAGGTGCTGAGCCAGCGACTTAGCAAACTGAGACATCGGCCCGTCGGTCACCCCTGTCGGTGGTAATGAGGCCAGGGCACAGCAGGAGAGCGAGCACTGCCTGCCTCATTCTGCCTACACGTGAACGGAGAAACTCAGCAATAAAACGACAGAGTTGTTCAGTGTGCAGGAGTCTCAGGTGGAGAGGGGGGTATTGATCGCTGCACGGCCAGGACAGCAGAGCCTGGTCACTTGAAATGAATGTTGGTTATGAGGCCCAATCCTCCAGCTGGGACCTGGCAGTGCCTGAGCAGCTTCTGGGAGTCTTGTCACACACCAAGAAGAACAAGTATTCCCTGCTGTTAAATTCAAGCTGAACGTGTATTTTTGAAATTATTAATACAGACTTGGAACAATCAGGACTAGGTTAATGTATGTGAAAGCAAACATAGATTTTAGAAAGTAATGGTCTATATTTAAATGCTAACATGAAACAGGGAAAAGATAAAATCCTCCATTTTTTTGCCTGAAATAATCTGACAGATAATTGGAACCTGAATTTTCAGGCGGCTTATAATTCATTAATTAAAGGTTTCCAACAGGTTTTCAGTTATGTCCTTTTTTGCAAAAGAAAAAAAAAACCAACCCCAAAAAAAAACAGCAAAAAAAAAAAAAAAAAAAAAAACAAAAAACAAAAAAAAAAACACCCAAGAAAAAAACCCTAGTTATGTACTTTGGCGTGAAGCTTTAACCTGAAATACAAAAGTGAGACTGAATGTACAGTTTAGAAGAATTGCCAAGAGATTCTAATCCTCAAACGGCTGTGCAAAAAAGTAACTGAAAAATCCACCAAATTGACTGCAAACTGGGCGTAGGGGGACAAAATACATACAGTTGTACACAGGGAGAAGGGCTCCACATTGTTCAGCATGTCAGGAAATAGGTGCAGGGAGACAGTAAGGAAGCATCCACAGAAATCCCATCTCTACAGGAAGGCCTGAGAAACAGTAATTCATTATTCTGGCCCTTTACCTTAGAGCTTGTACTATAGCAGAAAAGTGTTCTTAATTGGGCCTTAACAGCTTCTCCAAACTGCCTGTTCTGCTATCTAGGTTCTTCACTCCCCTTTTCTAGGAATAAACTCAGTAGCCTCCTTTTGGCCTCCTCTGCCCATCTTGGCTAATTTCCAAAGATGTTCACAAAACCTTCATTATTTAGCACAGGACTCTACCATCTTGATGCAGCAAATATCCTTTTAACAATCTCGTATGAAAATAAGAACTTAGTCTCAAAATTAACTTTAAAAGAGTGTCCTTGTATCAGTGAAGTAATCGTGTTCTAGGAACAGCTAGAGGAGCAACTCTTTGAGTGCTTTTTTTTCCTGTTGTACCATTGACTCTGAGCATGTCCTTAATTTGCCATCTATAATCACTTCAGGACAGCCCATATTTGTTATATCACCCACATTGTTTTCATGCATTTCTCTTTTCTTTTTGGAGGTTTTAGGCAATATGTTCCAAACCTCAGAGTTTTTCCTCTATGAGATACTATTTTTGTACTTGTCACGGTTTAGGGTCAGGGCAGCCCCTTAGATTTCCGCACCAGCCATACAGGACTGTTAAAAAGTGAGCGAGTTTTGCTGACCGCCCCTTGACTCTCTAGCTGACGGATCAGCTTCTGGACAGGAGCTACAGAGTCTCGGTTGGTGCGATATTGTCATCGATGCACCGTTCCAGTAGCAACTGGTACCTTTTGATCCTCAACTCTCATCTTACCCACAACGGCAGACTCCTCTGAAAGGTTAGGTGGGACAGTCAGCTGTTTCTTGTCCTCAGTCTCTACAGCTGCTATACCAAAGACCCATCGATACCCTTTTGGGTCCTTATAATACCCTTTCTTGAGGAAGTCTATGCCAAGGATGCACAGAGCATCTGGACCAGTCACTATAGGGTGCTTTTCCCATTTATTCCCAGTTAGACTCACTTCAGCCTCTACTACAGTCAGTTCTTGAGATCCTCCTGTTACTCCAGTAATGGTAACAGATTCAGTCCCTTTATGATTTGATGGCAATAGGGTGCACTGTGCACCAGTATCTACAAGGGCTTTATACTTTTGTGGTTCTAACGTGCCAGGCCATCGAATCCACACAGTCCAATAAACTCTGTTGTCCCTCTCCTCCACCTGGCTGGAGGCAGGGCCCCTCTAATTCCGAGAGTATTGTCCATAATTAGTAACTGGGTTTGTGAAGTTCACTGGGTTTACATGGTTCATCTGGTTAACAGGGTACATGCAGATCATAGGAATTACACTGTTGACAGGATTTACGCTATTTACAGGATTGGTACTATTTACAGGATTGGTATTGATTACAGGAGTCACATTTTCATTCCCCCTACTCACGTATTGACCTGAGGCCCATGTAGTTGGACCAGAGGACTGCTCTTAGCGGACTGGAGCCTTCCCTTCTGGAAGAATTCTCTCTTTTCTTTGTTTTACCTTGTAAGTAGAGTACTCGTGCCTGTAGAGCAGTGGTAGGTTTTCCATCCCATCTGCTCATTTTCTCTACAAAGGCACGGAGAAGAGACCACAGGGTACGTCGTGACATGTACTGTTCCTGTACATGTTTAGCTGGTCTCAAAGAAGAGCGCATTCTCCTAGTGGCTTCACACGGGTCCACTGAGGGGATGAATAAGATCTATTCTCCCTTCTCTCTATTTTTGCAACCAGGTTTTCAACTGATCTCTCCAGGGCTGATACACGGACATGTAGAGGACCAGAGACATTGTCTTCATACTGTCGTGCTCTCTTGGCCACTTCTGTCACAGTCGGTACCTCTTTATCTGTTCCCCAGACTAATGTTGACAATGTGTGGGAATATGCTGATGGGGCACTCCGCACAAACTTCTGCAAGATGGGTCGCTGGCATGGGATTGCATCAGGGTTCACTATTTGCCTATCACCATAAATCACCTGTCACACAGCTAATTCTCTCAAGTACTTAATACCTTTCTCCATGGTGTTCCATTTGCTTGGACGGCAATCAATGTCCTCCTTATAGGGGTACCTGGATTTTACAGCTGACAAGAGTCTTCTCCAGAGACTGATAGTGTTGCTCTTTCTTGCAAGCTCTTGATCAATGCCTCCAGGAATCCCAGCTGCCTGGCTTCTCTGCCATTCAGCTTGATGGTGTGGGCACCAGTATCCCAGCATCAGAGTAGCCAAGTGATCAGTGGCTCACCTTCATGGCGGCTATAGTCCTTTCTCAGATGTCTCATCTCCTTTGTAGGTAAGGATTTGTTGGTACCCTCTGCATCTGATGACTCCACATCTGATGGGTTTGCTTTAGAAGGGCCTGCTCCACTGTCATCTGACCACACTGGGTGATCTGTTTTTGTTAGGTGTTTCTTTCCAGTTGCAGTGGCATCAGGCTTTGCATCTGGTTCTGACTCATACTCTGATTCAGCTTGGGAAGGACCATCTCCCTGATCTGTTGCTGGACTTGGCTGTTTTGTTTCTTTTCTTCACAGGAGCAACTTGTACAGGTGCAGTTTGAGTGGGAATGGTCACAGTAGCTGTGGGTGTAGCTGCCGGCTTTGCTGCTGGAGCTGGAACAGCTCCAGTGCTTGTTGTGGGAGTTGGAGCAGCAGCAGCACTTGTTTTGAGAACAGGAGGAGCAGCAGCAGCAGCAGGGCTCACTGGGGGGGCCTGCGGAGACTGAGTAGCCGTGGTGCTTGGGTTTGGAGCTGGCACAGCAGCAGGGATTGTTGTGGGGGCCTGTGGAGACTGAACAGTCGCAGCATGTTTCCTGCGTACAGAGTGTATCACAGACCGTCACAGGGAAGCGGCATGCAATCTACGTTTTTTGGTGGCTACCTGACCTGTGTTACTGCACTGATAACTAATCTGACGCCACACAGTGAAGATATTAGAAATTAATAGCAATAATATGATCTTTTGGTAATAACCATGTCCACAGTCCTCACAATTTGGAGTTCTAAACTCCGGTGCAGTCAGATTAGCCTAGTGGGGAGCAGTATAAATACCCCAGATAAAACCAAAAGAATTCCTAGTAATAAAATCCACTATGTAATGCCCGTAGTACCGAGACGCACTCGCTGCCCAATTCAGTGCAACATAAATCAGAGATAAACACCACAAGAAAGCAGAGGCTTTTGCCCAGTGCCCAAGCCCAAGAGCTTTCAGGTAAACGGTGAGAACAAGCAAAGAGTAACATAACGCGTACGGCACGTAAGGGAACAGTACAGCATTTAACTCTGAAAGAAATGCTAAAAGGAGACGAACGGACACTGCTCTTAGGAATTACATCATTTAGGCAGTCTGTTTTAGTTTACAGTTCTTAAAGACACTCAGGAAAAAAGGTGTTACTCTCTGAAGTGAGAGAACTGGAAGTTGAACTGTTTCAGCAATCTATCAGAGCTCTGATCGAGCCCCACGTTGGGCGCCAATAAATCTGTCACGGTTTAGGGTCAGGGCAGCCCCTTAGACCTATAACAGATGCTCTCTGTTAACCCCCCTCCCTCCCCAGAGGGGAAAGAGAAAGGGAATAAGGGAGAGAGACTTAGTGATTAGAAAAGGAAACTAGAACAGCTTTAATGAAAAGGAAATTAATAATTATAAAAATGGAATCTATACAAAACCAGTATCGAACCCAACCTCCCTGATGGTAATTACATCACCGTCACCACTGATGCTGTGGAGGCACCAGGGCAGTCCCAGACTGGGCCCCGCAGCAGACAGGAGCTGTGTTCAGGAGCTGGATTCTGGTACCAGGTTCAGGAACACGCAGACCTGATCGAAGGCAGAACAGACAGAGTCTTCCTTGGATGCTCCGAGGAAGGAACTGAAAGAGGACCCGAGGCAAGCCAAGCAAAAGCTGGCAAGGCAGTCCAAGAGGGGAGAAGAGCCCAGAGACCCTTCGGGTCCCTCAGCTCTATGCTATGCCGTATATGGGATGGAATACCTCCCTGGTCAGTTTAGAGTCACCTGTCCTGTCTGCTTCTCCCTGCAGGTGCAGCCTTTCAGTTTCTGCACCCCCCAGTGTGGTACACAAGATCCAGCAGTGGCCTTGGTCTGCACACCAATCCTTGGTACTAACTCTAAACATAAAGTGTTATCACTGCTAGAAGCAGACACTGTCTGTTAAAATAGGCTGCTAACTTCAGAAAGTGCAGTTAATTAGAAGAACTGAGCTGAAAAGTAAAATTACTGAACAGAATTAGTTCTGTTTTCACTCAAACCAGGACAGTACTTCTCACGCAGTCCCTCATGGACGGTGATGCTGAAACCTTTGACACAGCTGCAACCTACAAATCCCCTCACCCCAAAATATACATCACAGCTGGTTAGACTAGAACCAAAGCAAAAAAACCCAAAACAAACCAACCCCAAACAAAACACCAGGAAGGTAAGTTTCACTTGCAAACTGCAAGGCACTATGTGTCGTTATAAAAAAGAAAGAGTGTAGGGATCTGTAGGTAAGAGCCCAGCCTTACTTCTCATTCACACAAATTTTTTTCCTGAATTTTCTCAACAGGCCTAATCTCTTAGTGGAAGCTGAGGACAAAGATACCAGTATTTAGTCACTGAACATCTTCTGAGTCTGGTTTGAGAGGAATGGTTGTTAGCTCTTGAATTATAAATGATGCAGTATTGCTGCGTGTATTTCCTGTCAGGTATCAGTGTGTACTGCTGTCTCCTGACAGTAGTGATGCACTAGATTTATTTTGCTATCCTATTTCATTATATTTGGTTAGATGATATTGTTTGATAATGGAGACAACTGATATTTTTTAAAGTTTCACTTACAGTGGTACATGTTTGGCTGAAATCTCACAAGCTATTAGAAAATTGTGTGAATTCACAATGTGTTATGAATTTACTTACTGTATACTCTTAACTTTACTACTGTTCTTCACTATACTTTTTTGTTCTTAATAATGTCATGCTGATAATTATGAGTAGGATACTGGAATAAATAGCATTAATCCAAGAAATTAAAGATTTCTATTAATAAACTTTACAATCTCACTCTGAAGTTAAAATATTATGCACAGTTTATAGATTGTCTAATTGAGGTATAGGTACTACATTGTAGTTCAAAGTTCAGTGATGGCTCAGACAAAAAGAACAACTGAGTTATAAAACAAAGAGCCTCCATCCTGGTTTTTTTTTTTCTTGCACAAGTATTCATACCCTTGTTTCAATCACATATTTTCTTTTCTAAAAAGCAAAGGTTAGTTAAGAAGTAAACAATTTATTAGACTAGGCAAAGGGATTTAATGGGCATTATTCCCTATACAAACATAGCTTCTATGTGTGGCCAAATTTGGTTATGCAGGTCTAAATTTTTTCACCCCCAAACAACATTTAAAATAATTGTCCAGGTGTTATATATAGTTTAAAATAAAAATCCTATGTAAGTAAAGACTGGTAATATTACAACACTTATTTAAAGTCTGTTTGCAATCCAAACTCCAATTAAAAAAGCAACTCTCAGACTGCCTTACTTGCATACACTGTTGTTAGCACTTCACAGTTAGAAGAACAGTTGTAAAATTGCCCAGACAGCACCCTATTTCTACTGCTCATAAACCAAAATAAATAAGAAAAGTCAATTGCTGTTACATTCTAAAACATGAAAAACAAAGAAGCTCAAACGGAAAAGAATGGAACCATTCCAATAACTTAAAATATCTGAAAAAAACATCTGGATTGCCAGTTTGGGAGCACACTTGCGTACATTTCTTACAGCTAACCTGCTGTTCGCTGTGTACTGCTCCATCTAGGCCAGCTCCTGCAAAGCTTACAACGTTAGCCAAAACTGAAGTTTAAGTCACCACAGGCAGATAATCAGCATATAAATTCCCAGTATTTTCTGAAAACTAAACCAAAAAGCATTGAATTACGGTCTAACTTAGTGAACAGTTTTTATCTACCCTCACTGCCACCACAGCCCTTCCTTCCCCTAGATCCCAGGCACCCAGCAGCCACAGCCCCCCACGCTGTGACCAGACACACACTCTAGGTCCTCCTGAGCAGAAAAAGTAACAGGAAATTTAACATGCGTTTTCCTTTCTGTTTTCGCTGTGCATCTGAACAGCCGCTTACTGTGAGAAAAAAATCTGTCCCCAGTGTGGAAATTATTTAACGAAATCCCGCAGAGCCCCCTGGTTTCTCTCGGCGCAGTCTCTGCCCCGCAGTACCCGCAGTGCCCCTTACCGAGCATTACCAAACTGCCGGCACGCACCCGACCGGGACCGAGTCACGCGAAACCTAAAAACAGCCTCAGGGGCAGTGGGGTTTGGGGATCCCAGCGCGAAAATGAGGGACACGCACCCAACCCCCGCCCCGGCGATCACCTTTTAATTCTACGGAGCGAGGCTGCGGTAAATGGAAGTCAGGGCCTGCTACTTGTGCACGTAATGCTCATCTGTCGCTTTGCGTTAAAGAGGATTAGATTTATATTAAAAAATAGAATCAAATGTTCCGCTGTGGGGCCGCCGGGGCGGAGGGAACCCTGGCGGGAAGCTCCTGCGGGCTGGCAGTTTCCCGCCGCCGAAGCATCGCGGCTCGGCTGAAGGGCCGGTTGGGGCTCTGGGATCCGCAGGCACGCACGCGGGCAGGGCGGGCTGGCGCACGGCAGCGCCGCCGGCGGCCCCTTCGCCTCAGGAGCCCCGGGGCAGGGCAGGGCTGCCCGCGCTCAGGGGCGGCCTTCCCGCCGCGGCCGGCGGGAGGTCAGCGTGAGGGAGAGAAGGGGGAGGGAAAAGCGCTGCGGAGCCTGGGGGAAAAGGCAGGGGGAAGACGGCGGCGGGCGGACAGATAGAGCGTGAGGAAATGGCTGTCGAGGGGACGGGCGCGGCCGCCGCTCTCCGCCGCACCCCTGGCGGGCTCTGCGGGGATCATCCCCGCGAGGGACCCGGAGCCGGCGGGGGGAAGGCTGGAGCTGCGCCGGTGCTGCAAGGGCTGAGGCGGCCCTGGCCGGGGAGGCGAGGGCTGGGCAGAGCCGGGGTGGAGCCTGTGGTCCAGGAGCGTGCAGATGCGTGCCTGGGGCTGGCTCCTCGGCCGGTTGCTGGCGGGGAGAGTGCGAGAGGCTTCCTCTGCTCCTGAGGCAGGCGGCTGGCCTGAATACTGAGCCTAGTCCCCGGTTTTGTACATACATATAAAAATATTTACACTTGTGTATAAGCACCCTATGGGGTGTTCAGGTTGCCACCAGGCTCGGGGCAGCTGCTGTGGTTGTGCTGGGCCTGGTGCCTGCCAGACCCGGTGGTGAGGCCTGTGCTGCTCTGGACAGCCCTGTGCTGCGGGACCAACGGCCGTCGCTTGCGGGGTTCTGGTGGCGTTCATTCGCCATTCGTCAGGGCATTGGGTTTAGGTTTGGTGGAGATACTACCCGTTAAATGTTCCTGTGTGCCAAAATGCAGTTTTCAGTAAAGGTGGGAGAGTTGGAAGTGGACGAATAAGCATTAGTCATTAGCATGACTTTGATGCCACGCTGAATTATTTTTGCTTACAAGATGTGGGCACTAATAACAAGGTTTAGGTCATGGTACATATAAAGCTAAGGCCTTGCTGTTTGTTTGTTCTTGCACAACATACAGTCATTGAGATGTTTCCTTCTGTTTGTTACATTGTAGATTTTGTAGGTATAAAATCATCTGAATAGTAAGATAAAACAAATGATAGATAAGAGACAAGAAAGCAGGCACCTGAGTGACAAATTTTTTTTTTTCCGCTCTTGCCAGAAAAGCTGAAGAAGATTAAATATGTAGCAGTTTTGTAAACACTATGTAGGTGTGCCGGATGGACAGTGAAAAATTATGAAACTTTTTTTTTTATGATTGTATATGACATTTTTTTTTAATAAAAAGGTTATTTGCATCTTTATATATGGAGGATGCAGCTAGTACCTAATTTTGCTAATCCCTATGTTCTTGTCATTCTCTGGGATCAGGTCTACCCCTGTTTAATTGTGAATTGAACCCCACTGAGAGCAGCAAACTATGTAATTTTACATGTTATAAAGTACTTCAGAATATAAGAGTTGACTTTTTTTTTTTTTTAATTTTAGCATTAGCAAAATATTATGGATAAGAACTTTCAAGAAGAGTTTACAGGATTTATTAAATTCACACCTCCTTTGTATAAACAACGCTACCAGTTCGTTAAAGATTTAGTGGGGAAATACAAACCAAAGAAGGTTGGTATGTTTTGTCATGTTACAGATTTGAAGAAAGTTAACAGGTATCTGGAGAAGACAGGGAATGCATAGATAGGCTGAGCTGATTACCAACAACAGTAGTGGAGGAACTATTGTTAAAACTGAATTGCCTTAGCAGACACTTAACACATGTTTCGGTTGCATTTAATTTTTGTTAATTGATGGGAAGAGGGGAAAATCTACAGAAGAAAAAAATGCCCTAGCTTGTTTTGGAGGGCAGGTGGTGGTATTCTATTGTAATTTAATGCTGAGGATTTTGTTTCAAGCTGCTTTCATCATAGTTTGGTTTTGCTTTCTAGAGCTGTTAGTTCCGCGAATACGGGAACAGGTTTACCTCGTAATTCACACGGATGTTTTCAGATTAGAAGTGGCATTAAGGCTGTTGGGTTATCTGAGGCTAACTCTCCACTTTCTTAAAGTCTTATCACACCCACCTCTTCCCCCTCCCCCAATATACCACGGTTCCTGTGTTAGATACTCATTTAGAAAATTTAAGTAATGTTGTGTAGTGTTTGCTCCTTTGTAATAGATCCTCCCCCAACACCTCCTCCTAAAATGCAAAAAATGGTGTGTTTAACTCTGATGTTAATGTCTTAAGGAGTATGTAAGAAACCAATGAGAACTGCACCTGCAGTATGCTCACATAATCATTTTTCTAGTACCTAATAAAAATCTAATCCAGTCTGTGAGGTCATGGCACTGTAATTTGTTTTTTAAAAGGATGTATTCCTGAGTGTTGCATCTATGTTTAAAGGTTTGAGTTTTCTGATTTAGAATGTAGAAATGGGGGAGGACAGTAGACTCTGTGTACCCACAGGGTAGAGTTAAACTGAATAGAAACAGTGCAGTATTTTCACACTGAAAACTGAGCAGCGTGCTTCAACCTTGAATTAGCCTGGGAAGGAATAGTTGTGTTTGGTTGTGTACTCAACTATCTCTTGAGCTTACAGGAAAGAGTATCTATTATGTATTAGACTTTGCGATTTGAATATCCCAAGCCTTCCCTACTTAAACATTAGGCTGAGCCTATAAACTTGTTTTATGCAAATCCTTTGCTGCTGTCCTGACTGTTGGTGAGCTTGTTCTCGGTGTTTTGGATATAGAGCAGTCTGGTGTAAAGCAGGGATACATGTGAAAATTGCTATAGCTTTAATACTTAAATCCATACCTTACTGTTATTTGAGGGAATGTGCCTGTGCATGAAAGACATTCTCCATAGTCAGTGGGATGTTCTGCATGTACTTGTTTATAGCTGTAATAAGAAAAGGTTAATCCATTTTAAGCATCTTGTAGGATCTTCATATGTATTTCTTATAAGAATCTTCAAATCCATGACTGGCCTGCTTGCAACTGTAAATTTTAGTTATGATTGTGAAATGCTTTATTTTATCATTAAAAAGTTATTTTGACATAAATAATGGAATTTTTATTTTATGAAAGTCTCTCAAATTACCTGTAAATACGCAGCATTTATACATTGTTAAATATCTCATTTGCAGGTGGCAGATTTAGGATGTGCTGACTGCACACTTCTCTGGATGCTGAAATTCTGCAGTTGCATTGAAGTGTTGGCTGGGCTAGATATCTGTGCGAGTGTGATGAAAGAGAAAATGTAAGCTCTTGCATTGTGTTAATTAAAGGTTTGTGTTTGGCTTGACCTAGTGGCATGTTACCTCATTTGTTGTAAAGAATTTCAAAATTAGGGTAAACAGAAATAGCGGCTTGGGCAATGAGGAGCTATCCATTGTGGTTCATTAGCTACATGGCACCTGTGTCTGAGGACTGCTGGGCTGTAGATGCCCCTAACATCACCTAATGTAGGAATGGTCCAAGTCATGGAATGGCTCTGTGAATGCGTGTACATCTGAGAAATGCCCTGTTTGTGAATGTACTAAAACATTGTTTTGATAGTATCTGTTTATGCTAATACCTGACGTTGCCGTGGGATGCAAATCTGATCTTTTTGAAATGTGCATGTAACTCTCTTTTAGCCACCATGGTGGGGACTTCATTTTTTGTAACCTTTTTGAAACAGGAAGATTAGATTAATGTTTTGTGTCTGGCTTAGAAGGCTTTAAAATGTGAAGTTTGTGTGAACTTTGAAGCACGAATCAGACTGTTGAGGAACATCAAAGGTTCTCTCTTAGAAGCTGATTAATATGTGTTCAATAGATAGAGAGGATCTAGATGCTGACATTATCACTTGCTTTTTCTCAAGAATGAATAAAAGTTGCCTTTTATTACATTTAATGTTTATTTTGTGTTTTGTCTGATGCTCTATTTCAGAATGAAATTTGCACACCTATTTTAGTTCTCAGACTATTTTCTTTGGAAAAAGAATGTTAATATACTTGACAGTTAACTTCCCCCAAAACCCTGTATAGTGTGTCTAAGACAGACTTACTGTGGCTCTGAAGTTGAGCTACTATCAATCACTATCAGAGTTTGCAAGTAGATTTCCAAGTGGCTTGAGATTGTAGTGAAAATTTTCGTAAACATGAAGGACAACTGCTGGAATAACTCCTCTGCTCTTTCTGTTTCTGGCCTACTGTGGATAGTCATAGAAAGTGTTCGTATTAGAAATTCTTTTTTTATTCCTGTAAAATAGTGAACTTTTTGGAGAGTTACAAATTACCTATGTAGGGTGTTAGCCGGTTCAGTTACATGCAGAGTTTATCTTGTCCTAAGGTCCGCTCGATGACATTGTGTTTTTAATACTTTTGCAGGCATAGGTTGTTTCCTCTTCCTGCTGATTATTTGCAACCGTCTGAACGGTCCCTGACTGTTACCTTGCATCATGGTTCAGTTGCCCATAAAGATCCCTGCATGCTTGGTTTTGACTTGGTAACGTGTATTGAACTGTGAGTACGGCGTCAATATACTACATGTTTTCTAAGTTCATTAGGGTTCAGTTTGGAATTTTGTCTATTAACAGATGTTATCAAACCTTCCAAGCAGCTGAGTAGCAGAATAGTGCACAAATTAACCATATGAAGAAATGCAAGTGGTGCTGGTTTATGATGCAAAAAGGGTATTGATGGGAAAAGTTCAAGAGGCAAGAGGAGATTTTCTCAGACAAAAGCTGCCACTCGGCCACAGTGCCAGTGCTAATATTGCAGAGCTAGGCTTAAAATTACAAGGTACAGATAGGGGGTTGGTTTTGGGTTTTTTTGACTGGTTAAGAAGATTGAAATATAATTGGGTGTTTTTAAAGACGTGCATAAACATATTCTTTACAGAATAGAGCATCTGGAGGAATCAGAGCTACAGAAGTTCCCTGAAGTGGTGTTTGGTTTCATGGCTCCAAGCATAGTTGTGATCAGTACTCCAAATTCTGAATTTAACCCTTTGCTTCCAGGAGTGACATTATTCAGGCACCCAGACCACAAATTTGAATGGAACAGAATGCAGTTTCAAAACTGGTGAGTTTATTTATCATCGTATGCAGACAGATTTGAGTGCTCAGTAATGTGAGAAAGGAGTAACTGTGCATTTCCAGAATGTTTTGTGTGTGGGGTTTGGTATCAGTACAGTTTCACAACTACTGATCTGGTGAATTGTTGCTTTGCTGTTATGAATAGCTCAGCGTGCCCTGGGGGTTTTTCATTTTGTGATGGTTGTTAAGGTAGCTTGCTTTTACTGTAGCTGCTCTGCAAAAATATTTAAAAATTTTATTTTCCTTTTTGCATATCTTTATTGCAGTTAATGAATTTGAAGTGTAAGGTATTAATTAACCTTTTCATATAATAATACCCTGCTATAGAAATACTCCATTAAAAAAACCTAAGAAAAGTGCTCACTATGTGTGGTGTGTAATCAAAGCACTCAATTAGCCCAGACCTTTCTGTAAGAGCATGTGAGCAGATTTGCCACATAATCACAGTAGCAGAGCATGTTGAATAAAATTAAGGATAGTTTAGTGGATCATGGCACAATGAAGTATTTTATGAAAAACATACATACATGAGAGAGGGTTACATGAGATGTATCTTACTCTAGTATCAGTAGATGTAATTACAAGAAATAAAGAGGGAGTGGGATATATATCCTGTGATAACATTAAACTGATAGGCAGTTGTGGAGGAGAATATGTGGTACAATAAAGGATGCTATACCTCAATAGACAGCTCTTGGTCAGAAATTGTATCTTGGAAAACTGTCTCCTTAAAATTTTGTTATTTCTGCCATAATCTTTATAGTATGCAGTGATTTTTGAGTATTAGTTTTGTAAAGCTTGAAGCGTGTATTTTTCCCTAAATAATGCAGCTAAAGCCTGCCTGCATTATCAGATAAAGGATGAATACCTTAGAGATCATTTATATGACTTGAAGTAAATTTAGATTCTGTGTTTTTTGATATATATGAATTGAAAATACTGACATCACTGAAGGAGCGATATTTCTTGAGCTGCAAACATGAGAAAGTCTTGTGACTTGTGAGACAGTGTTGTGAAATACAAGAATTGCAATATTCTCCAAAATAGCTAAGATTAATTTAGGTCTCTACTTTTTCATATAACATTATAGTTCCCTGCCCCATCACTTTGTTTTCACCCAGGACAACAAGATCAGTTTTCATTTAGATGTCATATACATGGTTGTAACCTTGATTATGTAGACTTCACTCTTTATACATTTACAACAAATCTCACTTTTCTATTTTTTTCCTATTAACTGGTCTCTCGTGGTTTTGGGGTGTGTATGGTTTTTTTTATGGGTGGTTCTGAAATAATTTTGTTCTCCAAAATTGGTGGTCTTTAGATCACTTTCAATGCATTTAGGACAGTGAGTAAGCAACTGATGACATGCACATTCTATACAGATATTTTAGAAATAACAGTAATGTTTGGTTGCCTAAATTACTGATACTAAATGATTCAGACTATGGTAGGCATATGATTACAGCTCTGATTCAGCAAGTTGTGACAGTGCTTATCTTTAGGCATGGGAGTATTAGAGAAATTATGCTCAAGCACTCACGGGTTCAGAGTTTTGCTTCTGTTAGAGAACACATCTTTATCACGTGAAAATATGAGTATTTAGTATGATCAGAATAATTTGTCTTTCTTAGGGCTCTAGAGACTGCTGGACACTATGATTATTCAGTGGAATTTACTGGTGTGGGGCACCCACCAGCAGGAGTGGAGAATGTTGGGTTTTGTACCCAGATAGGTGTGTTTGTTAGAAAATATCCTCGAACCAGTGAGTTTTCTCAGTCTGAGAAACCCACTGAAGCAGTTTACAAAACGGTAAGTATTATTTCCTTCCTTTAGGAGGATGAATAAAGAGTTAAATTTCCCATGACCTGGCTGTGAAGGTGTTCTTACTGTGGTCTCCTACTGATACCCAGTCTAAGCTCTGATTAACACACACTATTTGATAGAAAGAATTTAATTCCATGATTTCTGTTTCAAATTCTATAAAAGCCTTTAACTTGTACATTATTTGCTAAATAGCAATACAGATAATAGTTTTATTTTAATATGCTGTTACTCTTGGAATGAAAATTCTCCTTTCTGCTAGCTGTACTGTGAGACAGTTGTTCCGCTAAACATTCCTTTTTTCATCATGTGTTTGTTGGTACCGACACAGATTTTTCAGATGCATAAAACCCAAAAAGCATAAAAAAAAGCATTTCTAACAGAGTGTAAGTATGGAAGAACCGCATAGTCTTCTCAAATGTATTGTCAGAAAGAAAGTATTTCCCAAAAACTGGATTGACAGGACGTGTTTTGTGTAGTTTGCCTTGCTCAGTTGCAGTTGATGTTACACCCTAATCTTGGTGTTTTCAAGTAGCCAGTTCTGGCTTCTGCAGAGACATGGTAATTTTTGCCAAGTATCCTGTTCTCCGGTGGTGCGTATCAGGCCCTTTTGGTTTTTAGCACTAAATGGCTTTCACTTTAGATAACATCAGATATTTTTATGAAGTACTTTGCTGTGTGATGCAGTGTTTCACACCAAATCTAAATGCTGTGCCGTATAAATCAAAAGGACTTTTATTTTACACACATGCACATGCCCCCTCAAGATAATGTGAAGTAATAATTCAAAAATACAGTTTTACTTATGAGGCCTTAAATTATTTGTTTCAGTGAATACCATCTAATGTTTTACTTCTGTTTGAAGATAGATAGACAGACAGACAGATAGATCTTCAAGTGACTTGTGACCTGAAGTGAAATGTTAAGTGAAGTTATGGGAATGTCTTTTGTAGTTTCTAAGCTATGAAGACATTTGGTACATTTGAAATTTCACCTGTCATCTACTGCCCTTAATAGAATTGTGAAATATGTTTTAATGCTCAGCAAACTTGGAGGCATGTCTTGGTGACTGACGTGCTAGAAACTGCTTTTGTTCTCTTTTGTTAAGAGAGTCATCGTGGAGGGAATTTTGACATCAGTATCCTCTGAGTTTAAACAAGAGTGTTAGAGCTTGTGTTTATTATCAAATGTGGACAATCACATTCATTTTTTATGTAACCAATTTATGGGAATAAATCAACATTTCAAGATGTAATCAGGAAATAAGAAAAAAATAGTTGTAGACTGGAACTTCAATGGTAGTGTGTTGGTATAAAGCACTTCCTAGTAAACTAGTGGGAATGAGATTGCCTGCCTAGTTTCCACGTTTGCCTTGTAGTATAGGTCAGTGTAGGACACACTAAGAGTTCACAGATTTTTTGATGTTACAATTTATTATCTTTCTATGCATCTGTGAGAGCATTTAATGTTTTACTCTGAAAACAGATGAAAGACATAGCTGTAGTCCTGGCTTCCAGATGACAGTTAAGAAGGTAGTTTAGAATCTGTGTAGCTGTGGAACTGTCATGATGAGTAAGTAACATGTGAAGTAAGAGAATGATTAAAAATAATTAAAAGAATCGCTGGGCTTCACCTTGCCTGATCTACAACTATAGCTTGCAGATATAAGCCTGATTTTTTTTTTTTTTTTGGGTGGAATTCCATTAACTTGTCTAATTGCCATTGTAGTTGTAATACATAAAATCAAGTCATACTATCTAGTTTTTCTGTTATCTGAAAATGTTTAAGGTAATAAACAAAAATGTATCTAATTAAAAATGAGGTTATTTTAGAAGCTCTTTTTGACAAGCGAATGTTAAAATCTGAGCCTGTGACAATGCTAAACATTTCATGTGTTCTTGTATATTGTAAAGGTCTTCAAAGCAGTGTATCCAAGTCTTAAAGATGAGAAGTACCTGCAGAATGCAGTGGTCAGTGAAGTTATTTTCACAGCACACATCATTAAGCAAAATCTCCTGGACTGTTTAATGTCAGAACATGAGGAGTATGATGATGATCCTACTGAGACCAAATCCAAATTCCAACCTTCAAAGAACTGTTTTTTGGAAGATTGTGGAAAACTGGTTGTTGGAAAAAGCACGGAACCATTTGTCAGTGGAAATGTGGTTTATATACCTCTTACAACAATCTTTTCCTTTCCCAAAGTGAATCAACTTTGTGGTACCTTTGAGAAGTTACGCAAGCTTATTGCTGGCAAGGTCAGGCTGAGCAGTGATGGTGCTGCTGTGATGTTCAATACTGAACAGGAAAATGAAGAGAATTAGATCACGGATTTCTCATGCAAAGTTCAGCTAAAGTAAGAAAGTGTTTTTTTCAGTAGCTGTCAAATGCTGTGTTCCATTTGCTAACATAAAACTTTTCTAAATCTTCCAGTATTTATCCATCAGCACCTCTTATCTAGTGGAGATGAGTGTGTCTGACAATGATCACAGTAACTTGTAGGGTTTTGAAGTAGAGTATCAGGGGCTACAAGGAAAGAAGTGCTGTGAAGAAAATAAGTATTTCTCTTTGTTTTCTGTTACCATATTGTAGCTGTCATGACTAGAATCTTTTTGGCAATCTTTTGTTAGCTCCAAGGACAGTTGATGACACAGAGCTGTGTTGTGCTGAATAGCATGAGTCAGACATGGGTTTTGGGCAAGTTTTTTCTTAATAGAATAAAATTAATAGCTATTTTTTTTCATGATGAGCACATATTCAGCCTTCATGAAAACTAAATACTGTTCCATATAAATCGAAGTATGCCACAGACATGCATAGCTCAGTAAATTCAGTACTGGGGAGGGGTGCCATGATGTTGGATACAAGGTGGGGAAAAAGATGTAGATTTAATCCTATTGTTTTATCCAGTTTATTGATGACTGCTTCTTGGGAAATAACTTGCATCCTGTAACTTTCCAGAAGCTGAATTTAATTAATTTGAAACTGCTATCTTTGACCATTCAGTTTGGTTTTGGTTTTTTTTTTGGGGGGAGGGGGGGAATCTGTCCTTGTGAATGCTAACCTGACCCCAGTGTAACCACAAAAAATTTTTCAGTGTTTTCATGTGCACCTGTTGTCCAAAAGGTCTTGGCAACACATTCAGCAGAAATGAAAAGCAGAGGTGTTCTAGATAGTAGAGCTTACTGGCTTGGCCAAGATGACTTTTTCTTAAGTAGAGTTAAATTGTATGTGTAAATGTGCCAGTAAGCAAATGTTAAATGATGGACTTGGAAGATGAAAATTTTGAAGGATGCACAAGATTGGCTTGTTCATACAGGATTAATGAAGCAGTGTACTGCAGTTTTTTGTTTCTTTGTGTACCCAGTTATTTTAAGCAAGAATTTTAATAACTGAGTATTTATTATGGTTACAGAGATGGTTAATTAGAAGTCATCATTCTTAGTACATTTCACAATGTCATGGGCAGCTTTGTGTGAGCAGATATCACAACTGACTTCATGTTTATGAAATGTAAAAATTTCACAACTTGCTAAAAAAAAAATCTGTGTAAGGGCTCACAGCTTCTTAAAGATTAATGCATTCTAACTTCTGAATTTCTGGAATTCACTTGAAATTATTAAAGTGAAAGGTCAGCAATAAAGGGACAAGGCAGGTATAATTCTCTGGATTGAGAAATGGTACAGAATATTTAACAGGTTGAATTTCAGCAAAAGAATAAGCTGCAGTGCCCTGTCATGCTGAATGATTAAACAATGCTTACTTAATAAGCTTTGTCTTTTGTGTGAGATTTTTCTCCAACAAATAGACATGGATTGTTGAAAATTAGTTTATCACAATATTTAGCATTAATTTTAAGAATGAATTGTCATTTAATGCAGTATTTAGTATGGTTTAACTTTTTTGATATTGTGATCTGAATTTGCCACAGTTGATATGTTAAAATATATGTAAAATTCAAAATTGGTAAATATTCTTTGGACATTAGTAAGCATAGGAGTTGGAGAGTAGCATTGACTTGTTACGAGAAAATACCTCTGCAGTTCACTATATGGTTTACTAATAATTAATTTTTTATTATTACTATTGGTTAGATTTTTGGACCACAGAACTTCTTCCTGTGTTGTTTCTTCTCGAAACTTTGTATCTTTAGTGTACTTTATAGCATGATCACTTTAAAATGACGAAAAGTGAAGAGAAGGAGGACCTGTCAGATTTGCAATGATATTTACCTTGAATATTGTATTTGGGCAACATCTAATTTCCCCATTCTTTCTAACAGGGTTTTTAATGATAGTTAGGGAAACCACGAATTCTTACATTCTTGCTTCATTCATCTCAAATCAGGATGCTATAAGGAAGGTTTTTGAAGATTAGTTTTGGACTGCATGTTGCAGTATCACTGACCAGGAGATGGCACACACATCCCAAAATAGATCAACCTTAGGTTGCTCAAAACTGTAAAATCCAAATAAAGTAAATTAAAAAAAAAATGAACAAGCCCCCAAGCAACAACAGAAAAACACCTCGCACACACAAAAAAGTACAGTATCCTGAATGCAAGGGAAATAACTTGATCGCTATTGAGCAAGTTAGTAGGAATTGATTAGAATCAGGATAGCTGAAGAGAATGCTTCTGATCAGTGTTTTAAATTAATAATAACAAAGTGAGGAAGTGGTGTAAATGAATGCTAATTAAAATTTTAAAACCCAACTGCCTAGTTGGGAGAGCTGGAGGAGCAAATTCTCTCTTTCCAGAGTTTTCTCAAATGGATGTCACAGATAATGAACTTCTGATGGGTTTCAGTTCTGTCTCCCGTGTGTTTTGATGGCATTAGGCTCTATTCCATGCTACAACAACCATGTTGATAAACAAGATTTGGATCATTCATTTACAGCTGAGTTATGTGTAACTCATAATAGTTAATGGGACTTTCCTATTTTTCTATTTAAACTGAGTAGAAGAATCACAGGAAGAGGCTTCTGGAATGACAGAAAATTCTTATGCAGAAGTCATTTGCAAAGTCCTTTCACTTTCCTGCTCATCACAAAACAAATCCCTTTTAATGCAGTCTGTATGCAAGCAGTTCACTGGGGACATCCTGGAACTGAAATGCACTGACCTTAGCATATACTGAGGAAAGAGTAGATCACAAGAGAAGGCAATTAAAAGAAAACACACAACAAACTAGTGCTGCTTTTACAAGACTATGAACAAATTTTAGTTGTGATTGGAAGGGCAGTGCACACAACTCTGAACTTGAGCAAAAATTTGCTAGTGTACTTAGAGACTTCCCTCCACATAAGAGGGGGGGAAAAAAAGTAAGTTATTTCATAGCTTTTATAAAGGAAGCAACAAAATGAAAATAATCTGTCCCACAGAAATGTTAATGGATGTATTAAGGTGTGTTTGTCTTTCCTCTTCTTACTGGCAGATCCAGCTCTGAGGCCATAGAGAACCAAATCACCTCATCTGTCCCAGAAACTTGTAGTGGTGCAACAGGGAGAAAAGGAGAGCAGGCAAGAACAGTTGGGTGGGGAGAAGGCATAGCTACTTATTTTGTCTCAGAAATTATAGAATGGTATTTTTTCCCCTGTTAATCTTTGTCTTGTGTGTTGTTTTCCCATGTCAGAAGGTCCACAAAATGCATCTAAGTGTTCAGTGACAGCATTCAAAATTCTGGTATTTCATAGATGTGCTTCCCCCGTCCCGTCCCCCGTAGTGGTAAAGGAAAAAACCTTTTCTGGTACCACAATGGTGGTTTGGCCTTGGTAGGGGAGGTGTATAGAGCAGTAGTGCATAGCTGCCTTTTCATTCATGAGAGGTTTTTCGCCCTGATTAAAAAAGATCCATGCCTAAATTATATGTTTTCTTTACAACCTATATGTCACTAAAGCAGCACAAAACAACAGAAGCAGAAAAAGCAAAACATTAAAAAATACCCCAAACCCAGTGCTAATATTTGCAGCTGCTGGTATTTGGTAAGGTGAGTAGCATCTATGAATGTTTTATCTGTGCTTCATATTTTGGAGAGAACTCTCCACTGTGAGATCCTTAAGTGGCAGGTTTGTTTGCTGATTAGATTTGTGCCTTTTTTCTGTAAGGAAACTGTTGATTCATAAAAGCAGAAGAGACAATAACTCAAAAGAAATTCTAAGATATTCTGATGAAATTCTGGAAAATGGAGTTGGTTATACATGGTTAGAATTACTTATCTTAATGCTTACTGTACAATTAATTGATTACTGAACTAATGACTGCCAAATACTATAATTATCTGTCATTTTCACCAATCTACATTTTTTCTTTTTATGTAAGAATAGATGCTTACTGCAGTACCAAAAATCTTTGTTAGTTTGAATATATTGAAAAGATATTAAATATGTACACAAGTAGCTTTCTTAGAAATGTAAATTCATTTACACAGTTACACAAACTGCATGAAAAGTCTTAGTACATCTTTACATTTACCTAAGGAGGATTAATTTCGTCATGTGCAAGGTGAGGAGGGTCTATACTATACATAATGCCCTCACTTTCCACAAATACTGATAGTTGTGGAGTCTGCCTAATAATTAACCTACCAATATGCCTTTAATATTTTTTCCATTTGCATAAGACTGACATTACTTTTCCTCTCCAGGAGACAAATAAATAACTATGTACTAGTAATGGTGCCATTAAATACTTTGTGGACTGAATATGAAGTTTATTAAGCTGCAGCAGTAAAGTTTGACAAGCAGTAGAGAAACTGAAATGGACAAAAATTTCCAGTTAAGTTTGTAACCTTTGCATTAAAAAAATAGCCATAACTGTTTAGAAATTGATTCCGAGCTGAAGACATGAGTTTATTGAATGTCTGAGATTAGCATTTAAATAGAGTAAAAAGAAAATGCAACAAAACAAAACCCTATTAAAAAAAAAACCCAAAACACCAAACCCACAAAAAACAACCCACCAAGGCAAACGGTTTACTGTATGAGGCTCCAGTATTCTTAATATCACAGTTTACAAAAAAGAAAATACATCTAAACATGAAGTTTATGTTCCACTTAAAATATGCGCAATTACAGAATCACTTCATAAAGAATTGTAACTCTTAAGTCAGAAGAATAAATTACTAGGATACAGTTTTATTAAAAGCTTGGTGTCCATGTAAACTTCCCTCCTATTTAAAAGATCTACTCAGGCAAGAAAATAATTGTTTTCTAGTAAACAAAATATCTAATCTACAGCATTTATCTGTGTCTTTTAACATGGAATACAAATCAGGCTATGGAAATTTCCTTCAGAATTACCTAAGTAGCTGTACAATGTTTTTTTAAAATTCAGTTGTCCTTAAACTATGCCTATTTTTCCTAGTAAACTACCATCTAACTACTACTGCTTACAGTAGATTTGTCAACAAGTATAGCAGTGTTAAGTACTGGAAGCAACTACTTTATTCACGTTTCTTGCATGTTTTGGCTTGCAGTAGGATTTTTTGGTACAAATTAGTTAGATAACAGGAAAGGAAACTATCATGTTCTGAGACAGCTGTACACTAGCAGTTACGGAGTTTGTTTAAAATTCCCATGAAGGACAGAAATGTATAATAGCACACTTCTATTGATAGCAGCTAAAATGTAATTTTTAATTCTTTTACACATTTAAATACTTTAACGATATTAACAGTAGGAAATAAAAGTATTGAAGTACCATAACTGAGAAATAGTTCATATACATCATATTTAATAACAGTACTCAAGCTTTAAAATCTGACATTTCATTAAAAAAAACACAAATAAAAATGTCTAATTCTACTGTGGAATTATGGAAAACAAAGCCTGCTTTTCCTAATATAACCTATTAAATATGGCCTACTTCAACAAAAGTGAAACATCACTCAGCAGAATTTGAAGCATTGAGCTTTCAAAACTGGCCACACTATTTATATTTTTATTTAATCTAAGACTTATTGATAAACAATACAATTAATTGTAACATTTGCAGTTTACAATTAAACACAGACAAGCCAATCCTGAATTAGAACCACGTTGCCTAACACATCCCTTTACAAATAGATTCTTTCATAATTCTCAATGAAAATTTGAAGAGATCCTTCATCTTTCTTGCCTGTCAGGCAAACCGCTATTTGTACAAATGTAAATACAGTACATTGGCTTTAATTTAACAGTGGACACATAAGGAAAGAAGAAGTCTTCAACAAATCTGTTGCACAGTAAGATTTTTTTGGAGTGCAGAGTATGTCTACAATAAAGTGCTTCTCTTAATAAATTATATTGATAATCGTATAGATGTTTACCTAGTTTTAAAGCTTAAATTTCTTAGTAGTTCAATCTCCCTGTACCTCCCCCATCCCACAAGGCACATTGAAAACACAAGCAAAGCACTAACAGTGAAGGACTAAGCTACAATATTAAGTTCTAAGTGGTAGTAAACTACTGACTAGGTTTGCAAACAGTACCATCCCATTGAATCTCCAGGTTCATGCATTACTGAAGTGAGTTTCTGTGGCAGCAGCTTTTGAACTCCAGATTTAACAAACAAGCCAGCTTCTCCTGATAATACACTAGTGTGCTTTAGTATTTCGATGTGGAATCCTACTGCTTTTGTCACTTGCACAAAACCAAGTGTCACATCTGGTGCATTAAGTCTCTAGACATCATTTGCAGTTAACAACTAATTACTGTCTGGTTTAGATCTTTTTTGCTTTTATTTTTTTTAATGCATGTGAAGTTCACTTCTGCTCAAATGGAGGATGAAATTATTCTCAGTACTCTTAAGGTTTCGGGTATGTTAAAATACAGCTGGGCTTTTTTTGTGGAGGCCTTAATTCCGAATTGATGGTAATTTTGACTTAATGGAAGTAATTAGGTCTGTAAGACTAAAAGCAGGTAAGATAAAATTGAGTAATGACTTTCTTCATGTTCATTTAAGACTAACTTTCAGAAGTTTCTTTTAGAAGTTAGGAACAAAGTACACCACCTACAAGTGATCTCCTATATAAAATACTGAAATGTAACTCAATTCATCATACTTCCAAAAATGTTTCACACAACTTAAAAAGCAAGTAATACCACTAAAATCAAATAGAGTTTACAAAAAATAGTCCAAGTGCTTGCACAAGGTATATGTAGCTAAAAATTGCCTTCATACCACAGAAGATGAACCTCTATAAGCAAGAGGCATTCCATTACTTTTCAAAACAAGATCACAGAGTTTATTTCAGCTTTCCCAACTCTTGCAATGGAGCAAACAAAACCAGAAGTAAGGCCAGAGCTTCAAGTTTTCCTCATTTGTCACTCTAGCGTTTTATCACCACCTGCTCATACGCTCCAGATCCGACTCTGAAAGGATGTTTGAAAGAAGTTAATTAAATTCCAATTTAAATAGAATCTAAACAGTAAGCATCACAGATCAGCAAGTTTACTGTTTGAAAAAAACCCAAGCGACCACCACAATCCCAACAAAGCGGCCAGTACCAGAACAGACAAATGTGACAGGTAGAGAACGTGCATCATTACCATGCCATTGAGTAACCTACACTCCAGTGCGCTAGAGCATTGTGTGTTAGACTACAGTCAAAATGAAGAATGATAAACTATTACTTGAAAAAGAAGTTACTGTTTGGACTTCTCTGAAGTTCTCTGGACATTACTTTTTGGGTACACCTCCCACTTCAGCTGTATCATATGCAGCTAATACTTTTTTATGTACATGTACATGTATACATAAACAGATAAATGTATCTAAAAAACTAAGTCATAGTCTTCTACCATTGAAGATACAAGAGAAACATCTCCCAGTCTGCCATTCACACTGAATTGTGAACAAAATGGTCACACCCTCCACATGACAGACTGTAGCGAGTTGTTTGACATAGCAAATTGCAACACTATGTAGAAAATTAATAGAGCAAGCTCTGCCATAGTATAATGTTCTGCCTGGACTGTTCTGGCAACTGAATTAGGACAGATCTCTGTATTCCACTCTACTGTGCTCTGTAACTAATATATGTTGTTCTAGATATAAATTAGGGTGCCCAGTTTGCAAATAAACCAATTAGTTATCTTCTGACTGTCAGTACTGCTTGCTTGTGTATGCATTTTACAACTTTCAACACATTACCAACTGCCTTTGTACCCAATTCCAAAAGTACATGCTGAAATACTGATACTATGCTGATTTCATGAGATAAAGAAAAATCTCAAGAGTTACACTGGACCGCAGAATCACAACATTAGAGCATATTATCTGGTTTTATTTATCTGAGAAGACATATATTCAGAGTATTTGAAAAGGGTTTAGAGAAGAAAAAAAAGTATCTCTGGTTCTAAAACAACTACAAGAAGATAATCTGAAGCAGATTGTCAGAGAGAGTTTATGGCTACAAATAATTGAAACATGAACAAGCCATGGAAACACTGTAGCATATGGAAATAGAAGGAATTGTGAGCAAAACTGAAGTTAGGAAAATTAGGCTTGTTATTAGGAAGACATAAAAGTTTGATACAGTAAAGGTAAAGGTGTAAAACACTTAAGACTTCCTTCCAGCTCCAGAGAGTAACATAGTAAGTCTATAGAGCTAAGAATTTCAAACTGGTACCTGTGTCCTGTATCCATACTGAAACATTCCTCATATCTGAAAACTTTGGAACCGAGATTCTTCAGAACCTCCAAAAGTTATAATTACTATGGGTGACACATCAGTTCTACTTTTGAACTAACTTACATATTTTTCCTAAAACCTGACAATCTAGTTCTTCTGGTGCTTTTTAAATGATACAGAATACAAAGATAAAAAGATCAAGAATGTATATACAGAATAATTTCTGTACTTATGTATAAGATGGACTTTTGTTTAGTATTACCTATGAATTAGTTGTTCAAGCTACATACCTGTTAGGTAGATGATGGCTTCCAAAAGAAGTGCTTCCACCAGGGCCTACAAATAATCTTAAACCTTCTTCTGAAAAGCAAGGAAATTAACATGTTAGTTTCCTAAGCTAAAACTTAAGGCAGTTTTTTGAATATCCCAGTTTTCCAACTGATACTTCCAGATACTAATATGAAGAATTAAAATTCATGCCGTAGAGGTTGGAAGAACTACCTTTGTTGTAGATTTGCCCCTGCTCTTTTCAGGCTTAAAATAATTCTTGGGAAAGCTACCCATATCATGCAACTTTTCAACTTTTGGGAGACAGGATGAAGCAAAAAATGTAGTGATCCCTATGGATAGTCCTTATGATTACAATCAACAGGGACTGTGAAGAGAGTGGATTTTCTGAAGGCCTGTAACATGCATCTGTTTTCCTTAAGCTTCCCTACTTATCTCCATACCTTCTGCACTTGAGTCTAAACTGAAGTCTTGACTCTGGAGTATTTTTTCAACTATGTCATCAGCATCAACTCTGGTAGCATCAACCCTCTTTAACTGTGACTCCACAGAGTCTTGCTTTACAGGATGTCTGCAAGAATAAATATATTTAGTGCTCTTCGAAGTGATACGTTAAATTATGTTTTACTTCTGCTAGATAAGACTTTCAAGTTAAGTGTACCTGCAGAGTTTTTCTGATGGTGCACCTTTAACAGATCTATCAGTATGACCTTCAGTTACTTTTGGCTCTGTCTCTTCACATGGCTCTAGAATGCTTCCAATTCCTGTTGAGGTGCTACCCACTGAGGTGTTTCTCCTGTGGCAGAGTTCAGAAAGACTAGATGATCTAGAGTGACATGTGCTGTATCCTGTTGGGAAAGTGCAGGAGAGAGAGGTTAGGTATGCTCTTCACAGGCAAAGTCATTACTTGTATTTTACAATCCTGAAAGCAGAATTTGTGTTCTGTCTTCTCATAAAGAGATTTCAAAAGCCATATGAAGGTATGTGCACATACCAACTAGGGAATTCAATTTGGGGTTTGTGTTCTAGCACATGCTATCTTCTTTTTTTTTCTAAATAACTAGATTCCTAAAAAAATACAATGATTTGGTGTCATTACTTCCCCTTCAGCTTTTAGAGCCGTCTCCATTTGTAAGCTACTTTTTTTACACATGAAAGTGGTAAAAATCTCATTTAGATACATTAATTAATTGGAGGGAGCTAAGGCAAAAAGCTGTCTCATATCCAAACAGATAATTCATTGTGCTTTTAAGAGGAAAAAAATGTTACCCTCCCAACACCTGAAACTCCCAGGAAAAAGCTTTCAACATCATTCAATTTTTTAAACATATAAGGTATTCTTATTTTGTACAGTCTAAAACTGTGAAAGTAAAGAAACCCCAACCATTCATAACAAAATTGTTAACAGCTACCTGACAGTTTTGACTGCTGACTTGCGTAGCTTGATGTTCTGGAATGTCCACATGCACCAAGTTCATCTGGAACTGAGGCACTCTTTGATGAGATATCTGCAACATATGTAAGTCAGATACTGTTGCTAAAACCAGCCTTGTTATTACTTCGCCTGTAATCTGGATTATAGACTCAAATGTCAGATTTCCCAGAGGGATTAGGGATTTGACACTGGTTTTCTACAAACCCTTTGAAGATTCAAGTGCTGCAAAAATACTGTGTATATTAATAAATCTGCAATCCTTCACACACACACAAAATCATATGTTTCCATCTGAGTAAAAGTGAGTACCATTGGGTTAGAAAGATTTTTTTTTTTAATGAAGTATATTTCTAGATTTATCTTCAGTCAATGTTACAAAAACTACCATGCTTTGCATAGTACCGTAGTATAATGGTGTGCTAGATATTTTCTGGCTGAAAAAGTAACTGTTAAAACAACTTAAGCTGTGTTTAGGATGGAAACTAAGGAGCTATGTAAGAGCCTGAAGCTTGTAAATAAAACAAAACCAACAACAACAACAAAAACCCAAACAACAAACAAACAAAACCCAAACCCTAAATTTCAATCTGCAACAAAGTGGTTTAATTGTATTTTTTTCTAACAGTCATAGTACCTACTTCCATTTTAAACAATACTTGAACTTTTACCACTCAAAATTTACTCAGTTATGCATATCCCTGTAACTGATATTGAAAGTCAAAGGCCAAATTAAATGCTCAGTCAAAATACAAATCCAAAGCAAATAAAGAAATGTGTCATACAGAAAATGGAAGACCTTAAATGTGAAAAAGAAGGCAGGCTATCAATCCAATTTCTGTTCTTTCTTTCCATTAAATAAGCCCTTACGCAAGTAAAAAAGAAATTCCACTGATGTTATATAGGAGAGCGTGTCTCAACAAACAACCAAACAAAGTCTCTTTGTGGACCAACTGTCAGCATCACTGCAAGAACTGAAGTATTTCTTATATCTCCTTGAAGCTATGAAGCCAGTTATAAAAGAACTGAGAATTTAAGAGCATTATTTTATACCTGCTATGCCCAGATGTACTACTTTTAAGTTTTCTCCACCTTTCCTGTCTTCATGTAAAGATTCTGATTCTCCAGCAATTGCTATAGACATGGCTGTGGAAGGAGGCCTGTAAGAAAAAGCTGGTTAAGACTTGGTGTACTTTTGCTGTAACTCCTCCAAAATGATCAACAGGGATTTTTTTTTTTCCAAGTAAGTTGGCATAATTCATACTGTGCTTCAAGTTAATACGCCTGTAACTTTTTTTTTTTCCTGCAAACATGCTGCCTAGTCCCCTGTTAAAAAAGAAAAAAAAAGAAAGAAGCTTTTGCTATTGAGCTTCAGGACATTTTACAGAATCCATCTGCTCAGCCCTCAGTCCTTCAGCCTTCTGGGGATCCTTGAAAAAGCTTTTCTTTTTCTGATGATTGGTAGCGTGATACATGTTCATGCTGAAGGGTTTTTTGTTTTGGTTTTTTTTCAAGTGTATGAATCACAGGATAATTTACATGCTAAGAATGTAGTTCGGTACTTCATGGAGTACATGACAGTAAGTTAAAAAAACCAACCAAAACAACAAAAACCACACCCACACAATGACAGTTGGCCTCTTTGGCTTGTGCACTGTGATAATACCGCTGCCTTTGCTTCACCTCTGTTACAGTACGTGAGGAAATTCAGGGCTGATAACCTGGCCACTCCTAACAAAGGGGACTATGTTATCATCTCCATATATTCCCCTCTAAATTCTACCTCCTGCAAAATAAAAAAACCCAAAAACATCATGTACAATATAATTTAAATTGAGAGAGGGGGAGGGAGGAAAGGGGAGGGGGAGGGAGGAAAGGGGAGAGGAAGGGGGAAAGAGGGGGTACTTCTAGAAACGCAATGCTTGTGTGACTTAACTGCCTAACATACTTTGAAAGCAAGAGCAGAATGCTTTCGGAGACGTCACCTCCAATCAAACATCAAACCTTCTAGGCTTCTTCATAAAATATGTAGCTGATTCCAGATTGTGAAATTGTTTTAAGGTTTTTTTTTTTCTTCTACAAAGGACATCTGGATTAGATTTTTTTTTTTTGTTCTGTTTATGTTGGAAGTTTACGTTCCAGGAAATGGCTGTATCATCAGTTGGGAGAAAACTGCCAAGTCTGAGTAATTTGTTAAAGATTTTTTCCTACAGAGCCAGAAAACTACTTGGGTACTAATTTCAACTCCTTCGGTACCAGCCAGTAAAGAACAGAAATAGATTATTTTATTCGTGTCTAAGACTAATAATTAGTTAGTTGCCTTTGAGAAACTGTTTATCAGTATCAATGATGTATTTATTAATAGGTATCAGTAAAAGTAAGTCAAGAGGTGCTAAATAACTAGGGACACAAAAAAGCTCTGTCCAATCAAACAAGATAACAGCGTCTTACAATTTATTCATTAAGCACAAGATGAGATTATACAGTGTTCTGTTCTTATTCAAGGTTAGGAGAGAGGGCCTTTACTGGTGCAAGAAGGCACTGAAGAGTTCCTGTGGTGAACCATCTGAGCTAGACTGGTTCAGGCAATATTCTCAGATCTCAAACAATGGTAAGGACACAGCCACAGCAGTAATGCACAAAAGCATCTAGTTGCTGCACAAAACAGCTCTCAGTTGTCCTAGTTACACCAGAACCTACCTTGAGCCAGCTAAAACCTACAAATCATGAGTTACTTCATACTTGTACCTCCGACTAAGTTAGATCAGTGCTGCTTTTCTTGGAGCTGCAGCCTCATTTCACTTGAAACACTTTTTTTTTTTATTTAAAGACTTCAGTATATGTTTACTGCTACAGAAAAAGCCTGTATGAGAGTATCATCCCTCTTCAGTGGATTATTCAGAGGTACATTGATTGCCTACATTAACCTGATAAAAGATGAGTTTAAATTCAGTTTATGGGAGTATTTTGAATAAAAATCCCTAACCCATATTGAAGTAACAGTGTTTTATTGTAGCAGTTTGCAAGTAAGCAGTATGTCTTTGCAACAGAAGGTATCTTTGATCCAACATAAGATCTGAAAGTATAAATGAAAGTTGAGAACCTACACAAAAAGTTGTGATTGACACAAGGGTGAAGCTAGCAATTTTTTCCATATTGTTTTCCTTAAGCTCATTTTTTACTTTCAGGTTATATGTAATGCTTGGAACTGTGCCTTAGATTGTTTTTGAAAGGGCTAACACGAGAACAAGCATGTTGTCTCAGACCAAAGGTCCATCTGGCCTTACATCCTGTTTCTGTCAGCAGCAAATAACAGATGCTGAGAGAATATAGCACAGACAGAACTGTATCTCCTGAATATTCTTCCAGCATGTCCTCATCCTCATCTTTAAGTTAGGTAACTTGACCCTTATATGATGTTTTATACTTAACAGTCCTCAATAATTTTTCATTCAGGAATTCTTTCTTGAGCTTTTAGTACCGACAACATGTAGTGGCAAGGAGTTCCACATCTTAATCACATGTTGTGGGAAGAAAATACATCCTCTTATTTTGATTCCATCTCCTATTAGTTTCAGTATAACAATGTGGTCAGGGAAGTGAATGGATTAAGAGTTTGAGTTAAACTAGAAATTAAGGGATCAAATTTATTTTGAAGGAATTATTTCATCAACCCCTCTCCCAAACATCTTGTGACAAGTAAAATACAACTAAGTTGTTTTAAACCTGATCTAGACAAAATTGACATCTACTGTCATGTAGAATTATAAAAGATTGACATTAAACTGAAAACCACATACACTTTGAACAGCCCAGTCTACCAACATTCTGAATTAAAGAAAAGCACTGGAATTAAGGATCTTGGCAAGTATTTAGGAATTTTCCACACTGCATCCAAGGAAGCAGACTCTATATGTATCTCTAAGCCTATCCTTAAAATGAATGGCTTTCGGGTTATTATAAAATCTCTCTCATATTAGACATGACATGTGAGAGTTTTTCACTTCCTACTGATCAGGATAATTAAGTCATGGTTGGCAAGACAGTAGTTGTCCCTGGAAACAGGAAGCTTCCCAATTGCACTGTTTCAGTTTAATTATTCCACTCGGCTTGGGTGCCTCTATTAGTCTAGAGAGAAGGCAACAATTTCATCTTGCTCATGACTAGGTTTTGTGTGATTTGTCTGTTCTGTGGTTAGTTATGGAAGCTAATGTGCTCTAGCAAATCTATTAGACATCCTTAACTACAGATTAAGGACAATGAGGCCAAAAGATCCTGAATATATAGCAGTGCATTTTCCTAGCTACCATCCCCCTCAGATGTTACCTCTTGCATCTTTTACAGAGTTGCATAATGTCTTTGCTAAGTATCTGTAAGTGCTTTCTCTTGTACTAAGTCATATCACACCTCGGGGTTTTTTTGAAAGGAAATCTTTTAATATCATCCGAGAGTTGTGAATAAAAGGTGTAACAGCACATTTCCCAAACACAAATATGACTCAGATCACCCCATACTTGGTATATTTATATAAGCTTGCTGCAGGAACAGTTTGCCTTAACTTAAGTGTTTCTTTCTCTCTCTCTTTTTCTTTTTTTTTTTAATTGCAGATGTACAGGCTAGTATTCTGTGCTTGAAAATATACCACGTATGTAACAACAAGGAGAACTATGATACTTCTACTGGTATTTTACCGTATTAGCCATTATTCAGCTACCATCCCATTTGTTTGTGTCCCTTTTTTATTTTGGTCCACATTGGAGAGATTTAGAAACACAAATTAGAAGTGTAATTCTGAACTTGGAATGTATAACCAAAACACTATCCCACACAGATTTGTTACAAACTTACGTTTTAAAGCATGGGTCTCCAGACATCAGCTGCATGTTGATCAAAACCTACACATTAAGAAAACAAAACCCACTGTAAGAAAAAAAGAATTTAATTGGTCTGTAATACATGGTCACGTCATTAAATTATACCACAACTCTTACATTTAAGTTAAAAAAAGTGGCATAATCACATGCAGACATGAATACGCTTATGCAAAAAACTGCATCTTTTTTCTTAGTACACATGCAAACACCACAAAACAGCATTTAATGTCATATAGTTACACATACAAGAGTCTGCAGAAGGTACACAGATCAAGAGGAATCTTAGAATCATTAATAGTTAAGATGGTTTCAAGGCAAAAATAAAGAGACAGGAAATCTAAAAGATTAATGAGCAAACAGAATATTATTTAAAACTGCAGGTGCTGAAGTACTTTCCTTGCTGCGAGTGTTTAGCAAACTGCTAGCACAGGAGAACTGGTTGTGCTAACATCAGAGATTAAGTAAACCCACAAAAGGTAAATAATGCCATAGGACAACAATACATTGAGAATACTTGTTAGCTGGGTCAAAGCCATCCATTAAAAGTTTTCTGGAAAAAGTCTGTGACTGTCTTGAAATCAGAGAGTGCATGCTTACACACTGTGCTCAGCAGTCTAGAGAAATTAACCCTAGTGTCTTGGTAAGAAAAGATTTTTTTTTTTTTTTTTAATTTGCTTGTAACTTTCTGTATGTAATTATTTTCAGGTTAATGCAGCTTTTTCCATTTTTCAAAACTCCCTGTACTAACAGAAGAGAATGGCAGGGTAGGTTTCTTCTTCAATGCTGACTAGTTGTTACATTGATTACTATCAAACAGAAAAGGGAAAGTTCCAGGAGTCATGGAGGTGTTGAAGTTGGCTTATACATAAACAAGCCAATTAAGAGATTCACTCTTAGGAAAAATGCACAGCAAGTTGCCCAGTCTTAAAGATACAATTGCTACATTTATATGAGTGTGTTAAGTTTTAAGTTCTGCTTCCCTATCCCATTTTTCCTATTAGAGTAGGAACACCTTTTGAAAGCTTTTCTTTTATAGCTATCCAGCTCCATTTCAAAGACTAGGACAAATTCTATTTTTGACTGCATGGATTGTAAAGATTCTCTCTAAACAACACTCATGATTTTACTTCAAATAATTTTGATTCTAGAAGGAGGTTCAGCAAATATGTTTTAAATTCTATCAAGTGCTAAATAACACCACTTGTTTTCTGCTTTATTAGTTTAAGTATGATAAGGAAAACAAATTACTTTGAGAATGGAGTTATCCTGTCTTGTATTTTTGGTATCATAACCTTCCAGTAAACAGCGACGAGTGGTATTTCCCGATCCAGCAAACTCCGATAGATTGAGATCTGCAAATCCCAGCTGTTAAGAGAAAAGTACAAAGTTAGTAGTAAGTGTATTACTCAATGAAGGTACTTGCTACATGCACACCACTGAGTGTCTCTCAACAGCAGTTTCGCTCAAATATGAATAAAAGGATGCCCATTAAAGGGAGTGGCCTAAAGCAAAAAGAAAACAAACTCTGAGTGTCAAATACTGCATTGCTGTAGTTTCAGTTAAAAATTAGTCTCCAGAGGAAAAAAAAAACCAAGGGGAGGTTTCTTTATTTTTAAAAGTAAACACATGCAGAAGGGTTCACTTTTATCAACCCTTTCTACATACTAACTGAAAGGAAAAAAAACCCCAAACCACACTGACAGAGAGTTCTAACGCCACTGTGTCACTACAATGCACGTAATGAAATAATGGGTATTAGAGTACTATTCTGGCATAAAATGACAAGAAAGAAAATTGCATTCACAGGCACAATTAGATAGATCTCAATTTACCTTTGCATATGCTTTTCCTCCTTTTAACTCCTAGGAAAAACAAAAAAAAAAAAAAAAGGGAAAAAAAAAGACATGCCATTAAGCTATTAAAGATACTGACTGGGGTTTTTTGTTTGGTTTTTTAGAAAGCCAAATACTACTTTTATTTTTTAAATAGCTCAACACACACTTCCTAGGCTGTAATGCTGTCATTTAGAACTTAGTATTAATAATGTCTTTGCTGCAGGCCAGCTGAAGACTGTCATCTTGCAGAGTGGGGAAGGGTAGGTGACTAGGACTTGGGTCTTGCAAAGTCTAGCCCCAAAGGTAGGAAGTGTTGCATACACAATTCTGGTGCTTGCGCAGCTCAAGGCTTCTAAGTTTACCGCTGCTTGCTAGAAGTGTCTATCAAGGGATAACTTTTAAAAAGACCAATGAGTGGATTCCTTTGGTGTCCTGCTGGAGTAACTGTTCTTTTCAATAAGAACATAAACCCCTATGAATTAGTCAAACTAAGATAATTAATAAGATTACTATGAAATTTTGACTACAAAATGGTTGCAACTACAATTTATGAAGTTTGACAGACGTTTAAAATTTAAACTAAAACAACTGAAAAAAGAGGAGGAAAAAGAGAAGAGGGCAGAAAAAGAGCTACTTACCTTCCGTACAGACACCCTGCAAATGCAAGTATCCAGAATCCCTGTTGTGGCACTGGAACTGATTTTACACATAAATAAGAACTTTTTCTTCCAGCGAACACAGTTTGCTTGTACTACCTCCCTGCAGATAGAGAGCATACGCTTAGTAACAGTCGCACATACACTCAGGACCATAAAATACAATAGGACAGCTCAAGAACAAACACTGGTTCTACTGCTTGTAGAGTGGTCACTTCATGCAAAATCTGATCCAAGGCCTGAATAATCATCCCTCACTTTTCTCTTTTTGTAGAGAAACTAATAACTGTTTCAAACATTAAACACAATATTAGAACTCCAGAAAAATTCGATAGCCATGTGGTTTTGCAAATGCATGAGGCTGTGATTTCTCCCATTTGCCTCAGGAGAGTGAAGTCTTCCTGAACATTAGCTCCCAGGGACTGTCTTCCAAGCTGCTGAGCCTTGCAGTGTACTCAAGATAACACCTCTGACAAGCAGTTTCTCAATACAGTGAAAGGGAGCATCACAGAAGCAGAACTAGATAAATTTGAGCCCTGGGAAAGTACAAAGGAGATGATGTACAATAACCGAATACAAAGTAATACACTTGAGGCAAACAATTTCAGCTACATGCTGGAAGCTTGCCATTTGAGAGCAAAATAAAACAACTGATACCTGAATGGATTTGTTCATTGCAGGAGGATTATAACCTGACAACATGATGCAACTGGAAAAAAGGAAAAATGTAGGATGCTTGCAGCTATATTAATGGTATTCTATAAGGCTCAAAGAGAACTCATTATTCTGCTTGGTTAATTCTGACTGAGCAAGAATAGACTCCAAAATGAATAGGTACAGGGAAGACAATTAGAAAATTCCTGCATCTTATAAGTCAAAAAATACATAGAATAGGAATACACTATGTAATTAAAACACTTTAGAGACCAAATAACATCAAGTCAAATGAAAAGTCGTTAGGACCAAAATAAAGCATAATCAAACACCCATTAAAAACTGGAAATTACAAGGTTTCAAAACACAGAGCAAGCTTCTAGAATAATCTTTAAAGAGGAAGCAGGAGAAAAAAAAAAAAATCCTGCAGTATTTAAAGACAAGGATGGCCTGTTCATCTATAACAGGGGATATAAGGGGTGTGATTCTGAGGGACCTGCTCAAAAGCTCTTTTCTAGTCCCACATTTCTTAACTTGGAATTGTTGAGAAACTGTGCTAATTTCTTCTACTGCTCTAATCATTCAAGTACAGTCTTCACCTATTAAAGCAATATTTGTCCTTGTCTTTCTTTTCCACTTTTCTAATACATGCATTCCTATGTTTTATATTAACTTCTTGCAGCAACTTGTGATTGAAGATCCACCTGACACCTTTAATAGAGGTAGAATTCTATGGTTCCACATAAGCTGGAGTCAAAGCTTATCACCTGTGGAGAAATGATGAATTGCAAGGCTAAAGCAAAAGCTCTGATTTGCTGTGCTGGGGAGACTGTCAGCTACAGTGCTTACTGAAACCCTGACTTCCTAAGGTAGGAAAAAACTAGCTTGCCTAAAATGAGTCAGCTCAATGACCACAAAACACTAATGGATTCTGATAATACAACAATGAGTCATATTCAAGTATGTTGTGACCTAAAAGTCTCTGTACACCACAAGCTACCTATCTTTTATCTGTTATATTTTATATTGTAAATTCCCCTCTGCTTTGGGGGGAGGGAAGTCTTGAATAGCCAGTATATGAGTTATTTAAATCCAAAACAGAACCTGAATTCAAATAAGGCAAATTACTAATAGTTAAATCCTCTACTGGGAACAGGTCCAAGCAAGTATTCATCAAGTAAAATACAACAAAATACAACAAAATACAACAATTTGATAACTGATAACAGTTGTTACAGCTAGAAGGCCTAGGAATAACCTGTAGCACTTATGTGACAGTTGCTCAGCTCTCAAGTAAAGAAAATAGTCAGCTAGATTTCTGCTGTCAAGCAGAACACAGCTATCTAACTGCATGGGTATCTGAGGTGTGCATATTTGCAAGTTTCATACGTTGTCCTTAAAGATAATGCAAATCCTGAGAATGCATTTCCTTTTTTTCCTGCAGATCATAGTGGTCCCGTAACTTAGAAATGAAATCTCCATTTTATTTTTTTGTTAAAGTTCTTTTCTTCCTAAGTAACACTTTAAGCATATCCTCAAAATAAAATTAAGAAAAAAAACCCAGAACAAAAAACAAACACAAAACAACCCTCTTCTCTCTTAAAACCACCATGATACCAAAATCAGTCAGCTTTTTCATGAGCTGTCTAGCTGCAGATTTTTGCTTCAAATAGAGAAAGTATATTTATGCCACTATCTTAAGTCATTAAATTCACTGTAGTACTCTGATCCTTCTTGTCAACACTGCTGTCAGGATAGATTGGGAATGCTAGAAGCTCTTATGAAACAATAGTAACAACCTTTTGTGAGCACCAGAAGCAACAGGCTTGCATTGATACTGAGAGACAATAGACTTGCTAGACTTGCTTATGCTCTCAACCCTGCTGGTAGTTACCCTGACTTTCAGGAACTTCTTAGAGTAAAAAGACTGAGCAGGAAGGTGAAATTGAATATAGATTAACTAAGTGATACAGTTGGTCAAGATTTTCTTTCACTAAAACCATCACATTTTAGCACACTGGTCATATTCCTTCAAAAAATATCCAAATGAATAGCCACAAAAAATCCCAGAATCATATTATGTGTAGTCACAGCACAGAATAAGTATCTCAGTTTTAACACCCCACTATAATTAAAAACCCCTCTGCATTAAGACGAGAATGTAAAATGCTGTCACCTAAACCATGTGATTGTTGTAGCTAGCTGTCCATTTTACTGGACTTTAAAGAGTTACTGAAATGAAATCCTACCAGAAATAACTAATCAATACTAAAATGCTTGCAATTATACAAATGTTTATTAAATTTCAAAAAGCAAGAAATCTTAACAATCCTTTGACTTCAGCTCTCTGTCTAATCTCGGATCAAGGCATATCAGCTATGGCCATGAATCCACAGGGAGCCCGCATTTGCACATTACTATACATCCGATAATATCTGAAAAACAATCCAGTCTTGAGTGTCCTTTTGGAAACTAGAAGCAATGTAGATTTTCAGCTATTCATTGTAAGGCTATAAAACAACACTCAAATACTGAAAGTGTTCACTTATCATCATAAAGATCAGAAAATTCCTTCTCATGGAATCTGCTCATCATACAAGTAGGGACAGTTGTCATGACCCTTACCACCCTTCCCTTAGCACTCAGGACACCACTGGGAATACCAGTAACAGAATGATTTCTCCTCCTACTCATCATTTTGCTAAATGTTTTTACATCTGTTAACATTTGCAGTTATTAAGTAATAATACTTTAAAAATAATAATAATAAAAAAAAGTTTCTGTAAATTCCTAAGGTCAAACTAATGTGCCAAAATCATTGCACAACTCGGTATTATGGTTCAGGTTACGTTTCCACTTCTCAGAACGTCTTTCTACCTTTACGGTGAACTACAGTCATAGTATCCCAGACAACACTAACACAATAGTAAAAGATAATTTAGTGAACATAAAATGTGGTTTTGCTCATAAATACAAGATAAATATAAGTAACATCTGGTTGAGAAATGTAAATGTCCTTAAAACCGTTAAGGTTTTTTTTAATTTATTTCAACATACCAATAGTACTATATGTACATCGTTCAAGTGAGGAAGATAGCACAAAACCAGTACACTTTTGGAAGACTCAACCCACTCATATCACAGGTCAGGATTTACTCAGGCAAATAATTTAATAAATACTAAATAGGATGATCAACTTTTTAAGTTCTCTTACAAATAAGAAAGTAAAAGTTACAGTAAAAGGTTTCAGTTATCGATACTGATGCTCTACTTCTTACAAAAATAAAATCAGGTATATGTAAAAATAAAAACAGGAATACCCCTTCCTCCTCATAAGGATATCAGAGAAGCATTAGTTTCTTTCACTGGCATTTTGTTTAAAAAACACCAAGCTATTTGAAACATTTATACACAATCTACAAAACAAAACAACTGCCCTCACCCCCCCATTCTTCAAATTCCCTTACATGAAGAAAAAATTGACATATTTCTATGAAGATAATTTTTGTGTAAAGAAAAGCAGCAGCAGGTTGTTCCCCTCATGCTGTAAAAAAATGCCAAATAATCAGAACATTTAACTATAGGGATTATTATCTAAGTTTATACAATACTTAGTTCAAATGCAAGGCCTTTAGAAAATAAACAGTTATATTGATTGGTTTCTATGGAAATGAACCCAGATAACTTCTTGGCAACTGTGCCTATGCTACAAGGCATGCTGGAGAAAGCTTTCCGTTATGAGTCAGTTTCCTATGAGCCTCACAGTCACTTTACCACATGCAAAGCAAAAACAGTTGTTTTATGAATCAAAATACATCTTAGTTACTAAGATGCATTCAAATACATAACAGTTTGTAGGACTTCGGTTTAACTTAACAAACGCTGCCAGTAAGACCTAACCAAGAATAAAGTGGAGACAGGTATTTTAAGATAAACTGATTCCAAAGTATAGCTTAAGTTACCAATAGTTTAACAAATTGGGGCTTTTTGTAGAGGCACAATTGGATGTTGCCTAAATTTCAAAGGCAAGATTTCAGCTGTAGACAAGGCGTCTTCTCTCTGTGTTGTACGTAGGGTATGTAATTGTCATTTAGAATGATGACTAAAAGACACAAAAGAAACAACAAATCCTAACCCACTCGACTCCTCATCCTTATTTGTTAAGAAGTGACGGGCTCTTTTTCTTTTGAAGAATTTTATGACCAGCAGATTGTTTGTTCATTTCCACATGGATAAAAGATATGAATAACAGCTTGTTTCAGCAAATAGCTACAAATGCAAAGATAAATCATTTCTAAGGAACGTACATGTCATGGGAAAAATCCCTTCTTGACAAATGGAAAAGGTTTAACAGGAGAGGCTTAGAAATAAATAGGCCAAAACTACTTGTGAGCACTTACCAAAACACTGTGTTCTGTTAATTAGAAAATTGTTTATTCTAGTTTGTATCTGAATTATTCTAGACAGCAAATTATAACATATATTCATATGAGGATGATAACATTAAATGGATTATTTTTCTAGTGCAATTATTTTAGAATCATTAGTCACCAAAGAAAGAAAATATTGGGAGCATTTGTTTTCAGTTTTAGAGATGCCACTCAGTCTTTCTATCAGACTACTTTCACATTAGACTACTTCTAGAAATACTTTTGGAATCATTTGGGTCAGTATGCTTCTTTTTGTTACGGAAAGGGGTGTTTGCTGAGATATCCTGCAGTTTTTGAACAGAACGTGAGTTACCTGCTCACTATAAATACCTTGAAAAAATATCTTTTTCACTCCATGAGGTAAATAGGAATATTATTGTTATTATCATTTTTTCAAAGCTGATGGTTTGACAGGAGAGTTGCTTTGGATTTCTAAGAATTGCTGAGGCCAGGTGCTTAGAGTCCAAAGTACAGTGAGTAAAATGCCTTTAAAAGGGTCACACTGAGTGCAACTTTTCCAATATTGCCTAAGCTTTGCTTGCTTCTTTTAGGGGAAGATACAGCATGTTGATGGGACAGCCTGAGAGAAGTGAGGCTGCTGCAGCTCCACTCCCCAGATCCAACTACTAGTGAGGCTGAAGCTGTATTCCTGGTAAGCAGCCACGCGCGCACAGATCACGGGCACACTGAGCAGGCACAGACAGCAACAGCTTCATCCCACTCCCCCCCAGCAGAACAACACAAAGGTCTGCTAGCAAGACCTGTGGATATGTGGCTCCCTGGATACACCACCTCCTTGTCAGCTAGTCTGCTCGATCCCCGATAGCATTTACACATTCACACACCAGCAGTCCGTCCGGGTGCTGGCACCACAGGCGCACAAGTCTCGGATGCTGGCTCCCACCCCAGTGTCCGGCACTCGCTTTCACTCATCTGGCCTCTCCCGACGCTGGCACCCAATTGTGGGGGTGCTCAGACCCACAGTCCGAGCCCAGCTGCTGGCACAATGGACACACAGGCCCTGTGGCCCATAGTGCCACTCCAATGGCTGGCACTTAAGTCCACTTGCTCAGATCTCTCCTGTTGCTGATGCCACAGACACCCAGGCCCTGTGATGCAGTTTTGTCTCTTCTCAAGACCCATCCCCCACACAAACTGAAGAGAGAGTTAGAATGCAGTTTAATACCAAGGAAGATAGAAGAGACTGCTGATTAGAAACAGAGCATGGCCAGACAAATGTACCAGCCAGCAAACTATTTATACTTAACTGTCCCTATTATCTCCTTCCCTCTCCCTTTTCCCCACACATTTTCTTACCCCAGTCACCTAAATTTATCCCTTCTTTGACCTTTAGTTCCCTAAACATCCTATAATAAGCCTCTTCCCCTGCATCCCATAATGTGTGTCTCAGTGCTATGCAGCAACTCCCCTCAGTCCAAAAGGTGCTTTAGTGTTAGATGAATGCAATAGGTTTCCTGCCCGGACAATGGGGCTGAGGATCTCCTCGGACAGCCCTGGGAGGGGACTGAGTATTATTCCCCTTGTCCAAGTCCATAATTTCAGTTCCCCATCTGCTTCTGGGTCCCTGGGCTTGTCGATGTGGGCCTCTGATGTGTTGATAGCTCCTGTGACAAACCTGGGAAGAGCTGGGGCAGGGTATTATTTTAGCTCCACCCCTGCCTTTGTTTCCTGCACTTGTTTGTGGATCAGGACAGACAGAAACAGACAAACAGGAAACGAACACAGGTATTTTTAAGCAATTAAAGAGCTCTAGCACCAGCAGCAGTTCCAATTTTATTCAAGTGGATTCTTTGCATCTAATACACATATGCACGTAACATACATGATGCCCACATATGTAACCAATTCCATCCTCCTCATCTTTAAAGGACATTGAGCTACAAAGGAGGAAAAAATATTCAATAAAAATTTTCAAATACCAAGCTATACTTTAAATTGTTATTCGACAACCCAAACTCTAAATTCAGTCTTCACATAGAAAGACACATCTCTTGAAATTTGAGCTCAGAGCATGATCTCCAAGGTATATACCGTAGTAAAACTTAGGGAAAGCTTCAATTTATTTCTTATATTAAGGAAGACATACAGTTTACTTTTCCTTTAATGTTCTGTTTTCTCCATGCCTGAGGCATATAAGAAGATGCATTCTCTCCAACAAAAACATTTTTTGCTAAGCATTACTAAAAGCCCAAACAAAAACAGTCATTTACAAACAGAGCTTCAGTGTTTCAAAATTTCAGCACTAAGCAAACCAGCAAACAGCTGGCTCTGCAGGAAGAGCTCCCCTTGTTTACAGCGCACAACTCCCCAGTTAATTTGCTTTTAGTACACGCACAACTGCAGCAATGATTTCCAATTCCATAAGAAGTGAGTTAAATTTCTTAACACGCAACATTTAATGTCAAGTATTTATTATAAAATGTAAGTAAATATAAATATGTAAAATATAAAGTGTAGACTAATCATCAGGTGGAAAGAGAGCTGCTTTGGAATACTTTTACTTAATGAAAAACTGCTGGTTACAGGCAAATGCAGAGACCTGAAAGAGAATTAGCACTGTGAAGGGCAAACTGTTCAAGGGAAGTGATTGTTCCTCTCTGTCGTACATTTGTGAGTCTGTATCTGCACCACTGCATCTGTTTTTAGAGCCTTCTCAGTACAAGCAAGACACTGATAAATATCACTGAAGCAAGTCCAGGGGGTGTAAGATGAGGGTCTGGAATCAGGGATGAGGAGGAAAAAGCATCTAACGCAGGAGAAGTTGGGAACATGGGATTTTTATAATCTGAAGAACAGATGAAAGAAGATCTAATTGCTATCTTCAGCCATCTCTATTGAATTAGAGGGAAGATGGAGCCAGACGTTTCTTTGTGGAGAGCAGCTAAAGGAACAGAGTCAACAATTTAAGACAAATTTCTATAAAATAAGGGAAACAAACATTCACAACAGAAGTAGTGAAACAGACTGGTTGTCTGCAAAGACCAGAATCCCTGTTCTGGCAGATTTTATAAAGCTGACAGGACAAAGCTCAGCTTCCTGATCCAACTGAAGTTAAGTCTTGCTTTGAGCAGGATGTTGGAATACATGATCTCTAGCACTCCCCTCCACCATAAATTATTCCATGAACAGAAACAGATTTTAAAATATGAAGGCAATCAGGGGCTATGGTGCTTGCAAAGGGCAAGTTTATGACAGCAAAATACTGTGCTCCATATACTGTGCTGAGGTCAGGAGGAAAAGAAACCAACATCACCAGTTCTTTAAACCAAAGCGTCTATTCGCCAGACACATTAAGTGTAAAAGCTTTTCCACCCACCCCCTCCTCTTTAACAGATGCCTGTCATGCATGTTGTTTAAGGAATTTCTTCCTGGAAAGCTGGCTCTTGCTCTCTTACCACTACTTACAGTATCAAAAGTCTCACAAGAATGCGCCCTTTTCATATCTGTAATAACCAGTTACATCCCACACAAAAAGCAATCTGTACAAACACTTCCTTATCACAGAGTGGTACTGGTTGGAAGGGACCGCTGGAGATCGAGTCCAACTCCCCTGCCAGCACAGGATCACCCAGGGCAGGCCACACAGGAACAGATCCAGGTGGGTCTTGGAAGTCTCTAGAGAAGGAAACTCCACAGCCTCTCTGGGCAGCCTGTTCCAGGGTCTGTCACTCTCACAGTGAAGAAGTTTTTCCTTGTGTTGAGGTGGAACTTCCTGTGTTTCACCTTGCTACCATTACCTCTTGTCCTATCACAAGGCACAGCTGAAAAGAGACTGGCCCCTTCTACTTGACACCCACCCTGCAGATATTTGTAAACATCAGTAAGATCCCCTCTCAGTCTTCTCTTTTCCAGGCTGCACAGTCCCAGGACTCTCAGCCTTTCCTCATAAGAGAGATGTTCCAGTCCCTTCACCATCTTCATAGCTCTCCGTTGGACTCTCTCTAGTATTTCCCTGTCCCTCTTGAACTGGGGAGACCACAACTGAACACAATACTCCACATGTGGTCTCACCAGTGCAGAGTAGAGGGGGAGGAGAACTTCCCTTAACCTTCTGGACACACTTTTTATGCACCCCAGGATCCCACTGGCCTTCCTGGCCACAAAGGGCACACTGCTGTTCCATGGATCACTTATTGTCCACCAGGACTCCAAGGTCCCTCTCCATGGAGCTGCTTTCCAGCAGGCCTACCCTTTATCTCTTTATGTAGTCCAAAGATGATCCTCTTAAGATCTAATTTTATTTTCTTTACTCCTTTGATTAATTCTTTGCTTTTCCTCCAGTTTTATTTCAGAGATTTGATTTCTTCATCCCTCTTATTTCCACACTGTTACTCTTCTACCTTTACAGATTAACTCCCCCATTAATAATTTAGCCTTACTTTCTTTCCCTTCAGCCCTGTCCAGAACATCCACAATGATCCTCATCACATTACCTTCCTCAAGCGTATTCTTTAAATCTGTTGTTCAGATGAATTTACTGTAACTGTTAATAAAAGGCTGAAGAGGTACAAACAAAATACATTAAAAAAAATTTACAATTTGTGTAGAGACTTTCCCTTCTTATCTCTTCCTTTCTGCAGAGGACAGGGCTTGGAAGCTGCTCAACCAACAGTCTCTGCACAACTGAGAAAATACTAAGTAGACATTGAGGAATCTGAAGAAATCAGCTACAAAATCGCAAGCCGGGATTTTTATCCCACTGTCAATTTGCCTCACAGCAGCTGAAAACTTTTTATTTTTTCCAGTTTATGCATCTGCAAATCTGGTTACAGATTAAAAAAATTATAGAAGTAGCATTATCAATTTCTAACTCTGAAGACTGACAACAGGATTTGTACATCATGTAGGAAGATGAGAGTGATAGGGTCAGTAATTCCATGTGACAAGAATGATCTTCTAACAAGTACTTTTGTTTCAAAACAGAAAGCTGTTAAGCTGTGTTACTATCAGGGTAAATTTTCCCTTTCAAATACAATAGCAGCAACAGGGAAAACAATAGTTAGAACACAATTTAAAGAGTCCAGTGAGGCAGAAAATGTACTTGCTGGAGTTAGAAAACACAGATGTAGTACTAGGCAATCGAGAAGGAAGTAACCAGGCATCACTAGAATTAAGAAGTACTTATCTGGAAGAAATCAATTTCTGCAGAAGACAATTACATACTCTAGCATGCATCCATTAGAAATACGAACAGAATCATGCAAGTAATGCAGGGTCTCTGGGACTGCCTCTCCAGGACTCAAGAGTGTGCTGTACATGAAAAAAAACTTCCCTGGAACCTGCTGGAGAACAAAAAAAGTTACAGTTCTCAGCCACTCCTAATCTCTGTCACACAGATACCAATCATAATCAGCTTCTTAGTTTTGGATGTTATTTTTTAAAAGAATGACTAGAGAATCATCAGCAGTCTGAAGTGTCAGAAATAGGATCTCAAAGGCAAGGGAGTACAACCAAACTGAAAACTACAGTCGTAAGAACACAACAACCAATTAAGTCCTTTCCTTGAGTGGGTGAGTGGAAATCAAGCTAAAAATATAACTTACCAGGCTTACAGCTACTGTACCCTACGTCTACAGAGTACAGTGTTAAAAGTACACCCTGAAGAAATAAGACCCTTCACTTTCCAGAAGATCTCTGAAAGATTTCCTCATACCCCATCTGTTCTGCTGTTGATTGATCAGCAACTCAGCCTATGAGCCATTATCTACTCTAGCAGCCCATCAATTATTTTTTCAGTCTGTTAAAATGAGAGCAGTTGAAGACAGCCTATAGTTTCAATATATTTATGTCTGTATTGACTAGCCTTGAATAAATTGCTTAGTATTTAGTCAAGTCTATACCTTAAAATAGTATTTTTCTATTCAAAATATTCACAGGTGTAATTTCTGCCCTGGAATCTTCTGTCCTTTCATGGTTCAACAGACATTATGCGCACAATATTTTATGGCTAGGTAGTGTACAGACATAGTATCCTGTACTAATGTATCCAATTTCCTACTATCATTGGCCCAAGGAAAAATAAAAACGTAGAAAGACTACTTTAGGCTTAAGCTAGAAAGTTTTCTCAATAAAAGTGAGGTTTGTTAGCATAACTTCACATACACGCACAGTGCCTTTGCTGGAAATCCACCCTGTGTTATAAAATCTAAAAATACTACTGTAAAGATACAGAAGTTATATTAGAACGCAATTTCAAAAAGGAGAGGGCAGGAATTACACTGTATGGCTGACTGGCAGTTTACTGAAACACCAAAAAAAAACTTCCTCCCCCCCTCCCTTCAACTCCCCTGAAGGTTTCCCATGTTGCAGAGTCAAAGCTTATAACCCATTCATAGTCCTTGGAATTCCAGGGTCCTGCTCTTGCGCACACACTCAGCCATTCTTCCCCAGTTTAAACACTGCTACTCTTGGCTGTTCAGTGTCCCTTGAACAAAATACTATTTGACAGTACCAGATTACTTTAAAAAGTTAGGTATTTTGTCAGGTAACTAAGCATTCAGCATTATAATACAGAATTTTCTTACAGCAAATGTTCACAAATATGCATAGGAAGTTTCAAATAGAAGTTTTCATACTGAAGTTGTAAAAAGCTACATACAAACACAAAAAAAAAGCCCACAGTGATGTGTAAACAATTAATAGGGTTGCTCTTTATACACAAACCAGATCACTACATACTGCAGTGTACAAGCTGGCTTTATTACGTCACAGAATTTACACTTCAGGCACACATCTGCGTCAGCCAGAAAAGTAGTTGAACTAAATGAGTAAGCTTCAGAGAGCAAACGCTAATAATGTCAGGCTGGTTCATAGCCCATTGGTAACTCCTTTATTGATCAATTTTTTTTTTTTTTTAAGGCAAAAGGCAGCAGGGTATTGGTTTGTTATTAGAAATTAATTCTCAATACTTCTCCCTCCAAAATTGTAGTGTACTAGACTTAAGTCAGTAATGAAAAAGCCATCAAGACGACACGGTCAGTTTTCCCCTCTATTATACAGTATTTGAAATGAATCCGTATATTACTTTCTGAAACACCAAGAATTCTTCAAGCTTCTTTTATAACACTACCAAGACCACCACTTCAAGGATATGACTGCCAGCTCACTGTGAAACTAATAAATGCATGCAACTAGAAGATGATGGCCATCGAAAAAAGTTTGCAACTGACAAGTTTTGAAATGCTGCCACTCTGATGTTAACTTAATTTCTTCCTTATTTATTCAGACCTTTGCTGAATCACCACTGTGAAAATCCATCTGTTAATTCTTAAGCCAAGAGCAAAGGCACTCCCTAAATTGGCACTAAAGGATCACTACAGAAGAATTCTTGACCTTCCTACCAGCAGACCTCAATACTTGTCAGTCCAGCAGGAACGGACCAGGTATACCCACAGGAACTTAGCCCAGTATGTGTTTCACTGCTGTTCTTATTTTTAAGATGTTCCCTCAGAAAAATCAAAGAACTTGAAAGCTTCTTCAATTCCAACACAATTTTTTACATTGTCACACATCCACTGGCACTTCCTACATACACAAACTACCTCCTAACATGGGTGTTTTACTCTAATGCACTGTTCACATTCATAAAGATGTGCACGTACGCTTTCAAGCTCTTCATTTTAGCATCATAAACAGGCAAGGTAAAAGCTAAGATGACAGTTATTTATCAGAAACATCAGCTCAGCTGAAATCCACTCCTTTAGAATAGATACACTGCCCAGAAGATCTATGTCAGCCTGTGAAAATTACTTCAAGGCAGTAAAGGCTGCATTGGGACAGTAATGTCTAAAATCATGAATATCATCATCATCATCTATTACTCATTAAGAAGTCGCTCAAAAGAAAAATGTTAGAGAAAGATATGAAATGAGAATAGAACACTGAGGAGTGGAAGACCCTGCAACCATACAGAAGAAAAATTAATCTTCAATTATACATGACAGTATAACAGAATGGTTAAATAAGGAGGTTTTAGGCCAAAGTTCCATTTTTATGCTCTTTAGTCTCCTTGATTAATTCTATGTACAGAATCAAAAGCAGATAATTGAGAAAGCTCTGTAACAGCAGTATTTTAATAAGAAAAATAACTGAATATTCATAGATTTGTTACTGATTTATGTCTGCTTCCAGAATTCTAGGATACATTTTTCAGTAAATCAGTTTTTGTAATAACGTTAAAGTAATATAACCCATACAACATGACCAAGTGTAACGGGAGGGTAGTCTTCTCCTCCCCAGACCTTAAGCCACAGCACACCCTTCTTATTGACAAGGTTCTACCTCTTCCTGGTACCTGGAAAAAAAATTAACCGACTGGCACTCTGATTACCCATCGCTACCAATGGATCAGGAAGCCACCCTCACAGTAGATGATGGCTCTCTTGCTGAGGCACTAAAGAAGAAGAAAAATAAAAGACACTTGTCTACTGCTGCACTTGCACTGTAAAATGAGCACGAACAAAGTCAGTAACACATATGACCTGAATACATACAGGAAATAAGAGAGGGCTTTTCCATTAAGCTGTTTATGTTAACTCCCCCTGTAAACACCCGCAGAACACAGTGAGCCAGCGTCCAACAGAATAAGGCATTAGGGTCGCACAACTCATACTCACAGGGAACAGCTGTGACAGCAAGAAATTTCTCCCTCTCCCGTTCCCCACACAAGCAGCAGCTTCATAGCTCGAGGCGTTATGCCACAAAGGACCGGTTTCTCTAGGTCAACCTTCATCCACTCATACGAATTCACTGCTCCTGTTACTCCGTTTAAGAGCCTCAATACTTGTTTCAAAGCGTTAGGACTTGAAACAGCGAGCAGCCACGCAGACGAGGAGTCTACAAGCGCTCCCACGACTGCTCTTGCCGTTGACGCCGGTAAAGCGGGCGGGATGGACGGACAGCCCCCGCCCGCCCGGTGGCAAACCGACGGGAGAGGCGAGCAGCACGCCTGCAGCCGCCGGACCCGGCCCTGGATGGCGACCGGAGCCGCCAGAAGCCCCAGGGCTGCCGCCGGCGCGGGGAGCAGAGGCGCGGCCGTTCCCTCCCCCGGGCCTCCGACCCCCGCCCGCCCGCCCAACGGCCGCCGGCCGGGGGCCCCAAGAGGCACTTACCGGGAGGACTCCCCGGTGAAGCTGCCCCCGTCCAGCAGCCGCACCTTGCAGAAGAGAATACCGTTGACGAAGGGCACGGAGGAGAGCTCGTCCAGCTCCAGTTCCACGCGGAACTTGAACTTCTTCTTCTTCATCATGATGAAGGCCATGGGCCGGGGGCTCCCCGGGGGCCGCCCCCACACCCGGTCAGCGCCTCGCAGCAGCTCCCCTCCGCGCCGCCCGCCCCGCTCCGCTCCCATGCCCGGAGCGAGGGCGGCACCGACGGGACGGGCCTGGCCGCAGCGCCGGCCGTCCCCAGCCCAGCCTCTGCCGGCCGCGGCGCCGCCCGGCCAGCACTTACATGGCAGCCGGCGCCTCCCTTTCAAACCCGCCCGCCTCCGCTCCGCCCGCTGCCGGCAACGGCTGGCGGCGGGGCGCGGCCGCAGCAGCCGCTCGCTGGCACTGCCGAGCCACGGCCGCCACCCTGAAAAACCTTAAGTGCCGGCGTATCGTTTCACGGGGGAGTCGGCCGGTGCCGTTGCAAAGTTGTTTACTAACGGGAACTGCACGGCGCAAGCGGAGGCTGAGCGGGGCAGCGACGTGGCCGCGGCCCCAGCAGAGCGGAGCTTGTGCAACCCACCCGGCCACCCCGCCTCCAGCAGCCCTCCCGCCTTCCGCACACCGGGCCGGGTCCTGGGACACGCCTCGCTGCGGGAAACCCCCTGCTCTGCTAACGCTGCCTCTTTTAAATGTGTTATTTGACGGAACAACACACCGTTTAGACGCCAAAATGTCAACTCTGAATTTTGAATTGCAGTAGAAGGAACCTAACGTTATCAGGGTCTTCTACGGTACTTCTGCCTGTAATTTACAACTAGCTCCACTTCTGATACAAGCAACAGATCCTCATGGTCTTGTAAAGAAGGAGGAACGTACGCATCTGTGTTTACGTTTCAAAACAGTTCTGTGGTAGGGATGATCACAGCAGCACACATACAAACCTCTTTTGTGTATCTTTAACGTATGGTTCAATGCCAGCACGTGCAGGCTGGCAGGAGAAGCTTTGTCTCAAAAACCCAGTCCAGGAAACTAAAACGTAAAGCAAGCTCCAAGCAACCTCCATCAGCAGATCAGTTTCCTCTTCACAGTGTTGCGTAAGAAAACCCTAACGCACAGCGTGCCCTCCCACAAACGAGTGTTTATTCACGTGATAAGAAAAAGAAATTGTAAGATTCTGCATGCAGTATGATGCTGAGCCCTTGAAATCTTATTGCAGCTTGTGAAAATAACTTCTGCCCTTCGTTTGGGATAAAAACATAAAATATTTTTTCATGGGATACGTACCTGATGAATGCAGACATCACAAGCAATGTGTGTGGCTAAGCATACCAAAATATCTACCACTGTCCTGTGGCATGATCCTAGTAAAAAAAAAAGTAGTAGTAAAGAGTTAAAAGCTTAAAAATTAGGTTCCTGGAAGAGAAATGCTCCTGGCTTTTTTTCTGCTCTACACCATCCGAGGCATAAAAAGTATTTATAAGCAGAACTACAAAGGCAGTTCTGACTCCATTATGTTTCCTGTTCCTAACAAAGTCTTCCCTCCAAAAGTGACGAACGTCAAGTAATCACTGGCTCTGAAAGAAGCCAGTGTAAATTTAATAGGAAAACACTTTTGAGAGCTAAGCATTTGGCCTTGACCTAGGAATTCACCCATTGAGAACACTTCTTCAGTATGCTCAAAAATAATTTAGTCTTCTAACAGATGTCAATAGCCTACAACAGACCACACAAAGCAGTTCTTGGGGTATCCTTAACTCTGTTGAAAGAGCTAGAACATGAAAAGTTTTCAGCAAGTAGGAGTTAGTACTTAGTTAGCATCAAGTTATACTAAGATGGTCCTTTCTTTCAAGACTAAGAAATCAGCTCTAAAGCTTTGTTAAAACCAGACATTTCTGACTCACGGAAAAGATTGACACATTTAGCTAGAAGGTTCTGTGTATTACAATCTAGGAAAAAAAAAAGTAAATCAAGGATGTATGCCAAAATAATGATCTACTAGAAGACCGATAAATACTATACAATGCATTAAATAAAAGCTGAAATAATTATTTATGCTTACTCTGAAAAAAAAAAAAATCTTCCTAAGCTATTAAAGCCTAGAAATTACTATATGCTCTTTGACTAGATCCTCTTACAAGCCAGCCCTTTGTGTAACTGAACTTGTCAGGAAGTTGCAAGAGTTTATATGCTGAGTGCACCAGGAGGCTGGAACAGCCTCACCTGGGTCCTCACCCACACCCTGCCTGGGGGACCCATTTAAGCTCAGCTCTGAACCACCAGTCTATGAGTTCTGTTATAGTCCTGGTTGTCTGTTGGGTGATTGTTCTCATGTCATTCTGCCTGCAGTTTGTTGTGGACCTTGACTTGCAAGCTGGTTTCCTAGCTTGATAATCTCAGATCTGTCTTTCCATCATAGCTGTGTCTGACTGTGGTCGCTATTGCTGCGCTGGACCCCGAGTTGCATTCCTGGGGTGACTTCAGCTCTGCATTGCTGTTGGGGGAGTTTGTTCCACTTGCTCAAGTGCTGGTGGGCCCCAGCTGGTAAGCCTCCTGTCCTCCTGTCTGTGTTCTTATACTCAGATACCTGTTCTTGGAGAGAGGGCTGGCCCTTGCTCTGCCCTGCCATCCCCCAATGATAACTGCTAAAACAAAGAGGTGGCTATTAAATGACTTTAGTAAGTTTGATTCAAAGTAATTTACTTAAAAAAAAACCAAACCTCTATTCAGGGGCTATGTTTACATTCTGAAACTGGTGACTTGAGAGTTTTCTATGTTCTGTTTAATCTTGATCAGATAGAATTAAAGTCAAAAATGTCAGAAGTATAGATTTTGAAACCTATTCTGAATCTTTAATCAAAAGATTCTCAAAATAGCAAAGCAGCTTTTCAAAAAAAGGAAAACCGCTCCAGGTATTGTAACAATCCTGTGTTGTCATTGATGTAAAGCTTCTGCAAGTTTAAAGCAGTGGAGTTTTATTTTAGGAGAAATTCATAAATTTTTAAAGAAGTTGGATGTTACTCGAGAAGATACAAAAACTCAAGGGTTCAAGAAAAAAGTGCTTTTCAAAATATCATGGTTACACCAGGATAAAACAATTCTAAAGCTCTTTTCTCTCCTGGAGAACATAAGAATTCAGTCATAAAATTACAGGTGTTAATAGGGGACTCCCTTTATGGACTGGTGATTCCATGTACAGAGGAAGCCCAGATGTCTGGGATTTTTAAATCCTCCAGAGTACCAGTGTATAGATCATTGCTGGAGGTGGTACTAGGGTGACCCATGTTCACACACTCAGCCTGTTTGTTTTTGGCAGCACCATTTCTGACTTGTTGCTCTTTTTCCCAAGGGTAGTAGCATCAGAAAAATATTGAAACATTTCCTAGGTTTGGCTTTAGATGGACTCCTGCTCTTGATCTGGTGTGAGGTCTGGGATATAACCTGTACCCAGATCAGTGCTTCCAGCAGCAGTAGTCAGTTGTAAGCACTCTATCTTGTTTATGAAAGAGATTCATTTGGATGTCTGAAACTAAATTAAACTAAAAAGTGATCTCAGCGGGAGTTAAATGCAATGTGGGTGAGTAAACTCTATAGTCGTGACACCTCTCATGCTGCTTTAAGAAACAGGTGGTGAAGTCTTGGTCCTCCAAATATGTTTGTACATGCCTGGCTCAAACCCACATGAGCATTCTCTGCTTACCCTCTGAATGAGCACTGCCTTCATGTGGCATGGCTATTTACAGCTGTGTCGCAAAGGAAGCACAGGTAATAACAGCTCCAGCCCCAGTCCTATGAGGTGTTCTGTGCCCTCCAAAATGGTGATGTGTCACAGGGAGAGTCAGAACCCAGCTGATGCATGCCTAGCTTAACCTCCACTGACAAATTGCAAATACGTTTTTTTTACTATATTTACTTTTATCCCAGGACTGTCTAAATTAAGACATAATACCTTTTTCATACTAAACCAGTCTAACTCTTGTGTGCTAGAAGAGAGAAGTATCAGAAAACAAAATAGGCAAAAAATAGTATAATAACAAGCTATGGTGAAATCCATTATTTTTATGATAGTAAGATTCCAAAATATGCTTGGTTTTAAGAATTGTTTTATAATGATATTGTAGAACTGATCTGATTACATTTATATAATGGAGCAATTACTCATTTCACCCTAAACCAAGGAATAACCATTGCACTTTGTCTAATGCCTTTTTAAGTAGTTATTGCCTTTGTATTGTTTCACTGTATCCTCCTATGTGTGTCCTGGAAAGTGCCACTTTAGGTGACATAAAATCTCTGGATGTACTTAACAGGCAATTTTTACCTCTGTAGCAGAACTGGCTTTGATTTCACTATTTAAAAATTACTCAACTTCACTGCAGTCCCTGGAGTTAAGCCAGAAATTACTTTTGGCTCCTGCAGTAGACTATTTTCATAATTTTACTATTATTATGAAGTGTTTCCTTCTTCACAGAAGAAGAGCTACAGTATCTAGAGCATACACTGAATCACGCAATTCAGCTGAGTTATCTTTTGGTTTATTAATAAAATATGTCTAGTCTGCTTCTAGCCTCTGAGGTTTTGTGGTATTTATAGCACTTCCTCTAAGTGGATAGTATTGATGTAATTTAAACATTTAGCGTATGTGTATTGATATGGATACTAATGAAAAGCTCTTGTTTTAGTAAGTTAAATGCACACATTTTTACGATATGTTTTTGATGTTCTGATACTAATCAGCGTTTATATCAGACAGCTTTATAACACTCAGTACAAGTAATATAAATGTTACAGAATTAAAATGTTACACAATTACAAATCAAAACAAAGCACCTTATTATCTTTGCCCAAAATAAGCATCTATATTTCTCAACTCAAATATATTTTGTGGCTGTGCAGTTTCTTCAAGCAAGGTAAAAATCAGCAGGCAAGATGAAGGACTATTCACATCTCCTTTTTAACAAACAAGGACTCCAGAAATTATGCAGCCTCAAAATGTGTTATATGAGACCATTTGTAGGATAAATTGCTGTTTTGGTAGTGCTAGCTTCAAAATAGTAGGAAGCGGGGCAGAGTTCTGGAGTTATGTTTGTGGTCACTGTCTTGGATGGCACTGCAGTAGGTTAATTAGGCCTAATTAGTGTCTGTATCTTTCAGCAACGGCAACAGACCTGTATCTAATAGTTTATCTATGAACATCTGCACAGTATTTGAGTCTCTCACCTACTTTTCTTATTGGTATCAGCCAGTCATACTAAATTCAAAGCATTTCAATGTTCTGCATAGCTCTATGATATTTACTCCACTTTCAAGGAGACAAATGTAAATCTGGGATAGCCTCATGAAAATGTTTCACTGTTGCATCACATCACAGATAAACAGTTGGATCAGTGAAATCCAACCTGTACTTCCAACCTTCTGCCATGCATACAAGTCAAAGCAGAATCTATTTGCAAGTATGAATTGTCTAAACATCAGGTTCTATTATCTGTCTGGTTTCTGTGGCCTATGTTTCCTACACAACTCCTAACAGGATGACACATGCTGTAGAAATCAGAACTGTGCAGGATGCACTTCAGGAAGCCAAACCTGCCAAAACTATTTTTTTTTTCTTTGTTGCTTCAGGAAGAACAAGTGCATCTCTTCCTCTTACCTTGAATTTTCAACTACTGACACTAATTTTTCACAAGCATTATTGAGAACTACAAAGTTTTTAGAAAAAAAGGTCAGTATCCTATTGAAGTTTTCTTGTCTTCATCTTTTATTTATGCCACTTCTTACCTTAGTCAATCATCCCTCATCAGATGCTTATTTCAACACACACTGCAGGTGAATTAGACAATCAGTCCACAAACTAGCATGTATTTGCACTAAAACAATAGCTCTATTTAATTGTTAAACAGTATTTTAAGAGCATGTGTATAATATGTACATATTCACTCTGAAGTGATTACCAAAATGTAGTGTCTGTCATTATGCTTCTAAAAAAGTGTTAACACTCAATGCCTGCAGGTCCTGTGAGCACTTGCATACAGATGTATTGATCATGTGGAAATAATTAGCTGATGTTGAACATCTAAATGACAGTAGCACACAATATAGCATAAAATAGCCTGAGGTCAATTTAAGTGTATGCCTCACTTAATTTTTGAGTGGTTCTAGTTCGTACATGGTGATAATTTGCAAGTATAGTATTTAATATGATATTCATCATATAAGAAAATAACTGTACTTCATCAAGACCTCAGATGATGCCAGTACTGGATATTAGAAACCTAGTGGTATGCAGTGGGAGCTTAAGGTAGCAGTTTTGCTTGCCTCCTCTCTGTGAGGAGAGGCTGAAAGTGAGCTTGCTCAGCTACAGAAAAAGAAGGATTTGTGGGGACCTAAAAGGAGGTCTCCACCTTCCCGGTACCTCCAGGGATTTTGTGAAGAAAATAGGGTCAAGCCCCTTTTAGTGGGGCATGGTGGGGGTTAATAGACACTAGGCACAAACTGGAATGAGAACAGCACAAAGCAGATCAAAAGGGAAAAGTTTCACCCCTTGTGAGGATAACCAGGCTTTAGAGGAGGCTGTCTGGGGAGACTGTCTGGTCTCTGTTCTTGGAGGTCTTCAAGACTGAATAGAGATCTGAGTAGCATGGCCCACGTTAATGCTTGAGCTTGCTTTGAGCAGGAGATTGGACTGCAGACTCCTTGTGCTTCCTTCCCACTACACTTTTAGTCTGTGATTCAATGAACCTGTAACACAATCAGGTAGTCTTTACATATGCAAGTCATAGTAGTGTTTAGCTGTCTTTCAAACACCGATTATTCTATGGTCAGATAATGTAGCACATTAGCTTTATTAATTACTCTTTGAAGAAGGCTACTGAGTTCCTTCCCTAAGGCTGGAACGCACTTCCCATGGTTGTGTACTGACTGAACATGCACCAGGAAAGCAAGGCTGAGTTCAGTGGTGCTTGTTTTCTCTGCATGTCTCTCACAGAGAGCCTACTTGCTGACATTTTCCCTCCATCTGTTCCTGTACCAGCTGTGTCTTTTTCCATTTAATCCCCTGATTTATTAATGAAGAAAGAAAACCTAGAAGCTTCCTCTGGTAGTCTTTTAGGCCAAGGAAGCCGAGCTCTTTCACAGACTGCCCCTAAACTAGAGGCTCTTCACACACCTTCAACCCAAACCTCAACCCCTGGTGAGTCCGATGAGCCGGAGTACCCGAATCGGGTCTCCGGCAGCGCTGTGGTATTTCTCTGGCTGTGCTGGAAGCGTTTGCCCGTTTGGCTGCAGCCGTGCGAGGGCGGGGCCAGGCTGGCAGGGGGCGGCTCTCGCCCACCCTCTTCCCTCAGCGGCAGGGCAGAGGCGGGCTCTGCGGGCGCTCCCTCCTCCAGCTGAGGCGGGCCCGGGCCGGCCCCTCTCTGCCGCGGGCGGCCGTGGGCGTTGGCAGCAGCGCAGGCGGTGCCTCCCGTCCGCACCCAGCCCGGGGGAGCCGAGGGGCGAGCGCTTCGCTGCCTGTACCGCACGGCCCCGCCATGTTCCAGACCCTGCGAGGCTTCGTCTTGCCGGCGGCCGCCTGCGACGGGAACAGGGATGGCGACTCTCGGTACGCTAATCTCTTCAAGAAGCTGGACCTCAACGAGGATGGGAGGGTGGACATTGCTGAGCTCCAGACGGGCCTCCGGGCCATGGGCATCCCCCTGGGAAAAGAGGCGGAGGAGGTAAGAGCGGGCTGGGGACGCGGCGGAGGCCCTTCCCCGGTCTTCATCTGCTTCACCCCGGCAGTGCTTCCCGGAGGAGCAGCCGCTGCCGAGCGCTCTTTCTGTGGCACTTGGCGGCCGTGGGCAGGACGAGGCGCGGCCTGGCGGCCCCAGCCCCCCGCCCGGCCCGGGGGGGATGACGCGCTGCCCGGATGGGGCTCCGCAGCCCGCCGTGCCTGCCCTGCAGCCGAGCCGGCGCGACCGGGACCGCTCCAAACCCGGGAGCCGTAGCCGGGGGCTCTGGGCCGCTCTTGCATGAAGTGGCCTCGGGCCTGCCTTTTTCCTAACGGGAAACGCGCTGCCTGCTCTCGGGGCTGCCTGTGGGGCACGCCCGGGGCGGTGCGGGAGGGATCCCGGGGCTGCCTGTGGGGCACGCCCGGGGCTGGTGAGGGAGGGATCCCGGGTTCAGGCGCTGTTAACAATGCAGCTGTCGCCGGTTCCCCTGCCAAGTGGGCACGGCCGGGTTTATTCATCGTGTTGACTTTTGACTTACTTCTGACTCTTTGCTGTGTTTGGTATTTGATAGCATATTTCTCCTCTAGCATGAAAAAAGATGGCCTTTTACAGCTTTTGTCTGTCAGTCCTCCTTTGTATGATTTAGGTCAAAAGAAATTAAGGTTTAGTTTGGGCAGCAGGTAAGTAAATCTGGATAACAGTATGTTGCAGTATCAGAACTAGTTATTGAAGCTAGGCCTTCATGAACACGGGGGCATGGAAATGATGCTCCTTGTCCTGGGTTGTGTCTGATGCCAAGGCCCTTCTGTTTCAAAATACACAGTTTTAATAGTGGACATCAAACCCCGAAACAGACATCACACTTCCTTTGTCCTGTGGATTCTTCAGTGATCAGGTTGGACTATTATCCCTTTGTGCCCTGTTACTAATGTTCTGACCTCCCAAGTCAGTAAAACTTGAGTCATCAGTGCAGTGCTGAGTTACACTGTACCTGGAAGAGGCACTTCCCTTTCCTAGTTATTTTCAGTATTCCCTGGGGATCAGAATATACAGTCATGTAATGTTCAGTTCTGTGTTTGTGTGGTGAGGGAAGTCTGCGCTGAATAGGCACATAGAGGTTCAGGTTAGGCTGGGCAGGTGCAGCTGGGATCTGTGCTGTTCTACCAGTCTTGTTATTTGTTTCAGAATAAAGAATGGCTAGATGGCATTCCACTGCTGTGCCTGTATTAGCAGTTGCATACCTCTTGAAAGAGATTTGGGAAACTGAAATTTTGACTCTAGTGTTGAGAGATGTGTTGGGTCAGTAATTCAATTTTGCTGACGTTACACTAACTGTGGGACACTGCCAGTTCTTGTCTGTGGTCCCATTATTTGAACTCCCATTTTATCTCTTTTGGGTATATTTAATTCTCTGTCTTGTATACTTAAGGGAAAAGTATCCAGCAAGCTTCTTAAATGGTGCTTGTGTGAGAGTATAATTGAAAGCACACTTTCACTTCAGTATTGCTTCTGGTCAAAATCATCTTTACTGTAAGTACATTTTGTGTTATCAGCCTTTGATAGATGAAGGGAAAGTTTGGGCTGTTTGCTTAACCATGAGAGTTGTCAGTATTACGAGCATGCTAGTTATGAGCTTCACACATACATACTGTTGAAAACCTGTTGTGCCAGTTTGACTGTAGCAGTTTGAGGATTTATTTTCCTTGAACAACAGGGGAACAGATGACCAGTTAATTTTTTGGTGTTTAATGAGGGTGGTCTTCCCACATAACTCAGTAAAAGCCCTGAGACACAAGTGGCATGCTTCTGAAGTTTTGAGCAACTTAGAATTGCTAAGTTCCAAGTTCTTTCTCAAGATGTGTGTGATGCATTCCACTGATAGGGCACATCTGAGTATCTGTCAAATTCTTCTCATTTGCTACAGGGTAATCTGGATGTGAAACCCGTGGAGTTGGTAAAGATAAGCTAGATTTACCTGGATATGATGGAGAGCAGGAACTGCCTGCCTTAGCTGATTGAGAAACATAAAATAAACCATGAGTCATGTTGCATGTTTGAGAGGGGTAGAAGAATTGTTGGAGTGCACTGAAACTTGTATATGCTCACTGCTTTAAACTTAATGGTGGGCATGGTCTGAGCTAGAAACTAAACTAGGTGTATGTAACTTTTAGTAATTAGACTTGTAAAAAGAGAGCCTCAGTAAGACTTGCCTCCAACTTTTTTTCTCGTCCTTATGTAGCTAATCTGCTTCCTGTGCTTTTTTGCAGCTCAAAGCTGCTTTCTCTTTATTACTTTGCTTCAAGCTCCCAAGTGATGTTGAATTCAGTAAAATGTCTCTTTACTACTGGCAAAAAGGTATTTTATTAACTAAGTCAGCTACTGAATCATATTTGTGTTTGGAGAGGCAGGAGTAGTATTATAATTACTAGTAACCAATTAGTAAAGGAAACAAGATGTAGAAATGCTACACAATGTGCCAAGTGTTAACTACTGAACTATTCTGCCCTGCCAACATAGTCGAACTATGGGGTGGGCAGACCTTGGGCTATCCTAAAGCAGAGTAGGCTTCAGTGCCTCATGGCTGGGTTGGGGTCTCAGGCATTGCACTATTGTTTTGGTTTTTTTTCCTAGATGCAGGTCTGGGTTAGGTTTCCAAAAATACCCTTGGCAGGGCTGCCTTCTGTTGCATGGGATAAAATGGATGCACAGGAATTTCTGGTCACACTACTTTGGGGGGTCCCAGCTGCTTCCTGGTTAGAGACCATACGAGTTTTTCTGTGTTTCACTGCGAAGTTGGTTGGTTCATCTGAAGTTGGTTCATCTTCACAGTATTAATTAGTGTTTGTGCTACTAGTATTAATTTCTTTGTCTTGAAATGCAATTCCTCTCTAGAAGGAATGTGCATGTCTTCAAAAGATACACAGCTGCTATCTGTTTGAGTAATACAGTAATGGTATGTTCTTTTTATTTCACCTTTCATCAGTTGTCTTGGCAATTTATGAATGTTTAATGTCTGATGAGATACTCTTTTAGATGAAGTAACATTACAGATACGGGAATTGATGTGAAACCATGAGGTAAGCTCTGGAGATGGTTGCATGTCCCTCTAAGGAAGAATCTTTTCCTTACAGCAAGTCATCATAGCACAGCGTGACAGAAGCTCCTGACTGAGTTCTGCCTCCTGTCAGTATCTAACACATGAAAGTAAACCACTGGAAAATCCGAAATGAGTGCTGCTCAGAGGCTGCCAGGGTGACTCCTGTTTTATATTGTAGTATATCACCCACCAGGAATGGGTAACTTTGCATAGCTCTACAGAAGATTCCTGCCAGAACACATCAACACCTGGGAAGGAGGGTTCCGCAGGGTGACAGTATCAAATGACGCAGCGTTAGCAGCTATTGTTCGGACACTTTGATTAGCAGAGTTGTCCAGTAGAGACACAAAATAGATGGGATCAGATCGCAAATGATCTCACCCCGTGTCTTCAGAGTGCCTCTTGGAGTCTCTTAGGCCGAGTACCATAAATGGTGTGAGTGGTTATATGAAGTACTATTTTTGTTCACCCTTTCCTTCTGTTGCAATCAATCCTTCCAGAAAACCTGTAGAAGGTGAACCCCATATTTTCAGCTTCACTTTGCGGTAGGAACAGAGAGCATTCAAATTCAGGTACTATTTGTACATTGAGACCTGGAGCTAGCAATAGGAAGATGTTAGTGCAGTGAATAACTAATCTCTGGTAACAATATAATGATCTTATTTGGACTCACTCTGTCAGCTTTTGGCGTAAGTCTTTGGCTACTTTAAAGCTCCTTAGATGAAGAAACAGCGTGGTGAGAAACCTCTGTGTGGTGGAAACGGCCACATGAGACTAAATTCTCAACGATCAGAATATGGTCTGTTTAGAATAGTCATCCGTGTTTATGAAAATTTCAGTCCAAAGTCTAAAAATACTCAGCACACTTGAACTGTGTTGCTGCATTTGAACCAAAGTAAGTTCAGAATTCTGTTGGGCAAGGCAGGCCCCTGCACTGTTTCCATGCGGTGTCTCCCTGGGAGAGGACAGGTGAGAACAGGGCCAGGTGGGCATTGTTTCCTCTGGTGCTTTTCTCTGACCTCGAAAAACTACAGCTAGATAGTGCTGCTTCAGAGCTTGAACTTACCATAGCTGTTCTTAGGCCAGAAAGCACATACTTGCTTAGTGACCGAGCCTAATATGTCCTTGAATATTTCTGCACTGTTTTATTAAGATTTTTACACTAGTTTTAATTTTGGTAACTCCTTTTACATAGCAGAATTGGAAGGCTAGACCAAGCTAACTGAAGCCTCTCTGTTATGCTGTAGCTTGGCTAGAAACATATGAAAAGCAGTGGTTACTTAGGCAACTTCTTAGAAGTGTGGGCATTTTTCATCACGCAGTATCTACTCTTAGCAATCATTATCGTATGTGATATGCAGATTCGTGGTCTTATAAGCTTCAGCACGGTCTGTGATTCTTTCTTTGAAATGAAGCTTTCTCTCTTCTTAATAGCATGTGAAAAACTGTTGCTATAGGTTTAGAGTAGACAGGCATCTTCAACATATACCAAAGCAGATGTCAAGTCATGTGATAGTATAAAACTGGAACCACTTAGTTCCTTTAAACTTCACTTTCCAGGTTGTAATAGGTGTTACAGTTAAGTCTGATTATGAATTTAATTGTGAAATACCACAGAATCTTCAGTGATATATCTGACTTCAGTTTCATGTAAACGTGCAAGTCCTTTCATTTGAATGTGTACAACTTCAGAAGATTTTAACTGTTATGTGCTGTAGTCTCCAAGTCTCTGTATGAAAGAGCAAGATAAGTTTGTTTTCATAACACTTTAAGCATCCAAGGAGATAAAAGGCATTTTTTTAATACTAACTTGATAGGTTTTTTTCTGAACAGTGACAGGGTACAGTGAATGATTAATTCTTCATCTTGTTGCTGCAAAGTGCAAGAATGCCAGGCACCAAATACGGGAACCCCCACCTCTGGAAGATCTCTTAACTGCATGTTGAAATGTTTTACTGAATTCCTGTCTTCAGACACAACTGTGTCCCAGGAAAACAAGAAAGGTCAACTGGTAAACCAAACTGGTTAAGATGACTGCAAGGTGGGGATGCCTCTGTAGCAAAGTACTCTTATTTAATGGAAAAAGTCAGTCTACCAAGTATACTCAAAGTCACCAGTGTGACTTGGTAGGAATGATGAATGAAGGTACAAGAGATAGTTTGCGTCTCCCATTTATGCTGTTTTCAGATTCTTGGAATCTGATTCATAGCTCTGAGTTGAGAGAGTTTATTCAGGTCCTGAGGGAGCAGATTCTGCAAGGCATATTGGAGAGCAGTATTCATGCCTTGCATTTCTTCCTTTTTAGGCTTATTTTATAGAGATTCTGTTACCTGAAATGGACCAGTGAGCAGGCTGCTGCTAGTGTCTTACTTTTGCAGGGAAGAGCTGTGCTCAGGACAAATAACAGGATGGGGAAGCTCTGCAACTGGTAGCAACATCTCTGCAACTGCCAAGGGGGCAAATCTGCAGTATGGGGGTGGGAGAGCGACTGCCTGCTGCAGGCAGAAGAGCCTGCTTGGGTGCTGTTTGCAGATTGGTAGCATCCTTTGGGATTATAAATCCGCAACGCAGCATTTGAACAAATGGGGAGTTTTCTGGAGGCAGTGCAGAATACCCATTCGCTTGAAATGCAGCACTGTGCTGGATTTCTGGAGGTTGTGTCAGTCTGGTTTGTTAGTGTGTTATGTGGGCTCGCTGCTTGGGGTGTAATGCTGTGTGGACACACCCTCAGGTCCTTTCCCTTTCTGCTGGGTTTACCCCACAACAGATGCAGTTTGACAAGACTGACTTTAATAATCTTTACTAGTGATTCTTTGGTTATTGTGTGTCATAAATTGGTGTAGTCTAGGCAGATTAGATAGGAAAAGGACTTCAGTTTTCAGTATTATCAGGTATGTATGCAGTAAGGAGAGAAGTGTTGTGCATACATGAACTGTGACTGAATTTGGCTTCAAATAAGATTACAGTCTAATAACTTAAAATTGTAGAATATAGAGCTGTGTAAATAAAATGGCTCTATTGTGGACGTGAAGGGAGAGAGGATAGAAAAAGTGGCGTGAGTATCATGATAGGTTATATATATAATATCTCCAATTTTGAAAGAAAATGTGAGCTGTGTGAATGTCTGATGCTGTTCTTAGTGTGGTGCTGGTGTTTTTTCTATACAGTGTTTGTAATTGTGCCCTTTGGAATTCTAGTCATAGATGACAAAACAATGACTTGCTGATTGCACCAATTACATGTCTTTAAGTTGTTTTTTTACTTGTCTTGTAGATAGCATGATAGGAAGCCAGAAACACCCACTAACTTCTTAATGGATCACTTCCTTTAAATATTCTTTACATTGTATTAATTAGATGAAATAACAAGATAATGAATAGATTATTGGTAATAATTTCTACTGAGCAGCCCCGCCTTTCACACACAATTCAGTTTTGTAACCAGAATATGGAGGCTTAAGCGGAGTACACAAATAGTGATAACTAAGTTAGCCAGAAATTAAACTCTGAATTTTAAAGAAACGTCTACACAAAAGCATTAAGATTTCTAGTGTCTTGCATTCTCTGTCTTTACATTGTAGCCCTGAATGTGTTAAAGTTCATAACAGTGGCACAGAGTAATCTAATAATTCATCAGGCCATTTACAGAGCATCAAGATTTTTAGGTGTATATAAGCCTGTCTGTAACTTCTCTGATGTTATTCTTTTTTTTTCTTCCAACAGACCTGCTGGCTTAGGTTTCCACACCAAATACAGAGGTCCTCTGGAGAAGTAGGAATTCAGCACTGTAACATGCTTTATATAACTCAGAAATAGAAAAATAAAATTCTTCAGTGTTTCTGTCTACTTGTGGCCTTTCACATTGGTGTTGCCTTGCTGTGCAGAACTTTGAAAGCATCTGTATTAGAAAATATACAGCAGAAAAAGAACAAAAGTAACAGAATTAAAAAAAAAAAAGAAAAGACAGTGGTGTCATGAACACGTAAGTCAACACAGGAACATTGCAGTCAGTATGTGTGAAGGCCTGTAGCATTAAAAAGAATCGAAACTGTCTTCCTGTAACTATCAGTAATTAACAATTCTTTACACGGTCACCATTTTAGCTAGTGAATTATCTTTATAACTTAGGGTTGAAGTTTTTAGATTACAATAAAGGAAGTGTCATGCCTTGAAAACGAAACATTTTCCTTTTGGGACTGGGCCTCTGTAAAGGTGAGGCGATCCCACAGTAAGTCTGTAACAAGAAATGGCAGGTTTTATGTGGCAGGCACACTGCACATTGTTTCCCAGGACTTCCATGCAAGGCCTGGCATCTAATTTGGTTCCTGCTCTATTGTTGTAAGCATGCCTATTTTAAAATCTGCCCAGAGAAGTTGGTGAACCAGGAAGTGGGACAGTGACAAGTGGTTTTAACTATGCCCAGTCCGGTAGTATATTAAGTGCAGAACAGCAGAGTTAAGATTCCTTGTAGAACTGAAGTGAGGGTGATTGAATGTTGGAACAGGTTGCCTGGGGAAGCTGTGGAGTCTCCATCCTTGGAAATGCCAAAGACTCAATTGGATGTGGTCCTGCACAACCTGCTGTAATTAGATGTGCTTTGTGCCAGGTTGTGCTTGATGGCCTGCAGAGGTCCCTTCCAACCTCAATAACTATTTGGTGCTGTGCATGGGCAGTTTGCACCTGGGAGTTAGTGTGCCACAGAATCAAGTAAGTGTCTTCCTGCCTGCTCTGCCCATGGAGTGTGTAATCCCCTACAGAGGAGTTTGTGCCCTCCAACTGGAAGGCAAGCTCCTTTCAGTGTTCTGTTTGTTTCACAGACTTGCAAATTACAGGTCTTAATCTGCAACTTTAACACCCATGTAATTAGTACATTTCATAGACACTAAGAGGCTTTTGTATGAGCTTCTAGATTTGTAATGTGAGAAAAATGCACGGGCCTGCTGAGGAAAAGCATACCTTTTTGTTCCCTGTTGCTTCTGTTCTGCTGCCCTGAGAGTGGCTGAGACTGGCTCGAAGTCTGGAAAATAACTGTAAAAATAAAAGTAGGGAACGGGGAGTGTTTGTGCTTATCCTTTTATAGTTGTTGCAGTATAAAATCCACTCATTTGGCAGATGAAATGAAAGGTGCCCCCTTCACACTAATTGCCATCTCTCTAAACCTCCTAGGAATTTCCGTTTTCTTTGGCTCATGTCATCCTCAGCTGCCAAGGTTTTGTAATTAGTGTTTAGTTAAAGTCCTTTCATATCTGTGAGCTGGAACAACACTTGTTCTATATTTTTGTTTGTGTAGTTCAGATAGCAGTGGGGAATAGTGACAGTTTATGTCGATTAGAATCACTCCAAGTGTGTGTATGATTGCCACATAAACTACCTCTTCTCAGTAGCTTGTGGCAGTCTAGTGGATGGATCCTGCAACATGAGATACCACACGTGGAGTACAAGATGGGTTGAGATTGCAGTGTCTTTTCTGGCTGCAGTAATTTTTAATGGTGCTTGTTTGTTTGGGCCTTTTGAATGATTAATCTTAGCCTTTCTTAATCTCTTGTTAGAAGGTCATGGTCAGGAACATATTCATAATCTTCAGTAAACAAACTTTTTTCATAACTGGAAATTCTGAATAGCCCCAACCATATTGTCAAAGGCATGAAGCTGAATTGATGAGTGTATTTTTGTTGACATGTTATCAATAAAAATTGAAATCAAGCTGGATTTATGCGTATCCGAAGAACACTGTTTTTCTGAGCTGATACCAAATACTTTTATCTGAGCATGTGGTAGCTTGATTTGATTTTATTGTGCATAACTTGCACTTGTAAATAATTTGCTGCTTATTTCACTGTGGACTACCATATTGTCTTCCTCCCTTCCATTGAGAAGTCTATGATAACCTTATGAATGTGGGGCTCTTGACATTTAACATTAAAATACATTTCTTTTAGTAGAGGGTTAGGGAATATAAAGGTGTTGGTAAATGTATTCAGATGTCTTGCATTTTTTCATACACCTGCCACAAACACACCAGAGTTCCCAGTTTCCTTTACGTTTAGTTTCTGTAGACTAAAGCTTGTTGGACTTTGGTCTGTTAAATACTTCTACTAATTATAGTGGGGTAAGCAAAATTATTAAAGGCAGATTTTGCAGATTAGAACAGTCATGCAAATCTTGTTGAGAGTTCTGTTATTCAGAAACTGCAGTTGCGCAAGGCGCTCTGCAAAATAGAAGATTTTTTGAAATATGCTTTACGTGTGCCCTGAGGTGCTCTCAAACACTCTGCAAAATAGCGAAGAGATTGTGCTCTCGGGTCGGTCTCCTCTCTGCCTTGTGCCAACTGCAGCCCCTGTAGGATTTACCCCACTGAGGGAAACCCCAGGGACTGATGCCCGAACAGATGTGTTCTAGAGCAGGGTTTTGGGTGGGTTTCCCTGTTGCTTCCTACACACCCAGCCGGAGGAGGCGGCAGCCTTGTGGAAGTGGGAGAGCAGAGAGGTGCCTGTGGGGGGACCCTATGGGCCTTGCCTCCCCTCGGCCCCCTGCTCTCCCTGCAGCCCTCCCTGTGTGAAACAGCCCTTGCTGTGGCATAAAGCCCGAGCTAATAAGTCCTGCAGGGCTTGGCAGCCTGGGTTTTGCTCTTCTCGGGGCTTGGCCTTGGAAGACAAGCCTTAGCAGGTACAGGCAGATGCTTTTGGGTAGCATATGCTTTTCAAAAATAGTATATTTTCCCCCACAAAGATGGTAAGGTATTTATTGATGGAGAAGTGTATGCCTAGGCTCTGTTTCAGGCTTGTTTTCTGTAGTGCTGGCAATTGCATACCATGCATTCAACTCATAGTTAGTTTTGCATGTAGATTTTTCTCATCTGCAGTCCAGTTACAAGGGAACACATCAGAAACAGAAGGTAATTGTGCTTCTGTTTGTTACAAGCCTGGTGTGTGTTTAAAATTTTGTCAGAGCTTCAGTTTGAAGCAGAAAGACGTGCATTCCCAAACCCTGTGGGATGGAGGTGCTAGTCAGACAAGATCTTTGTAATCTGTCTTGGTCAGCAGTTAAATAGTTAATTGGTATTTCTATTTTACTAATTAATAGACCCCTGTATTAAATAGAATAGTTAAGACTGTATTTGCTCATTTTTACTGACCAATTTCACGTATAACCAGGAAAATCACAGGCTTAAAATTGTTCTCTTTCATGATTTTGTCCTGTCCCCTATGTCCTTCCCCACAAATTATTTGATACCTGTAGGTTTAACTTGCCAGTGCTGTTAAGAAACCATAGCATCTTTGAGTAGAAAAATCATGTAAATAGTAACTTATGCTTTCTTAAATATAGCTTTGAGTCCAAGTATTCTTTTTCTGTTTATGCAAATGCCGAGTGTATATTAAATTATGAAAACAAAATATAGCTCTGAAGTGTATGTTTAGGTGTTTTCCTCCCGAAGTGACCACTACAATGCCTTTCTTAAAGCCAGGGCTGTGCCATGCTGCAGTTGTTTTGTGACCTGCTGTAATGTGGAAAAGTCAAATACTGAATTTTTTTCTCAACAGAAAATTTTTAAAGCTGGAGATACTAACCAGGACGGACAGCTAGATTTCGAAGAGTTTATGCAGTATCTTAAAGATCATGAGAAAAAGATGAAACTGGCATTTAAGAGCCTGGACAAAAACAATGATGGTATGCCTTGCTTTCCTTTCTGTTCAAACATTGTTTGAAGAAGCTGTGCATTACAGGTTATATTTGAGACAAGGTGTGAATATGGAACCCCTACTTTTTTTCCTTTATAGGATCAAAATTATTGCTTACTACAGATTGAAATAGTACATTATTATATTCTTTTTTTAATTATCTTCCAGGTCCCTTGATCTAGGGACTCTTTGTTCCCCAGATGGAGAAACTATAAGGAGTTTTCTAAGTATCTATCAAAGATAAAAATAGGTTTTAACTTACTGAATGTTTGTATCTTGTTTGGTTGCATGACTTTAACATACTTACCTTTGCTCAGTCCTTGTAGACAATCAAAATATCATCTGATTTTAATTTATCTTTCTTCTTATGTAGGTGTTACAGTAGAACCTAGTGAGCTCCAAGGTGCTAAGTGTATTAAGCTCTGTGTTTTAAATATGTATGATCTTTGTATTAATGTTTCAAGGAAAAATTGAAGCATCAGAAGTTGTCCAGTCCCTCAAGATACTGGGTATAAGCATTTCAGAAAAACAGGCAGAAAAGATCCTGCAAAGGTCAGGAATTATTATTACTTACAGTATTTTAAGATTATTTGTATTGTTAATATTTTTGTAATTCAGAGAACAGGATAAAAGGAATTATAATTTTGAAAGGTGTTGGTATCTTCAGTGGTGCCTTTATAGGAATTCTCACTTATTTCACCTGTACTTGGGTGATAGTAAATCTAGTCACTATTTGAGCATCTGATTCTGAGAGGAGAATGTAATCTCATTTCTTTGTAAATGTTGTTGATAGAATGAAGTGCTGTATTATGTTTTTAAATGGAATATGCCAGATGCACTTGGGTAAGAAAAGCATTGTGTTGAAAGGCCATGGCTGATTCAGTTGTCACTAATGTGATGGTGGGGGTGGGCACAAAAAAAAGGCAACAAAACCCCATCCTTGCTACTGTTTCCTTACATAGTTTTGTTCAATTTCTTTCCAGTATTGATGCTGATGGAACAATGACAGTAGACTGGAATGAGTGGAGAGATCATTTCATGTTTAACCCAGCTACGGACATTGAGGAAATAATTCGATATTGGAAACATTCCACTGTAAGTTCAACTTCTCTTTTAACTTAGTGCAGCTCTTAAGTTCATCTCTGCTGGATAATTTGCAATACTGAGTATAACAGCTTCATGTTTGTTATCTTTCAAACATACCTGTATTTAAGACTGGTTTTTTTTTCCTTTTCATTTTGCTCTTCCATTTACGGGCAGGGTAGTGTCATGTGAGTTTCTTGTGAACCAAGAACTTCATCTAAACTCTGCCAATGTGTATCAGTAATTCTTAGGAAGGAATCCTTTTCTTCCTTTGGAGATATTCCACAGAAAGATATTAACCACAATATTTTTTTTCTCACATTACAGTACAGTCTTAGGTTTAGTGCTTTTGATGTATCAAAACAAACTATAAAAACATGTTAACTTTCTCTTATGTTTATATTAGTTCAGTATTTGTCTTTGTAGGCTATATAGCAATAGACTATCCACTTGCAGATAAATTTTTGAAGTTACTATTGAGCAGAGCTTTTGCCACCTCAGTGACTGACTTTTAGGAACAAATAATAAGGTAAGTGAATGAGTATTAATCCTGTAGGTTATTGGAGTAATCCATAAAGTTAGGTAAAGACAGATTTCCTTCAATATCCTGAGACCATTTATCTCAAGGGCATAGTCAGCATTTCCATAACAAAAAATAGTTTGAGATTGGAAAGCTTTGAGTGTTTCACAGTCTACTGCCTCAGTTCAGAAATGCTTGCCAAATGGGAGTTAGGTCCCTGTTTGCTGAAGAAAACACTTGAAGCACTGCAATGAGATCATATAGTCCTGGTCCCAGCTTACTTAGTGGAAAAAACCTACTTTGCTTTACTAAAATGCTTCATATTACTATTACTAAACATAAGATTTGTATGTTGGTTTTTTTAAATTATAGAATGTCATTAGTTACCCCTAAGAAGTAATTTCAGAAGTCTCTTGTGATCTTCCAGTGTTGCAGTCAGCTGATGACTCAGTTATCACAGCAAGCAAAATCCAGCTATATGGCACCACAGCTGGTGTTTCAGATAAGAGCAGATGTGAGACCTCCCATGGCTGGCTGGCTCTTCCAATTCTGCTTTTATTGTAAAATTTTAATTGCAGTCAGACTCTACCAAGCAGATAGCTGCATTGGCATAAAACTATTATGAGTTGGTAGCTGTGGCCTTTCTGCTATACACACTCTCAAATTTAGTTGTTGGGTGTTTTTTTTGTTGTGTTTAGGGATTGGTGGTAGACACAAGGTTTAAACTCTGGTAGGTATGCATAATATCTCTAAGAATGTCAAATTTATATTGTGAGATTTGACTATCTTTTGATGATTCCATGTAGCTGAGCAACTGATGACACATTACTTGGAAATGAATAATGTCAGAAAGATGAAATGGTGTTCCAATTAATCTGTTCTGTGTTCAATATCCAGAATAGCTGGTACATATCCTGTTTGTCCAGTGGCTCTGTTTATAATCTACATTCTCCAATTCTGTGTTCCAAATGACCAAGACAGTATTCTCCCTACTTAACAGATAGGGAGCACAGTAGAAATTAGGGACATAGTGTCTACAATTAAAATCAACAGTAGTTAGAAAAAAGTTGATGGTCAGTGCTTACCAGTTGTAAAAAAATATTGCTTCTTTCTGGGTTTAATTTATGTATAATATCAACTTTGCATTATCTAAAGTGTATTTTTTTTTTTCATATTAGGGTTACTAATTACAAGAAGAGCAGAGACTGTTTAGGTTAGATGTTAGATTCCATAGTTTCTTATTTTAGACAGCTTTATCACTAAAGCCTATCAAATTGAATGATAATGCAAACATGCACCTCTTAATGAAATTTCTAACTCCTGTAGCTGAAAAAAATCATTAACATGTCTTTCAGTGTAACTGAAAAGATACAAAGTATTAGTCAAACTTGTCATTTTGTAAGATATATCTGGTAACAGGGCAGTTACCAAAGATAGAATATTCCAACATATCGGCTATAAAAATGCTACTTTAAGATGTTGGATGGGGGAAGGGGAAATCCCACATATGTGTGAATAAATTACCATGAGAGAGCAATCTTTTGTTAGCATCCTTAGGAGATTACCAAACTAATCCGAGAGGGCTGTCCGGTGAAAGGTTAGCTGCAACATATAAGCATTTGAGCTGTAGTGCTGACTGTAAAGGTTTGCTGATCATGACAGGATGTCTTTGTTGGGACCATTTGCAAGGCAGAAATTTGTCATAATTTTTAACGATGATGGTGCAGTCTTTGAAATGGTGTGTCTGTCGTGTTATTGCTTAATATCTGTAGAAGTCATTTATAGTTCATTGAATAGCAGTAGCTATGTATAGTAAGTTAATTATAGAATGTGAATGAGATATTTTATTTTTAACAAGCATTTTATTTACAAATTCTTAGGTGGCAGGTTAATTTGGAATTAGAGCTGTTGATATAATTGAGATGATGGAATGAGAGAGTTGTTGGTACCTTTCTGCTTTGGATTCTAATAGGTGCTGGACATAGGAGATAGTTTGACTGTTCCAGATGAGTTCACAGAGGAAGAGAAAAAAACGGGACAGTGGTGGAAGCAGCTGCTGGCAGGAGGAGTGGCTGGTGCTGTCTCTCGAACAGGTACAGCACCGTTAGATCGCCTTAAAGTGATGATGCAGGTAGGTACAATGGTGAAGAACTTTTTAGTTTCCAGTGTATCACTTCGGTTTTCAGACAGCGGTTAAGGAAGATTAAAGACCAAATACAGTACCTAAATTCTGGAGGTCTAGTTAGGTTTTGACAGTTTCCATATTTTGTGTTCATAAAAATGGTATTTTCCATAGTCACATTGACAAAAACGTAAACAAAATATTATAGTACTTGTGCCACTAAAGTAAGACTTTTTCAATAGTTGATGTGTTTTTTGCTAGTTGATATCCTCTGAATATCAAATTGCTTAAATTTGAGTTTTGCAGTCTAATCAGAGCATTGTTCTTTGGTTTTTTGTTCTTGTTGTTCTGTTTTGGTTTCTTAGGTTCATGGTTCAAAATCAAACAAGATGAATATAGCCAGTGGTTTTAAGCAAATGTTGAAAGAAGGTGGTGTCCGATCCCTTTGGAGGGGAAATGGTGTAAATGTTGTGAAAATAGCTCCTGAAACAGCTATTAAGTTCTGGGCTTATGAACAGGTAGGATGATAAATTGGGAATTAAAATAATGGTAAATCAAATTCTGTATTGCTCTCATTGTTCATTATTTGCACTGTTGTACTATATAGGAGTTCTTAGTGTTCTGGGGTTGTTTGTCACAGTAGTTTAGAGTGACTCTCAGTTTTAAAATAGTGTTATTTATCCTGTTAATAGAATACTTGGTATTAGGCAGATGTTGATATTTTATTATAAGAAATGTAAATAAACTAAATCTGTCATATACTGTAAACTGTCCTCCAGTCCGCATAGCTTTATACGGACTACTGCATTAATATCTTGTTTGTTGCTTTGAAGTGACAACAACTAAAAACTTAGCACATTATGCTAGCTGAACTTACATGGGATTCTTTTTAAGTCAAATATGATGGTGCTATGTAAGATACCCTCATCCTGGATTTCAGAGTTATATTTACCTCTGAATCAGCTTTAAGCATCATGTTAAGGCCTAATCCTCCTTTGGAAAATGAACTCCTGTTCTGGTGTAGTTAAAGGATCTTTATTTTTTCTCTGTGGAGCTTGCAAGTGTCTGAGGTAAGACTAAATGAACATACTGCACATCTCTGTACGGCTGTGAAATAAAACAACAAATGGCCAAGTAAACCTTGGGTTTATCACACAACTGAATGGCAGATTTTGATGCCATAGAGTACACTTGAGCACATTATTCCTTGCTCTGCCTTTTGGGAGCTGATGGCTCATTCTTGCATGATGGTGTCTCTGTCTTGAACAAAATGGAACATACAGCTCCCAGAATGTGTCTGGGAATGTGGTAGCTGGTCTTTCATTCTTTTGAGAACTGGATCTGCAGGGCAGTCAGATTTCTTTTTTGTTGTCTGGGGGCCCTAGTGTGGGTACCCTTGTGTTGTCTCTTTGTAGAATACTTGACAGTACTGTGGGTGGCTGAGGTGTTTAATGTAAAGGATTCTTGCAGTGTGGTATATTTTTTTTTTTTTTTTGTTTTTGTGTATTCTTGAGAATCTTTGTCCAGAGTTGCAGTGAGTGTAGTGCTACATTGGTTGGGTTAGTAACTGTAACTTGAAATACAGGGAAAATTAAGTACAGCTTGAAAAGACATTTTGTACTGTACTCCTGCCTCTCATAGTAACTCTTGCCTCTCCTAAAAAGCATGTGATGTTTATTTAATGTGTTTTAACTATGCAGTATAAGAAGATACTCACTAAGGATGATGGAAAGTTAGGCACTGTTGAAAGATTTGTATCTGGCTCTTTGGCTGGAGCAACAGCACAAACTTCAATTTATCCCATGGAGGTACGTAACAGAGGCTGCTGCCCTTGGAGACTCTGCCAAATGTCTGGTTCATTTCCAAAGTAAAATCCATTTTGCTCTTGCAAGTATCATAGGAATTCCTCTATATTCTTACATTCTAATGTATTTTTACTTTGGACTTCTTTTCAGAATTTCAGTACTAGACACTTTAAAATATGCTGTGTGCTAATTCATACTTGTCATTTTTCTATATATTTGGCCGTGTAAAATTGTCTAAAGCAATGTTTAAATAAAACCTAGTTCAGGCGAGAAATAATGCACTTAAAATTGAGTACATATTAAAGTATTTCTAAATTGGGCCTAAATATTTTCCTACTATATGTAAGAAAGGAATGTTCTTGTCTGTAAGCAGAACTTAGGAAGTTCTGTTGCATTACGTCTGGGAGCTGAGTCAGATTAGGAGCTCTGTGTGCAGGGAGAATACAACAGCTACAGTAAGGCTGTGAATTACTCTACAGCTACTAAGGCTAGGTGTATTAACTGCCCTTTTGCTCTGTAGGATGTATTTGTATGTGGTACTACACATGTTGCAATTCAACAAGGGTTAATATATTAACTGCTTTAGGGTAGCTATTTCACATCCTGCTATTTTAAATAGAAGTAGGATGTACTTCCTTTACTGATGGTTCTCAGAACACTTATCTTGTGCAAATAACTGGAATGCATGTTGGATTAAACCTATACCAATATCAAGATGTGGAATTAATAGAAAATGAAACCTAAATACCTTTTCCATGGGAAGTGGTGTCAGTAGGAATAGAACTTAGCTGTTTCATTGCTGATGGTGAGAATGATCTTGCTTTAAATAGCATCCTTGCTGTTAGAGCCACTGCATGACAGCTCGCCTGGGTACAGAGATGGGTTGAGTTACAGAATAAATGAAATGTTATGTAGATCATCTGGATTATGCTGATAAATGGAGACAGGTGAACTATTCTACAATAAGATGATCTGATCTTTCCAACAAAGGTATAATACTGTCCCAGAGGTATTTTTTAGGGTGTTACTAAGTAAAAAAGCAAAGTGCCAGGAAGCTCCTGAGGAAGCTTCAGTCTTATGAGGTTTTAAAGTAGGCCAAATTCTTGCTCGACAAATTCCCTCTGGTTTCTTTTGCATATTGTTACTAATTTCTTTGTCCTAAGATGCTGTATAGACTTCCTTGAATTATTAATCAGATGCTGGGTTTCAGTAATGAGATGCAATCTTTATATCCCTTAACTACCTCTCAAAAATGTCGTGCTTTTTGAAAGATTATTTTCTTATGCTTTGCTGTTCCCAGATCAGAAGCGTGTTCTGCTAGTATGTTAATGCTCTCATGCTAGTGCTTCTATTCAGTATTGCCCACACTGTTGCCTTCAAGCTGATGAAAGACCTGTTTATTTTAACCAAGAAAAGAAAGCTAAAATGCAATTTAGAAAGGATAATAATGTGCAAGATTAGCATATGGTAGCGTGTGTGCTACTCTGCGCTAATGGTAATACCCGAAGAAGCCTATTGCTAACAAAGCCTTAACAGTAATCATCACAAAGGAGACATGAAGTACCAAAGTGCAAAGCAGTTCCAGACAGTTGCATGAGTGGAGAGATACTGAGTTTTCCTGTACTTAATAAATTACGTTAGTAAATAGGTCTGTGAATAAGGATACTATTTTTTCCCTTTAGGTTTTAAAGACCAGACTGGCTGTGGGTAAAACAGGACAATATTCTGGGATGTTTGACTGTGCTAAGAAGATCTTAAAAAGAGAAGGTGTAAAGGCCTTCTACAAAGGCTATATTCCTAATATTCTGGGTATAATTCCTTACGCTGGCATTGACCTTGCTGTTTATGAGGTGAGTTTAGATCACTGAATTCATGTAGCTTTCAGTAGTTAATTTACAAGAGGGTAAATATTATTTAGAATACCTGTATCAGTAGATTTGTAATATGCTTGTAGTATTACACTTGCCTTCAATTTAAAATAGATAAATGAAAATTTCCATTAGTCTTACTAGACTTCAACACTTTTCTGTATTTGCCACTCCTGGAGCAGTGCCTGTGCTGATGCGCCCTTACGTGCAACAGTACCAAACAAGGTATCTGCTCAGAGGCAGAGTTCTCTAGACCTGGGCAATACAGCATGCTTGCCTACTTAACTAACCCTGTTGAACTGGAACATACACCTTCTGCAGTAAATATGGGCCTTAAAAACCTGATAGGATATTCATGTTTTGTTACCCATTCTGCATTATTATACTTAATACGTACTTTTTTTTTGACACTTTCTCTGATTTATAATTAGACTCTAGTAACCTGAATTCCTTGTGTCTGTGCACATCACCAGAATTTTGTGGCTGATGTAGCTGTAAGGAGTTTGAAACACCACTCTCTTCCCTTTTGAAAGGAACTAGCACCCTTTACATTCATCAGCAACAATTAAAAAGTTTTATCTACCTTAGGTGCTTCAAAGTGCGTGAAGTAACTGAGATGCACAGACTAAGTTCTTTTTCTAGCTTAGACAGATCTTTTTTGTGACACTGCAGTAGTAATTGGCAGAGTTACTTGAGCAAACAGTTTTCCAAGCAGTGTGGAAGTTCTTCTCTACAGTTTGCATCCTTGCTTCGGCATGGGATGATGTGCACAGTTACGCAAGATTTTGTTGCACCCTGTGGGGTGCTGAGGTGTTTCCTTCCTCATCCCCCCAAAATATTAACAAGTCTAGAACATGAGCACTGTTCCTGCTGCTGGATCTTTTAAGGGTTTGTGTTCTAGGCACTAACTACTGTAGTCTGCTTTAAGTCCTTACCCGAGTGCTAAGGTGTTTCTGTGCACTTTAAAAGTAATCATGCAGGACTCAGGTAGTGAAAGTGTTGCTTTTCAGTACTGGGCCCATAAGATTTGTTATGAATAAAGACACATTTTTCACTGTTTTGAATGTAGATCTCTTGTCTTATTATTTAATTCTATGTCTCGGCAGCTCTTAAAGAGTACGTGGCTAGAACATTATGCATCAAGCTCTGCTAACCCAGGTGTTTTTGTACTGTTGGGATGTGGTACTGCTTCCAGCACATGTGGGCAGTTAGCCAGTTACCCTCTTGCTCTTATCAGAACACGGATGCAGGCTCAAGGTGAGTCCTGAGATATGGAAAATGTTTCTGTGTGGTCATGTGAAAGTTGTATCAGTTGGGATAGCTGTAGCAGAGACCCAGGAATTAAAAATACCCCGACGTGGGAAGTCAGTGGCTTATCTGGAAAACTCTTCTGAACGTTGGTCATTTCTCCCCGTTACCTCCAACATCTTCATCACACTCAAATGAAAAGTAACATTTCGGGCACTAGTGCTCTAAGAGCCACATTCTACTCATGATGACCAGGCATAGAGCTCCTGTAATAGATTGGGAGCACTTTCTAAAATTTAGAACGTTTCCCACATTTTACAGGTAAAATGAAAAGGGCTTGCATCATCCTGTGAAGGCAGACACAGAGTTTTTCTGCTGTCTGCAGGACACTTCATAAAGACAGTTTCATACCTGAGATTTTTGCTTGACAGGTTTGTGCACAGACTGAAGGATAGGAACCTAGATTTTCAAAGGAATGTAGGTGGATAATGCTTTTCAGAGGGATTTAGACACATGGATATCTCAAATGTCTGGGCTTAAAGAGATCTCTCCTTAAGGACTCTAGTTGTAATCAGTGGTCCTTGAGGTGATAGTAGGCTCACCATGCATGTGTTTAATACTTGCATGAGAATTTTAATATCTCCAGAACTGGTTAACACATTCTCTTTTTGTTCTAGCCTCAGTAGAAGGAGCTCCACAGCTGAACATGGTTGGCCTCTTTCAAAGGATTATTGCTACAGAGGGAATCCGAGGACTTTACAGGGGCATAGCCCCTAATTTTATGAAGGTGCTTCCAGCTGTCAGCATCAGCTATGTTGTATATGAAAAAATGAAGCAGAATTTGGGAATAGCATGAAATGAAGGAAAAAGGTGAGATGTGTCTCATGTTGCTCGAAACAGCAGAACAAAAATCATTTCTCAAGTGATCTGCTCTCACAATTAGAGACGGATCTTTGTGGAGAGATGCTGCAACTTCTGTTTTTGCCCTAAAGTGGGAAGAAACTTTTTTAAATTCTAGTTCACCATTTCTAAACAGATACTGATATTGCACTTTAAAATATCACTGATTTTAAAGAAAAATCAAGAGACTTAATTGTTAAATCAGCAATATGCGTGTACTTTCAGGAAATTGTGTATATTTTGCTCATTGGCTTTTTTATTTGTCTTCTCTAAACTTGTATTTGGCTTGGATCAAACCAAAGGTAGGAGAAGTTTGTACTGCCTTGATACTGAATATATGAAAGTGACTTTTTGTTTTGTTATGCTGCCTATACCCAAGCAATTCACATGCAACTTTTTGCACACCTAGAAGTAAGCAGTTACTATTGCTGTTTTTCAAGACTGAAGTTCATGGGAAGTAGGATCTTGGATACAGGCAAGGATGGAGTAACACATTAAACTATAGCCTATCACCTTTATCTTCAGGCTAACAATTTTATTTCCTTTTTTCTTTTTCCTTACTTAAAGAATAAGAGCCTGAGAAACTGCTGTTGCATTGTATCAGAATACCTCAAATGGACTTTACATGGTACTTTTGTAGTATAATCAATGACATTTGTAACTTGCTTTGGTGGACTTGCTTTTCATTGCACTTCTAAATGTTGGCACCATTAACCGTGACAAGCTTTGGTTACAGCTGCATGTTTTATAGGATCACAATGCACAGGAACAGAAAAAGCTTGGTTGCTAGATCCATTCCATAGGAGTAAAAGTTGCCATTTAAAAATGGAGGAATCCAGTATTAAGCTGATAGTGGTTGTAAAACAGCCAATTGTGGAGCTTATCATAGTTGCCTTGGGGAGAGAAATGCTGTTCATTTTGGACTCTCCATTCTTTCCCTTACTCAGAGGGCTACAGTCTGCTATATGCTTGCAGCCAATAGAGGATTGCGTAATTATGTAAGGGTTTTACAGGTTTGTCACGCAAGATAAATCCTCTTCCTCTCAGTCTTCTGTGCACAGGTTCTGTGTGTGAAATTCAGATAGTAGAAAATTGAAGCATTTTGTCCAAGTGACCCATTGGGACTGCTGACCTCAGGTGCCCATCAGATTGATGTGAATGAAGCAAGCACAGGATCTGCCCAGAAACTTGACAGTGCTTGGGAAATAGCCACTTCTCAAAAAACAAAGCAGCACTTCCGCAATGCAGAAAGTTAGGTGCTTTCATGTACAAGTACTTCCAAAGTGGCTTCCTTTTGTGTGTGTGGGGGGGTTGTGTGTGGAGTGAGGGATGCTGCATTTCAGTTGCCCTCAGGCCTGAACACTGAACTAGAGTAACAGTTATTGCTGAACTCATTTGTTGCTTTTTCTGCTTTCTGCAATGTGCGGTGTCTTAATCTTTGTCAATTCGAGATTAGACGTACCTTGACCTTCTCAACGCGACAGCTCTTAGACCACTGTCTGAAATTGGATTACTGATTG
>JANVCC010000034.1:11012169-11223121 GCA_025345505.1 Todiramphus chloris collaris
TTTTTTTTTTTTTAAACAAATAAGCAAGCAAACATGAATAACTGCCTGAACCTCCCTTGTTCCACGTACTATTTAACCCATAGTGCTTCCTTGGCTGGTGTTTATTCTCCACGAACTGGTGTATAAGAATGCCATACAATTTATATGGTGAAATATTGTTTTATCAGACTTCAGAAAATGGCAGCTTTAGCTGTGTCTTTTGGCCTTCCCTTCAGGGAAACCTTGGACTTTGCACTTTTTTAAAAAACAAAAAGTCATTCTATCCAAATCATCCATATGTACAATGCCTTTGATCTGAATGTTTCTTGGTTTTGCCAATGTTTTTGTATCTTTGTGGGATTTGTGAGATCAGTTCCCAATCGTTTTGTTTGACTGTGACCAATGAGCAAATGTATTGCGTGCTTGTGATGCGAAGATGACTTTAGCAATGTCTATCTTCTAGACTTGCTTCATTGTGTTTATAGTGTGCAAGTGCCATTACGAGTACTGAAAATTATGGTGATGATGTTTTAAAATGTTGAAAAGATGAGGTCTTTCAAATTTAATTTTTCATTATGTGCCTTTATGAATTGTGTGTACTTTCTCTTAAGTGTATATTTACCTTTTTAGCTCTATAAAACTACCAGTTTCTAATAAACATTTGTTTCCTTATCTGTCTGGAGTGTGTTGATGTTTTGGTTTTTTTCCATGGCCTGATAGATAACACTTTATTATCTGCACTGTGTGCATAATATTCAATATCAAAAATGAAGGTAATTATCTAAAAATAAGTTTGGGATTACCCTATGCCCTGCTGTTACATTGGTATTCGAAAACTTAATTTGGGATTAGTCGACTGTGATGATGTTTGAAACTCTAGTGTTCTCATTGCTTAATGGAAGATCACAATGTTTAGTATTTTTGCTTGTTCATTGAATAGTATTACACCATGATTTGCTTCTGTGTATGCTGTGTGACAGAGCTCTTGGTAATCAAGACAAACATACTTGCTTGTGTATTTAATGTTTAGCTTTCTTTTATGTTAATCTGACTTGTAGTCAAAGGATCAATATGAAATCTTTTCAATGTAATTGGCTAAATTTACTCTGCATGGCTGTCCTATTAAAAACATTCTCAATAGCCAGCTTTGGCAACTCTCTGAGAGTTTTTCACAGCTATCCTTCAAATGTTAAAGATAATTGTAAACAAACTGGGGAGACTTCTTGTCTCTGATTCCTGCAAATACACTTCTTGTAACATACAGTTTAAAAGTTCCCTTTTAAGTAAGGGGAAGAGGTAGATGCTTAGTGTGTGATTCTTGACTAAATGAACAATCTGACATTCAGCTCTACTTGAAGAGAGGATGCTTTTAACTGGAAATTCTTTGCAGTTGGAAAGACTGGGCTGTGAATGATCTGTCACGGTGAGCAAATGATAAGGTGTGCTCTCGAAGATGTCCGAGTTAGATGGCTCACCTCCTCCAAAAAGAAAATCTAAACCGCTATAAAATTCAGCACAGGTATTTAAAATATTACTTTCAAGTTAGCCTGTTGAGGAAAGTGAATTCTGTAGTCTTTTTATCAAAGACTGGTTCTGGTAAGATGCTTTTTTGATGGGGCATTACACAGGCAGCATGTATCATGTTTGGCTTTTGAAACAGCTCAGATCTGTGATGCATTTAGTACTATTATTTCTAACTGTTTGCAACTGTGTGCAGCTTGTGTTAAACTGAGACTGCAAAGACACATGGACAAGTGCTCTGTTCAAGACAGCGTAATTCTCTCCCTTCAGGTTTTGAAGTTTTGTGTGTGTTGGCCAAGGGAAATTGAATGCTAAGCAAGTATCTCAACTGTTTCTTCAAGCTTGTTCCTTTGGTTTTTAGTGCATTCCACCAATGTGTTTTTCTAATCTGCTGAAATACTGTGCTTCTGTAATGCATTCGGAGTTCTGAAATTAGCTGTGACAGATCTGTAGGTTGCTGCCTACTTTTGTCCCTTGTCTTCAAAGGTTTTCTCTGAAGCTTGCGAAATTCTGCAGTCCATAAAAATCTTCCATGTTGCAGAGTCTCCTTCTCTAGTGATTTTGAAGACCTTCCTGGATCTCACAGAATCAGAGTTACTGAGGCTGGAGAAGACTTCTGAGATCACCAAGTCCAGCCTATGACCCACTACTGCCACACTGGATGTGGCACTTAGTGCCATGGTCTAGCCAGTCTTTCTTTAAACACCTCCAGGGACTGTGACTCCACCACCTCCCTGGGCAGTCCATTCCAAAGTCTGATCACTCTGTCAGGAAGTGTTTCCTAATACCCAACCTAAACCTGCCCTGGCACAGCTTCAGGCCATGCCCTCTCATCCTGTCACTGGTTGCCTGGAAGAAGAGCCTGACCCCCACCTGGCTACACCCTCCCTTCAGGTAGTTGTAGAGAGCGACAAGGTCCCCCCTGAGTCTCCTCCAGGCTAAACAATCCCAGCTCCTCAGCCTCTCCTCATAAGACTTTCCTTCTAATCCCTTCACCATCCTCGTTGCTCTTCTCTGGACCTGCTCCCGCACCTCAATATCTGTCTTGAAGTGCGGGGCCCAGAACTGTGCACAGTACTCAAGGTGAGGCCTCACCAGTGCTGAGTACACGGGAAGAACCACATCCCTAGTCCTGCTGGCCACACTATTCCTGATACAAGCCAGGATGCCACTGGCCCTCTGGGCCACCGGAACACACATCTGTTCCTGGGTGTTCCTGTGCTGGCAGGGTGCTTGGACTCGATGATCTCCAGAGGTCCCTTCCAACCCCTACCCTTCTATGATTCCTCTATATCTTATCTTTTGCTAGTTAGTTAGTATTTTTCAAAATGTATGCAAAGATGGTGCCTGTACATGCTATGGAAAATGTTGCCATACAATTTGCTATTCCTTCTTTAGTTAAAGAAACTGAGTCTTGAAGAGGATGTAAATCATGTGTCATCAGTAAGTTAGTAAGAAGTTCAGGAATTGTGCATCCATACCCAGACTGATCCTTATCAACTCTTAGCTTTTTCTGGTGTTTTCCTTGAGCAAATGATCTTTCCTGTGCATATAGGTTTATAAGTAAGAGGACCAGAAGGGAAAGGAAAAGCTTGTTTACCATTGAAGACGTACATGGGGCATGACTGCTATTGAGTAGCATTAAGGCTAGAAAACACTGCAGAAATGGCTTGGAATTTAAAATAAGGCTGTCAACATCTGTCTCTTGACTGTGATGGGCTTCCTGGCAGGATGTGCCTGCTGCAGCAGTGACGTTCCTCACAATGGCCCAGGCCCTGGCTGTCCTGCACCCTTGGTAGTGGGAATGCCATGGTGAGCACTCCACTGCAACCCAGGTGGCAGCTTTCCCTTCTGCACAAGAACTCTGGGTGCTGCACTGCCCAGGCGAGGCTGGGGGGGGCACCTGCCTGATGCCCAAATTAACTCTGAGGCCTAGGTGGAGATCACTTCTGTTACTGTCTCATTTCAAACCCCTGAGCTTAGCTGTGCTTGTGGGTATGCAGCAGACTGTATTGGCATCTTTTCATTCCCTTCTAACATTTGAAGGTTAAAGGAAGTATGGCAAGAAGTGTGTTGCAGTAGGTGATGCTGTCACACGTAAACTACTAAAATATGAAGGATTTCTTAACCTTCAGGCTATTTGCTGTGTAAGGAAGTGTGGTTTTTAAATGCTTCCCCTTCTGATGTCTGAGTGGTCTTGGGGACAGCTTTTAAGGCTTACAATAAAATGAGATCCTGATCTAAACTCTGTGTCGCAGAGAATGTATTTGATGAGAACTGGATATTCATCACAGCCATTTTTGGAACATCGGCAATCTTGCTGTGTGAATTATGTCTAGATTTGAAGCCCTCCCTGTGTCTGAAAATATGTACAAATTTTTTTCTTTTGTCAATATTTGTGCAATGGAGGGTAAAAATTACTTGTATTTTGACAACTAAATTAATGAGTAATGTGCACCTAAGCTCATAGACTTTTGAATCTATTTTGCTAAAGGGTTAACAAAGGAGTCTAGCCATGTACTTGCTGTATAGGTGTATACACATATACATATTCACATACCTACAGCTATATGCAAAACATCCTCTGCACCAAGTTTGTGCACCTCTTTTTGTGCAGTAGCTGGAGCAGCTTCCAAAATGGCCTGGTAATTGAACACTCTTGACACAGTGAAACTGCTGTCCCTGCAAACCTTTCCTCTACAAGCTGGGAGGGTGAGATGGAGTCGCTGTCAAGAGGTTTCTTAAATACCGTGTCAGTACTCAGACTAAAGTCTAGGATGTTTTTGTGCCCTCTGGGCTCATGTATCTGGTATCCATCCTGAAAGGTAGGAGTACGGCAGATGAACTTTGGAATGGGTGGCTGCTCCTGCTGTTCTAAATGATGCCTTTTGCTTACATATTTGACCTGGAGCTCAGCTCTTGGTAAAGCACTGATATGGAAGCGCTGTGTCTCTGAAGCAAATGCTGGATTTCAAGTGTTACTAGCTTGTGTTGTGCATGAACTTGTCTCTCCCTTAACAGCCCTTCTTCTGTCTTGGCCGTGTTTGGTGGAAGTGTTGAGATGTGGACTGAATTCGGGCAGTGCCATCTACTGTCGTGTTGTAGTACTGCTTTGTAAAGGGGAATGGCCTTTCCAGACTGAACATTTGAGTTTGTTCCTTGGAGTTACATTTGCAGTAAAGGAAAAACAGTTTATAACAGTGCAGGATAAACCCATCTGAGCCATACTTAGTGGTGACTGTGGAGATGTGATCCAACACTGTGTGTGGGAGCAGTGCACTTGGGTGTGAATTAAGAAAAGCAAGAATTGTCAGCTCTGCTTTGAGTAAGATATTGAAAGAATGCATACCGCCTATCAGTGGACATGGCTATTTTTACTTTTAATGCAAACCATTTAAAATAGAAGATAGAGTCTCTAATTTTTGGGGTTTTTTTGCTTTCATAAAATGATTTCTGAGTGTCAACATGCTTTAGTTTCTCAGTAAGATAGGCTAGCATGGAGGATAAAGGCCCTTTAACCATTCTTACCAGCATATTACTGAAAAATGGTTGGTATGAAACTTACCTGATTTTTCTTTTTGAGTAGTAAAAATGCTATTCTGTATTTCAGACTCCTTAACAAATACCCTTCTGTTTACCCTACAACCTAACTGTGTGTTTGACACACCTCCATGCTCTTTATCTTCCAACCCAATCTAATACTCTAAGCCTGTTTTGTTGTAGGAGTTAGGTTTGTGCTTTTCCTGCTGTGGAACAAAATACACCTTCATCAGTAGGTTGGAGGATATTGGACAAGTTAGTGATCATCCTGATGAGTTTCACCTACCCCTGGAACAGGCTGTGTCCTGGAGGCCACGTTCCAGAGCAGAGTGAGCCTTGTCAAGTCCCTTGGGAGATCTGGAAGTTCAGTAGGTTGTTCATGTTTGTTTGTGGAACTCCATGGAAACAGTGTTTTGCAGGTACCATCAGTGACAGTTGGCCAGTTTGCACAGGCCCAGCTTTCTCTGAACACCTCAAATTTAGTAAAGATTTGTGATTAGCATCTCGACTTCCATGTTCAGTCCTTGGATTATTTCTTTGTTCTTTTCGGTATCCTACTTCAGTTACGTGGGGAAAGTAGAGATATGCTTCAGCAGGGTTTACGTAACACTTTGCTATGGGGACTACTGAAATGCTGTTACCACTAGCAAAGGAGCTCTAGCTCTGTAATGCCACATTCCTGCAGCCTTCCCATGCTTCACTATCCTGTGTGCTGCAAGCTGGTAAGGGGGTCATTTTGCTTTCCCTACTTCAATCCCTTAACTTGCTTGCTGTGTGGATACAACAGCCTCTGCCTCTTCCAGCTGTAACATTCATTGTGTTGATACTTCTTTCACTGCAGATTTCTGTATGTTTACATGGCTCTAGCGGGGCACCTACTAGGCTAATGTAGCCTCATCGATGTTCAAGTCATCATTCTTAGCTCATCTTCTATGGCCTCCTCTAGTGATTGCAGGCCAAATAGCTTCACTGGGTTACCACAGTGTGTGTGTTGTCTCTGTCAGGCTTCTTCCAGTGCAGAAATGCTAAGGAAACCTTTCAAATAGTTTGTGCCTAGCAATAGTTGACCAAAGAAGGTGTTCAGAGGACAGGTTACTGCAGTGATGGTTTAACAGGACTTGGTTTGCAAACAGCTTTTCTTAGTGATCTTGATGGTACAGATTAGTGTCTCAATCCTGGCAGTATCTCTGAAGCCATCCTTCTCTACAATAGATGCATATAAAAAGTGTCACCTTTGTCCTGTAAGAACTAAAGCTAGTAATTCATATTTTAGATGGGTCTCAGATGTAAAGGTTTCTACTGTCAGCTCAAAGGTTGCCTGCAGTATACAGGGAAGAGTTATGTTTCAGAATTCCTTTCCCAAGTTTGTTGCAAAATACATCCAATTAGTGAGAAATAAGCTAAGTTGTCCTTATGGAAGAGAGAATGAGATAAAACTGCAAATTTTGACGGTGTTGAGGAAGAATATAAAATTCTGACTCATCCATCACCACAGTTAGCTACTTCTGTAATGACCAAGATGAGGTTAGTCTTTATGGGTTAGGAAAAGGTTGTGCTATGTGGGTGGAAAACCCTGGGTTTCCCCAAACCTCCTTGACTTGCTCACACACAGCCTTCTGCCTCTGGGATGGCAGCAATAATGGGACCTCTGATTGTAACCCATGCTCATTAAAGTGTCTCTGCTAATAAATGAGTGACAGTGCACACTTCTGAGCCATCTGACGCATAAATGTTTAATTTTGCCTTTACCAGTCAGCCAGAGTTTGGTGGAAGATTTGTTTCTGTGCAGCAGAGAAAAAGATGCTAGTGCGGTGTTGCATTTCCCCATAGGGAATTGGAGCTGGAGTAGGAGCACTTTTGAATCAGTCACGACACTGCCATCCCCTTGAAGTTGCTTTGGCTCCGACATCAAATATGGCTCACTAGTCCCTTAAGGAGTATCTGGTTTTAGTTTGCTTCTCCAGTCTTCTGGGCTTTCTCTATCATAGAGAAAAAAGGGATAAAGAAGATGACTTATTCAGTATTCTCACTTGTTCTTCCAGACTTGTACTTAATGTCCATACCTTGCTGTGAGGCATTTGCTGGGCTGTGATCTAATGGCACTCACCATTTCCACAGTGTGACATTCTGATAGGAAACAGTGTGATCCTGTAGATAGGGGAGTCGGGCAGATGGGGGTTTTCGTCTTGGTTCTGCTGCTGCTCTTACGTACATCCTTTCTGAGCATCTCTGGCCCTTGTACTTTCTTTTCTGGTAGGTGGGAAGCTTTCTGGGTCTGCCACCATACGGTGATGGCTCGGTGTGTACCTCGGAGTTGCGCTATGATAAAAATAATATTCTGAATGAAAATTAAGACTTTGGCCTACAACAGCACTTTTTCAAGTAGCAAACGTTATCTGCAGAGAGTTTCTGTTGGGTCAAAGGGGAGGTAATACTATACTGTGAAAAGAAACCTGGTGGAAGCAGGAAAACAATCATATTAAAAAAAAAAAGTGGATTGCTAAAGTTGCCTGCTGAGATAAATTCTTATTAATCTTAAAGCTACTTTCATCTCTGAAGTTTGGTTTCCTGCTCGCTTGCTGTTTCTAGCCATTCATCGCAGTTCATTTTTAGCTGTCGGAGCAGTGTTCCCCCCTTTCTGTAGCAATCTGGAACCCTGCAAGAGTGCGTACACCGCTCTGCTCAGGCAGGGCCGAGAACCCAGCCAGCCACAGCTGCGAATTTTGCTTTTAAAGGAAAAGAGAAGCACGAAGCTACAAAGCCAAATTATTTAAAATATTCCGGCTGCTTATCTTCTGTCTCCTCTCCCCTAAGCACTGTCTGCCCGGGGAGGGTACACAGGGACGCAGAGGTGTTGTCGCACGGAGTTACCGATAGCCCTGTGCCCTTTTTACCCAGGGCTTGCTTTCCACCCCCGAGCCTCCCAGCCCTGAGGCGGCCGGGGGGCGCCGCCGGCAGCCGCTCCCTGGCTTTTTTGGCTCGCTTTGGGCTTGGGTTCTGCTCTGCTCGGGGCTGGGCAGGGCACGGCCGCCCGGGGCCCGCAGAGGGCGAGCGGGGGCTGCGCGGGAGCTGCGCGGCTGCGGGGAGGAGGCGCTGCGAGCCTTGCGGCCCCGGTTCTGCTCCCCGCCGGGAGAGGGAAGCGGGGGGCGGGAAGGCCCTGAGGGCGGGGGGGAGGACGAACCGGGGGAGGGTGCGAGGGGGGCGCGGGGGGGGGGGGGGGGCCAGCGGCTCCGGCCCCTGGGCTGGGAGCGTGCGGGGAGAGGCGGCGGGGCGGGGAGGAGGAGGGGAGGGTGTGAGGATGGGATCGAAGTGAGCAAATGAAATCTGAGGCTGAAGGTCAACTGGTTTTTTTAATTTTTTTTTTTTGCAGAGAGTGCAGAAACCCCCAAGGGGTTTCCATTGCTTGAGACACTAGTTAAAAATAGAATAAATCAAATCTATTGCCACATGTTTCACAGACAGTCCTTTCACTGCCACGGGGCACCTGGGACTGCAATAACCACACAGACAAACGGGTTTTAATTGTCTTTAGCAGTCATAGAGTCATGGAATCGTTTCAGTTGGAAAAGACCTTTAAGGCCATCGAGTCCAACTATTAGCAGGACATTGTATTTCATCCCCAGAATTTTTATTCTATTTAAATTTTCTGCTGGATTTTGAGCACCTGGGGTGCCTGAGCTACACAGGATAGAGCCTAAATGAAGGATGTAGGCAAATGTAAAGGCAGAAATAAGATTCCAGGCTGAAATCTGATATTCACGGCCAACCACAGTGGTATCTCATGAGAAAGTTTCAGCAAATTGATATTTCATTCTGGTTAGTCAAGTGTTAATATTAAAAAAAACCCCAAACCTATGTAAATTATTTTTAAATAATTCTGTTTGTTCTTTTTTTTTTTTTTAATTTCTCATTGTGCTATAAGAAATAAGTTCAATGCCACCTAAGATCGCAAAAGTTCTGGAAGTTTCCCAGGTGGTAGAGGTTGACTTTCATGTGGTTTCCTCCATGTGAAGATAGTAGCAGGGCTGCAGTTCGCCATGAAAGCTGTGTGGTAAGAAGCCAATGCTCTAGGCATCTCTATCCCCCGTAGCTGTTCTGTGGAACTATGAAACTTGTAATTGCAGGTTTTTTTGTTTAACTTTCAAGTATATCTGATTAATACTTAAAATATAAATACTTAAGGGACTTATAATGCAACTGTTGAGTATGAGCCTTACTTAAAAAGTGACCAAAACTCAACAAAAACCTTTCGGTGGTGCTCACGGGCTCATGCAGGTGAGAAGTTTACTCCAGTGGGTCTGTCTGGAAGTTGCTTTTCAGAAGCAGGAAAGTTACCTTTTGTGTTTTCTCTAAGCTTCAGTTTTGAAATTCTTAGTGTCTTGATGGTTTTCAGCTGCTTATATGAAATCCATTCAAGTTCTTCCTTAGGGAGAGGGTGTCACATGAAAAGCATTCCTCCATGCTCCAATCTACCCACAGGACTGCTGTCCCAGAGCCTCAGCGGGACACCAGGATGGGAATAGGGCACAAGCATGAGCTGCTCTTTACAGTCATCACTGTGTTCTCTAGTCTGAAGTTCAAGAACATCCTTAGAGGGTTCAGGTACACTTACGTCATGAGTAGCCAGCATGGGAATAAGAGTTAATAACCTGTGTTCTCAAAGCAGTTCATCCCCCATTGAAGAACTCTACACTAGGCAGCTGCCCTCTCTCCCGGTTTCTTGAGTCATACACGAAGTTGCTTGTATGGAATTGAAGTGTTCTGCTTGTATGTGGTATGTAACAGCCCGGGATCGGTGCATATTGTATGTATACAGTGATCAATCCGGTACAAAATAAAATAAAACTTTGTTAAGGGGATTTTACTTTTTGTCAGTTGTACTTTTAAAGCAGCTGATCTGCTAGAGAGCAAGGTGGGGGTTTTTTCCATTTTTGAGGGTTGCATATTTTGTTGCATCACCCTCTGATAACAGGATTAAGACATAAGCATAGTTCAGCTTCCAAGAGGTTTCAAGAGTTTAAATCAGTAATAAATATTTAATGGAATTGTCTTAAACTGACAAAGCAAGGAAATTTACAGTGTTCAAGATTAAATGCATAGCTCATTTTATGGAACCTCAGTTTGCAGTTGGGTATCAGTACTTAAGCATAAATAATAAAGTTTAAGGTCTTAAACTCCTAGTGGAAAAACTTGACATCTGGGATGGAGATGTAGAGAAAAGACAGAAAAACTTGGGATGTTTTGAATGAGACCGTATGCTTATTTTTTATATGTCTCTGTAGGCAATCTCCTTTAAAAAGTGCTCATTTAAGAGATAAAAAATGAACTTCTGCCAGCAGATATCAAAGCTGAGAGACTGGAGCAGCCTTTCTCTTGTATCTGTGTACACACAGATATTACAATAAATGTCTTTAGATTGCTTATCTCCTGATAATTTCTAATATCTGTTTTCCTAAGAACATGTCAGATGTTTTCCCTTTCTAGAGAAAAAGGCAATTTTCATTTACTGTGTTTTAAAACTTCCTAGGGACCTTTGGGAGAGGGGAGTGTGTTCAGCACCTTACTTGTCCTTCAGTAGGCACTGGCCATATGACACAACTTAGCCTACTAAAACTCCTTTTCTGTAGTGCCTGTGGTGTGCTCTGTCTGGGGACAAGTCCGTGGGCTGAGAAGTCCTTTCTTTACAGAATAGCTCTACTCAGACTGAGTCACTCTGGGGAGAGTCTGGATGACTTCTGCATGCATATTGGTTTTGTGTATGAAAAGTGCATTAATATTCCCTCAGGTGTTAATGAATTCATTTCTTAGTTATTGAGAACTTCAAGCAAAAAATCAGGAGGTTCTCAGTATTCAAATGTGCTCTTTACATCTAATTATTCAGTCACACTCCTTATAAGTGTCTGGCCAGAAAACCCTTTCTCCTTCCTTGCTATATGCCCACAACTTTACTGTACCTTTATGACAGGGAGAACGTTTTGCTTTTAGTTTTGCTCATCTGGATGTGGAGTATTCATCATATCTGTATCAAAATTCCTTTTGTCCAGTTCTTTTCACAATAATTAAGTTACTGGTTTCTAATTTGTAAGGGTTTACCAGCTCTAGTGGTGAGGTAAAGAAAAGCTTGAACAACCCCCATTTGCTCAGGCTTTCTTTGATAATTCCTTTCATCGGTAAAAGCAGAAGTCTATGACATTTACTGAGAAGTTTCTGAAATGGTAAAAATGGAGAATGAAGAATTAGAACAAAATGTTTCCCTAAAGACACTATTAACAAGCCTAAAGATTGGGAAGGATAAAGACACATGCAACTCTTCTGTGTGTTCATCACAGAATATGAGATGTTGTAGCATGAGGATCTGAGGAAAACAAGTGTCAATGAACAAGAATTTAATGCATGTTGGTGAAAAAAAGTAGATTAATTGCTTCTGGTTCTGATTTTCAGGTTGGCCTCCACAAAAGGAAGGCCACAGTAACATCTCAAATCATGTCATGAAAACAACTTTTCTCCTTTGTCAGTAACAATAGATAATATTATTTAATTGAAATAATTCCTGAAAACTCATTTTCTCTTCTAGTCTCCATGTTTGCTTTTGGAACTTCTTGGTGCTCAGACAGTGGAAATCAACATACTGATTCCATTAACAGCTTCCGTAATTTTTCTGCACAGAGTTGACTTTTTTTTGTCATAGATGGTGCAGGAAAATAAATGCTCAAATGTTGAACAAACCAGTTTTCACTGAAGGGAGTGACTAGCTTGAAAGCAATGCTGTTACTACCAGTTGGGGTGAGAAGGAACTTAATTTTTGCATAGTCCATATTTTCAGTCAAGCAACACTATAGTTTGACCTGCCTTTCCTACCTTAGAAAGGGAAATACAAAACAGTGTGGTCGCCTGCTATTACCTAGGAAATAGTAGATAATAAAATAATGTTGTAGCCATGTTACAATTTCAGAGAAGTAGAACTGAGTATCCTGTTCCTATTTGGAGCTTTACTTTTATTGCATCAATATTTAGTGACGGTGGTATGGATCACAAAATCTATTAACCTTCTGCACACCCAGCATACTCGTGCTAGCAGTGCGTCTGGGACTTCAAGGTAATTCTGGGCATAGTCGGCTTGCAGAGCACAAGTTTTGCAAAGTCCATAAACAAAACCACATTTACTATTTCTGCAGCAGATCTGTCATAATTTCAGTAGAAATTTCTGAATAATGCAAGGTAGCAGAATGTTTTAGATGGCAATTCCACCTTGCTTCTATCAGAGAAATTAAAGGTGAGAAGAAACCTGTAATCCAGTAGCTTAATTTAATGTGAACTATTTTTGAAACCGGATGGCAAGTCATAGATAATGGTGATCAATACAGTACTATTGATGGGAAAAAAGTATCCTCCAAAGCTCTGTAATTCCCTGGGATAACATCATTTCTTCCATTGTTATAGCAGCCAGCATTAGAGTAAAAGGCATGAGGTAAGGAAAAGGATGTCTATCTCTAACTTCTTTTCTTTTTCTTCTTATTTTAACGAAATCAATATTAAAAACAAAATAAAAATTAAAAACAAAACACCAAAACAAAAAAAATAAAGCAAAACAAACAAACAACAAAACCCCCCCAAACAAACATACAAACAAAACAAACACAAACCAACTCTGTTTCAGGTGGAGTTTATTTCCATGTCTAGGTTCAGGTGATCCACCTGAAGTTTATTCTGTTGAGTTGGGATGTGAACAGGAGCTCTGAATTTAATTACAAGTTACCATTCAAGGTTGCCTGGCTATTTACTTAAAGTAACACTTTTTTCTTATATGTCAAGATTGAAGAAACTTTCTTCTGCTTCCCTAGCGGCTGCCATCAGCTTTATATCAAATACATGGCGTTTGAAGACTATTGCTGGAAGCCTCCCTGATGGCTCCATCAATCTGTGATATTCAAACTTGTCTAACAATAACTGTTCCTAACCTGCAGAAAGTGTTTGTGCATTGTCCTTCCAGCCAGCTTTCTGGGTGAGAACCATCACAAGTATCCTGCACATCGGTTGGGTTTCCGTCAAAGTCGGTGTTATCACGGGGAAATAGGAGTAAAGACGTGTGTACCACCATAGCTGCTTCTTCATTTGGGACATGTGACTTGTGTCACTTAGCCAGTGACTGCACAGTGCTGGTGGTATCTTGAGATATGTCTGTTAGGAATAAATGAGCAAGACATGAAAAACTTTCAGTAATTGCTTGATGTGGACTATTAATCTGATAGCCATTTCCTGGAGAGTGATTTACAAGAAACATGCAGGAATGACGTTGCTATCTTCTTGAAAATTACCTAACGATGAAGATGAACCAGGAACAAGTTCAAGACGTGTTTCCTTTGGTTGTGTTCACCACCCACCTCCCTCAGGCTATGGAAAATAGGTATATTTAAATGGTTATCTCTCTGTGTCTTGGCACTGTAAATGATATTTAGAGATAAAGGCACTACAGACATGATGAAAATTTTGCTCTGTGGGAATTAAAATGCCACTAAATAATAACACCATGAAAATAATATTTTGAACTCTTACACTGCTCCCCAGCTATTCCAGTCCATTATGTTTTCCAACAGTATTTACGTTAAAGGGTAAAACAATTATGTGGTATAGGAGACGGACGTTTTGGTGGATGGAGAAGTTAGGTAACTCTCCCAAAGTCACAAGAGAAGTTGGTGACCACCAGGAATAGAAGCCACATATGCTGACGGCCAAGTCTGTGTGAGCCACAAGACCATCCTTCCTCCTGCACACAGAGAAGCATCAGCATGAAAGGGAAGTATTTTCTGTGGTTTTAGAGAGGCTGTTGTGGTGTTTCTGACATCAGCAAAAGGACACAAGATTTTTAGATGAAGGGCTGGCTGCATAATTCTCTCTGTAATTATTCTGTAACTTTGTCCGCTCTCAAACTTGACTTCTTTTGTATGGGTTGGCCAAAAATTCTTCATGCAGAAGAATAAGGCTGTAGGTGTATCTACTGTTTTTGGACAGAGGTTAATTGTTGAAGTGTCTGGTGAGTAAAAAAGAAATTAAACAAATAAACAAAAAAACCCCCCATCTATTGCCAATCTATCCTCAGATGTGAAGCCCTTTGCTCTGTGTTGAGCCCAGTACCTGGGCAAAGAAAGAGATTAAGACTGGTAACAAGAAATGTGGTTTGGTGACAGGTTTTAAATCTATCTCTCGTGTAAGTCATGTAAAGTATCACTATGTTCAGCTACCTGGTTTATTAACACTAGTTAATACAAATACACTAGTTTTTTCCATGGTTAACACCTCTTCCCAATTTTCAGTAGTCATCTGTCAAGTAATCCTGTCTTACTCCACTCTCCCTTCAAACTGATAGTAATTCCAGCAGCCATCAACAGAATAAGTAATTACACCATGTAAGCAAGACTGGAGAAATAGCAATTAATCAACAGCAGCAGTTTGAGATAGTCAGCTGTCCACTTGCCTGGTTAATACTGGTTGGATACAGATGGAGTATTTAGGAGGGGGAGGGGAAAGGTTAACAACACAGCCCCTCCCACCCCACAGCATGGAATGAATGGGTGCTGCTCTGGGGGGTGGTGATTGTGGAGAAAGAGCTTTTCCTTCCTCTGATAATGTTTCCAGAACTGGGGGTTAGGTTGTAGCTTAAAAAGCTTACAAGAACTGACAGTCTTTTTTTAAATGAGACTTTCTGTGAGTGGAGAGAGGGTTGGGTTTTTTTTTTTGATGTAATCTACCTTGACCTTAGCAACTCTTTTGACACAGTCTCCCATAACATCCTTGTGAGCAAGCTCAGGAATTGTGGGGTAGAAGAATGGACAGTGGAATGGATCAAAAACTGTCTGCAGAATAGAGCCCAAAGAGTGGTGAACAATGGTGCAGAGTCCAGCTGGAGACCTGTAACTAGTGGAGTCCCCCAGGGACCAGTGCTGGGTGCAGTCCTGTTCAACATCTTCATCAGCAACCTTGATGATGGGACAGAGTGCCTTCTCAGCAAGTTTACTGATGACAAAACTGGGACGATTGGCTGATTCACCTCAAGGCTGTGTGGCCATTCAGCAAGATTTGGACAGACTGGAGAGCTGGGCACAGAGGAACCTAATGAGGTTTAACAAGAGCAAGTGCAGAGTCCTGCACCTACGAAAGAACAATTAAATGCACCAGTACAGGTTAGGAGGTGATCTGCTGGAGAGTAGCTCTGTGGAAAAAGACCTTGGAGTCCTGATAGATGAGTTATCCATGGGACAACAATGTGCCCTTGTGGCCAAGAAGGCCAATGATATCCTGGGATGCATAAAGAAGAGTGTGTCCAGCAGATCAAGGGAGGTTCTCCTCCCCCTCTACTCTGCCCTAGTGAGACCTCACCTAAGTATTGCATCCAGATCTGGGCTCCCCAGTTCAAGAGAAACAGAGGTCTAATTGGGAGAGTCCAATGGATGGCTATGAGGATGATTAAGGGGCTGGAACACTTGCCTTATGAGGAAAGGCTGAGAGACCTGGGGCTTTTTAGTCTGGAGAGGAGAAGACTGAAAGGGTATCTAATTAATATCAATAAATACATAAGGGCTGGGCATCAAGAAGGCAGGGACAATGTCTTTTCACTTGTTCATTGTGATAGGACAAGGGACAGTTGGTTCAAGATAGAGTACAGGAAGTTCCACCTCAACATGAGGAAGAACTTCTTTACTGTAACAATTGTAGAACATTGGAACAGACTCCTCCAGGAGGTTGTGGAGTCTCCTTTTCTGGAGATTTTCAAGACCTGTCTGGATGCATTTCTGTGTGATCTGCTCTAGCTTTGTCCTTCTCTGGAAGGAGTCAGACTTGATGATCTTTGGAGGTCCCTTCCAACTCCTAACATTCTGTGATTATGTGATTTTGCTCAGCGGTGACTTAGAGAGTCATCTTGAAATTGTGAAGGAAGCACAAGGTAGAGTAAGTGCAACTGAAAATAAAAGTTGAAGAAACTGAAAGAGAAAATGCATTTGTGGCATAAAAAGCCAATGAGTTTGAAAAGTGCTGAGCACAACTTGTTTCAGTCGAGCGGCCAGTAGACATTTGGGTTTTCAAATATATGTCATGTTCTGCTTGGCACTGCAACTTCTTATGTGGGTGTCGAAGAGGTCTTCTCCAAAACAACCAGAGCACTTAGATACGTAACTTTCCTTAAGCTCCACTATGGATTGTTGCAATGAGAGAAAAGAAACTCTCCTAAGTACTTGGACTGAGATTTTTTTGAGAGTTAGATATCTGAGTCTTACTGAAATTAATTCTTAGGCTGAATTGATTTCTCATTTCTCTCAGTTCTTCAGCCTTGAGTTTTCATTGCCTTATTACATTAAAAAAATCTGCACCTTACTGCATCATCAGATTGGATTCATAAACACATACATTACCCTCAGGTGGCTTTTCTTCGGTTAATGTTGCTCTGATTAGCTGTAAAAGATTGAGGAGATATTCTTGAAGTAGGTTGTTCCTAAGGGCCATTCTGATGTTTATCCTCTTATGGCTTGACACAGCTGGGAATGGCAATTTACTCTTGTAACAGGTTGACCAAGGATCAGCCACAGTATTAAAAGATTAGTACACAGTTAATTTCCAGTGAGCTGTTCTGTAATAAACTCAGCATGTTGATGTGGATTTTCAACATTTGAATGTCTTTCTCATTCACATAACATTTTGTTTGAAATCTAGCGAAAAAAAAAAAAATTAAAAATCCCTGTATTCCATTAGTTTATACTATGTCATTAAGAAGCACCTTGATTTTAAACTTGTAATTTATATAATGATATATATATATTTGGACATCTGGACGGTAACTTTAACAAAGCAAACAAGCTTCTCAACTAATAGGTTGCAGTTCTGCCGACCAGAACAAATGAGAAAGATGTGGACTCAGTAATAAAAAAATCAACCGGTTAATTTGTTTTCAAGGATTATTAACATGATTCAGTCTTACTTATTAATGGCCTCTGTACATACAAAATTGCATACGGCTGTTCTAACAGTGTTTGTATTTATCTAGTAACCCTGGTGTAAACAGCTATCACTGTAGCATTGCAGATCCACTTCCATCTCATTTCTCAAGTGCTTAGCTGCTGCATGATTAAAGTGATTTCTGACAAGCCCAAGACTGTATTCTGTGCCAGTAGAGAGTTAGCAGAACTCAGAAAATTGGAAGAAAGATGCGTGTAGTCTAAGTGCAGTGTCTCAAGGAATCTGACAGAAAATGAACTTGGGTGAGGATTTCCTGACTAAACTTTCAATACCGTCACTGTAGCCATTTTTAATCCTGCATTCTTCACAATAACACATCTACTTAATGCACCACAGTAATTAGGTTCAAGGTAGGCCATTGTTTATGGGACAACAAGAGTTGCGTTGTATTTCTTAGCCTTTAGTTCGCTGTGTGTACCAGCACCCTCATTCCTGGATGCCTCTCCTCTCTTCAGAGTTATGGAGACAAGGACTTGCACGGTGCTTATGCACCACACAACAAGCTTCCTGTATAGGAGTTGGTAGGCAGGAGATTTGGCAGTCTGTGATGGAAATTCTCTATCCAGTGTCTTGAATTCTGCTGGATCTTTTTCTGCTGCCCTGGATACAACAGCACTTTGACGTTACCTTGGATGGTAGCCATGGTGGATGCTAAAACTCTGTTTTTCTCCAGAGAAAAGATGGTGTTTTCTGATCAGTTCTAATCATTGTTTGATGTTATCTTTTATATGTAAAATCAATTATGCAAGAAAGTTGAAAAATGCCTTTGCCCTCAGAGTGAGACTATCTTTTCTTAGACCATGAGCAATGTGAGTAGGAATCATGTTTGTCTTTTGGCCTTGGGAGCAGTTATAATGTCAGCAAGAGTTATAAGATGCTTGTGTACTCTGTCCACAGCCTCTCTGTGCCCAGGACACTCACTAAAGGCTTACAGACCTTCTATGGATGCTACAGCAGCCTCTTTTGATCTGCAATAAATCGTGCCATATCTGCTTAATATAATTTATTAAAGTGTGCTGGATTTGCTCACTTGTGCTGTGTGTGAAAAACAGATTGAGCTGAGCCTGTGCTCTTCCTGCAAAATTGAGATGGCAATTTAGCGGGTTTTGAAGCACTGGCTATTGCACTCAAGAGCCTATATTGTTTTTATCCTTTAAATGACAACATCTCTGTTTCATATAGAAGCAATAAGAAGCAATACTATTTGTAAGAAGCAATACTATTTGTAGCCATGTGCATTTGCCTGCTTTTCTATGGGCTGTTTAAAAAAAAACCCTGTTCCTGAAGGATTGTTTTGCTTGTTTGTGTGGCTGGCTTGTGAGGGCTTTAGTCACTTGGTTCAGGTTTGCTGATGCCCCACTTTGCATCTAAAATGTCTTGGCAAAGAGCATGGAGTGCTTTTCCTCTTCTTCCCCGGAGGCTCTGCAGAAGCTTCTGTGCTGGGTAAGCCTGCCCTTCACCATATGTTTAAAAAATGAAAAGCCATTACCCCTGTTGTCAGGCAGCTGACGAGTAATGTGCCTCCTTGCCTTGGAGAAGGTTCTCAGCCCCCGCAATGCTCCCTGTGTATGGGAGCTGGGCTCATAATATTGCAAAATAAAATTCAGGATGGTGCCATCAGCCTGTGATTGGCTTTGGAGTTTGAAAAAGCAGGGAATTTAATGGACTAAGCTCTAAAGTCAATAAAAGACCGTGTTTTGCCCTTGCTAGTCTTGGCTTGAGATAAAAGTAACTGTGGGTGATGTATTCAATTGGTAGGAATCACACACAAAGGAAGGTACATTAGCATTTCAGATTTATAGTGTTTCTAGTCCAACAGTATGTATAAAACGATAGCCAATAATTTCAGCAGCAAATGCAAAACCCATGTGAAAAATGATTAAGCAACAATATGTCCAGGGGGCAAGATATTTTGACTAAGTAGCTGGCCTTTGTCCTTGCCTGAATGTTTTTAGCATTTTTAGTATTAAAAGTGGAATGTAGATATATTTACAACGTACACTGTTATTTGCAGTCAAACAGAAGTCTTGAGCTAATGGTAGTGCTTATTAAATACGATGCAAGTAGATATCACAATATATTTTAGCATGAAAAATATTTTGTTTATTGCAATTTAGAAGAAAAAAAAGAATGTCGCTGAGATAAATAGATCAGTCTAAAGTCAGTGTTCAGTTACATAAAATTCAAATAATTACTGTTTAGTCATGTTATAAGCATCTGAAAACAGAGCTTGACAGAAGACTGTTAAAACGTCAGGCATTCCTAACATTAGCCACTACTCTGAGCCTTACACTTGTGTGAAACTCAACCTCTTGTTTCCTGTGTTGAGATGCAGTTGTTGAAGGTATTTACTGTATTTAATTAAATTTTACAGCAATAACTTCACATACTTAATTGTTAATTACATTTTGCCACCCTGCTGCAGCAGTGTACAAGGCCTTGTAACTGAACATCATGCTAAGGTGTTTTCATGGGGCTCTGCAGGAATTCTTCTCCCACCCTATTTTAATGGCAGCAGCTGCCTCTCTCCTGACAAAAGCGCTGTTGAGGAGATGGCTTCACAAAGGAGTTTCTTCCACCCTCCCTGGGCGGAGAGTACCTGGGGACTCTGAGCACAAGGTAGGGATCCCCAGAGAGCTTAGCACATTGTAATGCTAAGAAAAATTAGCCTTCTTGTGCTGGTGACAGACCTGTAGCTTTGAGAACTGTGTTGTGCCTCTGAGCTTCATAATCTGGAAGTTAGAGTGAGGAATTGCCTCCTTCCCCACAGCCGGGTCAAACCAGTGTGGCAGAGGCTGGCTGCATGTCTTCCTTAATCATCCATCTTTGGCCTAAAGGAGCCTGTGGGGTATCTTAGGTCACCTTTGCCTCACAGTAAGTCCTCTCTCTGTCCACAGACTTTCACATCAGAGCTTAAGGTGTTTGTATATCACTCAGAAGAAAAACGTTTTGCAAATTTGGGAGACAACTGGAGTCCTCTGTCTCAGCTTTTTCTACCTCTGTGTTTCTCTGTCCCATAAGGTTTATTTTAGTCTTGATTTTGTACAACCCTTTTGTGAAATGATAGAAGTTAAAAATTTTTGCCCAGGACCGGAACAGTTTTATGAATTACTAAAAGAGAGGCCTATAGAGCATTATCTTCTCTCCTAAAATCACTGTGTGTTTACCCACCTCTGAAGTAATTAAAAAAAAAGAAAGTATCAAAACTAAGTTTGATAGCTCAGGCAGAGAAAAATAAAAAAAAAGTAGCTGAGAACATGTTGCCTTGTGCACCTGGAGCTACAGTACTGAGAACCATCCAAATACTAAGGTAGAGATGCATATTCTTATATTTACACAAATTAGAAATTATTTGCAAGTATTGACAGAAGACTTGATTGCAATTAAAACTGCGGAATTCCCGGTCTTTTCATGTAAGCAACAAGTGATTTAGGCCCACAGGTGTAGGCTGCTGATGGCTCTAAGGGGCTGCACCTGACTTCCTCACCAAACTATGTGGACAGCTGCTCTGAGGAGGAAGCACCTTCTGAAGTTATTTTAGCTGCTGTCTCATCTTTCCAGGCTGTATCTCTGCCATCTATCTTTGCTTGAATTATAATTGTAGCGTAAGGCGGAGGTGTGTGTTGTTCCCATGCAGCTCACAAACCTCGGGCTGGTCACCTGCATTGTGCCTCCCTCTGTATCAGGAGAGACACCTGAATGCAGAGCCAACCATCTCGGAAACATGTGCTGTAGCTGTTTTGATTTCTCACAGAAGTCTCAGGACGCCAAGGAAGGGCACTGCAAAGCTGCAGGAGGTAATGTGTGCATGCTGCCCTTGGTTCTTGCTCGCCTTATCTGCGTGCCACCACTCCCACAGGTGCAGAGCCAGCTGCAGAGTGGAAATTGCCACCAACTCAGAACTGTAACGCTTTGCACCTTGGTAAAAATGACTAGTCAAGGTGCAAAGCAACAGCACTCAGAATGTGGTCCTGAGTTATTCAAAGAGCTGTGGCTTTGCTAGGTCAGGAATGGCACAGCTATTTTTCCTTATTTTTCCTTTCCTTATTTCCAGTGGAAATAATTATTTTTTTTTTTTTCCTCATAACCTTGTTAATTTTTCACTAGCTAGCATGCATCCTGGGGCTGAATCCTGGGCTTTGCTTTGATACAGCTAATGAAAATTGCCACTCCTATCTGCATCATTAGCCTAATTTTAGTTAATAACACTTAGCATTTTGCACAGTCACTTGTATCTTCAGAGCACTTAACAAGTTATTAACTAATTAATCCTCACAACTTGCCTGTGGGTTGGAAGGTAAATAAATATTAACATTCCCCTTTTAGCAAAGGGGGAACCAAATAGGAAGATTAAGTGATTTGTGGGGACTTAGTGGCAGAGCTGGCAAGAGAACTTCTGTGCTTTAGTGCCTGTGCTTATCCTTCCAGCCCCACTGGCTCAGTATGAATCAAAGCCTTTGCAATTGTCCTGTGTAGCTGTTCTGATTACTTTAATACCTTTTCAGATGTAAAGTTCGTGTCACATTGGTGGTCATAACTATGGTACCGAAGGATGGCTGCTGCCCAGTGGTGCAGACCTTCCCATGTCCCATTGCACAAAATGTGGGCAATACCAAGGAGGAGGCTACAGCTCCCTTGTACTGCCCCCAGTAAATCCATGACACGCCTATATTTAGAGTGGGTCTGTTCAGAAGAAAAATCCTGAGCCTTCTCACCAGGCCTGATTAAAATACATGTAATACTTGGCCATTGCTTTTACAGAACAATGTTAATTATTTACACTGTTATTTCACTCAATGCTGAATCAAAGCTGGAGCACCTGAAAATGGTAAGTCGTGATGTGGATACAATTCTGTCACTCACACAGTATTCAAGGAACATTTGTGAAACTATGAGAATTCTGTCTGATATGCTTAAACATAGCAAATACTTGAAAATGCTGTAAATTATTTTAAGCAGTGTAAACTATTTTTCCTTTAACCAAGACCCTATACTTTCCTCAAGGCCTATGCATTGTGCAAGGAGATCACACCTTAAATGACTCCAGAAGGCTGTGGGTGAGTTTTTACGGTGTCAAAGCCTATAAACAAAAATGTGTTATAAATACTAAAAAATATTTATGTTGATGAACATTAAATATGCCATTCTTAATGGATATGTGGTTCAAAGATCAGCTTCTACCTTGTCAGGCTTATCTGCTGAAAGAATCCATCCTTTTCTAAGAAGAGGGGTCAAGTAAGGGTGAAATGGAGTCCCACCAATGCCTTGGCAATAGTTTTGGCCACACAGCGCCAGGTGGAGCATGGGATTGTGCTCCAGGATCCACTCCAGCAGCTGCAAAGAGTGCACACAGTCATAGCCCTTCCTGCCCTGAGGTGTCCTTCTCTTTGTTACCTACAGTGTGTGCTTTGGAGGTGGTGAAGGCTCAGTGGTGGCAGCTCTCTGACAGTGGTAATGCTGGAGAGTGATCGTTATTCCTGGCAGTCACTCTAAAATGAGTACAATGAATGAGGAAATGTGGCCCTGTTGACCTTGGTACCTGTCACTGTAACAGCATTTGATCTTTTCTTTCTGTCTACTCTGAGATATCTTGGGGGCTCCTTCACAGATGAGAGAATTAATAACCTTAATTCTGCTGAGCTTTTAATCCTGAAGGCAGAGAGATATTTGTGTCTTTTACTCTCCATGGCCTCACTGTTTGTACTGGTCTGTAGTGTACCTGCAGAAATGTTAATAGCTGCTGTGATGTAGTAAGACACCAAGCTGTGGGATGAGGATGTGCCAGGTAGAGGATTCTCCTGACCCCTGTCTGCTTATCCTGGTCACCATGACCTGCCATTATCTGAATTGCTTCTGCTTGTCATTTTGACATCTGAGAGAGGAATGGGCCAGAACTATGATCAACATTTTGTTGAGATCTTGTCTTTATTTTGCACTTGTTAATTATCTATTATTCCTGAGTGATCTGCCAGAAAATATGTTACAAAGGCTGGAGACCCAAGTGATTTTATCTTGAATTTAGCAAAAGCTTTATCTAGAGACACAAGGCAGAGCTAGGGCACTTGGAAAATGTTTTAGTATGTTCTAAATGAACCATTCAATTTCAAAGATAATGAAAATTCAACCACCCAAATGTTATTGATCAAAATCATGTTTTTGTTTTGAAAGTGACTACTTTCCTATAAAATAACCCAAACAAACATGTAAAGTGATTTTCACAAAATCTGAAATTTAGAACTTGTTGCACAACATATTTGCTCTAACTCAAGACAGTGTTTTGGATGTTTTTTCCTGTTGTTTTGACAGGAATAAGAAATACAAAGTAAGAATACTATGCCTTGAATGAGAATGCTTTGGATATTTGCATTGGTCCCAGCTCTTTGGTAGTTCATCTACTAGCCCCAGAACTATGGTTTGTACATCCTGGCTCTTACTCCAGTTCTAAGTTCATTTATTGTATGTATCTAGGTAGGATTATTCCTTTTTCCTCTAATAGTTGTCTTGCTCCAAGCAAGCTTTAGACTGCTTCCCCTGCTTGTGTTGAAGGAGTTTGGATACACCTGCCAAGAGCTGGGTGAGCAGGAGAAGGGCTATGTGGCTCCCTCATGCTGACCAAAGGAGGATGGGGATGTACAGCACATCTACCTTCCTCTGTAGGTTGATGTACCCACCGTTTTCTCCATGTGGATTCACTCACACTAAGAGCTGGCTATAGTCCGATAGTGCTCATAGAAACACTTGGAAAGCTGAAAAAGCCCAGAAAGGCCACATGGGAGTGGTACCTGCATTCCTCTGTAGAACCCAGAGGAGTTTAAGAGGATATTCACCTCTCACTGTTTAGACTGTAATGTGCATTTTAAAATCAGGTTTCAGATCACCATTCGCACGACTCCTGCCTGCACCCTGATCACAGGTGAAATGGTCAGAGGCAGAAGGACAGGGAACAGAGAAAGCACAATGGCTTTTCATCAAACGCTCTCCTGTTTTCCCACCCACCTAACATCAGAAAATGCTTTTCTAATTCAAATACATATTTAATATTCCCTGCTCTGTTAAACCAGTGTTAAATCTCAGTGGAAGCAGGTTTTATGCTGCTTTTTAAGAGTCCACACAACTGCGTTTACAAATGACATCGTTTTTCATGAGTAGGTGCTGTCAGCAGGATCCTGAGAAACTGTGGGCTGAATGGATCACTTTCAGCTTAATAAAACTCTTGTTATACTAATAAATTAGTTTTTGTGGATTTTCAGAGGAGCAAAGTGATGTCGGTTACCTTTCTTAGTTAGCTGTTCCTTTGACTTAGAGAGGTAGGACAAGAATTTGGCAGAGGCAGCTACAGAGCTCCCTGGGGGGTCCAGGTCAGCACTGGAGCTGATGAGCTGTGAACTGTTGCAGCAATGTCTGAAGCAAGATGAAAATTTTGATTAAAAGAAATTTTCAAACACAGGCATTTGTCCTGCAGGTTGACAGGTATATGGAGGAGGGTGGGAGGGAAGTGAGCCTTATGATAGATGGGCATGTTTGTGGTGTTCAGGAACGACCTCACTTTTTGGGACAGACTGTCTTTTACCTTCACATGAGATGGAAAAACACATAAGAAAAATTCTCCTTTGGCTGCCTCGGCACCAATCACAACTAACACATAATAGGAAAGATAGCAAGTGTGCAATCTGCAGTGAGCATGACACAGAGTCTTGCATCCTATTTGCTGTAGGCGTTGCAAAACTGTATTTAAAATGGCAATTGGAAAGTGCAGGGTTTCTAAAACGTTTTTTCACTTTTTCTGTTTTGATCCCTGACTACCTCCGGAAGGGGAATATGTAAAGATGCCTTCAGCGTGTTTTCTCTTGGTTTCCTAGCTGTAGCACCAGGAAGTGCGAGCATGGTGGATGCTACGTTATTGTTATCCTCACATAAGCAATGGTTGGGGCCATGGTAATCTTTCTTTCACTCTGTCCAAAACCAACTGCTGCTCTTTTCACAGGCACATGCTATTTGGCCGATTATCTGCAGCCAGTCATCCAGCTTTCCCCGGTTACTGGTATGTTTTGAACAAACACAGATGAGGGGAAGTATGAGACACCACGTTAAAATGCTTCCTGCCCAGTGCCTCAAAGAAAGGTCCTTGTACAAATGCTTGACATACAGATCATATTCGACCTTTGATCATCTGTCATTTTGTTGTAAGAAAGCATTCCATCATTTGGCACAGTTTAAAATAGACCCAAAGGAAGTCAGGGCTTAATCTTAACCTCAAACACATTGAGCCCTGTATTTCCTATCCAGCCATACACCACGCTATCTGGTTTCCTACACCTCAGACCTGCTAAGTTTAGTTCCTCCCAGCCAGCTGCTAAGAAGGAAGGGAAACTGTGTTCACTGTGGATAAAGCATTCGCTGTCCACAGATCTCCCAGCCTTAACATACCAAGTGGTAGACAACAATATGGATTTGAGGTTTTTCGGTTGTCTTTTTAAAAATATATTTTGAATTCTTTTCCCTCTTACTCTTCATTTATCTTATGGGTTCTTCCATTTAAATCTTTGATGCCACATTTTCTTGGGCTTCTCTAGGAAGAATGTTATTACTTGCAGGCTTAGGCGTAATCATTTGGTACTTATGAATATCATGTGATTAGACCATTGCTAAATTCAACATTGGAGCATTATGCATTAATTAATATTGTATCAAATCTAGTGCAGTCATTCAGGTCTTTCATCTTAGAAAGTAAATGAATGAGTAGGAATATATAATGTACCATAGAGGAATTGAGATTGCCTCACCAGAAATTTTATTTATCATAGAAAGTAACTGCACAAAATAGCTGTGATAAAACTGACCTATTATCCCTTTATATCAGTATGGTTTCTTGTCCATTTACTTCAGGCAGAGTTTTATTATGGAGGACCTGGGTAATTCCTTTTTTGGAGATAGTCTTGGGTCCTGCTACGAAAGCTGTGCACCTCTTTCAATAATGACTCTTTTGGAGACCTTAAATATTTATTAATTCAATTGCTTCCCCCCATAATTATTAGTAGAATTATGATAATTTTGACATAACTGTAACCTCTAGGTTAAAGGGCCATGTCTGGAAGCCACATGCCACAATGTGCAGGTGGTTCAGCATGCACAAGCTGGAGCTGGCCATTTGAGGAGGCTTTGGAGAGTCTGTACCCTGCCATACAGCAATCTATTTTCCTGGTGATAGCAGGGCACTTCCTGGCAGAGTTTTAGATGATTTGCAAAACAAGTATCTTAACAAGATTAACATCTCTGTGAAACCTACAGGTCTGGGTAAAGTGATTCTTTGTCCTAGCTGATTCTACTAAACATTGGTTAAATTCCTCCTTGCCATTGTGTTCACACATCTCCAGCATTTCAATCATGGAAGGAAAAAGTCCTTCTGCTGGAAAGGGTTTACAACACCATTACACGAGGCAAAAGAGCCTGAAAAGACATTTAAAGAGGCAGAAGAGTCTGAAGACCTTCTTTCAGTGTTTGTATGAGGGCGTTGTTTTCCTTTCCTAGAGTTGCATTACAGTTTTATCTGAGTTGTTCTGATGTTTCCATAACATTATACCCTTCCACCCCTGCTTGGTCCTTGCTTTTGAATGGTAGCACTCATAAAATCAGTTTTGAATTTGATATCAGGATTCAATTTTCTTTTCTTAGCAGCAGGGTAAATAAAAACATGAAGTTAAATCTACACCACAATAGACTTCTGTAGAATACTGATGTATGACAAGAAAAGAAATGTTAACATCATCAAACTTAAAACAGAGTAGGAAACATTATCCTGCATTTTTATTTTAATTCATGGATATATCTCATCCCTCCCCACTGACCCCTCACATAATTACCTAATTCACCTCTTGTTTTACCCATTTTAAAATAATGGGACAATTCTTAAGCTTCAATATTCCCATTTTCAGTTAGAGGCAAATTGGGCTTTTAATATCTCTTGCTCTGCATACACTTTTAATATGAACCAAGTAAGTGTGAGAAGGAAAAAGCAAAACATGAAGTTTGTACAGAGCATTATCCAATAAGGACAGAAAATGCACAGGAAGGCAGATGTAAACTAAATGCTTAAGAACAAGTTGTCTGGAGTGTGTAATTGAATTCATGTAATCCAGTCATGGAGACAGAAGAGCCTGACAGTGCTGTTGTATTTGTATGCTCAGAGATGGCTGAAAATATAAGATGAAAATACTTGGATGATAACAGCTCCAGCAAACTACTATAACGTGTCCTTGTCCAGTCAGCACTGGTTAGGACAAAAATCAAAGCTGAAAGTCCTTCTTAGCTAAAGGAGGATTCTGTGATGAGGAAACTCCTAATATGCTGAATAACCCTGGCAAGTAGCCGCCAAACTTATTGTGATACTAAATGAGAGTGGGGATATATTTGTCTGATTATTTTCACAAGTGCTGGCATTCATAACCTGCCATCTTTCCTTCAGCTGGTGTGTACATAGCTCATCTCACTGGCTTTAATGGAAAGTATGGTAATACTCACACTAGTTAAGATGGCTAAGTAACCCAGATTAAAGAGCTTTAATAAATGTTTGCAGTGGGCCCAGCTGTGTTGGTAGCAGCATCTCAGTGACACTTCCCAATTACTGGAGACTCAGAGAACCCTTTATTATCCTTGTGTAATTCCAAAGGTAATGTACTGTGGGTTTGAAATAACATCTTTGGGTTTGTTGTTTGTTTTTTTTTGTAGTTTTAATACTTCATCCATATTTCACTTAACAGATTCAGGAACAGACACATCCATTCTCTGGAAAAAATGATCAGCAGGAAAGCCCAAAGACATTCATTTTTCTGTCATGTGTTGAGCAAATGGTGCTGACACCAGGAAACGTGCAGCACTTGACACGTGTGTTTTGTAAGTGTGTGGATGCAGCTCACAGGCATCGCGTGCAGCCAGCGCTCCGGAGTGCTGACAGCATCCTGACAGGTAGTTGTAGTGGACTGAAAAGAGGATAAATGACTATAAAAAGCATATAATTACATTTTTATGGGTATGAATGTGCACAGTAGTGAAAGCTTCAAAAAATTACCATCCATCATGGACTAATGTATTATTTAAGCAACTTTTTGAGGTGTAAATACATTTTAAAGTATTTTAAGGATACAGCGTTTTTTAGGATGATAGTTTAGATTTTGAAGGTACCTGTGGTGAGGCAGAGGAGCTGTACAGGCTGACTGGCAAGTTATTGCTCTTGCAATTGCTATACCCTTTGTAACAGGAGACTAGCATGGTGTCCTCTGCCTGCAAATGGAGAAGGAGTTTGGCACACTAGAGTGAAGAGAGACCTCTGGGCATGGCCAGGAGTTATGTGACTCCCTGGAGAGTTGGAAGGGAAGGGGGTGGTGACTGATGGCCATCTAAGGAGACAGACTGATGAAGTCTTGGAGGGAGATGATAGGAATAGTCATGTAACATGGCAAGCTTCACCTTATCCAGGTCAAGCGTGGATGCACAGACAGGATGTGCAGATCCTTTACTGTCAGAACCAGGCTGCATTTGCAGAAATGCTGTGCTGCTTGGGTACTCTTGTAATGAGAATACAGGTGGAGGGTGTAGGTCCCCAGCACAGCATGTCCTGCAACCACATGTGAGGCAGACCAGCCTGGCCAGCCCTTGGCCTGGATGGCAGCAAAGTGTCTGCTCTGGTTCCGAGGGAAGGCGACACACAGCAAGCTGGCATAAATACAGTTCTGGCCTAAAGGACAGATTTCCAAAACAGAGTCTGAGAAAAATCTCTGTGTATAAATCAATTCCTTCAGGAGATTTAGGAGAACACTGAACTTAGGGTTTACAGAGACATCAGGTCCTGCCTCTGCTCTTCTGCTCATGGCTCAACTCTCACTCTTCTTCCTGGGTCCTTCAGCTGTTCTCTACATTACTCCACTATAGAAAGAGAAGAAAATCCCGTGTCAAGATACCCTAACCATCATCCCACATAATCTACATCCTTCTTGGAAACTTGCTCTGGTTGTCTAATGCAGCCACAAGCAGGCCAGAGTAAGCCAGGGCCTTTGCCCTGCTGAGGTCTCCTCCAGTTCTGCCTCTTTCTGGGACATTTGTGTTTTGTTTTCTGTTTGCACCCTGCCTGCAGGTGGGAGCAAGCCGGGGCGGCAGTCAGCTCACTGGCATGGGTGGCACAAGGATTTGCCTCTGGGATTCTGGCACTTGAGGGACTCCTCACAGAGATCACAAACAGTGACCCTCCGAGCTGAAAAGAGCATGGTAAATCGTTTTGGGGATCCTCTGTAGGGATTGGTGCGGAACGTTTATGTGTACAGCATCTAGTTATCCATAAGGAAAGAAAAACATGAATGAAATTGGTGGCAGGGCAATATTCCCAACATTACCCTGATGAGTTAGAGTGCCTTGCACTACATCCATGCAGAGCCTTGAGCAACAGATGACTAAGTGTCATCTGATTCTCTTTTATTAAAAAGTAGGTGAGTGTGTGTGTTTCGTTAAGGAAGGAAATTATGAAATTGGGGCAACATACTTGGAAAGAACTCAATTTCAAAACCCCTTTTCCTTTTCAAGGTAAAGGAGTTGCTGCTAACAATTTCAGGCAGGGTTGGAAAATGCCAGAATGATAAGAAAGCAGTCTTCTGCTTTTAAGTCTTTTGGAGTTACAATAGTAAGCCAGTGATAGAAATTTTATTGTGCATGTTTCCAGTGTAAAGCTATGGAGCAGACAGATTTCCTGCTGCCTTTAGTTAGAATTGTGTAGCATTTTGAACTCAGACACGTGCCCAATTGTGCTCTGAATTTAGAAATCCAGCATTGCTTCCAGCAGTGACTTTTTAAAAAATTGATTTTCCTAATGTAAATCATCTTCTAAGGTGACCTCGGGTGAGACAAATCAATATAGGACTGCTGAAAGGAGCACTCATTCTCAGCAGAAATTCTGGTGCTGGAGTCAGGCAGCCCCAGCAAACCCCAGCCCTGTGGCAGCCCTGCCTGCACCCAGCCCCTGCTGCTCATCTTGGCCCCGGGGAGCCACCAGCCCCTGGAACACTCATGTGCAAGTAGGTACCATGGAGGGTGATTTAAATCCAGGGGGATCCTTTGGTTATACCAAAGCATCAGGCTCACAGGGAGATGCTGAAAATCTTCAGCTTGCTGGGCTCCCTGGACCCCCTGAAGAGGAATAATGGTCTTCAGTTAGTCTGTAGCATCACTGTGATCCAGGGGATTGCAGGATGAGCAGTTTGGCTTGGGCAGTGCATCAAGCATGATGCACAGCCATTGCTCACTAAAGGTTATTGCGCTCTGTTATTTTAAATATGTGCAGGGGGAAGAGAAGCTTTTACTACTTTAATGCTGTCATGATCATATATGCAGACTTAGCTTCTTTATGACTTTAAGTATTCCTGTGAAAAAACAGGAAATAAAAGAAATGTAAAATAGACTCAAGAAACTCGATAGACCGTGCATGGCTGTAATTTCCATTATTTCCTGGGTTTGACTAGCTCAGAAATACTGCAGGAAGTGCTTTTTCTTGTGGTATTTTTGCTTCCTCCCCCAGCAGACTGGAAGCATTACACAACGGCATGTGAAAATGAGAGAGGGACCCGTGCTGCCAGTGGGCCAGGTCATGGAAGCACCGGGTTTCTGCTTTCCATGGCCATTCCCAGCCTGGCAGGGAGGGACAAGGGCTGGTATGGGTGGTACTCACCAGCTCTCAGCAGGCAGGAATGCCTGGTCCCCTATCAAGAGGGTAGCAGGGGAGCAAGAGGGTGTGCTGTGGGCAGGCATGGGGGTGGCAGGAGGGTACTGGTCTCACTGCTTCTCTCTCCTCTTGCTTGACCCTTGCAGAAAAGCTGATCCATTTGTGTCACTTTGCAGCTTTAGACCGATTTTTACTGTGTCTGAATGAATCTGCCCAGCACCCGTATACATCTTAATAAACACTCAGGAGGTTTAGCCAATTCCTTCAGGAGATTTAGCCAATTCCTTCAGGAGGTTTAGCCAATTCCTTATATGTACTTCATCGTTTTGAGATCCCATTTAGAGATGTGAAATGCCTGTGACCTTTCTCCATCTAGACTGCACACTGACCAGTCAACATTCTGTCTGGTGAGCCAGAGCATATGCATTAAATCTTGCATTAAAGCTCTGATGATAACATTATGCTTATTAAATAATACAAACATTTTTCCTGTTTGCCAAACAGTGGGGATCCCTAGTGCACACTGGGGATGCATGAACTATAAAAGCCTCTATTCTTTTTTAATTAGGCCATATCTAATTAAAACGATTGCCTGCCATTACTAGCATTTATAAAGTATTTTCCAACTCAGCGTGACTCATGGGGCTGTATGGAGACAGATTGCACTGCAGTCTATTTGGGATGTGTTTGCCTGTGCTGTGCAATTGTCCTTTATCATCATAGGCAGGCAGTGTTTGTTTAAATTATTATTTAGCGCGTACTGCCAGCCGTCCAGGCCTCTGGGGTGGTTCTTATAAATTATCTGCTTAGCCTATTTTACATACATATGAAATCTGAGTTTGAGATCTAGTTTGGGGCTCTGAATAGACAAATTAACTTGAAGGTAGAAGCAGGACTGTCCCTGTAAGTTGCTGGTGGGGAATTTAACAGTTCAAGGTGCCAGGTAGACAGCTATTGCAGTCAATGTGGAAACATGTCAAGTCTTTCTATTGATCTCAGTGAGAATGGCAACCATTGCATATGCTTCAAGCAGTCCACTCAAACTCAGCCATAAGTTTTATGGTCTCAGAGGGAGGCAAAGACCCAGGCCATTAAATGGTGTCGGATGCCATAGGCAACCTCATTAAAGCAATGTTAGCCAGCAGAACCCCCTGAAGAGGAACCAGGTGTCCCTTCTGCGGAGAAAACAACCAAAAGCTAGCCTGGAGTGATGGGAAGGGGTAGTGGGCTGTGGTGGGAAGAGGTAATGGGCTGTGATGGGCAGAGGCTTTGCCTACCTTTCCCTGAAGAATAAAAACGTGCCTGAAGAGAATGTGGGGTGCAGCAGAGTGTGCCCCCAGAAGGAACCACCCCAGGAGGGGAACCAGCCTCAGGAGGGAATATGCCCAGGAGGGGAACCAGGTCAGAAAAGGGAACTAGGCCTGGAGGGGAACTAGGGGGATGCTCAGAGCTCGGATGAGTGTAGAGAACTGCCTGTGGTTGCTGCGTGCCGAGCTGTGGGCCTGGAGAGATTGTGCTGGTTTAGCAGGATTGTGGCTTGAAACATGCAAAGTAACATGCAAGTGTGTGGAAACCCCAGTTTTTCAGGCTGACAGCTGAGTTCCCAGGCATGGAGGACTGGGGTTTTGTAGGCTATAGGGTTAGGAGCAGTGGTTCAAGGGGGTCAGACATTGCCCTCTCAGGTTATTGACACTGGGAGGATGGTGGGGGGTGAAAGCAGAGTAAGCCCCTGTGAGAACCCATGTTCCCGAAGGGAGGCACATAGCAAAGAAATGCTTCTGCTGGGGGATGTGCAGGGCTGCTCCCGTTCCCTCCCAGACCCCTGCTTCATTCCCCACCATGTAACAATCCAGCTTTTGGCTCCTTTGGTGGTGCTAGAGCACGTTAGGTACAAAAGGTGGTGGAGAAGTGAGGGGTGAGAAGTGGGCGAGGACATGACAGCTGGATGCTGAGTGAGGAAGAGATACAATGGCAGTAGCAGTCACTGATGGAACTTCAAATAACAGTCTTAATCATGAAATCAGATAAAAATTAAAATCTTCCAACATAAATTTAACTTTTTAGTATGGGCTTTCCCATCTGAGATTATAGCACCTTTATTTTGAATACTGTACCTAATATGAAATAAGATGTAATACCTGCTCTGTGAGCTGATAATCTAAAAGGCAGTGCCTATTAAAAAAAAAAAAAAAAAGCAGCAATATTTTCAGCTTTATTTTATAGGTGAGGAACTGGGACATGGAGAATCAAATTACTCCCATGTCATGCAGACTAGGAATTAACATGTGTCTTGAATTTCCAGTTTTGTCTTAACCACAAAACCAAATTTTCTCTTTCAGTAGGGATGGTTTGTTTTGGATTTTAAAACATTTCTTAAATGGAGTACTAAAATAATTGTAAACTCTTACTGTGTTATGGTTGCTCCCTATGTGCTTGAACAACTAGCTTTATGGCTGCAGCCTTTTCTTCTCCCACTGTGGATTAAAATATGTTTTCTTATCTCATGCAAGACAGTCTTTGCTATGAGCACTTCGTCTATTCATTGCACTTTGAAGAACAGTTGCATGCATCATCCATATATAAGCTTTAAACTATGTCTGGTAGTAAAACAACAATAATAAAACTTCCTGACTTTTTCTCTGGCGGACAAAAACTGTAGTAACTAATGTGAATGCAGTTATTTGTCAGCTGCCACTCCATTGACTTTTATGGGTCATTCTTGTGCTTTTTTTATTTCTCTGTAATTACATGGTAGGGAAAGAAGAAGCTGAGGTTGTGCATGGGAAGGACTGGTGGTTGCCAGCTAACAGGGATGAGCTTTGGAGTCATCTTTTCCTTTTGTAAGACACAAAAAGAGTTGATGAGCTACCACCCAGGTTAGGTTCTGCTGCCATGAGTGGCAGGTCAGCTTTCTCTGAGTTGCTCCTGAAGATTAAGTTCTTCTGAGATGCTGCTGTGCTGAAGCTGCTGCTGAGCCATCTGGGTTGCCATTCTCATGTCCTGCTGGAAGCCCGATTGCCTTCAAATTTAGGAATGCACTAATTGCACCTCAAGAACTGAAGGTGGCATCTTAAGCAGATTTCTTGTAGGGGCAGCTATTTTCCCCAGCAGAAGGTGTCAGGTTAGATTACCTACTGTCTTTCCAGCAAATTGTTTCTCGCTTCTTAATACAACACCATTATTCTGGATACCTGACTTTCTCACAGGAAAAGCGTTGGAAGGAGGATGTTAAAATGAATTTGGGAGTAACAAGTTTATACTTGTTTCTTCTGCTCTTTCTCTTGTGTGGCTGTAAGAGACAGGAAATTGAAAACTGAGTAAGATAAATCTTTGGTCTGGGCTAAAAAAGGTCACTTGACTCTTTGCATCTCACAGAACTGAGTTTCCTTGCACCTGAAGCAGGGTAGAACCACTTACCCTCTGTCACTTGCCTGTGTGGTGTCTGCGTTTGCTTTCTTCCTGAGCTGAGCACGTGAATTCAATGAGAGCCCTCACACCAAAGCACAACAGAGAATAGGAAACCTGCCTGTTTGGTTTCACTGGTTTGCAGCCAGGCTGAAAAGAGTTTTCAGACTGAAACAGCAACTTATAGCAGAGGAGTTACTTTTCATCACCCTTGCACATAAAATGGTTTCAGCTCTTCTGAAGGAAGAAACGCAGCTCACCTGGTCCTCAGGTCTGGTCACTCTGGCCTCACTGGCAACACTGGAAAGATGGACCTGCCTTAGACTGTTTGGGCTTTGTCCAAAACAATCTGCATCTGAAAGGGAAATTCTGCCAGAGCAGTTAAATTTAGCCTTAATAATTATTCCTGGCATCTCACACAGTGTCAATTAAACAAGAAATTTCCGTACTGGCATCCATAGTGGAACTGATCATTGGGAATCATAGAAGGTAATGAAAGCGGAATTGTTGCTGTGTTATAGCACCATGACATTATATCTTTGTTGTGGAAAGTAATGTGATGATCAATGAAAATAGTTCAGGTAGCTAATTCTCCTTCCTTCCATGCTTGTATTGAACTGGTATTAACAACATTAAGCTTCCATTCTTGTCAGTCATAAAAGCAGATCTCTGTAAGCTGGTTCAGCCATAAAAATTATAAACATCTATGTGCAGTAACTGAGCAGATGAGTGAAAGGAGTCCTCAGAGCTCAAAGACTAATAATAATATTTAAGAGAATTTTATCAAAGGCACTGTGCAGAACAGGATTGCTGCTGCCCCTGAAGCTAAGCCCTTGCATACTCTCTTTGTGTTTGCCAGCACATTAGTACATGGACAGTAACAACTTATGAAAAGCACCACATCTTTTAGAGCATTTTATATATAGCAAGAATTGCCAGAAGTAGAAATACTAATGCTTTTTTAATAACAATAGAATTTCTTTGAGGTATAAAAAAAAAAAATCACTGTCCAGGGATCTGCTGGCTGAGATGACATACTCCAGAGACACCAAATGTACAGGGGTTTACAGACACTGATTACCTTGGTGGTTCAGAAAACTGCTCCATCCTTGCACTACAGTTTATATCATAACTGAATTAATAGTTGTAATAGCTTGGTGGGTGTAACTGTGAAATAAATACAAATTCATGTCTCCTGCAAATAGGTAAAACATATGTTGAAAGATGGAAGCAAATGTTTCACATCGCTTAATAAACACATTCCCAAGTTGTCACTTTTTTATCCTCTACATCCACTTGAAGAGATTGAAAGCATAATGTCTGTTTGTAAACATGACCAGGTGTGAGTCAGTAAAAGGAAAACAGTGCAGGACGAAATGGTAAATTGCGTGTTTATATGCTCATCTACCATAATATACTGGGTCTGGGAAGAATGTTAGCTAGAAAAATCATTGCAATACCTTCCTAAGGAGCATCATGCCTCTCTCCTGTTCACTGCAGACTCCTAGGTTATTTCTCTGTGGAAAATATACAAATGTAACACTCATTTGCTTTGTGGTCATACCTGGTACTCCTTATTCTTAGTTTCTGATGATAGCTAACATAAAGTAACAGCTGGTATCTCCCAAGAAGCACTTCCTTTATCTTCATGAATAGATTCCTTTTAATACCCAAAAAAAAGATTGCAATGACATAAAAATAATTATCTTCCTAATTTCAGCACAAAAACCTTTTATTCCTAACATGTTGAGCACTCCTTCATCACAGAAGCTGATTCTCTGCTGATGTGCATTTAGTGTACCTGTCTGTGCTTGTGCAGAGGCTGCCTACACCCGTTCTGCCGCAGCAGCCTGTGAAGTGTCCAGTAGTACCCAGAGGGTTGAGCTTTTAGGGTCAGAAGGGGCAGGAATTAAATTATCTTAAGAATTTCTAACTCTTGCTTTGAAACGTTGATAGACTTTGGCATATAGGAGTGGACAAAAAAACACCACTTGTCTTTTTGAACAGTGTTATAAAACTATATGTGGTCACCATGGAAAAAGGGCAGCTTTTAGCTGTAGTCTCCTTGGGTAAGACCTGGCGCTGCAGCTGGAAATTTTATGTGAAGTTTATTGTTGTCCGCAATATTTGGTTGCAGGTTATTACCTGAGTTTCTTACTCCTACTGAATCAATGGGCTTTTAGAACTGAAGATAGCACTAAGAAAAGGGAAAGTGATCCCTGTTTCATACCCAATGTTACTTGGAAAGGCTGAACAATGCCAGGAATGTACTGAATACACATAATGAGCAAGGGTTGGAAATAGGTCGCCACTCATGCTTCAGGCAGATCATGCATCAAAGATGTAATTGGCTCACATGCAAAAGGACAAGAGCATCCCTGGCTCCCCTGCAAATTCAGCTGAGGAAGGATGCTGTCATGTACCAGTAAAAACTGCCTGTGTCCCAACAGATGATGGACCAACCCTTATCTCTGAGCTCATTGCCTGGCCTTGCATTTAAATATCTTCAATTTTAATTTATATATATTTTTGTTAGAATAATTATTTTAGTTTTTTACTATCCAAATGGCATTTCAGTTAAATGGAGTGCACTTGTGTGGCACTGTAAAGGCTTCTTCCTCCACAGCCATTTCCAGAGGATTCTGTGCCTTTTGATTGTTGAGAATTCCTGGGTTGGTCTTTGCTCTTTACTTTTTAAATAAGTACCTGGTGGTTGTCATCCATTGTGACCATAGACTCAAGGTCAATATTGCTGAACCAAGATCATTGATCGTTGCACATTGACTGACTTCAAGGCAGCATGCATCACTATTGTCAGTTATGTAGCACTTCATACTGATAGTGTTCTTAGACATAAAATGGGATTAATACGAGGATTCAAATAACCTTTTCATTATTTTCAACATGAATTTTGTTTCATAACTGAAACTCTTTCCTGGGACTATCCCATATAGCCAAAGAAGCCTTGCTGTGAGTTCACGTGATGAAAGCCAGGATTATTGCACCCATACCCACAGAGCAGTCCATAGGGATCAGGCTAGTTCCTGGTGTAATTTCTGCCTCTGCAATTTGGTCGTGAACAACACGTCTTGACCTGGTATCCATCACATTTGTTTATCCCTGGGATGTAGGGCCTGGCTGGCCATGCTCATCTTGGGAATGGTGCCGCAGCCTCCAGCTGAGATGCAATTGACATCCTGCCCAGAAAAACCTTACACTTAAAAACATTGTCTTCAAATAAGATGTCTTACTTCTGTAAACTTACAGCAACATTATGTCAGATGCTTTTACTTTTTAGAAAGTTGAAGGCAGTGAGCCTGTAAGAAATACCCCATTATTCCCTGAGACTGACACAGCTACATGTTTTCAACCCACGCTATTCCAAGAGTCACCTGTATCAAATGTCTTTTGTCCACCTGACTGTGCCTTACAAAAAAAAAGCAGATTGTCAGCTTCAGGATTTCGATGGAAAGAATTCGCTGTGATCATAGGGCATCAGGAAAGCTCTTTTTCTTTTACTTTTTTTTTTTTTTTTTAGTAGGAAGATGAGGGAATTTGGCAAACACTGAATAACATGATCAAATAATTTACAAGTGTGACTTTGAGTTTGTTTCCTTTCCCTGAGCTATTTATGCAGCACACGTTTGAAGGCAAGCTGTGAATATTATTCAAATAATTCTGCTAACATGAAATCTCCAAGATTTAAGATTAAATTCAGGCAGAATCTGGTTCGCAGCAGCTAATAGGAGGAACTATTACACCACTGTGACAGCCATACTAAAAACTTAGTGTGTTTAATGCTTATGATTCCATGTTACTTTTCTGCCATGGTGAAAGTCATTTGCGTTCATGAAGTGAATGAAATGCCCACTGATACGAAATAAACTTTTTGTCGTTAGTTGCAGAAGCTAAGGTGAATGTAAGAGGGAACACAGAAGCTTCGTCTCACCACCAGTGTTTATTGCCATAAACCAGTGATCTATGTGGTTTTGCTGGCGAGCTCTGGCAAAGTGACTGCTCTCCTGCTGCTTCAAGTGTCCCAGGGCTTCAGGTCTCGCCCGGGAGCTGAGAGACAGTGGAGAGAGGAGAGCGAGCTCTACTTTCCACCTACCCACGCTGCATGAACAAGAGTGAATTTATCTTCTATTTCTCTGATTACAAACCTTTAATGTAGCAAGAGCATGAGCTTAATGTAGTTTCCTGGGCTACACTGCTAAGTTCCCAAGAAGCGAATGATAATGGCTGTCGCCTTCTTTTCTGCTTTTCCATTGATCTGACACAGTAAATGATGCATTTCCTCCGGCTACCACAGCCATCCTTCACTGGTGATGAAAAGCAATAGTAACCCGCTTTAAAAAAAGCAATAACTTTGCATTTAACCCCCCTTTGCTGCGACCTCAGCTGTGGTAAAGGTATACAAGCAGTCCTCACCACTCAGTCCTCACCACTCAGTCCTCACCCATCGTCAGTATTATCTTTTCGCAGAAAACAGACAGATTCCCCGACATCCCGAGGGCTGTAGCTGACAGGGGTGCAAGCTCTGGCAGTGATGGAGACAGAGAGGCACAGGCTAAAGGTATTAGAGAGGCTCTACCGAGCTGGCAGCAACCTGCTGTCTTCAGAGTGCAGCTCTGCGGGTTTGCCTTCCCTGCCAGGGAGGACAGAGGCGACTTTCGGGTCTTAAATCCCTGAGCACGCAGAGAATTTGACAACTGCTCTGACTTTCTATTAGCACTGGGCTCGGACAAAACTCAATACTTTGTGACAAATACCACAGCTAAGCGCATTCGCTAGGAGAAAGTATGAAGAAGCAGTTTTGCCCTCAGAGGCAGTGCAGCGATCCCTTCCGCTTGCCCTCTGGTACTCTGTGCTCTGCTCGCCGCCTGCCAGGCATTGACCTGCTGCTTTCAATTGGCCTTTCCTGACCTTCCCCATCACTTTGTCCACATCAGTGTCTTTCAGCTTGTGAGAAGTTCTTGTGCCTATCCTGACTACCTTCTTTTCCTTCTCATTTTTTGGAAAGCCCGTTTTTTAACTCACTTCTTTTTTTTCTGGCTTCTTAGGCTCCCAGATCATCCTTCTGTTATGAAAGGTATGCAAGGACATAATGACAGTAGTTCACAGCAGTTGGCATGATGAGAAAATATAAATGTTAGAATAATATCCCTGAAATTACAGCTGGTTGTATGATTGATTTTTTTTTTTTTAGTTCAGTTGTATTCAAACACTTTCAATTAATGTATTCCAATACTTTAAAATAAAATTATTTCTGAGAAAATTCCCATTTGTCTTGGTGTAAACCAGCAGAAGGGTACAATCCAGTTAAAAACAACAACTCAGGATACGGCAAGTCTGCATGGCTTGAAGCCAATGTCAAGGCTCCAATCGACTTCAGTGGGGCCAGGAATTCTCTAATAAAAGCTATGCTGTTAAATCAAGCTGCCTTGATTGCTTTCAGTGGAAGCTCTGCTTGATTAGGCACAACAGAATTTATCCCGTGGAAAGGGATCAGGAGAGAGCACAACAGAAATCAGCCCTGGAAAAGAAGTCTGATTGTAAGACATGAGTTGAGCTCATATACGTGAGGCCTTATTAAATGGAGACTATTTGAACAGTCACACAGTTACAATGACTATAGCAGGGAAGGAGTTTTTCATTAATTATTCAACAGCAGGGAGATCTATATTTTGCCTCAGACTGACACTTTTTACCATCTGCTTAAAACCTGACTGTCTCACAACTATGATCAACATGTTGGGGTTTTTTTCCCCTTTTAGAGTAGTCAATATGCTGAGCTTCCAGATTGTTTAAGGTATCTGAGGTCCAAGTATGAGTGTGCTGTTACAAATAGCTAATACTCATAATTGCTATTCATTTTCATATGTTTGATTGGCAGCTGGTTAGTACATTTGTTTTTCTCAGTTGTAATTGTGATCCAGCAGTGGCCTTGATCTTGCTAACTGTTATATCTGAGCTTAACTGCATTCCTCTAACTAATCCCAATAGGCTCATTTTAAAAGGACATAGTGACTCAAATTCATGCCTAGTATAACTCTATTGAAATTAGCAGTTTTCACCAGGGATGAATTTATCTCAGTATCTAGAAATGCCCTTAATGCATATAGAGGAATCGTTAGCAGCGGTCCTGGAATTGAATGCAATTACATGGCTGAGTAGTCAGCCACCTAACTGCCTGGCTTTGAAGGTGTCACTGAAGTGATTTTTCTGTGTGTTACCCCCAGGCTCCCCATCCCCCTCCTAGGCAAAACAACCCATACCAAGCCCCTACAAAAAAACCACATGTGCTGGGTGTGGTTGTTGAGGGGGGAACCGAGATTTATGCTAAACTCCACGAGCAGCTTATTCTGAAAATGGGAAGAAAATTCAGACACTTGCTTTCATGGGCACTGAAATTCCAACACACATTTCAACAGACACCTCTTAAAGGCAAAGAAATATTTTAAAAGTCTAGTGAACTGTAAATAAAACAGAAATTTGGACCTCTTGTATGGTGACTGTTGCAGCAGAGGACTACCAGCCTCTCCAGTCCTGCATTATTTGTGTGTTCACTGTTGAGAAATGTGACATCCAAAGGGCTGATACGGCTCTGCAGTCAGCTAATTCTTCATCACTCTGAATACCATCCCACAGTGGGCAGCCAAGACAAGGACCAGACCATCTTCAGAATATAATGCTGCACAACTGGAGGCTGACATTGGCTAAGCTCTCTCCCTAACAGCTTGTGCTGGCTGACTGGCAACCCAGAGCTGGCAGAGAAGGGGCGGTGAGGAGCCCTGCCCCGGTGCGGCTGTGAGCTGCGGCCCAGGGGTGACAAAGGAGACATGTTAAAGAAGGGGTAGAAGTCCATGCCAAGCATTCACAGTATTGTTCCTGTCCAGAAAAGAAGCCTGTGCACTTTTCAGTGTTTTCCACACTAATTTTGGAGAAAATGGTGGTAGTCTGGTCATACTACTGAAAATATTTATTTACGTTTTAATTGCAGAGGAAAATGACATTGTAAACATATCACTGTGCATGTCTATATATTTTGTATCCTTTCCTCTCAGATTAATGAATTTGTAAATTCTCTCTCTCACTCATTGTATGCCTGGCTGGGTTTCTGAGATACAGGTTGGGATCCTGTAATTAGAAATTGCCATGCAAGGCAGTGTTTAGCCCGTTTAACAGCAGGTGAATAGCACTTTATCAGCTGTGCTAAAACACCGCACATTTCACCACCCAGGTGGCTGAAACATTCTTCTCTCTTTTCAAATTCATGGCAGACTTTGCATATGCACCATCTGCAAACAACAGCTCCTGAGTGATTCTGTCCTTGTTTCTGCTGTCACCCGCTGCAGGGAATGTCACAGCTGGCAAAGTTAAAGGCATTGGTTATCAGTGTAGTACCCATCATTGTGAATAATTCTGGATCAGTACAAATCTTTGTATAATTGCATATATATAGCACAAAAAGTATTTGAAGAAAAAGAAATCCCTTTGTTTCTATGTGAAGATGCTGTTACAAAATTTTCTGCCCTGATAGTTTGTCAGAAAACTTGCAAATCACCTTGATTAATACAACTAATAACTGTGAGATCAGTGGTCTTCCTCTCTCTCCCCACCCCCACCTCGCTTTTGTTCCCAGTATTTTAATGTTCTATTCAGCCAAAAACTCTCCAAGAACAGCCTTCAGACAAGTTTAACCTAGCTTGTATTTGCTCAGACACCCAACAGGGACCTCTGCAAGCCCACATGAATCCTGTTTGAGGAGGTTTGGTTTAGCATAACTGGCTGTTAGGGCTTCCTGAGCAGTTAAGCTCTGGCTGGGCCACCTGGCCACTATTAGTCTCCCAGGAGACTAAAGACTGGCTTTGGGGGCTGGCTGATGCTTTGCATCATCTCCGGATATGTGCTGCATGCCCTTGGGGGGCTTCTTGTTGATCAGTCTGGTATTTGGTACTCTTGCCTGCTCAGACTTGATTCCTGTTCTAGACCCTGGATCCCAGCACTGCTGCTGCCAGACTTTTGCCTGGCCCCTGCCCATGCTTCATCTGCCTCTTGGTACCTCTCTGGAAAAAAGGGAAGTGAAAACCAACAAATCAAACCCTATAATTCAGCTTATGTTCATTTGCACTTCCTACTTGTAAATCCAGTGAAGGAGGCAATATAACTGCAGCTATTTGAAGAAGGAATTAGTAGGAACAAGTCTCCCTTGGAGCAAGGGAAATTAGCTTGTTTGTGACTGCAGTATCAGATTCTGCTGCAGTTCGTGCTGACAAGGTGGCTTTGCTGAGGACCAATTTGTGACAGTCATACTTGTGTCTGTTATTTTCTGGCATGTTTTTTACTCTTTAAAAAAACCAAACAAACACTTTGCATCAATTTATCTACTTTGGATATAAAACCTTTTATTGCCCTTAAAATTGTGCCTAGGTTATTTGCAATTTCAGGCTATTTTGTACAAGTAGTTCCCTACACAGGATAAGGGAATTGCTGTAGTATGTATGTGTAAGTAACATATGGGTGTTTTAAATTCAGCTTAGTTTTCTTGGTTGAACCTTGTGTACAAGTTGCAGTGGTATAAAAAGGTCTGATTATAGGAAACATGGAGGAACAAAAATGGGAGGAAGGTTAAGTGTTACTTGGACAGTGCATTTTTTCTCAGTTTTATCTACTAAATCATCTTTTTATTAGATAGATCTGTTATGCTTTTGCCTTTGGGCAGTCATACTTTTGACTTACAGTAATCTTACTAGACAGAAGTTCATATTATCTTGGCAAGCTCTCTAAGGCAAGTTGTGTTTATGTTATCCCTGTGCATTCAACATAACCTGCATCTTATTGGAGAGTATTGCTTATTTACTGGTGTGTGCCAGAAGTCAGTTTTGATTTCTTCAGTGAGCTGTTTCATTCTCCTGTAGGTAAGATGATGGCTCATAGACCACAATACAAGTTTACAGATAAGCCAGAGGTAGCTGTTGGAATTTATTCAACTAGCAATGGACTTTCACTCCTATTTTAGTCCTAGCCTAGTGTTGTAGGAAAAGAGATAGGAGGGTGAAACAGTTTTACAACTTGGGTTTGCCATATGGACCACTTTGATCTCAGCTGAACATAAACCTAAGATGTAAAGGCACCTCTCTATTAAAGCAACTTCTGTCTTCTCTATAAATGTTATCTTACCAGTTTTATTGTCTTTTATGGTGTAACATACTTTTAAATGAACTGCTGAGAAACTCCTTTGTGTGGCTCTTTGTCTTTATTCAGGTATTATGAAGTCAGCTTTCCACTGCTGCAAGCAGAGGGACAGATAATGATGGTTGTACTGCTTGTGTGTGGCACTTCCTACTTCATGGGATGGGTAAATCTCAAATGCCTTAAACTGGCAGGTGCCTACCATTATTTCTAATATAGTGAGAGCAGCATATTTCATTTCTGACATTAATCTATAGGGTGAATCTGAATCTAAATATTTTAGTTTCTAAATCACCATTTCACTTTGCTAATTTTATCTCAAGAGTAATATTTCTCAACCAGGACTAGGGAAGTTTTGCATAGTGGGTGGGAGTTGATGTCTTGAGATAGTAGATAATTTCTGTCTGTCATTTTCTTGCCTGTGAATGATCTGTTTTATGTCTTAAAACACTCCTAGTCATTATTTTAATGGGGTCCCTCATTTGGATACAAAGTATTATAAACCAGGTTACTGGCAGGCACAAGAGAACACCGATCTCAGCACAAGTGGGGATCCTAGGCATTAAAATTAAAGGTTGGTGTGAGATCTGGTTTCTTTCAGAATAAAGTAAATGGTTTTAGAGCCTGAGGGATTGGGATCTTGCATTAAGTTTAAAATTGTGCCTGTAGAAATGGAAGTGTACAACATTCAGAGGACAGTTCTAAAAATTCATGTCCTGTCCTTGTGATGGCTTGCTTTTCTGAACTGAAGACTACAGTTCATGCCCCCTATACTTTCAGGCCCAAATCCACAGTTGCTGTCCCTGACTCTGCAAATTCAATCCAACGGACTGAATAAAGAGCCCCCTAACTCCTCAGCCTTTACTGATCTGTGGTCTAGCGCTGGCCCAGCCCCATTATACAAGCAACACCCAAGTACACTCATTTCTGAAGGGTTAAAAAAAAGTAGGCAGCAGAATGTCCTGGAATATTTATATTCTTTATTCTTGAGAGGAGAAAAGTGTGGGTAACATTAGAGATGAAGCCACACTGCCTGCTGACATGTTTAGAAATATTTTAGCCTGCTGAGTTCTCCAAAAATAAATTTGAATGTTTTGTTGTTAAAAATCATTAATATTTTTTACTTGTAAGCATGCAAGGAAACTTTTATTTACCAAACTCAGATTAGTATGTAAATACAGATCTAACATTGTAAGTGGAAAACTGGAATAGTGTCTCAGGGCTGTGTGACTGCCCTGTTTATTATAACTGTTAACACGGCATGAGACTAGAGACTGATAGTAATTTTTTCCTTTATGATATGAAAAATTAAATTGTCTAATACTATTAATTTTGAAATAAATATTCTATCAGTAATAGAGTTATAAACACTACTCCAGATAATCTTCCACTGTTGGAGTGCATGTTTTATGTTTGGCACTTCTCAGTTTTTCCAAACATTAGGTACAGTGGAGAATTTTTTTATTTTAATCTGAATTTTTTTTCCTGGATTTCCATATATTCAGACCTCATCCAGTGCACAGTGTTTCTGCAAGTGTGACACTTTCAGCAATTGATCTCTTCTTCAAACAATGCAGGAAAATCTTTCTGGATTCTCAGTTCTAAGTTCCCAATACACTATGAAAACATAAAACCAGCTTTTCCTTGCTTTAGGGCTCACTTGAGACAGTTTCTACCTTTTAATATTTCAGTTATATGTACTTGAACACCTTGAGCTTTCATAAAAATATCACTTTCTTGTCAGCTGGGACCACAAAACTGTTTTTTGTCAGCGTTTCCTTTCCTTCTGTCTTGAGTGAGGAGTTTTTGCTATCCTGTAGCCCTGTCATCTGATGTGGTTTTGCATTAAAAATTGTCATCAGACTGTTGAAAACAGGCTATGGAAGATAAGAAATGGAGATGAACTGGAGGAAAGGGGTAAGAAATAGGGGCCTGTATATATATTTTGCTTAGAGGTATCAAAGAAAATTGAGTAAGACCCACTAAGGCACAATGAAGGTTATAATTTTATTTACTGTTTCAAATTGTTTGTTCTATTAAGAAATCGGTCCTTTTGGTTTGTGATTTGTTTTGTTATGTTGTTTTTGTTGTTGTTGTTTTTTTAATATGTGAAGCAGTACATGACAATTTCCTTTATTTTTTTCCTGAGCTTAAATGTTTTCTTTACAATAAAAGCCATGGCTGCCTGCTGGCAGGGGGAGAGGGGCTGGCTGGCTGAGTCTTGCTTCTCTTTTTGTTTAGCACAAATAGGTGGCACATCATCAGCTTACTCCTTTCATATGAATGGTTTTTAGAAAGCTGAAACTTGGGCCTTCTGTAAAGCAAATATCCTATTTTAGGAATTCAACATAGGCTTCTTGTCCCAGTAAAATGAGACAAGTTTCTGCTCAGTTGAATGAAAAGGAGATTTCTGCCTGGGGAGGTAAGCCAATGCCCTCAGCTCTTAAGATGATTATTTGGTTGGTGGTCGTTAGAGCTAGGCAGTCCATTTGACTGCTTTAATGTCTTATTTTGACATTGACTGGTGTAGACGGATCTTCCCTTGCAGCATCACTGAACAGGCTTCTCAAACATCAAAATGCCCTTTATGTATTCAGGCAATTTATACTGAAAAGAACATCTTGGTTTTCTTTTGGTGTGTTAGAATTCTTCTCAGTTTATAATCATCTATACATGGATATATGCTGTTGTCTGTCTGCATCTCTCAGGTCTCTATTGAAAAGTAAATTCAATATGAAGTCCTGTTCTACTCATTTCCATATATTCTCCCAGCTTATTTTACTTTTCATCATTTTTCTTTTGCTTTCAGTGCTTCATTTAGATTTCAGGTCATTTGTCTATGACTTTTTCCCTGGAAACTGAAATATTTTTTTAAAGTAAAATATAATGCTTTGGTGAAATTCAGATAGGAAGGTTATTTTAGAATGTTTATTTTTTGAAAGTCTATCTGATATGTAGTATAAGACTTTTCATGATAACACTAACAAATAATTAATAAGCAGTCGATTAAAAGTAGCACTGCTTTTTCACTTTGCCACAAAGTTTCTGAAGTAATTCTGAAACTGGAGCCTATAGCTATAGGATACAGCCAGATGTATAAGGGAGGTCATGATCCACATTGATACTCATTCTCAGCAGCAGACAGAAATTACTGAAGAATCCTGGTCAGCGATCTTACCCTCATTTACTTTTACTGTGAGATAAGCAGGCCACTTAAGAACTGCTGGACTCTGGCCACCTCCCTATTACTCCCATCCAGCCAAAAAGAGAGAGGCTCAAGGGAGACTTCTGGCCGGGAGCCACAATAGCCCAATGCATTTCCAAACAGGAGGAAAATACAAATGGCTGAGTGACAAGACTGCATGTTCCTGCTCACTTGCAGACCACGTGTAACTGAGTTTTCTTACTGGTATAATTAAGTGGGTCTAATTGAGACATGCTGAGCGTGAGCTCGGGGCTGGCTCAGCCAAGATGCAGGCCTCTAGCGCAGGAATGAGGGCAGTTCCTCACTTGGCCTTGAACTGCTTGCTTCCTGTAGCATTCAAAAATGCACTCAAGTGCAACCATCAGAAGGTAGGAAAACTTTAAGCACCAGAACTGATGAACCTGTTGTAGGAAAAGGAAGTGTGGAGCAATGCTTTTTGGGCAGAGATCCACCGTTTTGTTATCCTTGTCTGGCACTTTGCATGAAGAGGGTCCTGTGCCTAGTGCTTATGGGCACTGTTATATCTTCAAAAGTAATTGAAAAAGGTTGCCCAGGGAGGTAGTTGAGGCCCCATCCCTGAAGACATTCAAGGTGAGGTTCAAATACAAACAGATTTAGGATTAGGGGAAAAACTGAGCCCCTTCCAATAAATGACGGTGAACAATGTAGGAAGCTGAAGAATGTTGTGAAGAGTACTGCAAGGGAGGAGGGAAGTGAGTGTGCAGATATTCCCGTACCTCGGCATTGGTGAGCCTTCTGCTCCAGCAAGGCTGTGCTGACTGTGAATTCCAGGTATGAATCCATTTGTGCCCTCCCTCCTCTCAACCATGTAACTCTTCATAGAGAGCTGATTTTTCTGGAATTTATGTGGATTGTCCTCCACTTGGAGGAAGTCACTGTGTTAACTACATGAGATAGAGGAACAAACTTGTGTATTTCAAATGAAATTTAGTTGTTATATTGCAGTATAACAGCCTATAATTTACAAACAATATAAAATTGCAGGGTATGTTTTTCAGATATTTAGAATTCCAGCCACCACCATTAAAGCATACATATTCTTTGGATGTAAAGTTTGGATTAGGGAGTGTTGGATTGCTCCTATTAAACCATGTAAAAAGATTAGATCCCTTTGAGCAACTAGCCTGAAGTGCTGCTCTTTTATTTGCTGTTTATGAATCAGAACACTGCTTGGTTTTCTGTATCTCTGCAAAGGCATCTCAACAGTTTGTGTTGCTTTCAAGATGCTGTACTGCTGATCCTGGCTGGAGGCAGCTGAAGTGGGGATATGGATAATGTAGTGCAGATATTTTTCTGTTTATTTTATCTATTTTTTTTTTCCCCAACCTTCTTCATTTGCTTCAGTGTTATGGTTGTTGTCAGAGTGGATAGCTTGTGGGTGCAACCAAATTTTTATTGACTTATCACTTCATGTTTAACTTGTCACAGAGAAAAAATATGTTACTACGAGATAGTGTTTTATTGTATTCTTGATCAAACTGCTCTGATGTTCATTTTGATGGATGATAATATCCAGATGATCACAGCGCAGGCTATTAATTTCAGTCCCTTTTGATTTAAATTAGGAATTAAATTCTCTCTAGTTCTGCCTGGTTTCAGGCAGTCTGATATTTTAATAGCATGTCCATGTTGTAAAGTTCCCTCTCCTCTGGCTGCCCAGGCATAAAACAATCCAAGTATTGCATTGAGTAGGCAGTGGTACCTGTTACTGGTGACTGAGCGTTTGGGCTGAGGTAGTTAAACAGAGAATTCCCATCTCTCTGGAGAAATGGGAGCTGCCTAGGTAGGCATGGAGCAGGAGGGACCTGCTGAGAGCAGGGAAGGAAGCACTGCTGAGGCAACTCAACCTGAAGTCGTGCTCTCCCATATGTTATTTTGAACAGTTTAAGCTCAGCTGCAGTGCCACCAATCCTTTTGAAATTAGGATCCCTCTTTTTATTCGTGCAAACCCACTTGCTGCTAATTAGAGTTAGTGTTCTGTTAAAATGTGTTTCTGCTCTGACCAGCCAGGCCCGTACAGAGCAGATTTGCGAGCTCCTGCTGCGCTTGGTCAAAGCTGAAATCTTCAGTTTGCGAGCCAGCTAACACAAGCAGAGGTCTAAAAAGTGAGCTGGGTGACTGCAACTTTGTGCCTCTGTAGGAGTGGAACCTAAATGCTGCTCCCAGGTGACCCTGAGCAATGTTTGTGCCTTCTAATTAGGTAGTAAATCACACCTATCTCATCCCATCATCTGTGGGTGGTGGCACAGGTGGTATGGGTGATGGAGACAGATCCTACTCGCTTTGATGGCCATGTTTTTCTTTTCGGGTGAATACAATGCAAAGCAGGGAGCTGTTCTGTGGCATTTTCTGGGGTCCTGTGCTCGTGATCCAAAGTTAATCCCACCGTCTGTTCAGGAAAGCACCTGGAATAGCAGACACATCACCTGTTTAAGAAAATAAAAAACTGAAGCAGAATTTTAGGCTTACTGAAACATGCAAACCACTTGCTAGGCCTCAGTTTCTGAAATAAATTCCCAGAACTTCTGTATTAATTCTTTCAGAAATTACTAAAAGCATTTGTGGGATTATTCTGAGCTCAGAAAGCAGTAAGTCTCAGGCTTTTAAGAGAAGAGTTGTGAAAAACAAGGATAGTTGTGGACTATCTGCAATAGTCATGTTAGTGTTTTGGTGTTACAATGCTTTCTCAGCCAGGACTGTGGGTTTCCAAACCCTCTCCCAAACTGTATGCAAATACCACTTTAAAAGTGATTTCTGGTTTAAAACAAACAAACAAAAGTTTTGATGGAGGGGAAAAAGCAGGTTTTGTATCCTTTTAAGTGACATTTTTTGTTATTGTTGTAGAGAAAGTAAGTTTCCAGCACTGCCTTAGAAATCCAAAGGAAATAATATCTTTTCAGATGCAGAGGATACTGTGAATTCTAATGTTTACATTGTCTATTTCTGGGGCTTGTCATTTCTACTAACTTTAAGTCATTTGTATATTTTTTAATTTGAATTTGCCTGAATGACTTTTGGAAGCTACTACTATTTTTTTTTTTCCCAACATTATTTAAAGTGCAAACAAAATTCAAATCCATTGGTGCAAAATACTTGAGGGGAGAACAGAGAGGAAAACAATGCTATGCCATGTTCATCATTTCTAGGAACAGCTGACAGGCATCTTTCATAAAGCCTAACATCTCGCTGCTTTGACCTCTTCTGAGCACCTAGCTCTTTATTAACGAATGGATAAATGTCTGAAAACAAACCAGGCCATAACATGATGCCATTTTACATACACGTCTCTTCTAGCCGCAGGTGCTCAGTTTATGGCATCTCAGGTGCGCTGCAGAGCAAACGCGAAGAGCACTTCCACGGAGCAGCCTTCCGGAGCCGCCCGAGGAGGTTGGAGGGCGCGGAGCTGCACCCCCCGGCTGCCCGAGGAGGAGCGGGACAGGTACCCGGCGCGGACCCCCTCGAGCACGAAGCGCGGCCGCGGCGGGTGGGTAGGACCCGCCGGATCCGCCTCCCGGGGCGGGGCGGCCGAGGACACGGGGGCGGCGCGGGGCGGGCCGGGCCGGGCCGGCCGCGGCGGCGGGAGGGCGCAGCGGGGGCTGCAGCGGCCGCAGCATCGCGGCTCGGTGGCAAGGATGGAGCCCTGGAAGCAGTGCGGGCAGTGGCTGATCAGCTGCAAGGTGCTGCCGCCCAACCACCGGGTGACCTGGGACACTGCCCAGGTCTTCGACCTGGCGCAGACGCTGCGCGACGGCGTCCTGCTCTGCCAGCTCCTCAACAACCTGCGCAGCCACTCCATCAACCTCAAGGAGATCAACCTGCGCCCGCAGATGTCCCAGGTGCGACCGCGGAGCCGCCGCGCCCCCTGCCTCCCTCTCTGCCCGCGCCTGCCAGTGTCTGCTCCGCGCGCTTTGTCTGCGGCTTCTGCTGCGCGGCGCGGAGCGGGAACCGCGGGCTACGGGAAATCGAGCGCGACCGCGGCCGCTGCCTGTCGCCGGCCCGCAGCCTCCGCGCCCGGCGCGGGTCCCCGCCGCCCCTGGGGAGGGTGGGCCCGCTCCTGCGGGGCGGCGAGCGTGAGATCCACCCGGAGCGGACCCGCAGCGGGGCAGCCTCCGGCGGGCTCCTTCGCTGAGCGGCGCGTCCCGGGCGGTGGGAGAGGGCGCGACCGCAGCAGCTGCGGGTCCGCGGCTCCCAAAACCTCCGCGAGGGCTCGTTGCCTGAAGCGGGAGGAGGTTTGGGCAGGAGCCCGGCCCGAGACCGCCCGGGAGCTGCGCGAACCCGTCACAGCGGGGCGGCTCTGCTGAGAAGTTCCCTGCTCTAGTCCCGGAGCCGGCAATTTAACGCTTCCGTGCACGCTCGTATTTCGTTAGTGTGAGGGGATGACGACACAAATTGACCTCTCGCTTCTAATTTTTCTGGATTTACCTACAGACGGGAGGGGGAGGGAGAGCTAAGGGACCGGGAGCTTGGGAAGCGAGGAAGGAGGGCAGGAGCAGGAGGGCAGGCGGGATGGCGTGGCCGAGGGAGCGGAGCCTGCCTGGGCCGGCGGGGCCGGGGGCTGGAGGGGAACGGGAAGGCCGGTGAGGAAGTGGGCGAGAGAAGCGACGGTAGCACTTGTCAGCCGGCCTTCGAGTCTTTCTGCCGCCTATGAAGTTGAATGTTGGAGGATGATTAGCAATGAAAAATCGTGTTCTTGATAGCTGCTTGCCTGTGTTTTAGTTTTTTTTTTCCTTCAGACTCTTATTTTAGCTTTTAAAATTGATATTTTGTTTAAATAATAATGAAGCGTAATTCCAAATTAATTCCCTTTTTTTTATAATTTGGGACTGATGTTTAGGTACTGTGCCTTGTAAAGCTGGCTTCAGCTATTGAGATAAGACTATATTAATAATTCAATGAGAAGAGGCTCTATATATACACGACTTCCTGTCACCGCTCTGCGCACACCTATGCCTCCGCAGAGAGGATGGCAGCCAAGCGGATGTCTGAAAGGAAACAAAACTTCTGAGCCTTTCGTATGTTTTAAAACATTGAGAAATGGATACATTGTAATATTTCACTGTTGCGATTCTCTTGTAGCTTTATAGGGATATAAATCGCCATTCACCTTTAGCACACTGGCCAAAAGCAGTAGTACTGAATTACACTTTTGGAAGGCACATTCTTTCTGCATGTTTACTCACAAAGCCATTTATTTTATCTCTTTGTAATATTTTTTTTTTTAAGCAGCTATTTTTTACTGCCAAGGGGACATCTTCTGTAAGCCCACAGTGCAAAGAAGGAAAGAAGTATCAGGTGTATTTCATCTAGTCAGAATAAAATCTCTCAGCCCCTTGTACTCGATGTGGATGGTGTAAAGGCTATCCTCGTGTACTTGAGAGCTCAAGTGCCCGCTTGAATTGCTTTTGCAGAGGCAATACTTTATCTGAGTGGAGAGTCGCAGAGGGTGGAAGAAACCCGGATAAGATCTCTCTCTGCACAGTTCAAGCTCTCTGAGAGTTTCAGGACTTTATGTAAACTGTACTGGAGCCATTGTTGGTATTTTCATTACAGTTTGATTCTAAACTGACCCTTTTTCAGTTTAATTTGCAGAACTATAAATACTTTGCACATGAACTGCTGGAAATGTTTTCTTGCCCTGCTTAGAATGGATAAAAACTATGAAAATGGGTTCTTATCCATTTATGAACTGGAAAGGTGTCCCATGATATTACACAGTATTTTCTAGATAGCTAACTCATTGAATCAACTTCAATTAGAGATTAATGTTGCTTGTCTGGACCAATATTACTTCATTTTACTTTTGATGAATTAAAACCATGGTGGTCTTTTCCTGTCTTCTAAAAATAAGTATCAAAATGCTCTGCTGTCCTCTTTCTTAGAGCATGTTTGGGAATCAAGATTAATATTAATTTCTCAAAGTGTGTTTGAACTATGGATTATAATTGTAGATCTTAGATTACTTACAATACATATTTTGAACTTGAGCTTTATGTATGTATAATCTAGCTGCTGGAATTGTTTCACAGCTATTACAATTGCCTCCTTGTCTGTGTGTTTGCTGTATGCCTGAGGAACCTGCACTCCCTGGTTCTGCAGACTGCTCTCTCCAGTGGTGCATTTCTGCCCTACACTGATGTCACCCTTGAAGTAAGGGGAACTGTTGTTAGATCAAACCATATAATGCATAGCTCTATACAGCATTCCATTTACTGGGAATGTTACCTTTGCTTTTTGTGAGATCAAGAAATGACTGTCTTAGTGACATTCTGTGGGGTTTGATGAAAAGCCTCTTGGTGAAGATACTGTCTGCTGGAAAAGATCAGTGAAATTTTCCCTCAGTGAAAATTTCAGAATCTTTATTAAAAATGTAGTAGGTTGAAATTCTGCAAGTTGTTTGTCATTTGTTGCTAAGACCATAAGAACACTTAGCAGTAACTTCTGCTGAAGTCTTAGAGGATTGAAGATGATTAATTTGGTCAGATCTACTTGGAGTTGAGCCCTAAATTGTGAGTTTAGTCAAAATAATACTTGTCAGTAAACTAATACATTTGCTGTATCACAGGATCTCAGGGGCTTGTAGAAATACTAGCTAATGCTCCTGTTCCTTGTGGGGTAGTGATTTATAGGTGTTGGGGCCATGGGTGCCAGAGCAGAGTTGGCATTAGAATGGGTATCATCTTGGCCACTCTCTGAGAAGTCTAATTGAACATGCTGCTGTGTCTGTACTGCTTAGCTGAGCCATTTGAACCTCATGTGGCCCTTATCTGTCATCTTCTAGAATAGAGCTGTAGCTCCTGTACTCCCTGATTTGATGCTTTCTGCCCCATAATTGTAGAACAGCTCAGAGGATTCTTACTGAACAGTTTTTGAGCAATAAAACCAGAGAATGATAAGGCTGGATGACAGCTTCATGAATGGGTTTTGTAGAAGGCAGGCTGCATCATTTTAGCCTTGTCTTTTGCTGCTGTTGACATTTGTCAGGCCTTTCTCTATGAACCAATTTTCCATGTCTTGGGGGCTGGTTATAAATGTAGCAGTGCTGAAGAACAGGGAAGGGAAAGAGGGTGCCTAGGGCAGACCTGGGAGTAGATGTGAGGCCTCTGACATAAGAGTTTTGTGTCTACTATTTTGTTAGACGTTTACTTTTTCAGAATGAATGCGGCAGATCAGACCTCTGTGATGCTCATCAGCTTTGCTTAGTAGACCTTGGTAGCCCCTTAAAAGTTACATCAAGAGTGTAGAGGGATTACGACTGATGCTGCTGCTTCAGATACCACTTTTTGGTGGAGCGTTGTTTGGTCAAACAGGAGCACCATTGCTTTGCTTTGTAAGCACCAGAGTGCTGCTAGCTCACGGGGCAGGAACAGAAACAGAGACTGGCAGTGTTTGGCATTGCAACACAAACATGTGCTTGACCAAATGGCAGTGGGTATGTTCTCTTTTGTGGGCTGGCTAGTGCTGAGAACCACATGCCTTTGTCCCACCACCAGCCATGCATCTAGTGTCACAGCTGTTCTCAGGGCTGTTTTATGCATTTGAAATCTGTGAAGCCAGCCCCCCAGCCTTTTGGGAGATAGAAAACAATGCTTGTGTAAGAGTGCTTTTAGATAGCAAAACATTGTGTTTAGAAAGCGATTTGAATACTGGATGTTTTTGTCTGCTTTTTGGTGTGTTTATGAAAATATTTATATTTGGTTAGTGGAAGTTGTCCTTTGAAGAACAGAAGCCTCAGATGTGAAAGTATAAACCCTGCATATATGAAGTATGAGCAGTGTTGTTGCTTAGCCAATAAATCTTCCTCCTCTGTGTTGCCAGCTGAATGCTGCCTAGCTCCTGTCTGAGAAGTTGGTGTGTCTCGGCGAGGTCCCCTGTGAAAAATTACACTTGGACTTTGTATGAGATTGGAAACTGTCCAGTTCAGGGGCATTCATGTCAGATTTTTTTTTCCCCACTGTGACTGAACAGAACAGGAGAGTATTGGCTCTATTAAGAGCTTTTGTGTCAAGGCCCCAAACCACTTTGCTGCTTGAACTCCCAGAAGCAAGCAACATTAGTTGTTATTTTCAACCACTCCACGTGCAATTAGAAAAGGAAATTTGGAAGGTGGGTCAAATCATGTCTTTTGGCCCCTAACTGTAGGGGAGTTTGCCCGATTCAGACTTGAGAGTTGGTGTGGTGAAAGCAGTCTTATTGCAGGCACCATGTGAAGAAGTGCTAAACTTTGCAGCTTCTGGGAGTGGAGCTGGAAGAGGGAATGCACTAAATGAATTGCAGAGATGTGCCTGGCATGCTAGTGCGTTGCAGGGTTTCCCCTGAAGTACGGTATCAGTGCCTGGTGACAGTGAGATGGGGGATGGAGCACTGCAGCTCAGAAACTGTGGCTTCCATGGGAGCTGTTCACTGCAGCAATTCACTTTCCTCAGACGCAGTCTCTTGGCTAATGTAGGCTGGTGAAAATAATAAAAATAGAAGTGATCCATAACAGAGAGTACTAATCCTAATGTTTAATTGTAATCATACAAGAAGTTAAATAATGTATCACTAGAAATATAAAACCTCAACCAATGGATTACAATGGATTTGCAGAAGATGTCATCTGTTTAATGCTTATCTTTTATCTTTAATAGTTTGCAGTCTAGTTTTGAAATGGTTTTTGCAAGGCATTTAGTTAACTTGTGAGAGATTGCTAAACAGGAAAACTACACTTAATGCAATACTGGCCAGGGAGTTTACTAAAGGGGATGTTGACATAGATTAAATATTAAAAATAACTATTTCCTATTATTCTAATAAAAACAAACAAAATATCCATCACAATGTATTAGAAGTTCAAATGTTTTCTAATTTTAGGAAGTTACTTTTATTTTTGATGTGACCATGTAGTCCAAAGGAAGTTCATTATCTTTGTCATCGACGTTCTATTTTGTTGTGGCAACGGGGCTTTTGAGCAGGAGTATATTTTTCTTGGTTAGAGTGGTATCAGGTATCCTCAGGATGTGGGTGTGCTGAGAGACGTACCTCTCTGTTTCCTCTGATCCTTCCCTTGACTTGGAGCCCTCAGATGACAGCCATGCTCTCCTGCCCCTAACTTGGTGAGTGTGCATCCCCCCTCTGAAAGCTTCCCACAGGTGAGCGGGAATGCGCCATGTGCGTGCCTCCCTGCAGCTGGGCCATGATTTATTTTCCCCATCCCAAGTTTTAGCCTAGGAGACATGCCAAATATCACAGTGTCAAACCTCGTATGCCCCATGGCTCTGCGAAGGAGGAATCATCTCTTGACTCTGCATGTTACCTGAAAGAGAAAGAATGGGATGTGAGTGGATGTGCTGACCTCTGTGCATGAGGATGTCATTTAGGTCTAGGATCTTAGGAGGGACCAGATGAGCTAAATAAGAAAATAAAACGGATTTGGAGGGGTGCTTGTGGCCTTTTCTCGAAGTCATGGAATATCAGTAAGCTGAGAACTGTTGTGCAAAATAACTCTTTTTTCTGTGTTTGCTCATTAGGTTAGGTGCTAGGTTAGGAAAGAAGTACCACAAAGAGACACTTAGATTAACACAGTTTTTTCTGAAACAGCTTATCTTTTTGGGCTTGAACAAAAGTTTGGGAACTGGTTCAATTTTTGGTAAGTGTGCAGAAAAAAAAGACATGTGTTTTAAAAAAATCAAAACAAAACAGCCCATCTTTTTGAATAATTTTGAATTGTGTGTATTCAATGTAATTATTTTAATTTTTTTTTTTCCACTTTTCATTTTTTTCATTCTCTGGTACATTGGTGCACTAATGTCTTTACCACATGCAACTTTATTTCTGTGATTCATCTAAATGAAACTGTATTGGCCATAAGATAAATTCATAAGATGTATTATCCATAAAAGATATATTTATCCATATGTATGTTATGTATACATATGTGGGTCTTCTGCAAGTTGGACTTGGTAATATATTTTGAACAAATATTTGTTCAAAGCAAAATCTTAATATGACCTCGATGTATTTTGCTAAGAAAAGCAACGGACAAAAAAGTAGTGACCCAGTTTTTCTAGGTAATTCTTCTTATTTTAAGAACATGGAGAAAATAGTATTTGAAAATTGATGTAATGATTTTTAATTTTTTTTAAATTATTTTTGTTTGTTTCACATTGATTCTTTTTGGTTCAGGGGAAAGGAAAGCTGCAGTTGTACTGTATTGAAAATCTTACTTTACATGCTATATTTATCATACAGTTATTAAATGCAGCATATGCACCTTGCCAAGAATTGTCTCAAATGTCCTCTCATGCACAAAATTTTATTGTGCTGGAAGCTGTCTAATGCATTAACACGAGAAATATTCATACTGGGTCCTCACAGAGGCTATGGTGTGTGACAGAAGTGGATAATTTAAATTAATGTCTGTGTACAGTATGATGCTGTGTTGTGTGGGAGAAGTTCAAGTTGTTTTTTTCCGAGCCTTGTCTGACAAAGGTGGAGGACCTGTGATAACAGCAAGTTGAAGGACTGCTTATGAAAAGAAGCTAATAAATCACAAGGGCTCAAGGGGAGAGAGAAGAATATCTATAATAAGAATATTCAAGAAGTAGGAGGAAACAATCAAAAGAAACAAGTGTGAACTAGGGAGAGTGGTCAGAAAAAGCTGGGAAGCTGAAGGGGGTGCCAGCAAGCAAGACAGGGATTTTGAGGAGAGGAAAAGTCATGTAAGATTTAATTCAAGGTAGGTACAGAAAGCCAGTTTTGGATTTTCTGTGTTTTTTAATCATAATGGCATTATCATTTACTGGTGGTGTTCTGGTCTCCTTTATAATGTATTGCTTTAGGACTGTGAGTTCTGGGAGGTTATTTACCAGGCTGCAGCACTGCACATCAGGATGGTTTAGTACAATACATTGGTACAATTTGTGCACCGGTGAGACAGAGGATCTTGGATTTCTCACCTGCATCCTCTTCCCCTTTTCCTTTGAAGGTCAAAACATTTGATTAAACTGTAAGGTGTAAAGATTAAATCATAGGTGTAAAGAAAATACAGAGGGTAAGAAAGGAAAGGGCTGCAAGGTGAGAGGAAAGGCACCTGATGGTGGGTAAGTGGTGAGGGGGGAGGAACCCACAGGGAGCTTGGTAGGGTGGCTGTTGCGGTCATGCCAGTGGGGATCTGGCAGCTCCTGGTCCTGGCATAGCTGAGCTTGTGCTTGACTGGTGTATAGGCATTGGGAAGGAGACTTAACTGGGAACAGCAAGTAGAAGGCTGCTGAGAGGCATGGGCAGGAAGGTCTTTCATAATGCAGTTTGATATTGAGGCAGTCAGGGGAAGAGACCTTTTTCTGTTGAAGTGATGTTGGCTTCCTGACCAGCAGCCAAGCCAGATGGGAACAGGACAAGTGCCTGTGGCTGCAAAGGAACTCCCTCTGTCTGCCTGCTGTCTGCCAGGGAGATGGGAGCTGGTGTCCAAACTTCAGGGTATCGCTGCTGGTCGTAGGCAGGGAAGTCCTGGCTTGTGCCCTGCATTGCATGGATATCTCTGAGTACAGAGGAAGATGTATTGTTTTATTAGGTCATTGACAGTTTTATCTTCAAGTTTTACTTTATTATATCAAATGTATATAAGAGGTGTCAGTTTTTGAACTCGTTCCCTCCAATACTAAAACTGTATCTGTAGTTCTTTAAGACCCAAAGAAAAAACCCCATCAAACACCTGTCAGTTTAATTTATTTCAGTTGCTCCAAAACAGCGTTGCGTATTATTCCATGATACTCCATAGTGATATTTTGTACCACCTTACACCACGTTATTTCAGTATTTTAAAAATTCTGTTTCACGGAGAAGTACAGGTTGATGTGTACTTTGCCAAAATGGCTATTAATTTTTTCCCCTGCACTTTCCAGTTTACTCAGCATCATCTCGAGCTACTTTTCTTTCCTCTTACTTTGCTTTGACAAGTCAATTTAAGACTTCAGGCACTGTGAAATACCAGCTGTTTGCTAAGACTTGCGATATGTAAAATGCAATCTGAACTGGAATCACTATAGTGAGGTTTGAGTTTTTCTATTTAGGTTCCCCCAAAGCTCAGTGAATGCTATTGGCTAAAGCTGAACACATTGGCAAGTGAGAACGTATCTTCTAGAAAAATACCAGTCAATGGCTTGTTTTTTCATCCTGTATTAAATGGCAACAGTGAATGTCTTGGTAACATGAAACACGATTAATGGGATATTTGATTCTTCATACATTCAGAACGTGAAACCTTAGCCATAGATTGTGTAACATAGTGGTATCGTAGCAATTTGTATAAAAGCCACTCATGTACTATTTAAAACACTCCTGCAGACTTATAGGTATGAAACTAATATAATTGGGAGAATTGAGTTCAGCTGTCTTGTATTACAATCCAAAATATTTTGGGCCTGTAAATTGCCTATACTTCAAATCAGATTAATTTCTTTTTGTAATCGATTAGTGGGGATTAGTTACTGTTGTTACCTATTTTTCACTAGTTTTATCCCTCTACAAATCACTTAGAAGTTATTTTAAATGATACAGAGAATACAGTATGATTGCTTTGCAGAAGCAAACAAAATGTGTATTTGATGTTGCTATAATCAAATGTTTTCTGAAAAAACCCAACAATAAAATATAAAGAATTTTTAAAGCTTCTAACTGGTAAAGCTTAGCAGAACAAGATAGATGATATTTCCAAAATCCTTAGATACGCCCTTTAGTCCCTGATAACATCAAATTTACCTGTTTGTTTCTGAGTTATATAAGGGGGTACTGTATAATCTCTACTTATGATACTATGTACCATTGCTTGTTCCTACATTCACACTGTTTCTACATGGAAAGAAGCCTTATAGTCAACTACAGCAGAATGATTAGAGCTTGGCCCTTGAAAATTTTGACCCTTAAAGCAGCCTCACTTCTCTGTTGTATAGCAAACTTGATGCTAAAAAAAGAATGTGTTGTCTGCCCACGCTCTTAAATTAATAGTGTAATAATGACAGTGTCATAATAGCCTGTACAATTCCTTGTGTTTTGCTTACATGTTGTCAGTTGAGATTTAATTTATACTTGCATGGTTCATTGATCGACTTCAAATTCCCACCAACTACTACCCCATGTAATGGTGAAGCCTTGTATCAGCTGATAAAAGGCCACGAGGGCCATGTTATTTTTCCCTCTGAATTCCTCAGGATCTAGGAGTAAATAGGTCTGATTCCAATGCAGAGAAAGTTAAAGGTAGATGGAGGACCACACCTTCACTGCACTAATATACCCATCAGGGTTTAGATGTCTCTGGATGGAGGTATGTTGATGATACTGTTCTATGATGTGAACTGTAACTTTGGGGTAAACACTCATTAATCCTTACCTCTGTAGGATTTAGGTCAAGCTTTGAATTTCTTTTTATCAGGAGAATAAGTAGAAAATAGGAAACAACAGAGAGAATGTTCAACTATTGCTAATTCCTGTAGCTTATTTTGCTTGCAAAACAGAGAGACTGAGACTCCATGAAGTGCCCTTGCAGGCTGCTGCCTTTGGGCTCATGGTCAGTTGATGTCTGGTGGGTTGAAAAGGGATTTCTGCTAAACTTAAAAAACCTAGCTTATATTTAGACAGATATTTTTAAACCCTCTTCATGCTACTTTGCGACTCAAGTTTTGCATATCGGAGCCATACCAGTTTTGTTAAATTGCACCAATTCTTGTGAGCAAGCATTTTAAGTTTCGTTTTCTCTCAGTGGTTTACCCACCATGTGTGTGCACGGAGTGACGCAGGAATTCAGGTTATATCACGTACTTCTCTGAATTGGCAACTGCTTATTTTTAAATATTGTTGAAAATTCTTGCTGAGCTTTGATTTCCCTCTCGTCTGTTATTTTGCTGTTCATCTCACTTAGGTTTTGGGATGCTTCATGTGAAGTAATAGTTTTTGTGCTTTACCCTGAGGTATGTGAGAGTGTCTTCATAGGGTTGTTTGGTTCCAGGGAATTCCCAAAGCATTTTTAAAAATTAAGAGTATGTTAAAAACTTAAGTGGTCTTTAACTGGTGTGTCGAAGTACTGAGGTTTTGTGGGAGTCCTAAATGGGCTTCACCTGAACCATTTTGTTTTGAGTTCTGCCTGTCCCTGTTATGTCCTTATCTTTTTATCCATCACAAAGAGGGCAGTGTGAATTTGCTCACCACTGTGCCTTGTGAATCACTTCAAGTAGTCATGAGAAAGTTATTCAGAGTCTGCGTTCATTCATTTTGCAGTTGTGGCTGGCAACAGTGAATATGGTGATGCATCTTCTCTGTGGATTGTGCTGAGGCCACTGATTTCACTGTAAAGTCTGCTGAACAGATGTCAATCCCTGTAAAAGCTGAGGTTCGACTCTACATTTGTTGCTCTCAGCGATGCCTTTAAATGATATTATTGGTTAGAAGGACTGTGCCTTAGAAAATGCTTGTAGCTACTGTCTGTGCTGTTGCAGATTTTGGGAAGCATTATGGAAAGGATCTAGTAATCCTATTGGAACATCTCTATAGTTGTATTGGATTCCTATAGAATTCCCTTCCTGGGGAAGACCCTGGTAAATTGATTAGCTGAGATGGAAGCCTTTGCTGACTGGGACCTGTGTGGTTTGCATGTGAATGCAGTCATGGTGATGGGAGAGGGTGTAGATGTAGGAAAGGTTGAGCCATGCTGGGAACAGGGGGGCTGCTCTTCATACAAAGCTTCCGAACAGCAGACTGCTGCATGTTTCAAATTTGTGTGTGTCTTCCTAGCTATAATTGCTCAGATTCATGGACCCCTGGGGAATCTACTTAATTTAAACTTATCTGCATTCTCTTCTCTGAGAATTAGGTTTTTGCACCTTGTAAGTCCCATAGTGCATCATATTATTTCAAGAGCACAAAGCTCTAGTAATAATAAATGTAATGTGAATTCTTTTCTAGTGTTAAAAAACCTGTTATGAGATAAAAAAAAAGCAAACAAAAAAAAAACCCCAACCCTCTCACAATTGTGAGTGGGATTTCCAGTTACAATGACAAGTATTCCTGGAGGATTTTTTTTTCTTAAGGAATTGTAACATGTTTGCCATGGCCAATGGGAGAAACATAAGAAAACAACTGCTAATTAAAAACCTCCTGAAATAAAAGGGAGTGTAATTCCTCACTAGGAATAGTCCTGAAGCGTAGATCCTTCTTCCATCAGTAGTATAACAGTGGCTATGAAATCATGATTATTAGTCAGGAAAAGCTGAGTTGTTCTCCTTGGGGGCAGAACTGGTGTTTTGGTGGGGTTTCTCTGCACAGGGCTCCTGATGGAGATTGTCATATTAATTAAGGACTTGGTCTTTCTGGCTCAGAACTCATTGCCATTTCCATGATACGGGAGGCTTTATCTGGGGAACAGCTTTCTAAGTCTTAAAAATGTTTTTCAAAATTTGTAGATCAATGTGCAGGACCACAAATATATTTTGCTAAAGCATTTATGTTTGGAAAAAAGTCTCTGAAGTGACACATCTTTTTCATTCCAGTGAGGAACAGTGATTTTATCTAATACTGCTTGTAAAATTTGTGGTGGAGCCGTTCTACAGGAAAATTAGTCATCCAAAGATTTTGTAGGAATGCCATTCTTGGGAGATGTTCTATAAACTATTTGGAAAATAAATGCAGTAGTATTTAGCTTTTCCTGTTTTGTGCTGAGTATAATTAGAGTTTGACCTCAAACTCCAATGTTTCAATAAAGTCATGTTAAAGTTTAATGAACTTAAAATGCCTTTCATTTTGAGTTGAAAGAGCAGCACATTTTGAAGTGTCAGGATTTCTGTAGGATATTTCATTTTCCTGTCAGCTCTGCTAATGGCAACCTCAGTTTTCCCTGTTTCTCACATTTTTCTACCTTGACTCAGGTGGCTTGATCTTATCTATCAGAAACCCAGGTTGCTCTGTGATTAGTAAGAGACTGCTCTGACATGTCTGGGATTAATTTATTATTCCCCCCATTCTTTGTCTCTGCTTCTCCCTCACTTTTACTCCTTCACTTCTGCACCTTGTTCTGTGCTTGTGCTCTCTCCTCTCAACCTGGTCTGTATTACTTTCACCTTCTCAATTTGCCTTCCCCTTCCCCCTGGTGTTTTCTTCTCCCTCCAGCGCATCTGTTTCCTCTTTCACTTTTTTCCTGATGCTTTTTCTTCCTTTCAGTTGTTTTCCCTGCCCTGTTGTCTTCACTGTTCCTGTTGGCCTCATCCCTCTGCAGATCCTCTGAAATCTGTTTCCTATGTGGATGAGAGTGCGTCTCCTCCGGAAGCTGTTTCCCACGTAGGTGAGAGTGCTGGGCAGGAAGGCTCGAGTTGAAGTTACACTTTTAGGACAAGCAAACACAGGGCTTTCAAGGGACCAGACAGTGCTTAAACAGCAGTCACGTGTTGGGCTGTTTTAAGCTGCTTTTCAGTGACTTTTTAGGCTGTTGGGCAGTGATAGGACTAGAGGGAATGGATTAAAGCTAGAGACAGGTCGATTCAGGTTGGACATTAGGAAGAATTTCTTTACCATGAAGGTGGTGAGACACTGGAACAGGTTGCCCAGAGAGGTGGTAGAAGCCCCATCCTTGGAAGTTTTTAAGACCAGGCTGGATGGGGCTCTGAGCAACCTGCTCTAGTGGGAGGTGTCCCTGCCCATGGCAGGGGGGTTGGGACTGGATGATCTTTAAGGTCCCTTCCAACCCTGACAATTCTATGATTCTATGACTACTTTTAATAAATGGTGATTTCTTTGCTTTTACACATTATTTTAAAAGTTTCTGCCTCCTTCCTGTTGCAGTTGGGTGTTTCCAAGATACATGAGTGTATTCCCAAAATTATCTTGCTGCTTGCTACAGGTTATGGAGCAGACCACTCTAGTGGGGAGCAATGAGGGTGAAAGATAGTGCTGGGATTCTGCAGGGTGAATCAGCTGCTGATGCTGGAAACTTTTTCTTTCTAAAGGCAGCATCACTTGATTCCTGTTCTTCCCATCAACCCCTGGAGCTTCCTGCCACCGCAGCAGTGTTTGAGCAATATTTTTCTGGGATTGTGTTCTGAGGGAGCAGGTGAGGATGGGATAAAGGTTGTTCTTTTAAACCACTTTTCAGATTGATTATCTGTGTTGCTTGAAAGGTAGAAATAGCCAGTCCTGGCAGCCAGAAAGCTCATCCTGTGGCTCCCTTATGTTGGGCATCAATCTCCATAGTATCTTTTTTTTTTTTTTTTTTTTTTCTAGTGAACTACACTCACTCTTTAGGGGCTGATAGACAGGATAATTTTATTTCTGCTTCTGAGGCTGGTGAGGACTATTTATACTCAAGGTGAAAAAATCACTGCAACTAATTATCTGTATATTGTGATAAAAGCATTTGCAACACTGTAGTGTCTCTGAGGGATTACTTTGATAATTAATGACAACTAAAATTTCCATCTAACCTGATTTAAAGAGTAACTTAAACTTTTATTCAGACTACAATTTGTTTCAGGTTTTGCTTTCTTTCTGTGAACAGACACAATCTTTATAGGCGTGGTATGATTCATAGGCACTGCAAGCAGAGAAATCTGAGGATGTGCAGTAATTGAAAGCATAAATGGTCAGTAACTGTCCTGCACCCCAGCAGCTCTTGTCTTGATTTGTTCACAGAGTAACCCAGTTCAATATAATATTCTACAGTTTTTTGTTTTTTTTTTTTTACAAGGTCTCAGGGGACTAAATTAAAATTTTGTCATATAGTTCATGGTTTAATGGAGAACATGTATTTGAAGACTAATTATTATGATATCCATCCTGCTATGCTGGCTGATTTCAGCGTTTCATATCATTTGAGGTACTAGCAGCTTTAAACTGTTTGTTTCATGACTCAGTACTGATGAGAACTTAATCCAGATCAGTGATTGCTTTATTTGTGTTGGAGCCTTTGTAACTTCAGAACTATTTTCCTCATGTGCCCCTTCAGAACTCAGATATGCTGCTGGGAAGGAGATTGCTTTTGCTTAGCTTTCTAGTTGCATCAATGCTTTTGATCATTAAAGTTTTCCATTGTAAATCTGGCCCACTCTTTTATGCTTGCTTCAACTTCATTCACTGTTTGTCTTTGTGAGAATGATTTTTAACTACAGAAGTTCCTTTAAAAATGTGTTTCACTCTTTAATTTAGTCATATTCTTTTCCAACCTTTCTAATGTCTCTGCATTCGCATATTGATATTTTTAGTCTTACCAGTCTCTGCCTGCAGGACAGGAGTGGCTGTGCTCTTTTCCCCTTCTGGGGATTCCACCTCTCCTGTATTACCCCAAGTCACCCACACTTTTGACCCATTTCACTGAATTCCTGATGCTTACTTCTATGGAGTTTTCTCATTTTCTGTAGGATTCCCTTTTCCTTTAAACAAACATGTTAGATATGGGTAATGACATTGTGAAGGTATTTCAGCATTTTGGGAGGTAATGGTCTGTGCCTGAGGATTTTTTTTTTTTTTTTTTTTTTGGTGGGGGTGTGTGTAGGGAGTGTTATTTATTGATGAACAGGATAAACAAATAATCTGTGGGCTTAGAACAGGATAAACAAATAATTTGTGGGCTTCTCTGTCACTGGAAAATTTTCTTTGGTTATGTCTACTCGTCTAATATTAATGATAACACGCTGTTAGTTGCCTTAGGATGATGGCAACCTTCTTTGAAGGTAGAAGTTTTCCAAGAATTGGAAGGAAAAAGTAAATCAACAGCAAATTTTTTTTTTTAATTCCCTCCCCATCTGGCTTTGAAACAGGTGTATAATTTATTTATTTTTCCTTGTCTAACTTCAAGTTTTCAAAACAGTAGTGGCTGACAAAAAGAAGTGATTTCCATGTTGTTTTGTTAGGAGGTTCTTGGATTTCTTATGCATGTTCTTCAGTGTCCTCTATTGCATTCAAGAAATTACTATATTTAGCAGACAAACTGGGCAGTAACTTGATTTGTGTTCACAGAAGCGGAGGTGGGAAGACTTTACTTTTTACTAGTTCTCTTCAGCTGTCCAAAAAAATAAAAATAAAAATATCAGAAATATCCTCCAGTGGCAAGGCATACTGGTATTGAAAAGGGAATTTCATTTGATCCAGCGGATCTAAGACTTATTTTCTACTCTATCTTTCTGATGACATAACAGGCTTGACCTCAAATCTATTCTTTTCAGTCTGCTTTTCAGTAGCAATCACACTAATTGATCTTCCTACAAAATGTTCTTTAAACATATCTCAAAGTTTTAAAAAGTTTCAACTTCAGCAGATTTAAAACCACTTCCTGCTTGTTCAGTCTAGTAATTTACAAAAATGAAGTTGTCATCTATTTTTACATTTATTAGTTATTACTGACATAGACTGAAAAATATTACCATGGATATCAAAATAATGTTTCTTTTTGTTTGTTTTTTTTAACTTAACTGAATTCTGTGTAGAGAAGTTGAATCTCTTAACTGTGGTGTTGCTGTCATAAGTAGGTAGGCTGGCCATAGTTAAAGGATGTCCTATTATACAGAAGGTGAACAGTTCATTAGCCCTCCAGCCATCCTTACAAAGTTATTTTCTTTGTGAATTAGAGAGAACAGACTTCTATAAACTTCAGTTTGCACTGCTTATGGTTGGCAGTATATGCCAGATTTAGCAGATGTCTGGATAACTTGTGCCTTCACAAGTTAGACTGCTGCCCCTATCTGCCCTCACGATGCTTTTGAAGCAGGTGGGAAGGCTTGAGCAGAGTGGCTGTGGCAAAGTTCACCAACAATACATATGGAGATGCTCGCGTCCCGACGATGTGGCCTCTGGCTTGTAGCAGATCTCGACACAGGTTTTGGTAGACACATGAGTCATGCTCAGAGGATCAGTTAGCTTGGTCAGTTGTGTGTGGCACAGTTGTTCTCAGCTGGGGAACAATGAGTCACAAACTTGTGAGTTTCCAGTCCTGGGTATAGAAAATACCCACATAGCTGCTCTTGTGGTTTCATTTAGAAATGAGGGAGCAGTGCAGAAGTTAAATTGCACTGTATCCTTCAGATCTCTACTGTGTATTGACTTCTGGTCTTTTTTAAAACACATACTGAGAAGTAGCATGTTATTGTCACAAATCAAAAAATGCTAGTTTCTGGAAAAACAAACAGGATCTGAATACAAACATTTTCTGAATAATATAGTCACAGAACTAGTTGCAATGCTCTATTCTAATTGTTTTGCTTATTTATTCTTCTGCCTTTGTTTCACATAACCTCAGTTATTCTGATCCATTCAGAAAGATGCTGCTGAATATTTCTAATTGTTCACACATATTATCTTCTTTCAACTAATTGAACAAGTTTGTAGCTTGCTACAGGAATTCTGTGCTGCCTTTCTGTGCATCTGACTTAAAGGCAAGAATCAGCCTCACACTCTTACTACTTCCCCTGTGCTGAGAACTATCTCCATAGAGAGGCAGAGGAAGATCTGTAGTCATAAATTCAGAGTGAACAAATTGCATATATATTGATTTTCTTATTCTTCGTAATTTCTACCTGCTTTGTTGTCTCACCAAGCTACTATGCCTTTTAGATGACAGTATGTCGTCCAGGGTTATGTTGCATTTTTATTTAGCTGAATAGTCTGTAGAACAAAATAACACTAAACAAAATCAGATGTAAAACTAGGTCTCCTATACAAAACCTAGACATTCTTACAGTTTGGCTTCAATGTGCATTCAATATGTTATTTAAAAAAAGGACCTAAAGAATCGTTTGTGTTGAAGTAATGTTCAGTTAGGCAATTTAGGAAGCTGATGCCTGTACAGATGTCTGAAAGTATTTATAGCTACTGTTTGTATTGCTTTTTTTTTTGGTATAATATGTTTTTTAAAAAAAAATCTGCCTGTAAGCTGTAGGCAAGTGCTTTTACTGTCCCTGCATTATGTAGTTATGTTTTCCTTTGTGCATGCCTCAGTGCCAAACCCAGTAATAGGCTACTGCTCATGCAGAAATATTTTAGCTATGACAAGAGCGACAGCTGATTTTTATGTAGATGTGTGTAAATAGCCAGTATCTTGCTATGATTTTGGCATGCCTTTTTAAGCTTAATTTTGTTGATGATACTAAATTTAAGATGATAGGGATGTTTTTATAAAACCAAGCTAAATTCTGCATCCTGTTAGCATACATTCTTGCTAAAATAGTAAATAATTAATTTATTCTAGAATTATGAGTACCTTATGATTTTAATTGGATTAATTTTATGTCTAGTCTAGGTAGGATCCAGCCCTCTTCACTAAGTTTAGAAGGTCAGCAGAGTACTGTGGCCTTCCTTCATTAGTGGTTCTTGGTTCCCCTCTATGGTAGAACATTTCTGGCACTAACGTGTGTATTATTTGTAAATTTGAGAGATGAAAATATAAGCATGAAACTAATAGTAGTTGTTTACGCATCTCTTCAGGGGTGGGGAACACACTTTATGGGTGTTTTTAACAATGGTTCAGGAAATTTGTTGTTCATGAGGTCACCAATACATGTGCAGTGTTCTTCTGAAGTCATTCAGCTGGTATTCAGTAGCTTAAAGGCTGGGATGAGTTCTTTAAACTACTTTAAAATGATCCTTAACATAGTTCATAATCTATGGACACTTGGAATAACGCAGCAGAACTCAAAGCACAGTGTACTTTTATAAGTGGAATAATTCTGGTAGAATATTCTGTAGTTATTTTCCCAAGGTGATAGCAAGAGAGTGAAAATACCTGGTGGCAAGATGGTTTTGCATGATGAGGTATTGGTGGCAAAGTCTCTCAGGCAGCTATATAAATGACTCTGTCTTGTGTGTGATGTCTCGTTGTGCCCCTGGCTCTGAACAGCTGTTCCTGGGCTTCATCAGCACCCCTAGATTTTGTATATTGCAGGACCTGCCAATATACAGTAACATTAAAGCTTTTTGCCAGTCTGCTGTTTGTCTTTTTGCACTGCTGAAGGATTTGATCATTATGAGACCTGAGATGGTGCACTGGAGGCTGTGTGGAGGCAATTAAGCTTGCTCTACGTCTTGGGCTCCATGCTGCTCCCTTGTTGAAAAGGCAGCTTTCATGTGTGGTCTTGTATGATTTCCCATGGACGTTACCTGCTGAAGACTGAAGACCAGATTTCTTTTAACAGTTATGTTGGGTTCTTTACTGAACCTTCCTTCATGTTGGCTATAATGACCTGTTAGAAACAACCATCTATATTACGGTAACTGTAAGAATAATTTTCTTAATTGAATTGGAGAAAAATGTGATATAGGTATCTTAAGACTCAGCACATGGTATGGTTCAGTAATACAGTTTTCTCACTGGCACCCATTTACTCCATTTAAAATCCTGATTATACTGTAGCAAATTGCTTAGCAGACTGAAAGGCCAGATAATTCTAAATTATACTCTACTGCAAAGCTTTCACCATATTCAGTTTATTCACCTTGTAATTGCTGGAGGCTATGTAATAAATACTGACTTGTGCTCTAGGACTTCAATTAAATTTTTTTGTTCTTTTCATAAATACCCTTCCTGGTTATGTTTTATTTTGTGAGATGCTGAATTAACATCTTTTGAGATAAAGTGTGTTCTGCTAGTGGGTTTTTTGTTTGTTTTTTTGCCTTTTATTTTAAACCAAAACTTCAAATTGCATGTGATTTAAACAGTAGCTCTTAAGTATTTTCAAAAAAGTTGTGACATGAACACTGGAAGTGTTTTTTAACTCTTAGTTGAGGTAATGCAATACTGGAAATATTTTACTGGAAATATCTAAGCTTCTATACGTAGTGCAGATCTTGCAGGTCTTTGGGAGACACCATCTGTTTCAGAAGGTGTTCCTGGGGACAAGGCATGTGATGGTTAAAACCCCTGTGCGAAGCTGTGCAAAATGTGACTGACAAAAAACCATCGTAGTCTAGTACCTGCCTGCTTTCGGTACTGCTTTATCAGGTCTGTGTTACCTGGAACAATTAAACGTTTGTGGAATTGTTTCACCTTAGGCTCCCCATTCTCCTGGTGTGATCACCAGTCTTCTAAGGTGTAGGTGACCCTGGCAACAAGGTCTGGCACAAGAGTGTCCAGGCCGAGGCCTCTTCTGATGAGGGGGAGTGCATGGCCCCGTGGTTCCCCTGGCTGAGCTGGGTGTGTTGGAAGATCATGGCTTGTGGATGTTTGGGATGGTCTGTCTTATCCTGGACAATTTTCTCAGTTGCTTTTGTTCTGTAAACCTCTGAAGTACGAGGCCTGCTGGGGCTCTGGAGGCCTTTGTGTCCAGTATGGTCTTTTATCTTTGTTCTGTCCAGTGTTCAGCTTGCCTGTGCCGTGTGGGTCCTGGTGGGTTTGCCAGGAAGTAGTCGGAGAGGTTTGGCAGGGTGGGTGGCTGCGGGAAGGGCGGTGTTTGGCCGAAGGCCTCCAGCAGCAGGCGGCGGCGAGCAGCCATGGCAGAGGCCTCCTTCCTTCCCTCCCTCCCTTCTCCAGGTGCAGGCTGTCCTGGGGCTGTCCCTGGCAGCTGCCTCCCATTCCTTCCCTAGCCCTAGGAAAGTCGCAGGGCAGCGATGGTCAGTGTGCTGACAGTGCCCTGCCTCTCGCCGCATGGTCAGTGTGCTGACAGTGCCCTGCCTCTCGCTGCGTGGGTGCAGTGGCCTAACAACTAAAAAAGATGGAGGCCCTCTCTCCTGCTCTGACGAGGTTTTTGATGTGTTGGGAAGAGGAGTGGTTTTTCTGCAGGTTTAGAAATGATTTTTTGTTACTACATAATAGATTATTTATACAGCAATACCAATTTATTTATAATCTAGAGCAATCAGTATTCCCTGTTTTTAATCATATGTAGAATTTCTCTTGCTTTAATCTTTATGTACGTGCTGAAAGCCTCTCCTGCAGAGCGAGACAAAAGAACCTTGTTACATAGTTAAAAGGGTTGAGCTGTTTTGCTTTCTGCGATGGTTTGATTATTTGGCTGCTACAAGAGCTCAGCGCTTGGTCCAAGCCTTGGCTTCACTTAGCTGTTCTACTTACTTGACTTGCAATCCTTGAGAAGTGTTCTCTGAATATATCAGGAACCCCTGTCCTTGCCACAGAGTGTGGTCTAATAAACTGCAAACCTGAAGTGACACGCCAGCAAAAATAGAACAGTGGATTTTAAAAATAGGTAATGAGAGGACAGCTGTATTCAGATATGGCAATTTGTAGAGAGTGGTACTTATGTCCTTAAGACCTTACTAGGAAATTATTCTGGATTGTAAGTGCTTAGAAAACACTACTCTTATGCAGTTCAAGAAAACATTAAAAGTTATATAGCATCATATATGCTAATACTAATGAACGTTCATAAGAATGTGGTTTTTTTCTTGTTAGAAATCATAGACCTAGTACATGATCTATGTGATCTGCTGGTAAGAAATAGAAGAACATAGGAATTATTTGGGTTAGGTTTGCTTTCAGTAGACACTGACTAACCCTGTGAAGATCCAGCCCCCACCTTGTGTTGAATTTCCATGCAGGATTCTGTGTTGACAGCTTTTGAGACTTTTTCAAGTGCTTAGAAAAGAACAAGCCAGTATTTCACAAAGTTGAAATGTGAGTCCCTGTTAGGACCAAAGACAACACTAGAAAATCAGTGCCCTTTACAGTTCTGCCTCTTACAGAAGGTGTTTTCCATGTCACAATTTTAAATACAGTTTACAGCATAGGGACTACTGCCTTACTTTAAATGGCAGTTTCATAAATAGTTTTGCCTGAAGCATTTTAACACCAAAGCTTTAATATGAAATAAAAGACAAACACAAGGAAATTACATGTTTGCCCACAATTTAGTCATTAGTGAGTCAAGTCCCTTTTTATTTCAGCGGTCTTTTCCACTGGATCTTTCTCTTCATTGGTCTGTTTTGTTTTACTTTTTAAACTTTTGTTTCACTGTGTGTCTGTCCCTTTCCTGTTCCTTTTCCTGTGGTCCTCTTTTAATTTCCTTGTTGCTCCTCTTCCTCCTATTCTTGTTGTCCTTGGGATGATTTTCCATGTCCCCCTTGTCTTCCTTTGCATTTGTTTGTAAGACACTGAGATCCTTAGTGAAAGATGTTTTAGGGATGCAATTTCAGTAAGGCAGATAGGCTAGTCATCTGAGAAAGTAACTAAGCACAGGAACCCCCTAGGTAATCTCTGTGCACTTTGAATACTTAATACTGTGTTCCAATTGCTGTTCCTTTTGTCAAGATACTTCAGAATAGACTTGTTAAGTCTTGCTAATAGTGAACAAAGAGCTACTCAAAAAAATTGCCCTTTGCAGCAGGATGCTGTCCTGAGCTCCCATCCATGCCTTCTGCCAGTTACACTTGGGGAATTCCTGTAGTTGGGGCTCTATAGTCTAAAAATTCCCATCTGTTTAGCATCTGTGTGCTCTCCTGAAGCTCTTTTATTTTTCATCTTACAATAAAAAAAGGATAAAGGTTTCTTGCTTCTTCAAGCAGAATAGTGACATGGTAGGGCATGGAAGGTGGTTGCTGAATGTGTTTCAGTGATTAGATTGATTAGAAGTTGCCAGCTTCATGGCTTGTATAAGTATTGACTTAAGGGACACAAGGAATTTAAATGCTTCTTTGCCTTCACTTGCTTAACCAATGCTATAGTGCCAGCATAGCCAAGGAGAGAGTCAGGAATGCATAACAAATCCCGAGTGTTGTTGTGTTTTTTGGGTTTTTTTCCCTTTGCCCTCTGTTCACCTCACATCAGTACTAATAAAAGCTGAGCATCCTTTGTGCTTCCTCAGCTTTTTTTTTTCTTTCAAGTTTGAATTTCCATTTTCTTTCTTTGAAGCACAGAGCAGAGCAAATGTACATAAACAAAACTTCATACTCAAGCCAAAATGCAATAGACACAATTGAATAGCAGTCAGTTAGGAATTTTAAGAGGAACTTTTCTATGAATATTTAATTACTACATTTACTGAGCAAATGAAGAACATGCTATTAATATTAATACTGTGTTAGCAGTGGTTCAAAGGAACTGAATATGTTTTATAGTTCATATAGCATCCTGTGCATTGTGTATGCCTTCAAAGAATGCCTGCATGTAGTAAGCTAATAACACTACAGATCTCCTTAGCCATTCTGAATTAAGGAATCCCTGTTGTTCTTATTTTTATGGCACATTTCTTATCCAGATTCTTCAGTTATGTAATGATCCCAGTCTTGCATGTTTTGTTATCCAAAAATGGTTCTTAAGGGACTGTACAAAGAGCTAAGGTATAGGCTGTAAACTGCTGAGATACTGATAATAACTCTGTCTCTTCCAGAACTCACTGTGCGGTCTCCTCCATCTTTATTAATGTACCTGCTTTGTAACCTTTGGAGAGCAAGGTTTAGGAGGTATTTAATATTTAGCTTGTTTGTTCCTTCTTAGAGCTTTAAAAATATTGATCATCTGAATGATGGAGATGGCTTGCAGAACAAGAGGTCAAATGTAGAACCTAAAACTGAATTCCTTTGCTGTGATGTGTTCTTCCTCTGTGTGTTAGTTTCTTTTTTATATGTAATTTACAAGTTAAAGTGTTTATCAAAGAGCCATGAAAAGAATAATGCTTGCTTGTGTTCTGACACTTCAAACCAATAAAAAAAATCTCTGAAGACAACCTTCTAGCTTTTAACTTGCTTAGTGAAAGTAGGAGCACTCATCCTCTCTCATTGACTTGGTCTTTAAATTCCTTATGGCCCTTTTGAATTTCCTGCCTTTAGTAAGACTGTAGATGTAAAGATTTTTACAAGAAAAGTGGCATGCATAGGAATAATAGAAATGTTAAGATTTCCCTTCTTGACTCTGATAATTGCTCTTTTCCCTCTTACTAACCTAGGAAAAGACATTAATAGACATTGAATTAAGACTTTGTCAGTACGCTCCTTACTTCATTTACTTAGAAATCCTTATATCTATTTTTTGCTTCATATAGTGATAATTACTCCTGTTGGCAGAGAAGAACTAATCTAATCCGCTTTGGCTGCTGAAATCTGTGGAGGAGCCAGGAATGATTTCTGTGTGAACTGTTAACCCTGAATGTGCAGTTTTCTCAGTACCACAGTGGTCCCCTGCTTTGTCTGGGTACTTAGTAGTCTGGTATTAATGAGCATATGGATGTTAAAAAAACCCACCACCACCAAATTGTCAGCTAATCGAGGTATAATGTGCTCTTACATTGGTGACCTTGCTTTTGGGATCTGTCTGTCAAAGATGGCATGTGTCAGGGAACTGTCCAGCCTGGCTTACAGAGAGGAACTCTTGATATATAAGCAGATGTATCCATGAATACCTTATTTTCTTCCTTTACTGGCTGTGACTGAAAGAATTTAAAGGAAGCTAAACATTTCCTGTGTGCACAGATTATGCAGGTGCTGTTGAAATACTTGGGTTTGTACATCTAATTAATTTTTTCTGTATATAAATTCAAGGTACAATTTTTGTCTTGCTGTTGCATAACTTCACCATGGTCATAGTCTCTTCAGTTTGTGGCTAGAAAAGGTGATGGTGCTCTTCGGTCACAGTATGGAGTTTCTGAATCTCTCACCTAGATTTGGACTTAGCAGGAATTAAACAGTGTTAGTAATTTTGAGGACACAAATTCTTCCGTTTCAGTGCTTTATCTCACTGAAACAACTTGCACATACCAGTCCTGGTGATGGAATGTGGAAAAGCAATTCTTCCAGTTAAATCCGCTATACCAATTTTCACATTTCTCCTTGTGCTCAAGAAGTACAACTGTGTTATTTTCCTTTTTGCCTGTAGTCTCAGGAAAAGAATGGAAATGAAAATAAGTTATTCCCAGATAATCTGTTATCGGCATCCCACAAATGGACAGGAAAGGTCAGGAGCCCATCATGTACAGTAAGCAATGCAGTGTAGAAAGAGCTTATAAATGTTATGTCAATGATTTGTTCCGCTTTTATTCTTCTACCTCCTATTCTTGTGCAATTCTGCTTTTCTCAGACTATAAATGACTAACAGAAAAATCTCCCATCTTCACAAGCTTGTTTTTGCCTCCTTGCATGTATCATCAGTATTTCACAATGTAAAAAAAGAAAGTGAGTGTGCCTTCTGAGATACGTGAATTGAAGCCAAGTTTGCTCATCTGATTACTTCCCTTTTATATTCTTGTTTCGAATATCTGGCATTTCCTCAACTATTTTTGTCATAAAATGCTTGCTCTCGCATAAAATCCCACCAGTTTTTCCTTGTGTATGCCTATAAGGCTGTTTAAAGACTAGGCTGTAGCTGTGTAGTTTGTAAAGTGATGTCATTTAGAGGAGCGATAGGAGGGGAAGTTTTCTGGAATTTACCTGCTGTACCTTATTTCTCTCACAGGAGGCAAAGAAGATTTAGTGGACAATTGGCTAAGCAGAGTCTTTTTCCCGTGTTTTTACCCTGTTGTCATAGTGTCTATGTGATGGTGGGTAGTGGCTGGCCTCTGTTCTAGGGCAGTTACTGGGAACCTTCTGAAGTCTGTTCAGGGTCATAAAGGCAACATGCAGAAAAACCTGGGAGGTGTGGTGATGAAGGGATGGGTATACAGTGTTGGCAAAAGTGAATCCCATCAGAAAAAAACCACCTTCCTTGACAGAATGAGAGTGCTATTTTGGTTTTAATAGCCCTTTATAGCCGAGCATCTAGTTAGCCTGTCTCAGATGCTCAGGCTTCAGGATGTTCTCTAGCTTGTTCCAAATGCAGTATGAGTATTTGTTGATCAAGATAGAAACTGCCAGATACTCAAGTTCTCTTCTTTGCTTGTTACTAAAGCTCCATAATTAAAACAAGGTGAAAGTTGAAATAAATACAAATAGCTGTTTTTTTCCACTATTGGTAATTAAAAAAAGAAAGTTGAAAGTGGATTAGACCTCTGTCTTTCCTAAGTACTTGTAATTGCTTGGCCTTTCAATTTTCACCTGCCTTACTGGTGTTGCTATGTTGGAATTTCATATAAATGTCTCACAGCAGAACTTGATCTTCAGAGCTCTTTGTGTTGGTGTCTAAACACCCCTAGGAGTGCTTTTACTACAAAAGATACGTCTAGATATTGAATATTATGGTCTGTCCCAAACAGACCTTTATTCCATTGAAGTACTTCAGTGCTAAAATATATTTTCTGAGAAATATCTCTAAGATTCTATGATTTTTTTTTTTTTTTTTGTATTTCATCTTTCACTTCATTAGAGTCCTGGTTAGAGAAATCCCTCTTCCCTGTGGGCAGCTGTAGTCCTGCCTGTGCTTTTTGTGTCTAATTAGTAATTTCTATTCAGTACTTTTTGTAAAAATCTTTCTATCCATTTCTGTCAGCACACATAACCATGTACTGTGTTGAAAAAGCCTCTAATATTTTTTTTTTTGTGTGTGAAGTGGCAAATGTCATGGTTGAAAACAGAGTGCTTTTTCAGTAGAACTGAGTATAATTTGGTTTATTCACCTTCTTCTGCTTTAAGTTCAGACAAATACAGCCCCAATTATATCAACCATGCCTGCTCTTTGAGGAGGTAGAGTTCTTGTTTGCAAACTTGCTTTTCATTTCAATAAATGTTGTATTAAATGCCTATTATAAAATGAAATTCAGTGCATAATAGACCAGAGGCCACTAAAAACTCCAATCTGTGCTATAAAAACACAGTGGTCAACAAGAGTTGTACTGTTTCAGCAGCCCTGACAATGACAACATTATTGGTTTGGAGTAGTGTAACTACTTACGCTGTGAAACATTAGGGTACTTTGGAAATGTCTTGATCATCTACAGATGTTAATATTGAAAACTGTTCTCATGGTCTTGAACCCCAGCAGGTTGTGATTTTGTTCATCTGTCTCTGGGTGCTGGATGTGCTCTCCTCTCATGATATAACTGGAGTTGAGCCAGACACAAGCTGTGTTTTTCACTAGTGTAAACTTCTTCACACTCATAGGTTATACTACCCTACTGCCATATCTTTACTGATCCATATATTAAGAATTCTGGACTGTCACCTCCTAATATAGCTGTGTTATAAAAAAAAAAAACAAACCAAAATGAAAACCAAAGGAAAAAAAAACCAAAGAAAAAAGCAGCATTAACTTTTTAAGGTAAAGTTTCTAAGTTATGTTTTAATGAGGAGAAACCAGTTCTTGTACTGAAGGACCACATTTCCTGTGGAGGAGACTTTTGGAGATTAAACCAACTGAAAGATGTCAAGCTCTTTTTGCATCTCTAAAAGAACTGGTACCCAACTGCTCTTCATGCCTTTAATGATATCTCTTGTGGTGTACTGAAGTATAATGTTCTTCTTTGAAAAAGAAACACAATAATGTAGTAGGTTTCCAAATATCCTGAGGACTGTACTTGCTAATGAATGACTGCAGACTGATGGTGCCTTTTTCTTATTGCCAGAAAGGAGGGTTGTCTTATATAAAACTTCCAAGATTTTAGGTCTATGCTCTTTTTTAATTTGGAGGTTTCTTTTACTAATTTGTACTTCCTCATACAATAACGACAGTGATAAAAATCTTTGTTTTCATTTAAGGAAAATTGTTTCTTTAGGTGATTGCAATGTAAAGTTTTGGAAATCTTTCTGAAAGTTTTCTGGGTAATATAATCCAATAACTTCTCCAAACCAGGAGTAGCATACAGCAAGTTCTCTCTAAATATTTTTTTCCTCATATATTTTACTGCAAAATGAGTGCATATAAATATGCATTTTATTTTATTTTTCATTTTATTTTACTAGACTCATAGTTTTATCCTAGCAGCTACTGTGGTTAGCTTAAAAGTTTAGTAATAAGCCTTTCATTTTTCATTTTAGAAGAGAAAATTGGTGGATACTGAATCACGAGATGCACAACTAAACTTACTAAGCAGTCTTTGAGCAGGGTGATTAGACTATTTTGTCAAGAGGCACCATTTGGTGCACACTCAATGATGTGGTCCCATCTCAAGTGCAGGTAGATTTGACAAAGTCTTTAGTTTAGTCTGTGTTTTCTCGAGTCCACAAAAAATGTAATATAGCTGCTGTGTTGTTACATGGTTCTTGAATATTAGATAATTAATTTAAAGTCTTTTTAGCATATGATACATGTTAAATGCATGTCACCACTTAATGAATTAGTGTTTAAAAAACAAAAGGAGTGGTGATAGGGGATTAGTCTTCTTTGGTGTCTCTGTTAGAATATTCCTAAGAGTTTAATTTGTTACTTAGTGTAGGTACTTGAGCATTTCCCTTAAAGCATGTGGACTAAGGGAAACTTATTTTCTTGTAATATGCTTAGCCATCTATTAGCATATAATTCATAGTAGTGATAATGTAAACACGAAAGTCTGATGTCACAGAATTCCCTCCAGATTTGAAGTAACTGATAAATCTTGTTGAAATAAAGGTGTCACTTTTATTGTAGGAGATCTCCAGTAAGAATAATTGGAGAAATTTGGCAGAACGGAAAGAGCATTTTGTTTGTGCTGCTACAAGAAATGGTTCTTTTAGTTGTATTAAGAAGCTAAATGCAACTCACTAAATCACTCTCTGGCAAATTTAGGCCAGATTGTAGACTCATGACAGCTCCTGTCTCTCCCTTAACTTCTTACTCTCTTTTGAGATAAACAACTTAACACAGTTGTAAGCTTCCTTTGCACTGTCAGATTTCAGCACTAACTAATCTAAACTCAAAACTTAGGTTTTAAAAAGGCAGCTGAGTTTCAGTGGTGGTGAGAATTTCAATTTAATCAAGTAAATCGGTATTCAAGTTGAATAGGTATTCTTCAGTGGACAAACCTAGTGGCCCTTGATGGCTTTTAATAAAAAACCCACAAAATTCCAGGGATAAAAAAAATACCAGAAAACATTAATGACTTCGTACATACCATCTTGTTTTTAAAGCTGTGGACTCCCGAACCAGTTCTTTCTGACGACATCGATGTGGAAGAGATGTTTAACATCTTTTGGCCTTCTAACCTTGTAATTTTGACTTGAAAATTATAATCTTTGCAAAAGTAAAGAAGCTTGTGTTATTGACTAAGCTAGCCAAATTGTTTTCTTTTTTTTTAATTTCACTATACATAGAAGCAGTCCAGCTTAAATGCAGTGTTGTCCTCAAGCAGCCCAGTATGCAGCCCAGCAACAGCTGCCACATGTGAGCTTGTGTAGAGGGGGCTGTTTGGAGGGAAGGGTGGAGGCTACGGCTCCACCTGGTACACTTGATGCGGCAGTTGTCAGTCATAGATTCCTGGGAGCTTTGGCTTGTGTGGGGATTGCTTTTGTGATGCTTTTCAATGAGTTTCTCAGATGATGTCTTGATGTCCTGAGCCATCTTCTAGCGTTGTCTACTCTTGAAGCACTTTTTGTTGAATCATTTTCACATTTGTAACCTTGCAGTAAATTTGATCAGGTGCTCCGCTTTTTCCACGTCTATCTGGTTAGTTTGATGTAACACATGCAGTAGGGTTCCCAGTTGAATTGGTATTTTGTTGTCTCATGCTGAAGGTAAAACATACTTTTTCTGAGTGCAAAGTAATAAATGCCCAAATCTCTCTCTCAGACAAAATATGTCTGTGACAGCCAGTCAGTACTAGTACCAAAATACTGCTTTTATAAACAATGTTGAGACATATGGGAATTCTATAATCCATCATAATGTAAATGATCCTCATGAATCCAGTGTAATGTGGAGTACTCTAGCAACTCAGTTTTAATGGAGTTGCTTTATCAGTACTTTTTGAAATACTGTTGTTTATAAATATTGTGTTTGCTTTTGATCCACTGCAGAGTGGATCCTAAGATTACAACAGCATCTTGATGGATTTAATGTCCTCCAAAGGTACTGGTATCTTAGGGTGCAAATCATTATCAAGAATAGATACTGTACTTTTCAGCTATCCCTCTTTAGTTCCTGTAGTGCTATGGGTAGTTATTGTCTTTTGTACTGGTAAGGTCTTAAAAAAAATAGTCTACAGGAAAATGCATTAAAAGCCTTATAAGGAGAGCATTGTGGCAAGAAGCTTTAATCTTTTCCAGACTCAGATGATCATTGATGCATGTGGTAACTTCAAGGGAAACAGCCTTTGATTCAGTACAGAAATAAGGTGGATTGAGGATCTTAAATCTCCACTAGATAAATTGTAAATGACTTCTTAATTGCAAATTTCATCTGCTCCTGTGTTCCAGATGGAAAATATATATTCATAATGTCTTCAGTGTGTTCAAACAATGGTCATGTTTTAAACATTCAAACTAGACTTTAACAGCTGAAGATACTTGATGTGTACATGAAGATTAATTTTCCATATTAATATAATTTTATTAATATAACTTTGTTTCGTTCTATGCTGTCTGCAGACAACTGAAGGTCAGACTGTATTTGGACTAATTTGTATCTAGTAGCATATTGCAATTTCTCTCTGTTTATGTAAAAAGAAAGAAGAGTTTCCCGTCACAAAGCGTTTGCTCAATGCAGGTAACACTTGAGTCTGGAGGAAGGAACTTTTCTGTCCAGTGGAAGATGACAGCATAATGGAAGTGCTGACTTAAAAATAATTGTATTGATGAATTTTGTAATGGTTTTGTAACCAAAGTGAGCACACAAATTGCTCGTGGACACTCTTGACACTTAATATTTTTGTTTTCTTTCCCCTAGTTTCTTTGCTTGAAGAACATAAGGACTTTTCTTTCGGCATGTTGTGAAATATTTGGGATGAAGAAAAGTGAACTTTTTGAAGCATTTGATTTGTTTGATGTGAGAGATTTTGGAAAGGTAAGGATCCTTTGAATTATATCCTGAGTAACACTTGTGTTCTGCTGCATGAGTATAGAAGACTTCAATGGTAGATGTGCTGTAGAAGTTGACTAATGGATGAACGTTTATTAGTAAAAAAACCAAACAAACAATAAGGAAGAATTAAGAAAGCAGAAGAATTGGATTACATTGGAGAGGCTTATAAGAAGCAGAGAAAAGTCCATGGTAGGAAAGTTTTGAAGGTGTGAAAAGCATAGATAAATTAAAAAAATTAACTCAGCAAGATGCTGAGTTAAGGGTGAACGACGTGTGAAGATGCAAACTGTGGGTGAGTGCTGTCTGTGAAATCACTTCTAACATAAATGGTGTAGAATCAGAAACTCTGGATCCCAATGTTGTAAGACCACATGGTATAGAGCATGTTTCTTCAGTCTCAAGTGCTCAAAATATACCCATGTATCTGCCCTTGTAAAGTTGTTTTTGGTTTTTTTTTTTTTTTTTTTGACAATGAGTTTTTAAATATTTTGGGTTTCTTCCTAGTCTGCTGTAAAGCTCAGACAGCCAAGGTGGGTTAATGTGACTATTCTAATTTACACAGCCTGAAGTATATTCTGTAAGCCTATGATTAGTTATTCTGTATGTGAAAGCTTTTTCCAGTCTATTGTTCACAACCTCCTACATGTCTTTTTGTTCTGTCATTGCCAGCATATGTTCAGTTCAACTTCAGTTTCTGCTTTTGAGTCATAGAGTATCATTACCCTAATTTCACAGGAAAAGGTCTAAAATTACCTGAAGTAGCACCAAAAATAGTTATTTATTCAAATTTAGTGTATTTCAAGCATTCCTTTTTTAAAGAGTTCATAATTTTACTACCTAATTTTTATGCACTTTATAAGTAGACATAGAGGCATAGATAATGTAAGAGTGTAAGTGTGACTCAAGGCTACACTATAACTGTTTGAAATGGTTCAGTGATTACTGTTAACCAAAATACACAATTATTTTTCTGAGTCTTTTGTTAAATATTAAGTCCTTTGAGTATAAAATTAGTTAAATCTGGCAATTCCCTGTGTTCTTTAGTTATGCTGAACAACTTCTACTCTCATAAATCATATTTAAGACAAAGCTTTTGTTAAAATGTGTTCTTTTTTTTAATAAATGCAGTGTATTGCTTATTAAAAATTAGTCCTTTTTTTGTTTTGTACGAGTAGCAGAGGTATTGTTGGTTTTGACTGTTGTACTATTTTAGGTATTTAAGTCAGGTAACTTAACGCTTGTTTCAAGTTTTCAATACCTATGCCTAATGAACAGATTTTTTTTTTTTTTTATATTGTATGCTGTAATTTATTGCTTAGTGTCACATTTCATGCCACAAAAACATAACTAGCCTGGTTTTTTTTTTTGTTAGTTTGCTCATGGGTTTTTTTTTTTTTTTTAATATAGTCTAGTTTTCAAGAAGTATTTTGCGGTGCAAACTATTGTTGCTGTATCACGGAATACCCAGTAAACAAGTTCTGAATGAAGACTGAATTTAACCCAACCAATATGTTTCTGACACTCTTTAATTTTCATTTTAACAGGATTTATTTTAGAATATTATTTTATGTAAGTAGAATAATTGGTTAAAAATAAATACTGTCTTTCCTTCAAGATACTTAGTATTTCACTTCTTCCCAAAGTAAAATTGGATGCAGAGACACCTTTTTTTGTACTGTTATTTGTAGCCACAGTATAGGACAAGTAGACTAATTATTCCTGGTACTAGTATTTCAGTTTCAGGGATGGTGATAGTGCTTACAAACAATTTCTTTTTTCTCTAGTCTTGGCCTCTTTAATGGCCTTTGTCTCCTTTCTTGGAAAGCCACCAGGTAAAAATGCGGTGACAAAATCTGTAAGACAGCGGTGCGCGGGATTCTGTAATGAGGCTGGCTGTGTGCTGGGGGGGAGCTGCTGGTGCAGAGGTGGAGATGCTGAATTGAACAAGTCCGTGCAATCCCCTCAGTGGGTGCGTTGGGCACGCTTTTAGGTGCCTGACAGCTCTGCTGTTCAGCCCTTTCCATTGCGTGGCTGCGTGGAAGCTTACAATGCACAAGTGCAGTGTGCTGTATTTAGATAGGTTGATCTGTACATTTTACTAGCCTCTGCAAATCAGCATGTAGTCTAGTGGGCTTCCTAAAGCAGTTGGTGAACTTGAGGCCATTAAGAAACTTGGGGAGGGAAATTGCAACTGTGTTAAAATATATAGGTAGCCTTATGCTGAGCTATTTCTGTGGTTTAAAGTGTAGTATTTGTACAGTCTGCTAAGAATATCTGTAAAATGGCATGGGATTTCAATTGCATATCTGACTCTATACTTCACACTTTGGAAATTCTTTTGGCTACTAGCAGTGATGAGAATAAGAAAGCTTATCTTTGTGACGTTGTTCTTTGCTTCTCAAATTTCCCCTTCGTTATTTTCTTCCTACAAATAACTCCAATCTCCAGCCTTTTTGAGTCAAAGTTGTATATATGCAAAAGGCCAAAAAAAAAAAGTGCTGCAGATTTTTCCTGCTATGCTACATAGTCATTCTGCCATTTCTAAACAAATTCTTTGAACCGCTCTCTCTGAATGTGCACAAAATATTAATGATCTTCAAATGCTTACAGGCATTAAAAAAAAGGGATAACATGTTTTAGAAACACTGGTTTCCAAACTCTTGCCCAAATTGGTGATGGAATGTGTGTGTGCAATATCAACAGCTTCTAACACATTTGAATGTACTGGAAGCTGTCTTCAGTGTGTCAGAAGTTGGCAAGTACTTATTAGTGGTGAGATGTAAATAAGCTATAGCTAGGGTGAATCCATAAGCCTTACGTATCCACTACAGCAAAATCCTGTTCATGGTAGAAGTACCTGCTGTACCCTTCCTGTGTAGTCATCAGACTTTTAACAGCCCTGTGAAATACTGGGTACAAAATGTTTGATGTGATGGTGAAACTTGCATTCAATAGCTAAGGGTAAATGAGCTGTTGTTAGCTTGCTTTCACATAATGTATGAAAATTTGACTTGAACTTTGTGCTCCACTGCAAAGGGTCTTTGATCTCCCAGTGACAAGAAAAAAAACAAAGAGTATGTGGTGTGGATGGGCATCAGAGGTGAAGCTGAAGTAGCAAAATGTAAATAGAGAACAAGTAAAGAAATAGGGAAACAGGTAACCACATGAACGTGTTTTTAAAACATACATTCTGTATGAGTATTGATATCAACTGTTACCAAGATGAGGGGTTTCTTCTATTTCAAGTATAATAGCAGAGGTTTCCTTATTTTTAGACTGACTGTGCTTGAAAAAAGAGGGGCTACATTAGACAGAAATAGGCAAGTTCTTAAATCATGCATTCTAAAATGACATAAAACTTGTTTTTCCTTGAGTTCTACAGTATTCACCCATTTCCACTTGCCTCTCTATCAGTAAATTTCATTGTTGCTGCATTAAGTTCCTGACGGAGCATGAAATGCCCTCCCACGCACACAGGGTGCCAGACAGTGTTTTCATTATGAATTCCATGCTGGAGAGTCATTTTTCACTACCGCAGGGTTGTCGGGTTCTTCCTTTCTACCTGTGTGCCAGAATCAACAAAAAAATGTTGATACTTGTTCTTTCAGCTCTGTGAGCCCTGCACACTCCTTGAACAACAGTTTCTGCTGTTTGGTATGCTGCAACAAACTGTTGCTATCCCTATTCTCTGAACAAAGTTTCCAAGTAATGTGTTGCAGAAATGGGAATCTGAGGATTAGTTCCATCACCCATTGATGTCAATAGATGCTCTCTGGCCTCAGAGAGATGTATTTGAGGTCCTGTGGGGGAAAACAGTGTCCAGATATTGACAGAAAAAGTGCTTTGTGTACTCTGCTTTTAAATATTCTAAGTACAACTGAGCACAGAGTGGTTTTTATGATATAACTGATGTAATATGAATGTAACTGTAGACCCCCCCAGTAGGAACAGATGCAATAGATGTCTAGAAATAACATACAATATTCAATCATTTAAAAACAATTTTAAAAACAAAACAGAAAACAAAACAGGAGGATCAAATATCAACTGCTACAAACAAGTACATAATCATTTAAAAGCATATAACATGTCTAACGTAGCTATCTCTCCAGTGACGCTTAAAAGGCCAGTTTATGGAGAAGCAAGCACCTGCTGTGAAATACACTAAGGTCATGTAGTTTGAGAGCATTTTAGTCACTCTTAGTGCAAAGGAAACCCAGGCTATGATGCAGTGGAAAGTCAAGCTGAAGTTGAGGATCTTGGTGTGTTAGTATTCCCTCAGGTTTAACAGATTCCAGGAAGATCAGGCAGATGTGCGTGAGATACACCACAATAAACACAACAAAGAGCAACAATTACTAAATGTTATATAGCTTTCCAGGAAGAGACGGGAATTAAAATGGTTAGGAAATCTTTGGTAAAACCAAAGCAGTTGATATTTTTACCTCAGTTGTTTCATGTTTTATATGGTGAATTTAATGAGTGAGGTAATAGAGAAAAATATGAGTACTTTCACTAATAAGGTCATATTAAAACTGCAGAACACTGGGGAACATGCCAAGACATGGCATGTTTTTGTAAAGAAAATGGAGAAAGAGAAATGATCTGGTAAAAACAAAACTGTCATTAAAAACAGAGTTATGTATCTTCATTCTCTAAGCTCTTCTAGTGGTAGAATTTAAAAAAAGCTTTGTGGTTTGCTCAAGAAATAAGCTGTACAGTTGCTTTTAGGAGTAGCATTTTAGTCGTTGCAAGTGTTTCAGTGAGATGGATTTGTTTGGGGTGAATGAAACTTGAACTCCTTCAAGGTATACTTGTGAATGTGGGAGAATGACGAAACAGAAGACACAGACAGGTTTCAGCTTCCTTCTCTGTGGAAATGTTTTGGACAAAATGAGCAAGAAAACACTGGTCTGTTGCAAAACTGCTGAAATGGTTGGCGTGTTTGAAGACTGTATTTGTTAGATAGTATTTCTGCTTGTATGGAGTTACATAAAGATCAAGCACTTAGCCTCCTGAAAAGCTTCCCTTAAATCATAACAAAAAATGACCAAAAATCCTGAAGAACCTAAATCAATCCCCAGAGAACATAAATCATAGTCTGCAGCAAAGTGATAAGGTGGGTGAATGAGTGGGGTGAATGATGGTATAGCTCATCTACCATCTTTTTGAAAAGTCCTTGAAAGTTTGCAGAAATAGATTGCTGTAGTGTGACAGAAACACTAGATAAATGTAGTGTGCTTATCTGTAATAATTTGCTGCATCGATTGTCATCTAAGAGTCTGTACAAATTGTTCTTGTGACAGGGTACTAGTGGACTATCACCTCATTTATCTTTCCAAACAAATTTTCATGAATTTCTTAAAGGATTGTCAGGACTTTTCAAGTTACAGTGTTTTCTTCCAGCTGACGGAAATGGTAATGATAATCTTTGTTTTTGACTGCATTGCTAAGTGTTGAACATACCACAAGTGTTTGAGCCTTAATGAAAAATTCTCTCCCAGGGAGCATTTGGGATGTTTTGGAAGTATCAGAACACTTTGATTCCTTATATAATGCAGACTTCAGTTTTTCAGCAAAATATGACCACATTTGCAAGATCAAGGTTAATGAGAAACTGCTAGTATGAGAGAACAAAACTGAGTTTCTGATCACGTTTCTCTACTGTTAGGATGTTCTTGTCCAAATGTTAGGTGTATCTGATTCACATATCCTGGAGACGCAGAATTCATAGCAATGAATTCTGGTAGCATACGTTTCTCTTTGAGGTGGAAGAAGTTTTGAAGGAAGAAGACAGTTGGAGCTCGAGTAGGTTTAACAGGGCTTAAGTCTTAGGTATTCTCACACAGGGCTTTATAGAAATGTTTTTAAACCTTATTTTTAATCAGAGAATTAATTTCCTGCAGTACTTGCAGTACAAGCATTTCTTTAACCAAAAGTTGCCGGTGAAACTGACAGCTAAACACAAAGCTTCTTGAATTTATAAGTTGTCAAAGCAACACAAATAGAAACTGTAAATAAAACCAGAACGACTTGCAGATGAAGTCCATATGAACTTTGAACAGTTCTGTCTGTAACTTTTTTCTACGGTAGTGAAATTTGTTCATCTTCTAAGAAGAGTAGGAAACATGGGGTTCTGTTTATTTTTTCTCCTTTTGCAAAGCCTAGAGTCTTCCAAAGAAGAAAAGCATGACAGTTTTCTGTTAGTATAGTGGATAGATGGAAGAGGAGGTGACGCAGAAGTACAACTTGTGTAAGCTGTTCCATACCCTCTCCTGCTTGCAGTGTAGTTTCCAAGAGGATCCACTTCGACCTAGATACTCCTGCTCACTGCCTGGGTCCTCTGCTTGTTCTTCTCTCTGTCTGCTCTAGGATTTTGAGATTCAAATGACGGGCATAAAATTATAATTCTCTAGAAACAAATAGTATATGCCTGCTGCAAATTGTGTTTGAATTTCATATGTTAAGATGTAGGATTGTTTCTTCCAGTGAACTCACAAAGGATCGGTCCTTGTTTTTTGGACTAAGGCACTTCTCTTTTTGTCATCAATGGTGCAAATTAAATATGTCAGAGATTGAAGTAGGGCACAGGTGTAAAGCTAAACGATTTACAATTTTTACTTTGCCTCAAATCCTCTGCCTCTCTTGAGCTGGGGACATTTTCCTTCTGTTGATATTCCTCCTGTCTGCTTGTAGGTATTAGATTCTAAGTGAAAGATACCACCACTATGTGATGAAGGGGATTTCCTGTGGTGTCGTCCAGGTGTCTCCTCCCTCCCTGGTTTTGTTCCTATTAATTCCATTTTATGTTTTGGAAGTAATGAAGGAAAGAAAGAGAAATTTGTGTCACTGTATGATCTAGCTCTGGAAAAGACCACCCATTGCACATCAGCCTTTATTTTCCCTAACCAAGAAATCACAGAATCATAGAATTGTCAGGGTTGGAAGGGACCTTAAAGATCATCCAGTTCCAACCCCCCTGCCATGGGCAGGGACACCTCCCACTAGAGCAGGTTGCTCAAAGCCTCATCCAGCCTGGTCTTAAAAACTTCCAAGGATGGGGCTTCCACCACCTCTCTGACAACCTGTTCCAGTGTCTCACCACTCTCATGGTGAAGAAATTCTTCCTAATGTCTAACCTGAATTGACCTATCTCTAGTTTTTTTTTTGCCTGACAGCCTAAAATATCCTTCCTCAGCTTTCTTGTAGGCACCCTTCAGATACTGGAAGGCCCCAGTAAGGTCTCCCTGGAGCCTTCTCCTTTTCAGACTGAACAAGCCCAACTCTCTCAGTCTGTCCTCATAGTAGTGCAGTAATTTGTTCTAGTTTCCTAGATGATTTCACACAGCCTGTGTAGTGATGACTTGATCCGATCCATAAAGCTATGATCTTCAAGGCTTATAGCAAAGGTACATTAACATCTCTGGCAACAATTAATGTTTTACTATTAATAGTTAATGCTACCCAAGCTATCTGGATGTTTTCCTGTTTTAACGGATTTCACCTTATGGCAGTCTCAGACTGGACTTAGCATTGAATTCAGGGTTTGATTTATGAGAGTGTATGTTTTAAAGGTGTTCTTCATTTCAGATCTGTGTGTTCCTCACTTACATGCTATTTTCCCATAACAGTATGTTCTGACATAGTTGACTGCAAATCCTTTTTTAGACTATGACAAGACTTGTGCAAGTCATGTTCAGGCTTTTCTTTGTCTCCCTTTGTTTAGGGTTTATATTAATATTTCTAGGGAGAGAATTTAAATAGAGGTTTGGACTACACTTTGTCTGCTTCTAGCAGTCATATTCAAATCCAATGTTTCATTAAGCCATGTAGACTCAAGTATAGTCTTTTTACAGGGTTGAGTGGGTTGTTTTGAACACTTGTCTACTGTATCTGAAGCAGTCAGTCACTATTATTATTAAATGATGGTAAGAGATGAAGTGACAGAGCAGCTTTGGTTATTTTATTTAAATGTAAGTAGGTCAAGGACAGCCTATGTGCTTGGCTGCTGTTTTGAAATAGTACGGTATCTCCAGGTTTTTAGGTAATAGAGAACAGCAGGCTGTACAAACTGCTTTAGTGTTGATGCACTTCAAAACCATAGATGTTTTTGGTCGGAAAGTACCTTTAAAGATCATCTAGTCCAACTGTCCTGCAATGAACTGGGACATTTTTAACTAGATCAGGTTGCTTGGAGCCCCATCCTACCTGACATTGAATGTTTCCAGGGCTGGAGGATCTAACCACATTTCTGGGCAACCTGTGCCTGTGTTTCACCATACTCATTGTAAAATTTTTTGTTTCTTTTATCTAGTGTAAATTTACCATCTTCTAGATTTAAAACCATCACCCCTTGTCCTGTTGCAACAGGCCCTGCTATGAAAACATCACCATCTTTCTTCTAGGCCCCCTTTAATTACTGAAAGGCCACAATAACATCTCCCCAGGGCCTTGTCTTCTCCAGGCTGAACAACCCCAACTCTCTCAGCCTTTCTTCACAGGGGAGGTGTTCCAGCCCTCTGATCATTTTTGTGGCCCTCCTCTGGGCCCACTCCAACAGGTCCATGTCTTTTCTGTGCTGAGGGTCCCAGAGGTAGACACAGTGCTTCGGGTGGGTTCTCACCAGAGTAGACTAGAGGGGCAGAATCACCTCCCTTGACCTGCTGGTCATGCTTCTTTAGATGCAGCGCAGGATATAGCTGGCCTTCTGGGCTGTGAGTTCATGTTGTGGGCTCACGTCCAGCTTTTCATCCACCAGTACCCCCATGTCCATCTCCACAGAGCTGCTCTCAACTGCTTCATCAGCCAGCCTGTATTGATACTGAGAGTTGCCCCAACCCAGGTTCAGGACCTTTCATCTGGCCTTGTTGAGCTTCATGAAGTTCACATGAGCCCACTTCTTGGGCTTGTCCAGGTCCCTCTGGATGGCTTCCTGTCCCTCAGGCATTTCAAATTAACATGCTAAAAGTGGTCTACTGTTCTTGTTAATAAATGAATATGCTACCATATTCCCTTAGATGTAAGGAACGTATCTTCATGATTTGTTTGGTGCTGTATTTGCTGTAAAAGTATTCATTCACCTCTTCAATATATGGCTTATCACTTCTTATGGTTGTTGGGTCTTTATGCTCCTTTCTGGTTTTACTTGTCTCTGCCTCTTTCTGCTGCTTTGTGTTTTCTAGTTTGTGGATCTATCTGAACCAGTCCATTTGATGGATTCCAGTTCTGCTTATCTATGTGAGATTTTAATAAAGGCTATTGAAAAGAATTTGAGAAGGTCTTTAAATAATTTTAAAAAAATCTATCTTGAAATAAGCCCTAAGAGGGTTATTTTCAAGTGATAGTAGTAGGAAGCTTATTCAAAAGTAATAGTGAACTGGGCACCCCATTTGAAATGAGAAATGAATTTGTGTCAGATCCACATAAGAAAGCATTCAGTTCCTTACTGGTGTATCCTTGAAGAGTTTTGATTCCAACAAACTTAGTTTAATTACTAAGATAGTGGTAAACTGTGGTCTTTCTAACATTCAGTGCTGTTCCTCTGTCCCTGGCCTTTTGTTTGAGCAAGAGGCTTTCACAAGCAACACTATCAATTACTGATTTTTGCACTATTATCTGCTTATCATTTCCTGCAACTCACTTAGAATCTTAGCTGACTCCATCTTGATAAAAGCCAAAGATTAGGAAGCAAAGCAGCAGAAACAAACACAAGGATATTGAGAAGAGAGCAACTTGAAATAGTTATCAGTTGCTTGCCAAATGTCTTGTGCATTAATGACAACAGCAGTTCAGTTAACTGGATGTGTTATCTGTGCATAGTTGCAAAACAATTAATTTGGTGACTTTCTTTGCTCCGTTCCAGTATAAAGGTGTTAGAGAAAGTGTAACTACTACGTTTGTTTGTTTCATCAGAATGGTTTGAAATAGCTAAACATCTCCTACTGAAACACATCTCCTGGTCTCTCTTCCCTTCCCCCTCTTAAAATGTTACTGAGGGTGTCTGTGCTAAACCTCCACCACAGATTTGGGCCACTCTTCAGTGTTACCTGAGAGGCACAGATCGTGAGCTGGTGGAAAGCTGGACTGTTATGTGGGTTGGTGTTTTTTTTTTTTTTGGTGTTTTGTTTTGTTGTTTTTTGTTTATTTGTTTTTTGTTTTAACTATTTTTAAAATTTTTAATTTTTTTTTTCTCTTTTCTGCTCAGTCTGTTGAGTTCCCCTCTTCGTGTAGTTGAGAGGGAGACCACCTGCCAGCTGTTTACAGTTGGTAGTTCTAGGTAAGGCAGAAGTCTATTGGAGTGAGAAGTCCCTTGTAATAATGTATTTTCAAAGACAGTAGTTGCTGTTTGTATCTAAGTATTAAAAATATAGGTTTTGTGTAGCCTGAAGAATGTTCTGGTAGTTTGATTGTAATATCATTCACTGGGGTGTTTTTTTTTTTTTCTTCCTCCCCCCAGGTTCAATAGAAAGTGAAACGTGGTGAATAGTTTGCAACAGGAAACAATGATTATTTCATGAAAAAGAAATGAGAGTTAATGAGAAATCTTTAGAAAATGTTAAAAGGGCTTTTACCTAGCGTGTTGGTGACAGGGCTAGATACAATTTATTCTGGTATACTAAGTGTTGTTGAGTGACATAGTTCTGGGTTTATTTTGAGACAGAGCTTTAATATATTTTTATTTGAGGAGGGAAGGACCTCCCTTTGAGTTTTTCAACTCGCTAAAAATAAACGTTAGACAACCTGAGTACCCTATGTAATGGATGGACACATGGATGGACACAATCTGTGTGATCTGAGACACACCATCTTGTGTTGGTGTTGGAAACAAGTTTCAATATGAGTCTTGAAGTGAAGTTAATGAGAGTTCTTAAACCACCTGATGAGAAATATCATACCATTTTCAAAGTGGTGACGTCTACATCGTTGTATATGCTAACTTGGAGGCTGGATGTAGATGGGATATAAGATGATTTTTCTCAGTTACATATTTTGTGGCAAAAAAAATATTTGTTTAAAGTATGATTGTACCTTAATGAAAAAAAGAAACAGGTTTTTCCTGGACAAATCAGTACAAGGTTCCTTTAAATTAGGATAAATATTTTTTTTTTATTTATGTTAATATTATTAACACACTTTAGCATGTGGTTAGTGACTGAGGAAGTGGATTCTACATGAGGCATCTGTTTTTAAATAAACTAAAATACCAATATTTTCTCACATACTACAGACCCTTTCCTTATAAAATTAAACAAAATGGAATATGAATTCTCCTTTTTTTCAGAGCATAGGGAATATTAAGTAATTTTCCTCTATCTAGCAAGCATTAAATAACATAATCCAAAGCATAGTGAAAGAGCTGAAATACAAGGAGCTTAAGTGTAATGTGCACTTTGGTTCTGAACTTTTTACAAAGTAATTAGCATTTACATTTTTTTTTAAATGGAGATTTGCTACCCACAGGTGGGTGGCATAAATTTGGAATCTGTAGGAGCCACAAACAGACTGGTTTTAAATCTTACCTTTGTATATATTAATCATCAATTAAGCAGCGCTAAGCATGCTGATGCTGGATGCAGAGTTACATGGGAGTGCATGAGAACATTTCTATTCAAATTGTAGAGCTTTTGGATATTTCCTTACATCTCTTTCCCTTGTAGAAGTGAGTAGTCTGCTGGTGCCTTGAATAGTCTCCTAAACACCAGGAAAAAGGTGCTACTTAGAAACTTCACATTAACAAAGCACTAAGCATACCTTGCAGCACATCTGCTCTGTGGTAAAAGTTCAGACGTATGGGACATTTATGAGACAAATGTTTTCATGCTTTCCTGTTTATAGTTTCACTGTGATTTCTTAAAATTACCTGGTTTTGATGTAATACAATATTTTATTGGTCCATATTAAAGTGAAAAGGAAGGGAGACGAGGGATGAGATAGAGGAAGGTGGTGAAGCAGGAGAGTAGAGAGAGCAGGCTGCTCTGACAACACACCTCAGGCTCTGGGCTGCAGAGCTGCCAGTTTCTTTCCTCCATCTTTGGCTTTTGGTGCTGGCCTGTGATCTCCCTTGCTCTAGCCTTACACCTAAAGAACATAATCTGTGTGACCATTTCTACTTAATTATGCTCTCATCATATAACGTTTAAATTCATTTACCCTGGTTAGTTACTGTTTGTTCTTCATCACTGCTTTGTCTCATTCACTGCCTTCATCCTTTGCTTCTCACATCACTTGCTTCATAACCTGGTATATGTCCCCCTCCTGATAGTGCTGCTTAAGCCTTTCCCATTGCTGCATTTCAGGTTTGTTTCTGCAGTTTCATTTTGTCCCTTGTTTTTTACCAGGAGACTGGGCCTGTTATTCCTGTGCTTATTTAAACACATCTTCAATTTTTTTCTGCCTACAAGATAAGTATTCGCTACTTGCAAGAGCAGAACTATAGCTCTATTGGAAATCCTGCATTTCAGCTTCTTTTCCTCTTATACATTTGTTAGAAGTTGAATATGAGGGTGTCTTCCTTCGTTTTGGTCATGTAAAGAAGAAATTGTCAAGTGTGGTTTTGTTTGCTTCCTCTTGCATCCGATTCAGAGTATATTTTAATATGTTGACAAGCATAGTCAGACCAGTCTGGCACCAGCAAATCTCTGGAAAGAAAAAAAATTCTTAGCACCGATGTCTTGATACAGTTTTATTTCCTCTGTCTAAACTGAACCAACCCCCCTGCCCCCCCTCTTGAAATGAAGCTGCCAAGGAGGAACTTAAAATTTTACCAACAATTGTTCAAGAAAATTATTGTACTTTTTTTTTTTTTAAACTCTGAGCTGTAGATTTTTCTTAGAATCATGATTTCCTGTCTTAAGAAAAAGAAAAAAAAAAAAAGAGATGGCATTAAAAATAGTTTGCAGAAGAGGGATGTTCAGGAGAGAATTCATATCCTGGTGTTTATAAAAAAGTAATGATGAATGCATGCCTATGTGAACTGCTGTGATGTCTGAAGAGATCAGAAATTTGGACTTGCATCAGATTTACTTTTCCTGACTTCCTTAAGAGTTCATTTATCAAATTCTAAGATGCAATAGCTGATTTCTCATTTAAAGCTGAATTGGAAAGCATTGAGTCTGAGAGGGAGATTTGGCTTTCTATTTCTAATCAAATCAATATCCACAAATGTGACTGAAAATTACTATTGGTGTTTGAATTCAGAACAGAAGGCTTGTGTCATAGAAAAGGAAATGGAAAGTACCTGAGTGATTGCACTTCTTAGAAGCCTGGATTATGAAATCCAGAATTTCACCAAGATCTTTCCATAGAAAATGCTACATAGAAGTAGCAAGAGAGTCTTCTGCTGATGTACAGCTGTGGGCTGAATGGAGAGTGCAGTGCGGGGCCGAGAAGTGTAGTGTGCTCTGTGGTATGTTTCTGGTTTTATGGTGCATTTCTGCTTGTTTGTGTGTTTGCAGAAGCAGAGACTTCATGTAGTGCTGGCAGTCTCAGATGTCTGGGGCATATATAGGAATGAAAGGCATATAGAGAGACATTGTTATTAATGTACCAATTTCTGCAAGTATAAAACTTTTTAGTGTGAAATCAGGCTGCAAGGCCACTGTGATTTGAGTTATTTACATTCTCCCTTTGCATACACACAGCTTGGCTGTTCACACCCTCAAGTTATGATGGAAAGAAGACCCTGGCTTTTTTCACTTGTGCTGCTGTTGTGTGTTCTGCTGTGGCAGTTCCCACCAGTAAGGGCTGCCATTCTCTCTCTGCTGCTTTTACTGCTGTTTTGTCCACTAGCGAGCGTCTGGGCAATGCTGGAAGGCAGAAGGTGTACAGGGTCTCAAAGTTTGTGAGTCGCTGTTCAAATCCAGTACAGTTTCAAATCTCTGCCTACTTTAGTGGGGATAAATAGAGTGCTGAAGATAATGATATTTGCTTGTTTGTGTAGAAGCTAATTTAGATGCTGATGCCTTGGTTTGTTTAATACGGACACCTATGCTTAATAACATAGACATGGTTTGATGCTAAAATATAGGTCTTCCGCTCCTACTGTTGAAGTAGATAGAATATGTGGAGGTAAGCTAACTGGGAATGTAGTCTGGATGTTGCTAGTTATGGCTAAGAGAAAAGATGTGTCTTATTTAGGAGGATGAATAACAGTGAGCATAAACTTTTTCCTCCTTAGATGTATTTTTCCTGGAGGTATAAAAGGTGCTTTATTGCATTACTCTGTTGAGAAAGAAAATCAAAAATGTTATTTTTCAAGTGGTCTCCCAGAAGTGAAGACGAGTCCAGGTGCCCTTTTAGAGGCAACTGTTTTCACAAGCATTTGAGAGAAAGTATTGTTTTTGCCAAGTAAAAATAACATAAGCTCATGTAGAAGTTGAGCTGCTTTCTATGCTAATTAGTGAGATTATTTTAAAAAATTTTCAGTCCTCTAATACAATGAAAAATATGCTTATTAATAAATATTAGCTATTAGATGAAACTACTAAACTTACTAATATTAGATTTTGGTCTGTCATGTGAGTGTGTGTTGAAAACAAGTTGTTCAGACACAGTGAAACTGGTCATACGTGTAGGTATGGTATCAAAATACCCTGTGTTTCCTTACATGTTTGTAAGTGCAGAGCTCTGGGTATGCAGGAGAATTCAGTTATAAATTTGTTTCATAATGCAAATATTGTGCAAAATGTTAAGAACAAGGTTAGAATGCTCAAGAAATCTTGTGGCTTGTTATCATTGTATTGAAGCTGCTCAGCTGGCAGAAAAGAATGTCTGGTAGAGTGCCACACATGTTATGATGGCTTTGAATTCATCCATTTTATTTCTTAACAAAAAAATCTTCTTGCTGTGAGGCTTCTTATAGCCAGAGGAGCCTTGAGCTAGCAAGACAGTGAATTCTGTCAGAAGCCCTTTCTCCATGTTGGATGTTAGTAAGTTGTAGTAATCTTCTGAAGGTGGAGACTATGTGGTGCATATTCCAAGTGTCACAGATAGTGGAAAGCATAGGTACACCAGTAATTGAAAATCCAGTGAAAAATAAAACTTGTATTGCAGTTGCCTGGCCTGTTTTTTACATATGTACATTTTGACTGAGAACTAGACCTACATTTTAATATAAAATAGTTATTTTTTGTAATACACATCTTAAAAGCTTTTCCCCATAGCCTACAGTACAAGTGATACCTAAAATTATTGTATAAGAGTGATTTTAATGGTTGTGTTATTCCTGAACAGTAACTGAAATTTTCAAAAGTTAAATTTAACTTCAGAACAAATTCTGTACCTTGTATTGAGCCGCTGCACATACCTCACAAAATCTGGTGTGTGTGTTGTGCGTGCTGTAGGTACTTCAGCTACAGCAACAAACTCACAGTGTTAAGGTGGCTAACAAAGAAGGTTCATACACTGATATTTTTGTTCCTTCTTGTGTAAAAACATGAAGCACCATTTTTGGAAACAAATTACCAGTGAGGGAACCGTGACTTTCTTTGTTGTCATTTTATATTTCAGTTGCTTTTCAAGATTGGTTTCAGTTGTCTTGTTTCCTAGTTTTTGAGATGACATTTTTGTCATCGGAAATTTTGTCATCAGATGACATTTCTGTCTTCAGAAGCTGACACTACTTTTCTAGAATGAGATTTCTCCTTTTCGTCCATTGCCTTGCCCTCCCTCCCCCAACTTGCTTTCTCACATCTTTCTCCTGTTGACATCTCTCATTTTTCCCAAAATTTCTCTCTCTGTCCAAACCCTCTGACTTCACTGATGTCTGAAGATTATATTTCACTCATCTGCCTCAGTCAAGGATTGCTTTATTTCACTGTTTTTTCTTCTGTCTTATCCCTGAAGCTACTATTTTTGGTATGAGCACATGAAGGGAATTTACGTGCTGTTGGAGATACCTGTGAGCAGTAAAAACAGCGCTTCCAAGTAAAGAGAGAGATATATTGAAGGACTCAATTTTGAGAAACATTACAGATAGCACAGGGTAAAATTGCAAGCACTAATGCATAACACTTTGAAGCTTTGGCCTTGAGTCTGTTTCAGTCACTTTGTTTACCATTTGTCAAACTTGTGTACATTTTAAATGATCTCTCTTTTTAGTTTTTGAATTTGATATTAAAAAAAATGGAGAAGGTAGTGGTGTAATTCAAGTTAGGCTGCTGCTGTACATGGACTACAACTTCAAAACATCTGCTCACAGCCTGTGCTTATAGTGAAGCTTCTTAATTCTCTCTTCCCACCCCCCCTTTTCCTTAGTGCAGTTGACCCATGAAAGTGTAATTCTTTACCGCAAACATTGCCTTTCAATGAGATCATAGTACCTATGTGTATTGGGTCTGAGCTGGAGTTAATTTTCCCCACAGCAGCCCTCCCAGTGCTGTGCTTTGCACTGAGAGCTGGACAGGTGCTGATAACACACCCGTGTCGTGGCTACTGCTGGGCAGGGCTCTCACAGCACCAAGGCTGGTTTTCCAACATTGCCCACCCAGTGGGATGGGATGGACCAGATCTTGGGAGGGGACATAACTGGGACAGCTGACCCAAACTGCCCAAAGGGATGTTCCATACCATATGGCTTCTTCTGGTATCTTATTCCTGTCTAGGATGGAGAAGAGTTTTCAGCATTACCCATTATCTAGGTGCATCTGCTCACCTGAGTTGATCTTGTGTTTATTCACTGTTAGGCCTCTGCTGAGATTGACTGTAGTGCGACTAAATAACACTCTAGATACCGTGTTTCATTTGGAAACAGCAATGGACTGAAATGCTCAACTCACTTGAACTCATGTGAAGAGTTTCATTGAACTCTTATGTGCTACTTGTGCTTTTGTCATGATTTTGACTTTATACGGCGTTTTATAACCTGTTGCCAATCTGGGATGTGTTCAGTCCTATGCCCTTTCACAAATGCTTTTAAGCAGAATTCCACACGAAATATTTGGAAATGCATGTAAACCTTATAAAGTAAAAGTAAGGTGTAGTACTGTGTACTCTAAGAGTCAATGTTAACGTCAGAAGTCACTGCCTCTACTTTGCTCTGCTCCCTTTGTCACGACGGCATACTTGTTGGTGTGGCTGAGCTGGGAAATAAGCAGAGGAATTCATCTGCCCTTTAGAATAAAACTTGAAGAAATTAATCCCTTCATCTCTCTGCATATCAGTTCTCTGATGTAATTTGACATGACCATGCTAACAGTTGGGTTAGCACAGCTAAGACAGTAGCAAATTAAAGTGCAGGGCAGAAGCAGGTGGATGAAGAGCACAAGGCAGAGGATAGAAAATTCCAAAGTCAGTAGTGCTGGTGAAATCCCAAGAGACATCTTAATATTAAATATAATTAAATGACTGATGACAATATCTGTGGTTACTCTTATTTATCACATTATCTACATCTGAAATACACAGTGTGATCCCTAACACATACTTGAAGAACTCAGAATTTTCTTTTAAATTTCCAGACAAGTGAAAACTGAAGAAAAAGTCCCTATCTGAAGGACATCTCATAGGAATCACTTAGCTTGGATTAGTATTGAACATGTTGGCTGCTGTGCATCTTTGGGTATTGATACAACAAAAGAACAAAGCATTAATCAAAATAGTACTTAAAGGTTGTGGGTTTTTGGGTTTTTTTAATTTTTGGCATTTTTTTAAATTTTTCTGGGAGAAAAATAGAGTGCCGGAAACCCCACAGTTCCATTACAGCATCCATGAATATGCCTCATTCCCCCCAGTGACAGAAAGAATTAAAGCAGATATTTTCTTCCATAACTAGAGATGACACCATGCCGTAGACCACAGAGTGCTTAAGAAATACCTCTATTTTATATTTGATGAAGGGGAAGGACTTGAGATGGGATGGGCCAGGGACATAAAGTTGTTAAGAGATCTGGTTCTGATGCTTTGGGGTTTTGGTTTGTTTTTTGTTTGTTTTTAATAAAATGGGCATAACACCTAAAATAATGTTATGCCTGTTACAGAGGTGAGGAGATTTTGGTCTTCTGCCATAGTTCTCATACTCAAATACTTATGTTTTGCTTGTATTCAAATACTTTCGTACGTGTTTTACAATGTTAATACGTGGCTGGCTGACCTAAATAGATGTGTGTTTAAGATAAAATTGAAAATTAAAAAAAAAAAGTAATTTTAAATGGACTACACTTAAGTGTCTTGTTTATTTGTCTTTTCTGTCTTCTAACTGATCTCTTATATGGTAAGGTGTCTGAGGTCTGACTGGCTTAATTTTGTCATAGGCAGCATAAGGACAACACTGGTCAGTGCAAAGGAAGATAGGTGTCAGACATTGACTAGCACAGAAATGGCATTTTGTAGGTTATCACTTAAGTACAAATGTATTACAAAGATTAAAAAAAAAAAAAAGAGAGGAATCCCACTTTTGGTTGTGTAGTTCTGCAGTGGCATTTTGAAGTACAGTGCTCTTTCTGAGGGGAACAATATATACATAGATAATACAACCTGCAAGCTGCTGCATGTTCAAGGGAACAAAGCAAGAGAATAATTACGTAGAAGAAAAAAAAAATAGCAAGTTAGTTTCTCTTAATTCATTTTGTAACTTTCAGTATAAGGATCCACCTCAAGGAGAATTAGGTAAAAACATAATGAGAACATAAATCTCACTTTGTATTTTCTTTCCCTACAGTAAGTGTAGTTGAATTTTTTGATATATAAATCAAGAGATGATTAGGGAGAAAACCAAGCCATTGCTCTTAACATGTTTCTGTAATTGAAATTGATAGTACTGTCATTCCCACTGCAGGATGTCTTCTCAAGTATAATTTTTTTAATCCTGTCTCAAAGATGATGATTTAAAAATGAGTAGAAGATTGTGAAAGTGAGTTATGTCATCCTGTGTATTTTAATGTAGTGTTGAATGTAAGTGCAATGCTTTTCCAATGGATTGATCCAATCCCTTGTCTCTTGTGTACAGAAGAGAACTCTTGAGAGTGTGAGACTTGAAAGACAGCCTTGGGCTTCTGTAAGCCACAGTGAGTGAGTTGAAGGGTAATTACATCAAAGAGAACAGCTCACTTACCTTTGCACTGGGCTCTGTAGCAGGGGAAATTTTATTTATTTTTTTTCCTTGCAGAGAATAAGAGGACACACAGTGTGTGTTTACCCATAAAAACATCTTTATCTTCAGTGATTGTGCACTGGAGTAAATTCAGTTCATGGTTCAGGTGTGACTTGGTACCACTCATTAAAACCATGCTCTAGCTGAACATATGTAGACAATGGTTAAAATGAATTCAGAAGAGGGAGGAGTGTGGCAGTGACTTGTTCACTCAAGACAGGAAGAGAAAGATCCTCCTCTGCTTTTAGCAGAAGAGGAAGAAAATCTCCATTGTGCCGTTGTCTTTGCTTTTATCAAATCTGACAAGGAATCCGTTTAAATATTGAAACAGTACACTAGGAGTGAAGAACCCACATGTCCCTTCATCTCCAGGAGGCATACCTAAACCAATATTTAAGGTTCAATCAATAATGGATATGAAAGCACTTCTTTCCTTCTAAAACATTTGTATACTAATTTTAAACATCCAAGGTCAAGAACACTGAAAAGGTATACATAGTGTATAAACTGGTAGTTGCAGTTTAGGGAATTCGCTTGTTCTTTTCAAACATGTAAAAACAGCTTTTGAAGTCTGTTAAGGGACAGTGGTAAAAAAAAAAAAAAAAGTAACTTTGAACAAAACACAGCATTGATTTTATGTATGTTCCTATTAAAAAAAAATTCTATTCGAAGTCTGAACACCTTTGATAATCTCACTGTTGGGTCATTAAGGATTTTAAAACAGATGCTTACATTTAGGAAAAAAATGATCTTCTATTAAAATGTGCTGTTTAAAATTCTGTAAGGAGGGTGTTTTTTCTTTGGTTGTTTACTGTTATCGCCCTTATCAAATACGGTAAAAAATTGTGCTATCATCTATAAGAGTGTTTACAAAACATTGAAAGTGAGCACTTGATTAAAGCTGAATGCAGTTTGAAGATGCTGTTTGTAAGGATAGGCTATCCTCATGAAATTTCTTGTAAAGGGACTAAAATGATTTAACAGCAGCTAGGTTTTGCAGTACTGTCTTGGGCATATCCCTTTATATTCCTTTGCCCTCCATGCAAAACCTGCAATGTAATAAATGCACCAGAAAGGACAAAATCCTATTTAATTTTCTGTCTTTTACCAGAGCAGTACGCTCGAAGGCAGTGTGCTCTCATACTCTTAGCTGTGGCATTCATGCTCTGTTTGTTGCACTGGGGCTTGAAATAAGGTTGTCGTTCTTTTAAGCAATATCTTAAAAATACCAAACCTAACCCCCCCGAAGGCATGGTGTCTGCTGGAAGGTATTCATAGAACCAAAACCACAAGCTGCAGGCAGGAAACTGCTGCTGAAACTCCCTGTGTCGTGCTCAGTTTGGTGTCTTGGCCTTTTGGACAGAACAAACCAAGAGATTAACAAGATTGTGCTGCTTGTGCAATTCAGATTTTTTTTCAGTTCCTTCTAAGAGCAGAACTGTCCAGAGAACTTTCATGCTTTTGGACTAGCAACTGTAGCCTTGTTTTGTGACCTAGGTTTGGGGAGGGGAAACCTAAACAAAACACACAGAAAAAGGGAGTTTAAGCATATTTTTTCTTTAATGTGTATATATTTGTGTCCATAATTGCATACTGATTATTAAAAAGTTGCTAATTATAGTCCTAATACTATAGCTTTCAGTTTTAGGAATTCCTGGAGAGGAGTTGGTTTTGCTTCTCTCCTTTTTTTTTTTTTTTTTTTTTTTTTTGTGAGTAATATTTAGGAGTCATTTATGCAGTTCCTGTGTAGCTGCATCTGCCAGTCCCAGTATTCCAGTTCAGGAGTTTGTGTGATCAGGATATTACTCCTCATAGAAGCGATAGAATTTTGAAAATGTTCAAGTGTATGGAAGGGGTGTCAGAGGGGTTTGGTTAGTGAGCAGTGCAAACTGGCCTTCGCTGGTTTTGGAAACTACAGTACAAGAGATATCGAGGTGCTGGAGTGGGTGCAGAGGGAAATGAAGCTGGTCAAGGGACTGGAGAATAGATCATATGAGGATCGTTTGAAGGGCCTGGGCCTGTTTAGTTTGAGGAAGAGGAGGCTGAGGGGAGACCTCATCATGCTCTACAACTACCTGAAAGGACATTGTAGAGAGGCTGGTGCTGGTCTCTTCTCTCAGGTAATTAGGGGTAGAACCAGAGGGAATGGCATAAAGCTGAAACAAGGTAAGTTTAGACTCGACACAAGGAAAAAATTCTTCACTGAAAGAGTGGTGAGATATTGGAATGGGCTGCCCAGGGGGGTGGTTGAGTCACCATCCCTGGATGTGTTTAAGCATTGCTTGGATGTGGTGTTGGGGGATATGGTCTAGGGGTGAACTTGTAGAGTAGGGCTAATGGCTGGACATGATGATCCCAAGGGTCTTTTCCAACCTGAGTGATTCTGTGATACATTCATGCTTTTATTTTAACTATTGTCCTAGAGGAAAACCACTGTAGATATTTACGTCTGTAATGTGAACATGATATCAAGTGTTGTTTGGTATAATTTAGAGATGTGAAAAGAAAATAACAACAGAACTTTTCAGTTTTGGATATTTCTAAATTAATGTTAGATGTGTTATTTTTACTAAAAGGGGAAAATATGCCCAGCCTTAACCTGTCCTTTTGGACATCAGGTCACCTGTCTTGTATCTTTCAGAGTGAGTTTTTAAAAAATAATGCTCTGACTCTGCTTGCCTTCCTGGTGCCAAGTTGCCCTCCTCTCTGTCTTACCTCTCCTTCTTACAAGACTTTGGAGAAAATCCTGCATTTTACATAACTGTTGAATCCCCAGGGCTTTTGAAGTCCCAGCAGTCTGCACCTCTATAGTTAGCTTATCTACAAACAGAAAGAGGCAACACCCAGGTTTGGTTTTGTTGGTTTTTTTTTTTTGGCCTTGGCTGTATTTTTTTCAGTCTGGAGAAAGACTTTGCTGCCACTTCATCCATTAAGACACTGTAGACACACTGGAGAATATTGATGTAAGATGATTCTTCCCTAGGAAAATGCATGTATGGTATGGAGATTTGTGTGCCTGGAGCCAGCCAGGCTTTCCTCCAGCATCATGGCAGCACCTCCCAGGTCTCCTTTCACAGCTGGAAGCTGGGGCTCTGTGTTCAGAGGAAACATGCATGACTGCCAAAACCAGCTTTTACAGTCGCATTACCCTTGTTACCTCTGCATAAAAGCATTTGGCACCTGAACGTTTGGTTTCAAACTGTTCTACGGAGTTGCTGGCAGGCTTCTGTCAGTCACAAAAAACTTGGCTTGGGGTTGTGCATTTCTCTGCCATAGTTCCCTGGGACAGTTGGGCTATTTTCCTTACTGCTCCTGTGCCAGCACTGAGCCTTGATGGGAATGAAGGATGGAGTAGTCCTCAGGTGTAATTCCTGAGGATGTAGTTCAGTGGAAATGGAAGAATGGACATGGATGATGAGATACCAGAATGGAATAGCTGAAGATAATGTTGGAAAGGAAATAGGCAGCATCCCACAGCTGGTGATTACCCCTGTGGAAAGTAAATTTATGACTTCTCTTTGGATTGCAGCTAGAAGTGCTCTGCAGCTAAAGCTCGGCCTTCATTATTTGAATGAGATGAAAATCGTATTGTGATGAATGTGAAGTTCTGTGTAATCAAATCCAGGTTATTACCTTTCTACCTGCTGGAGATGTGCTCCTAAGGAAGTGCTGACGTGGGTGCCAAGGCTGTAAAATGTCTGTATGACGCTGACACTTCAATGTATGCCATAGCAATGTTTACTAGAAACTTATCTGCACAGCGGGTATTTGAAATTTGCTGTTTGTTTTCAAGGTCCTGTTAGAGGTGGCATTATGTGAAATGAAGGGTTTGCTTTTTAGGCCATCTTTTTCTATTCTGTGTGTGCACGCACACACACACACAACCCCCATTGTTTTTAATGAGTTTTCATTCATTCTGCCTTTTTTTTGAAAAAAGTCATCCTTTCTCTTTCCCTAGAGGCTTGTTGTTTGATTAAAAGTAACCTGAACTAACACAGAGCACTAACACAATACCACAGAGTACTAACACAATACCAGAACAAGGCAGATGGAATGAAAATGTTCAGTTTAACTTACAGACACCCTTTACTTGGGCTAATATGGTCATTAGATCAGCAGCTGTGTAATTACCCTGGAGTTGTCTGGCTACATGTCTTCTATTTTAGTTTTTTTCTTTTTCACATCTGTCAGCCAAGTTAAATGCAAATGTAAAGGTAACAGTTTCTAGAGGCCTTCTGGTTCCAAAGTTAATGATGGATTATGGTAAAATGTAAGGTATGTTATCCCCCATTCTGTGCCAAATGAAGTATTGATCCAGAGTTGTCTGAGACCTGTTAAACTGCAGAACAGCAAATGATAAACCTTCCTTCTTAATGTAAGTAATTCGAGAATATATTTGTGTGTAGCAGTTTCATCTTATTTCTAAGTGACAGAGATGCAAAAGGGGCTGCCCTGACCCCTAAACTGTGACAATGGATAGAAAAAGGTCCTCATTTTTGAATAACAAAATGCAGGTGTGCTCACTTCTCCAAGAAAGCAAATAACAGCTCTGTAGTTTCCTTTGAGGTGATGGTACCTAAACCTGTCTTATGCAGCTATCAGGCTTTCTTCATCCATAGACCTTAGCTTGAGATTAGTTGTAACTACATGTATTATTTTTGTGTACTATTTGCACTGCTGTACTTTTATATAATTGAAAGTTTATCAACAGATTGAAATAGTTCTGTTCAGTGGTATAGGGGGGCATGTTATACATGTAATTAGAGGTTACAATTAGAGACTTCCCCCTGTCCAAGTTTTCTTGAGAGTAAGTGTGCTCAAGATCACTCTTCTAATCCAGACACTACAATGAAGACAAACCATAGCCAAGGATCTTATCAACTCTCTAAAGGATTAGTTTTCCTTTATTGTTGCAGTTTTGGTCTTTTGTTCCTCAAATCTGATGAAGTAAAATAAGACCTGTTTGGGAAGAAACCCATGTGCATATATCAAAAAGTAGCATGTCAAGAAGTATTGGAAATACTGGAACTGATATTGAAAGTACTTTTTCCATTGAGGAATAACTACTTTGTTACACTAATCTGTTTCTATGTATCTGCTAAATACATTCACTTCAAGGGAGAGGGTAAAGCTGCTTTCAACAAAATGCAGTACTTGTAGTAAGCTATATGTGCAGGCTTTGTAAAAAGAGTTGATACACAATAGGGTTGTGAATTCTTGGTGACTTTTACCATGTCTAGAAACACATATTGTGATTACGTGCATACGTGGAAACATTTGCTTTGAGGATCTAACCTACAAGTGAGTCTTTAGGGGCTTTGTTGGGCTAAACCATGAAACTATTCCCGTCGATGTTTGTTGATCACTTCATGGTTTTAGTTTAGCTAAACATCAGAAACATAAATATGGGCCTCGACCTGGCAGCAGGTGTCAACAGCAAGGAAATGTTGCCTGTTTGGGAACATAGTAATAAAATGATTTACTTATGTTTCTTCTAAAAAGGGAAATGTACTTTTCAAAATTACTTTGTTCTTGAACCACATAACTTTCAAGTTCTTTTTTAAGAAACAAGCTGATAAAGTTATCCCCACCAAAATATTAATAAGGCAAATTTTAAACTGACACACAACTTATGGAAAGAAGTAAAATAGTCCCTCTAGTGTACTGCTGCTGTAAGTATGCATAGGAATACCTGATGCAATTTACTGAAGATTATGGCTGCAGAAAATGACAAAATAATGTTTTAGCTAGGAGTATGAAAGTGCTTACATAAAACTGGAGAGTCTGACCTACAACAGCAAGTCAAGTGAAACAATAATAAATACCAAGCCCCCCAACAATTCTGCCATTGAGTAATTCATGAAGTAAAAAGTTAATGTGTAGTGCAAGGCTGTTGCTCTTGCCAGCTGCACCTGAAACATGAATGAGGAGCAGAGCCACTCACTGGGGCACAGGCTGATTTGTGCTTCCTTTTGCAGGGCTGTAGATTTGAATTTTGTGTCATATTTTGCATAAACTGGCTATATACTGAAAAACAAACTTGGATGTTTACATCATCTTAAAACAAGTATGGCTTTCATGTTATTTCTAAAGACTTGCTTAACCTCTGTCTGATGGCATTAGTCAGTGCGAAGGAGCTATATGGAGGCAGGTGCAGGTGGGACTTCCTTATATGCCTGAAAGTCTCTTGCTAATACCTCCCAGTTTCAGGTTTCCTGCAGGAGAGTCATAGAATTACTGAGCTTTCCAGCGTGAAGGGATGTAGTCGTTGCGTTGTGTTATAGGTAGCCAGAACGTAATTACAAGTCTTTACTTGGTATCCAGTTTTCAGTGCTTGTTCCTGGTAACAGCTCTAAAGGCCTTGCTGTCCTGTGCACGTTTGTTGAAGAGCAGAGCCAGCCATGGAAGCCCTGTTGTTCTGGACTTTGTACAGGGAATGCTACTTTTGCACTCGAGCTAAGATCCAGTTTAGCCTCAAAGTACAGGAGCACTTGTCTGAGTCCTTGTGGTAGAAGAGAACTGGGCAGTTGTACAGGGTTAAATGGGTAAAATGGATTAAACCTTTGCTGAAAGGAAGAGACCAAGGCAAGAAAAGCACATGAGAAGAATTAAATTGGATGTTACAGACTTTCATGTGTAATGTGCACTGTAATTTTGGAGTTCAGAATTGTACTATATTATAGCTTCCCTCATGGCAACTATACAGGGCTTCAAACAGGCACTGTTCTGAAAAACTCCCAAGTCTGTCCTTTGTCAGTTCGTTGAAAATCAGACATTCTGCTGGGTTTAGTTTGATGAATGTCTTTTTAAACTCTGTTTTTCAGACAACTCAGCCCATATATAACTGCAACCTTCCCCACGGGCTTAGAAATTTGGGAACTCTCAAAAGTTCCTGCAGTGTCTCAGAACTAAAGCACTGAAATTTCTTGTAGAAGAAGAATCTTTCTTTGCCCCATTTCATGTAGGAGCAAATTCATTGACCTATATGTTATATTGAAATAGTTTGTGTTGACCAGAAGCAGTAGTTTCACATAGGATCCCCTGTGTAAGTATTCCTGACTTTTTCTCAGAATTCTTTAAGGAAACCACAACAGCAAGATGAAGAAGCCTCGGTGGAAACCATTTTATTACTTGACAGAGCACTGTTTTAAATTGTGCTTTATGGGCAAACCTTAGGTTTTATTTTGTGGAAGCTGTATCTGTTTGCAGTTATGCATTTGAATCTGAAATACACCCTGTGTGGTTAATGGTCTTAACTTCTGAATGGCTCTGCTTTGAAAGAGAGGAATAGCAATCTCTGTCCATTGCGTTTCCTCTGTTGTGCTGCCATCATGGCCATGCTTCATCACGTACTTCTGGAGAATGCAGTGTGTATCTAATGAGGTACTGGCAGCTGCTGTGATGATTACCATTTTCATTGTGCCAGATTATCCAGTGTTTAGTTTTTGTTAGAAATGTGCCTGTTTGCATCCTAGTGTGTAAGTTTACTCCTCCAGCAGTGCCAGACCTCCTTCTCTCCAAGAGCAGTGAAAATCATGAGTAGTCTTCTGTTGGTTTTAGTCATACAGTTCCTTTCTCTCTCCTTTTATGCGTGTGCATGTTCTTATAAACACTGTTCTGGCTTCCCCAGTGTGTAAGGTACTGGTTTCCCCCCTTTCCCCCCATTTCTCTTAATTTAAGTCTTGCCTTTTTTTGTGTTCATACTGATACTTGTACAACGTAATTTGGTGGTACATTTTTGGAATTACATTTAGTAGTTATCTTCCCAAAATTCAAAATTCCTGTTTTTGGTATAGATTTTTTTTTTGTGTGTTATCTTTAAGCAAGCATAAATTAGCTGTGTAGAGTAAGCCATACTTTTACTGGGTTTGATTATGCTAGATAATTGAGAATCCCTCTAAGGAACAGAGTTTGCGTGGGTAGAATAGTTTGCAAAAGACATTCTGTCTGCAGAATAACGTGTGGAAACATGAAAGGGTTATGTAGTTCACCAGACTTGCCCCCATCTGATTTGATAATCATTAAACGTCTTCTCTTGTGATTTTGCCAATCAGTGTTCACCCATCTGTCAGGACAGATCATTTTGCCAGCTATTGAATTTTCATTTAACTTCCTGTAGTGTCCTATGAGACTTAGCAGTCTTCGCAGTCCTACACTGGGATTCTCACAGGTGTGCAGAGGCAGGTTCTTGTCTGGTACAGAAACCAGAACTTTTCTGCAACAGCAAGACTTTTTGAAGAAGCATTTTTTTCCTTTTTTGACTGATGTGAAATAGTTTTTAATAAACTTTGTGGTTTATTCAATCATATTTTATTAATAATTTACAAAATTTATGCTAGGCTGTAGTATTCTATTCATACTGGAATTAATATGCCCCCACCTTTGATTATGTTCATAGCATATTTGTTTGGTTTCGTTGTTCTTTGACTTCCTTGTCAGGCAAAACTGTATTTTCTGTGACATTAGTTTTCACAGCAGCCTAAATGAACCCAAAATGTTCCTTTCACAGGAGTAGTGTAACTTAGTTCATTCTGAATTTTGCTGATGTACATATGAGACCTCATTAACTTTGGAGGATTTGGAACTCTAGCTTAAGCTCTGCAGTTGGTCATTATTCCTTGTGGTGTTCACTCTGTCATTCTCCTGTGTAAACATGTCATTGCCCTTCCTTGGAGAGATGTACTTTTACCTCTGTGTTTTATGGTCAAGTTAGTCTTGTAATTAGAACTTCCAAAATAAGCAATTTTAGTTGTAGATATTATGCCCAAATGCCCATGGAACATAGAATTGCTATACTGAGTTTTGATATTACCAATAAAAGTGATCTTTGGAGATTTAATTTCAGCTTAATATGGATTTTAAGTTGTAAAGACCCAACCTGAAACTTCTGGGAAGTGGAATTAGGGAATTTCAGACAGGGTGTCAGTTGGTCTCTTTCTAGCAAGTAAGACTTGCCAATCTAAAACACATGTGTGACAGAGAGAATGTGGTAGGTAGGGTACAAGTTGATCTTACATTATTACAGCTAATAGCATAAAACCTCCATGTATGTGACTTTTATATATATATATATATTTTCTGCACTCACTATTGCTCCCCCTTATTGTATAACCTTGGTCTCTTACAGGAGGTATTGTATTAGAATGTGATCTCCAGACTGCTGCCATGTTCCAAAAATAAACAAATGTCATGGTCTCAATTGTGCAGCCTCTTCAACTCTTTGGTTACTGAGAGAGTACCTGTCCTTCGCAGGCTGGTCCTGGCAAGGTGCCTTCCTGCTGATCTGGTCTTTGGCTCCCTCTCATGGCCAATTCTCTGAAGAGCTCAAATGAATACTTCCAGATTTTCTTTCTGAAGCTGCATTAAAAAGTTAAAAAAAAAAAAAAAAAAAAAAAAATCATCTTCAGAGCAGTCTGATAAAATTTGATTACAACTACATCTGGGTCCAAGTTCAAATTGAATGTTTAATGTGTGACGTACATAACCTTGCTTTTAATCCACTTAAATTTGCTTATACTTGTGCTAATACTTGTACATAAGAGATTCCTGTTTTCCTCTCTGTGTTCCGGTCACATCCCCCCTTGCAAACACACTGAAGACCAGCTCATGGGAAATCCGTGGAAGTTTGGTGCACTAAGTGTTGTGCATAGCCAGATTCTGTGTCTGTTGATATCATTCGATGTAAAATGCTGCTGCTGCTAATTAAACAACAAAGAACAAAATGTTTTATTGCTTCTGTTCTGAAACTAAGCATCGTTTCCATTTCCTTTTTCTCCAGGTGATAGAAACACTTTCAAAACTTTCTCGCACTCCTATTGCATTGGGCACAGGAATAAGGTACGTTACTGCCCTTGTGAATGGTGGGAATAACGCCTCTTGCATGATGCTCCTTGGAAAACTTGTTAGAGGCACTATAGGCAGTGTCCCCAAGTGAGAAATTCTCAGGTTGTAAACCAGATTTCAGTGGACAGCTAATCAAGACTGGACCTCTGAGGAGCTCCAAAGGGTATCTGCTACCTGTGGTACACTTACTTAGTGCCTGAACTACATCTACTTCTCATGCTGAAACACGAGGTGAACAAACGAGCAGTTAGTATTACAGAACTTGTGTGATAATGGGAACACATGGATTGTAAGTCAGGCTGATGCAATGCTGATCTATGGAAAGACAGATGATGTGTATTAGTGGTGATTTATAACATCATCATCCAGTATGACTTTTTATTACATAATGTATCAATTCATATAGAGAAGTCTTAAATATACATACACTGTTCATCAGAGAAGGAGGGGAATGTAAAAACATATTAACATAAAGTAATGTGTGAAAACCATACAAAACCCCACTATTTGACTAGTGCTGTCTGTAATTCATGCTATTTTTCTTTCTTTAGGCCCTTCCCTACCGAAGAAAGTGTTGATGATGAAGATGTCTACAAAGGTCTTCCTGATTTAATAGAGTATGTTGTAATCTTAAATTAAATTAAACATTTTGGCTTTCAATTGCATGCTATTATTTATATGATGTTATAGAACACATAGTTTTAAAAAGAATGGGGTAGTTATTTGATTTAAAAAGATTTTCTTAGCCGTTGTGCTGACCAGAAGGAATTAATTATGAAAGCTTATCTGCATGATGTAATACATTTATATATGTAAGGAAGCATATTTCATAGAGGGTGCTGATAGAATGAGTTTTTAAATTACCCGTCCTTACTATGAGAATGCTTTCATAGAATTATTGTATCAGTTCTAAGGGACCCAAAGAAATTGTCTTGAACTTGCAAAGAAAATGCATGTTTGGATGATAATTCAAGTGGGTCGTTACCCTAAAGTCAATGAAATTCCTTATATGATGTATTCACCTCTCTGGGTAAGTGTTTGCAGGATTGTTAGTTATTGCAAATTTGCACATTGGCTTTGAGGTACAAGCAAATGTGAACATACCTTATACTATTGAATGGTAGACTACAGCTTTATTTTGTAGACTGGTGAGATAAACACATTTGGGCATAAAAAATTGTCAGGAAGAACAAGTCTTGTATCCTATGTCGAGGATCTTTCAAGATCCATTAGGGATCATGTTGGGCAAGAGATAGAATTAGAGCTCACTGTTCCAAAGCTCAAAGTTCACTAGCACTCACCTTTCTAATTCTCATCTGTCTCTGTCTTAGCTTTGCTGACATTCTATATTGCTGGCTACAATGTGGTGACGTAGCTGCTGTTCACAACAAATCATACAAAAGAAACTGAGATTCATAGCTTTTTTTTCATCAAGCTACAGTTATTCACTGAAATTTGGTAGTTACATGCTGTCTCAATTGTGGAGGAAAGAGTTCAAAAAGTACTCTCATAAAGAACAAATGTGCCAGTGAATGATGCAAATGGCTCATTTTTTTTAGTTTCTCTTAATTAGTATGTGCATTTGACTAAAATTAATTTAATTATCCCTGAGTTTAAATGTTATCTAAAAAATATAGAATTAATTTAAGGCTTTCTGTCAGAAACAGATGTAATAGTTACATGTTTTTATCCTTTTTGCCAGCTTTTGTTGCCTGGAGCATACATGGTGAAATGGAGTGTGTCTGTGCTGCATCTGACACAGCTGCTGATGTTTAATGTGAAATGCTAGCACACCACCATCACTGATGCAAGTTGAGATGTTAGACTAACCTGAACCACCCAAGCTTTCTAGCTTTCCTGGGGCATGGTTTCTATTGGGAAAAGAAAGAATATGAGTGATTTTTGTCTCTCCCCCCCCCCCCCCCCAATTATATTATTTTAATGATTCCATTTATTGAAACTTCTAATGCTTGCTTACTTAATCCTTCTAATGTCCACAATTAAAAAAACTACACCAACCAAAGCCATCCCCACCACCCCACCCAATACTTAGTGAGAAATATAAAATTAACTTGATTTCTGTATATAGTCTTGACTATAGACACAGTGATTTTGTCTGGTATTTTGAAGTAGTCTGTGTGGCAGCTCTGTTGGTAGCCATTCTCATTCAATTGGATTTCTTTGAAATGATTAGTATCTGCCAGTAAAGCTTCTGATGTCCTGTTCCTGAGTACTGATGGTCCACTTACAGAAATGTTTGTCCTTCCTAGTTCTAGTGGATCGATCCTCAGTTTGTTTTTTATTTTGAAGGATTTCGGCGTTGTCTTCCAAGAGTAAAAATCTCAAAATTGTCAGCACATCTGATCAAGTTTCTGTATTATTATGACTGGACTCCTTTCAGTATCTTTTAAGAGTTCTTTTGTAGACATACCCTAAGAAATGTGGGTGAAAGAGACATTATGGGCTTGAATAGGGTCCTAGTGCCAAGTAGGCAAAAGTCCACCAGGACTGACTGTAATGAAGCTAAACTAACTGAGTGTAGAGTTGATCACTGACTAGATGCTGAGCTATTTCTGTAGTCTGGGTAATAGGAGGATGCTTCTTGTGCATACTGTATTGTTGAACTGTCTGGTTTTCAGTTTGAAAAATTGTTTTTTAAATTTTTAGGTAGCTGAAGGTTGCCAAGAAGGTGACAAAAACTATTCTGACAATCTTCTTTCACTGCCAGGTTTAGTTTCTATGTGTTGTCAATTCATGCAGTCTTCAGTGTTGTGTTGATTTTGTACAACTGTATTTTAAATGCATCGAGGAAAAATTAATGGGCTTAATTTCCCTTAATGAGTTCTTCTCATTAGCTAGTTCTATTAATTAATCTGTTCATTTACTGTAGAAATCTTTTCCTATGAGGAGCGGTCCCTTGCAGAGCTGATGTTAATTTGCCTGTGTTGCACAGCTTTTTTTAATTGTCTTTTCCTTTCAGTGAAACCGGTGTTGATGAAGATGAGGAATTGTATGATTGTGTCTATGGAGAAGATGAAGGTGGGGAGGTTTATGAAGACCTAATGAAAGATGAAGCAGCACAGCAACCTGTACGTTTTCCAGTTCCTGCATGTTCTTGAACAACAGCATTTGTAATTTTGAAAGTTAATATTTGTGACATTATCTCTTCATAGCTAGTTTCACTGAAAGTTCACTCGTTCTCAGTTGCACTGGGAACTGTCACGTGCAGTGCATGTTCTCCTATGTAAGACTTTGCATGCTGTTTTGGCAAAGGGTTGAATATTAGCTATGGTAATTTTTTGAAAGAAATGTAATTTTAAAATGACATATAGTACTTACTTAAGTTTGCCAGTTATGAATAATAAAATTTCCCAGCTATTTTAAGATCAATAAAATTAACTGCTTACTTTAAAGTGTTCTACTTCCAAAATGAATTTGTAATATAGTGAAATACTGTTGTTTCAGCCATAATTTGGACAACTAATTTAGTAGTAGTAGTGTTTCATACCAGTGAAATTCCTGCTTATTGAACCCTGTAGTTTTTGTTGATTATTAGGTTGATCTTACTGAGAATGGCGTAAGAATCTTATTTACTTTATCTTTTAATGGTCTTATAATCAGTTTTCAGAAGTCTTGGAAAAAAAAAAAAAATTCTAAACTTAGGCAATAGAATTTACTTGGTAATGTGCTTGTCTGCCCTTCCTGAGAGATGTGCTTTCTGATACTTTTCAGTATTTTCAGACTTGTTAGTCTGTGGCCATGACAGAATATGTTTTTTTAAGACAGTTGTTTTGTTCCTCTATATTGACATGAAGATTTCCTGTTGTCTTAAGTTGGAAATGTGCCACTACTTTTCTATATTACTTTTTAGTAATATAGGTACATGAAGAAGTGAGAGATTCTAAAGATCCTTATCTTTTATCTTGTTGTGGGGGCTTTTTTTATATATATATATATTAAAAAAAAAATCTCTTCAGTACAAGTGTAGGAGATGGCTACTGTGTTTTGTGTTCTCTGTTTTTATGGTGATTCCCCAAAGTTACCACTATCTAGACTTTGGGAAGATTACTGGCTTGTTTTAATCTCTCTTGATTTGAGTATAACAACATTGTTTTCAAACCTGTTTTTCTGTTAATGGAAAGTCCTGCATGATGCATGCAAATCAAGCATGAGATAAGCAGAAATTTACGTTAGTTTTTCACATTTTGCTTAATTTTGTTTACCTTCTAAAGTTTAGGTTATTTCAATGAAATAAAACTTTGAGTAGAAAAAAATGCTGTTTTACATCCAATGAAGTTGTACTAAGTTGCAGGCAGGATGCTTTAGGAAAGTGTTTGAATCATAGGAAATCTTTATTGTGATCTTGTTTTGAGTTTTTTTTTTTATAGTGAAACTCAAACCGTGTTAGGTTTTGGGTTTCAAATAATGAGTGTGTGTTGGTTGCTTTTTTTTCTTCAGCTGTAACAGTTAGTAATCTCTTGCAGTTGGTAGTGTAGAACTTTCTTCAGTCCTTTCTTTCCTGTTGCAAATGTAACTTTTGCATATCTGTGTTTCTAGCAAATGATTAATATAGCAGTAAGAACTCTCACATTTTAATTTTAGTTGCATCTTAGCCTAGATACTTCAGACTGAATAAACTTGTGTTCATTTCCTGTAGAAAGTAAATGAAAATTGAAAACATGGTACAGCAAAATAGTTTTTCCACAACATGTAATTACATTACAATTATTTTTCTGTGACAGCTTTCTTGAATACGGTAATTATTTCTGGTTTGTTATCATTTTCTCTCAGGTTTATAAATACACTGCATGCTAACAAGATGATTTTGTGCAGTGTTTTCATTTGAATTGTACGTGAGAATTCCTTGCATATGAAAACACTACCCCAGGACAGTCTTGAAGTAGATTTTTAGAAGAACTGAATACTTTTCAGAGTTTCCAATAACAGCCCAAATCCTTTTCATCTCCCTCATCCTTGATTTGTCATCATTATCTTGTGAAGTAAACCATTCTGCTAAATTTTCCCTAGTGGTAGCTGACCTTAAAAAGCATTTTTTCTCCCTTGTACTGGTATTTGCACATTATTTCCTCTGTCTATTGCACTCAGATTCTAGATGTTTCTGACACAGATAGAAATTTGATATGTTAATTTCTGCCAAAAGAGCTGTTATGAAAGATCCGTTTGTATTAGGTGAGCACAAAACCTAAGGGAATAGTTTTAAGTGCGATCCCAGGATTTTGTTTGCTCTGCTCATATGAGAGTTGGTGAATAACAAACCCCCACACTTCGCAAAAGGATATAAACTTCTATTGGATGCAACCACTTCTATATTGGTGCAATGCTGCAAGCAATTTGAGCAGTATTGAGCTCACAGAAGGTGAAGGTGAAAAGTAACTAAAAACCTGAGTAATGGCAAATTCTTATACTTTATTGAGAAAAAGCAATGGTGGTTAACTGTGACAGTAGCTTTCCCTTGCCAAGGAATTTGGGAGTAAATGATAGATTTTTGAGATGAGGCTGATCATCAAATGATGCTCACAAAGAACATTTCTACTGATAGTGGTAAACTCTATTTTTGCAAAATGGCTACTTCTGTCTGCAGCTGATGAGGATGGCATTTGAGTGTTTGTTGCGTAAAAATTAATAACTGCACCAGCTGTGTTTCAAAGAGCAATTTCTGAGATAATGAAGCACCTAGTAGATGAGCGTGAGAAGCCATGTTCCAGATGCAGGACCTGCACAGGCAGAGAGAATGGTGAGGGAGATAGTTCAAAACAGCAAACAGAAGTGTGAACAGGGACCAAGCTTTTGTGTGCCCGTATAATTTGCAACTTGGCATCTAGTTTAGGTGGTAGGAATACATTTCTCACTCTTCCTAGGGGGTCAAGCAATATGATGGGAGATGTTTGGGGCTCATGGACAGTTTGTAGCTTGCTATTTGCTGTGGTGTGCTTAGCAAGTATATCAAGTAGACTGATAGCGGAGAGAGGGAGTGGAAGGAGTATGTATGTCCATGTACTGTTGGACATACTAAGACCTGGAGGAGAAAGATCTTTTGTTCAAAAACTGAAAGATTTTTTTTCTCAATGTAAAGCACCATAGCGTTAAATTTCTAGGCTGAACTGCCCCTGTAACATCTAGACATAGGGTCTATTTTGTGCAATATGTGGATTCCCTAAACTGGGTGAAAAAATGTAAGGTACAATCAGGGATATGCTGAAGGATGCTTTGGAACCGTGTTACAAACTGATAAAAAGGCTTCAGAAATTATGTCATAGTAGTATTGCTTATTTGGCTGCTGCTTATTGTTAGTTTTGGAGAAATCCTTTTGGATTAATTATTACTTTTAATTTTAAGAGTCTCTCCAGTTCTTGTGTCAGGTTTCCAAGCTGACCTACAGGTCTCCAGATGTTTTAAGTCTTGCTTGACCTGAATGTTTCCATAGTTTCTTCCAAGTACTTACTCTTCTATTTGAAATCTGTTCTGCAAGTTACTGAAGATGCAATGCTATAAATCTGATTTTCAGTAAGAGTGCTTGTAAACTATTTTTACAGAGTCCTGTGCTGATAATTACTTCAATTTCCTATGAGTCTGGTGGTTTGCATGGAAAAATCCCAAGGTCTCACTGAAGACATACGCAAACATATGCAAGAGCTGAACTTAGAGGTCGCTGCACTTCCTGACTTGAGGACATACTCTTATTGTAGCTGAAGAGAAAGCTCCCCTTGAGAACTAAAAGGGGAGAAACTGTAAATAGTGCAGGAATGAGACTGAATCCCATATTTATGGCAATGCAAAGTTACTTACGTGATTTAGCCCCATTAAGTTTAATGGAATTATTAACTGCTGAGTATTTTAAATAAAATTTCTCAGTCTGGATGTAAATTAAATGTGACCTTGTATTTCTGCTTCCGCAGTACATGCAGAGAGTTCAGCGTTTTATGTCTAAGCATTAACTTTTCATAATATTCCTTTGATGCTGAATTTTAGTAAAACTCTTAAAGTCATCAGCTAATTGAACATTAAAATATTCTTGGTTATTGCTATCATTTTTGGAGGCTGCAGTACTCAGAAAATTTCAGGAAGCAGTTATCCTAATTGCTTAATTCTAAACAAATAAATACATTTGTTATCCATTAGGTGCCTGTTAATGACTTTAAACTTGACTCCATTGTAATTGCAGAAATATACTGAAAATGACATAAGAAGCTGCTGTCTTGCTGAAATAAAGCAAACTGAAGAGAAATATACTGAAACTCTGGAATCAATAGAGAAAGTAAGATACTACTTACAGAATTGTAACTTAAGTATTTTTTTATAGCAATCTAGAAAATACAATGATGCAGTTGATGTGTATATATATTTTTTTTCCTTGCAGTTTTTCATGGTGCCATTGAAAAGGTTTCTGTCAGCATCAGAGTTTGATACTGTTTTCATCAACATTCCTGTAAGTAATCGCGTATTTCACGAACAGATATAAGGTTCATAGGTGGCTATGATATATTTGTGTGGTATATTACTGCACAGAGTGATTATTTGAAATATAGTGCACAATGCATTTATGTAGATATTAGGGTACTCGATAAAAAGAATTTTTTGTTTGTTTGATTTTTTTTTTTTCCCCCCCTTGCTTGAAGAAATAGCATAAATAGTATTATCATGTCAGGAAGTGGATGGTTATAAACTGGAGTATCTTTGACCCTTAGAAGCTGCTAATTTATAGAAAATGGATTATCTTCTAGTATATGCTGGTATTTTTATGATGGTACAAAGCCGTGACTGTTAGGTTGCCTACTGTTGTATGCTAAGTGGTGCTTTCATTAGAATACCTATAGCTACTCTGCAAATCCTATTATATATCCTGGCTCTGTCATCATTGAAGACATTTTAAAGTTAACTCGCAGTTTTGGATTCAGAATCTGGTGCTGGAAAGGATAAGGAAATCCTTTGTGAACTCTTTTGGAAACCACTTTATTTGGTTGGAATCATAAAGGTTTCTGTGTTTAATTTATTTTTGGCTGAATCATACTAGCACGATGATTTACAAATATTTTTAGTTTATGTAAGTATTCAGCCGATGTCTTTACCTCACTTGAAAGATGACATCAGACGTGGTCTGAAGCCTCTCTCAATGCAAATGAATGGAAGGAATATTCATCTATGAGGCACACTGTAAAGAAAGGGCCCTCAGAGTGTGGCCCCCAGGTCACATCAAACCTTTTTTGTCTATAAAAGATCTTCTCCATTTTGGCCATCTCTGGCATGTCCCACATGCTGTAAGAGCTGTAAAAGGTGGTGTTGGGGATTGATTTATATATATATATTTTATTCTATGGGAATTTGGTTTGTAAGAATGGTTTAGTTGCTGTTCCAGCACAATCCTGACAGAAGCTCAATTATGACAGTTATTTATACTAATGACACCTGATACATTGCCATATTTATCCCGCTATTATTTTCACTCTGAATCTCTGTTGCTGTAATTTCCTTCTCTTTGAATATTAGTCCAAAATACTGCCACAGATGTCAGTAACTTACTTGTCTTCCTGAAGTATGTCAGCTGCCAGTAGAGATCCCTTTGCTTTTGAAATCAAATTTATATTTTGTCCTACATTGTTTCTTATTCATTGCAAATAAGGGCCTGATGTGCCCTACCTCAATTATTGTAAACCTCTTTCCTAAAGCTCTGTGTGCCCAGGCACATTGACTTAAATGCATTGAAAGACCTAAAGACAGCCAATGTGAAACACTGCACAGAGGTACGAAAAGGGCTTCCACGCTGTAGGCACAAACTCAGAGGTCAGCCTGCTCATTGAAGAAATGTGAGGGGATCAGATAAGCTGAGTAAAAAAGAACAAAACCAAATTTGAAAGTACAAAGACATGTAGTAAATAGTTAGATTTAGGTTGTTTTGCTTTGCTTTTTGATAATATCCTGCCATTACAAGATGGTGCTTATTTCCAACTCCTGTAGCATTTCATAGTCACCCAAAAAAAAAGAAATAAAAGAAATAGAGGGCTTGCCTAAGCCAAAAATATGTGCAAACACTCTGTCTGCTCAGACCTTGTCTCTGCAGCAGTTCCTCAGCAGGAAGGCTGGAGGGCAGTGGAAGCTCGTTTAAAAATAGCTGTTACACAGAGCTCTACAGTGATCTGTGATGTGAAGGGCAAGTGCAGTGTTCTCAGGATGGATTTGCCTCTGTTAAAGGGTTTTAGTGAAGGCTTGGTGCTTTAGGGTGATGCTATATTGCATATATAGACTCTGAAAGGTGCTTGCTGGACAAAATAATCTGTTGATGTCAAAATATATCTTTATTTTTAAGGAAAAAATCCAAACCCAACCACCTCAAACTACTCACCAGTCTAAAGAGAGTGACTTTCATTGGGCTCAGATTTCAAAGTTCTGTTATATAAAATGTATGTATAGCTCTGTATGTGTGTATCTGTGTACATATGTACATAGAGTTGTATATACAAATACATATGTATGTGTGCACACATGGATGCATTTGTATAGATGTATATATGACCATACAGAGGAAAGAGAGATGAAAGTGTGTGTAACAGATACTGAAGTGCTGGAACTTTAATTAACTTCTAATGATAACATCAGTTTAATTTAAGACTTGGCTTTGAATTGGAGATAGAAACTCAAAAGAACATTTTGTCCTCTTAGCATTAAGTTCTTTTTCAGAGGTGTTGCTCAGTTGAGTCCCTGTGCACACCTGAGAAAAAATGCTTCTGTAATATATTAATTAGGAAGCATTTCTATAGTAACATCTTTGTGACAACTTAAGATTCTGAGGATATGGTCATACAGTTGCTAGCAACTGAATTTTTAAGTTTTTGCTCTTTTACTTGTAATGTGATTGACCTTGTGTGTGCTCTTAGTTTTCATCAGTGTCAAGTGGAATGTTTTTGCTGATCTCACAACTCAATATTGTGTATTATTTGTTTTCACTCTGCTTACACTGTTATCCTGATTTCAACACTTTTTAATCTGTTTTGACCTAATTTCTTTTGAATATTCTGACAGCATCCATACAGTATTAATTTTTGTAATTTGCTATAGTTACTTAAAGATTTTTATATAGTAGTGAACAAGTAAGTCAGTTGTTACTATACCCAGGGAGCAAATCTTTCTGCAATGTTCTTGCCTTTCAGCCAGTAGTTGTCTGCTGTACTGGGAAACTCATTATGATTGCAGTTAACTTAGCACTAGAACATCACTAATTGATCAATGTAATGTACAAAGCTAATTTTTCACAGCTCACGGACATGAATCATTACTTTATCTTGTCACTAAAGCATTTACTTGACTTGCTTAATTTTAAAATTATCATTATAAAATGAAGATGAATTAATGGTGCACATTCCAAGCTAGTATAAATTAGTCTCTAATAGGTAGTTCTTGGAGTTTAGTTTTTCTTGTCGCAGTGTGTGCAAGATGTGGCAAACCTTGAAACTGGGTTCTACTCTCTGATCCGATGATCTGATTTGCAATTTATTGAAATTAATGGTTCTGACATGAAATAATTTATTTTTATATTCAAAGCTTTAAGTTATTCTGTTTTTATAAACCTTGCCCCTCTCTCCATTACTGTTCTTAAGGATTTGGTGAAAATTCACAGGAATCTAACACAGGACATCAATGATTCCATTGTTAACAAAAATGACCAGAACCTATATCAAATTTTTATTAACTACAAAGAAAGGTAAGATTTATGCAGTCTTACTACTTGTGATAATCTATGCATAATTCAGTGTTTTACCAGATTTTATTTGCTGAATATTTCTGAAACAGGATTGAATTCAATGTCAGTATGCTTATTAGGTTGGTATTTTGGTGTTTTGAGCCTGGAAGTCAAGACACAACCTATTTCTATATAAGCCCTCCCTCTCCTTCCTCCAATTTGGGCAATATTGTTACATAAACAGGGAACATCCGTATTTGAATAGTGTATTTTGCATAGAATTTTTTTTCATGTAAGTAGAACCAGGTATTTTATAAGTACGTACCTGTATTTTTTAACAGATAAAATGTTATAAAAGGGGAAGGAGCAAAATAAGGCAAGGATTTACATTAAGGCTATTCCAGGTTAAAAGAAACTGAAGAGGTCATAACTCGAAAGAAGAGAAAGCAGGTGCAAAAGAGAAGAGAGAAGAGACTAGGGTCTCACCCTACCCTGCAGTCAAAGGCGTGAACAGTAAAGCAAATGTGCTCTTCCTTCAAACTGTGAAAAACAACCAAGCTGATAACAGGATCGCTGTGGCAGTGTGCCATGCCCTGTAGGCTAATTGCCAATTTTTTTACCCACCTTTCAGGTTGTTTTTTTTCTGCCAGCACTGAACAGCTGTTGGACTGTGTAGATGAACTTGCATGCCTGTGGTACTTATCTGAAAACCACTTGTACTGTGGGCTACAGTGCTGACCTACCTTGAAGTAACCCTTGGGTTGTGGTTAAAAATTAGTTCCTTCTGGAACCAGAGTGGGAAAGGCTGGTGGGAGTTAATTGTATTTGCTTGAGGGTGATGGGAAAGGAGGATTATTGCAGTAATAACAGGCTTGTGAGAAATTGGACAGCAGCATCCGGAAAATGTTAGACAGGAGAGTTGTTTTTCAAGGGAGGAGTGTATCCCAGACTGCTCATAAACAGTCTTGCCTTCGGAGACCCTCTGTCTCAGTTTTTATGTTGAAGCAGGACATAGTTATTTCCCAGGCTGTTAGAGTTTCTGCTGCTTTAGGAGGGAATTAGGGGACAAGCAGTTATTCTGGAAAAAGCTTATCTTTCCAAAGTAGTTCTGAAACATGTGCTAAAAGGGGAACAAAGGACCCTGAGAAGAAACCACAAGTTTATAATATACCGAAAGGAAACAGACGGAGGTAGACTCAGTGTCTTAGGCATGTAGTGATTAATAGTAATCAGAAGAAATAAGTGATAAATCTGTATCATCACCTTAATGGTGGGGGGTGGCTGGGGGGGTGGAAGGGAAGGTAAAGATTTGGTGAGAGAAAAAGAAATTTAGGAGATTCCCCAATGGAAATCTCACAAGAATCAAAACCAAAAAAGGATTTGAAGTGTTCAGAAGGAATCACCCCAAGGAACATGTGAAAATGTGAAAGGAAACAGCACTGATTGTGGTGGGACCAGCAGGAATAAACACTCCAAACGGGGGCTGCCCTTGATAGCTATTGAAAATTTCTGGAGGTTTCATACAGTATTATTTTTATCTGAGACTTCACAAGATATAACCTGGGAGAAACTGCTGGAGTTGGATCAGTTTGGGTAACTTAAAGGTTCTTTGAAAGACAGCTGTAATGAATCCTGTTAAGCCTTAAGTGTTACAGAACTTATTCATGAAAACCTGGGAAATATACTGTATTGTAAATTCTAAAGACTATTGTTCTGTTAAACAGTGGTTATGCTGCTTCTGATGAGTCCTGTATTTATTGGAACATATAAAAGGGAATCTTAAAGGAAATTTCAATGATTTTCCAGCATTTTGAGGGTAGATCAAAATTGTGTTCTCTTGAATATTCTTTCTTGTATTCATGCTGCCTGTGGATGTCTGCATCTAAATCCTATCCTTCCTTATATAGGTATTGCTCCTTTTGAAAGGAGGATTGTTAACAATGTATTTGTGAAAAATGATCAAGAATTGTTCTTAAACAAGTATATGATACTTTCATGCTTTATCTCTTGCTTTGATTTAGATTGGTTATTTATGGACAGTACTGCAGTCAAGTGGAGATAGCAATATCATGCTTAGACAACATCTCCAAGACAAAAGAAGATGTTAAATTGAAATTAGAGGTATCAGTATTTTTTAGCGCGTGTGTGTATATATATATATAAAAAAAAAAGCGTATCTAAAACCCCATGTACTTCTATGAATATGTATGTATGTCCTGCTTTCATCCAAGTTAAACAACCGTATTATGAAAAACTAGCTGGATTGATATCTGGATGTTTCTCTTCCTTTTCATTATTTTTGAACATCTGATCAAATGAATATGTGAGCTGTTGTGGTAAACATCATGGCACTGAAGTGAATAGAGTTTTGCCACTGACATCAGTAGGGTTAGTTTTTTTTGGGGGAAGTGATCATCAGTACCTTTCTGTTCATCATGACAGTGAAGAATACAGAATTGCAGACCTTTAGGCTGAACAAGTCCTGGTCCCACAGCCACATGGGGCTTGCTGTCTGCCATGACTCCAGGTGCTTTCCAGTTGAGTTTCTCCCCAGATGGTCAGCTCTCGGGGTTACTGTGTCCCTGGTTAGTGTATACCAGGTGAAGCACTTTGCCTTCACCTTGTTGCCTTCATGTGAGGTTCCTGTTGGACATGCCCTGAAGATTGTCACCTGCACTCCCAATCTAGCGTTCTCTGTAGACTTGTTGTGGGTGTCCTCTGTTTTTTCCTGCACATCATTGCTAAAGATATTAAATGGGATGAGTCCTTTGACAGATCCCCTGAGGAGCTCTATTTCCAACTGTCCCTCAGGTAGAGTAGGAAACATTGGTCACTGCTCTTTTTGAGCTTCATGATCTAGACAGTTTTTCATACACCTAGTTCATTCATCTGGGGCATAACATCCTATCAGGATGCCATGGGAGAATATGTTGAAAGCCTTGAAAAAGCCAAGGTGGACTCTCCCCACCCATTCACACATCTAGCTATTTCTTTGTGGAAAGCAGTAAAGTAGGTCAAGTGTGGGTTTCATGTGTGGTAAATCCATGCTGGATATTCCCAGTCATCTTCTTCACATGCCCAGAAATTGCTTCCAACAGGAATTGCTCCATAATTTTTGCAGGGACTGAAGTGAGACACTGTAGATTCCAAGGTTATCTTTTGCTTTTTTTGAAGATAGGTGTAATATTTGCTGCCTTTGTTGTGCTTATAGGCAATGTATTTTTTCAGTTTAATGGAACAACTAATTTCTGTTCTTTGTGCTGTTTAATCTACTTTTTCTCATGCTGATGAAGTATCTAAGAACAAGTGTTTAGACCCAGTCTTATTTATTATGTTTAGTTATTGTTTCCATATCAATTGTTGTCCTTAATTTTGTTGATATTCTTTATTGCAACCTTAATGTAGTTGCTTGGCCTATATTTCACTGATTTTTAACATATATTGATTGAGTATTTTTATTTTCTAACTCTTTTATCTTATTGTTTCTTTGCTTTGAACTAGGAGTGTTCCAAGAGGGCCAATAATGGGAAATTTACCTTGCGGGATCTTTTAGTGGTTCCAATGCAGAGAGTGCTAAAATACCACCTACTGCTCCAGGTATTTTATTTTTGAAATTTAAGGTGGTTAAGAGCAAAACTGTGGTTGTTTATCATCAATGGATTGTAAGAATGTCAGCTATAGCCCTTTATCAAAGGTAGGTGATTGGCATTTCCATAGATTTGAGGCCGATTTGTTATGAAATAAAATCCAGCAAAGTGCAGGTTTTCTTACAAGAGATCATCCCTCAGAGCTGAAGCATATCTGGGGAAAAAAAGAATAAAGCACAATTGCTTCCTCACTATCTGAACCTTTTATTCTTGTAGTAGTAGTAGCACCAAACTATAATTATGGTACTTGGAAATGTGAACCATTACACCCCAAAAGAGGAAGCTGGACCATACTTACAGTGTACTTTTAAGATGCTTCTTTGCTGTCATAAATTACGATAAAGCCATATTTATTTTGAAATGCTTCTTGTTATAACCCACAAAGCATTACGTTTTGCAGTTAGTTCTGTAATAAGGGTGGAGAGTCTTATAAATTTAATTTGATAGCTGTGCCAGGAGACTCATTAGTTCAGCTGCAAAGAAATATATTACTGTATTAGACTGTCAACCCTGCTGATGCTTGTAAAATGTCATTTTAAAGGATCTACTGCTTGTGTGTGAAGCATAATTTCGACTCTGCAGGGCAACATACATTCTGTAATATTAAATATATTTAAATATTTCTATAAGTAAGTTATCCATATTTTAATCAATGAAAGATTGGAAGAAACAAAATAAATGGTACGACGGACTTTTAAAAAAAAACTTGAGGCCTGACTCATGATTTTATAATCAATCTATACATTATGATGAATGCTGTACAGTATATCACTATGCTCTGTGTGACACTACAGTGTGCATCATACAAGAAAGAAATATTTTATAGACTTTGAAAGAAAAAAATCCAGTAAATGATTAGAATTGTAATGTGAGGTATAAATACTTATTCCTTTACTTCCTACAATTTTAGCAAATTATGTTAGCTGAAATGTATAATTCTTTTCTCAAGTTATGAAGAAGAAATAACCTGTTTCTGCAAGAGGTTACTTTTTCACTTGATAAAACCCAGAAAAGACCCTTTAATTTCCATACGGGAAGTGGTTAAATTAATTCTTTAAACATGTGCATTTGATTTAAATATGTCTTTGGAGTCAGCTTTAACGTGAGAATGACTTCTATAAGCAGTGCACATTTTAGCCAAGTTCTTATTGCCAACACACATCCCTCTCTGCAGACAAATGCATGCTTTGGAATGGGATGATGCCCCATACAGTACTGTGCAAATGAACTCAAGTGTTTACCTGTGCTTTCAGCATGCACGTACAGTAATAATCTCATTTGGTAAGTTTTAAATCTTAGACCAAATTAGCTTTTAATGATGTTCCATAATCAGCTGAAGTCAGTGTTTAGACTATACAGCAATCATTCTTAAACATTTGCCAATTATCTGTTTGCAGTAGTCCCCACTCAGTTATAGACTTCTCACTACGGGGATGAAAATGTGAATTTTTGGGTTGTGTTTTCTACTTGGGTGGTTTTTTTTGTTGTATGTGGGTTTGTTTGTTATTGTTGCTGTTGTTTTTTGGTGGGTGGGGTGGGGATGAGCCATGTGAAGCAATGAGGATGACAACTTAAATTTGTAAACTGACAGACTGTGGGTGAAAAGTTTTAATTGCTCTGTCCACAGGAGCTGGTAAAGCACACTACTGATCCCATGGAGAAGGCAAATCTGAAACTGGCGCTTGATGCAATGAAGGTAAGTATTCATTGCAATGGAGTTTTTGTTCTTTGTTAGCACTTAAAATGGTAGCTCAGAACTATATTTCCTGGAGGAGACAATGTTCTTCACAGCGCATCAAACATGTTTTCACAGGTCACTGTGAGCTTTGTGAGTATGTCAGGGCAAGTATATATGCTCAAGCCTGGGAAACAAGTTCAGCAGTTTTCTGAAGTGGAGGGCTTATGAAATGGAACTTCCTTATTTCGGTTTACTTCTATTTAATTTTTCTGTCCTATGATGGGATGAAACCAATAATGATGATCTCGCTTACAAAACTTAGCAATATTTCTACCACTAAGTCAATTCTAATCAAGGTCAATAGTTTCCCAGTGGGATCAAGACAGTTATCTTTTTTTACAAGACTATTTTTTTTTTGTCATCTTAATATGATCTGTGTGGCTTTACCTTTGGAAGCAGCAGTGACTTTCTGGAGGTAGATTATCTGTCACTGTGTATGTTGATCTGCAAAAGCTTTACAGAAGAGCTGTACTGACTTACGTATAAGGTAATATATATTCCTCTGTACAGCTTCAGAAAAGAAGGACAGTTATGCTTCAGTTAGCTACACAGTATGAATTGTGACATTCATGTGCTGGAGTTGTGAAATTTTTTTTCTGTCCTTTGTGGGGACAGGGAAAAAGAAGCCAATGTAACGTAGGTAGTATCTTCTGTTGTAATCTATACGGCTCACAGAAGGAGATGAAGTCAGTCTAAGTTAGTTTTGGGTTATACAGCTGTCTCTCACTATGTAACCATCTGCCTTGAATGCCTGGAATACAGACCAGGTCACAAATGAGATTTTTGGTTCCCCTTTATTGTCATCCGGCTTTGTGCAGGAATGCAGAGCACCACCCTGATAGTCTCCCACAGAGAGATGCCTGAAATGGGATGGCACAGTGCTGCTTCCATCTACTGGCAAGCCACGCAACCTGGCTCCTGCTCATTGGCTAGGAAAATTACCCTGTTTTTTATTCCCTCCTGCCCCCTTTTTCTTTCCTGTTTACTGGCTTACCTCATTGTTTTTGGTGGCTGTTGGACTGCAAATAGAAGACCAATTAAGCAGTCTCTTGCCAGAGTGGCTGTGGCAGTTATGTGTTAGCTGGCAGGATATAACCAGACAATTGAAAACCTCCAACGGCCACTATGCACACTCGACCCACAAAACCCCCCAGATATGGTTGTAGCATTGTTTCCCTCCCAATATACTGTATCCTCTTACAGTATTCCCTGCCAGTGTAGTAGTTGTAATTGTGCAGCATTGATATATTGCTTCTAAAAACCCTGGTGTGTCTGCTTGAAATAAAATGTCAGTCAGCAAAGTGGTACTGCCCCCCAAGAAAGAAAATTCTAGGAAGGATTATACTGTCAGACTTCTTTCAGAAGCAAGAAAAGAGGTTATTTAATTTCTACACTAACTTTCAAGGCTGATGTGAATGTATCCTGCACAGATTAATTTGTGAAGCTAGCATAACGATTGCAGCTATTCTTAGATTCTGATTAAAATGTCTGAAGAAGATGATGTGTCTTTCTCCCACCCTCCACATTTGTGACCATATTGAAGGGTACTGTAAAAGCAAGATGTGAAGATCAGTCTTTTCCAACTGCTGCTTTCAGCATCCCTGACCTTGCCAATTAGCACTCCTGCTCACTTCTTGTCTGTAGCCATAAACAGAGAAGCCCCAGCGAATTGTCACTATTACTCAGGCTTGTTCAGAGCATTTTAAAGGCTTTAGTGAAATGTGTACAGTATGTGTCCTGGTAAAGAGGGGGACAGTGATGATCTTAACATGTGACTTCAGGTAGTATATACAATTAAAAGCACTTTTTAAAATGTGCTCTGTAATGGCCTCTCTCTGCTGTACAATGGTAAGAGCAAGATCCTGCTAATGCATCAGTAGCTTCTCTCCTAAAACACACTCAGGCTTATGGTACATTTACACCTTACACACTGCTTTTGAAATGCCTTAGATATATTTTCTACTACATGCCCTATTTACCTTCTGTCTCATTTTCAGATACTGGATGTTGTTCAGTGTTTTTTTTGGCACTGTGCTGCATAAATTACATTTCCATCTTTAATCTTGAAAATAAGACTTTAATGAAATTCAGAAAAAACCATCCCTTTTTTACCATTTATTACGTTTCCCTCTTTCTTCCTACTAAATTCGTGTTTCAATAGATATGAAGAAAGTTGAAAATATGATTGAAGATATGCAGATGCTTTTTTCCTTCTTTATTTAGGCATACATATTGGCAATTCTTGAACATTAAAGATAAAAAAAAAAAAAAAGACTGAATATGCAGTTAAGTAAAAGACAAAATTAGAAATAAATTTGCCAGAATAATGCACTGAAGTAATGTGTTATGCAAAAGTTTTTTCCCCTCCCTTATTCTGTTGATGCTCTAGGATTTGGCTCAATATGTAAATGAAGTGAAGAGAGATAATGAAACACTTCGTGAAATTAGACAGTTTCAACTATCAATAGAGAATTTGGTATGTGGTATTTTTCATTTATAGAGTTTTTAAGCCACTTTTGATCAAATATATTGATAGATGTATTATTTTCATATAAGATTATAGTACTTTACATATGAGATTATAGTACTTTGATATGACATTATAGTACTCTTGGTAATATTTAAATATAAGTATGCTTTTCTTGGGTTAGCATGACATTAATATTTAAGTACAGAAAACTCTGCTATTACAGGGGTCTGTCTGAAGTTAAATATATTTGCATAGTTAAAGTTCTGTATTTGTACAGAGACTTGGTTTTTTTGTAATGGGAAAAGTTTTCCCATTTGAAGACAAAAATGGAATGGACAGATTCTTTATTGTACTTTGTTTAGACAATGTAAGGAAAAGATATTTTCAGGCCTGAAAAGTCCTTTCTTGGAGGGTAAAAGGAATGAGTGGTCTAACATTTGAATGTGTTGTCATTTTGACACTTTGACTATATTGACTCATACATATTACTTCTGTTTCAGAATCATTCCCTCTTACAGTATGGAAGACCTCAAGGTGATGGGGAAATAAGGATAACTACGTTAGACAAACGTGCAAGGCAAGACAGGTGATGACACAGCTTTTGCTGTTTGCTATTAAAAAGCTTGTAAAGTAACCCTCTTCTTAGATTTGAGGTCAGCTCAATGATTCTTCAGAGTACTTGCCATTTCACTGCGTATTCACAGAGTCTATCCACCATTTACCAAATGAATTTGCAAACCAATTAATGGGAAGTTAGCTGTTACCTTTTCTAAGATTACTGAAGCCCCTTGCAAGTAGTAAGTCTGTAGCAAAAGTACTTTGAGTGGGTTTTTTGTTTTGTGTGGTTTTTTTTTTTAATTATTCAGTAATGTAGCTGTTCAACTTCAAAATTCAAGTGCCACAGGCAGAGGTATATAAAATAAGACTTGGGGTGTTGGCTTTCTGCAGTGTTTTTAACAGTCTTTATATTGTATTTTCATAGGCATATATTCTTGTTTGATCTAGCCGTAATTGTTTGCAAACGGAGAGGTGATAATTATGAAATGAAGGAAATAATTGATCTTCAGAAATACAAAATTACAAATAACCCCACTACTGATAAAGAAAATAAGAAGGTAAATACTTGTTGCTATTTTATATAAAGTGTATATTTTTAGCAGCAATTTGGAACATTTTGAGGGTGTTTGGAATGTATATACTACTTTAGTTTTCAAGTGTAAGCTGAAGTGAACATTTAGGGTTTTCAACATTGCTTATATTCATGTAATTAAAACATTTGAGTAAGTCATTCCTAAGTGAAAAAAAAAATATAAAATATATATATAATACACATAATAATTTGATCTTGATGTTCCCCAAATCTTAGAATTAAGGAACAAAAATTTTTTGTGCTTTTTTTTTTTGTATTTTCCTTTCTTCATAACTGACGACCTTTGTATTGCCAATCTTTTTATGCAGTGGTCTTATGGCTTCTACCTCATTCATATCCAAGGTCAAAATGGTTTAGAAGTTTATTGCAAAACTAAAGACTTGAAGAAAAAGTGGCTTGAACAATTTCAGATGGCTCTGTAAGTATATTTTTATTAAGGTAGAACCATCACCTGTGTAAGGATATCACTTAAATTATGCAGAACTGCTTTCATGCTTATATTTTTTAAATACAGCCTCAGTTCTCTGTCTGAGAAACACTAACTGACATCTTCATTAACAGAATATTTCCTCAAAACTCCTCTTGGAAAAGAAAGAGGGCACTCTAGGCTATGTATTACTTTCCAACTTTGCTGCTAAGACTGGTTTAGTAACACTGTCTTAAGCAACATGGGGAAATATTAATTATTCTAGCAATAAATATCTAGGTGACATATTTTCCCCTCTCATTTTTATTTTGATTAATTGAAATACACTTTTGAAAGATGATGCTGATGATTTGAGGGGGGATCCTGGCATCTTTCCTAGTGGATTTTAACTAATTTGTTGTTTAGTGTTTGAATCAAGTTGTCTGGGTTATTAAATTTAGTTTCAAAAGACTGATTTCTTTTATATGTTTTCAACCGAAAGAAGAAGTTGCTTTAGATGTGTTGAAAAGTTAGTAGTTCAGATGTATCACTACAGATTACATTATTGTTATGCAGCATGAGCTTTATTTTCATTTCTGATTCTTGTCAGAAAGACAAACATGATTATTGACACCTCAGGTATTCTGATTAAATTTAAAATATGTGAACAAGGGAACTGGATGACAGAGAAATGCTTGCTTTATGATAAAAGAAAGAATGTGAGGGAGAGTGAGGTACTCCCAGTGAAAACAAAGACAGCATTAATAAAGATTGTTTTGGATGTGATTGTAAAGGCATGTGAATTCAGGGAAAAAAAGAATATTACAAGCTGATATGAGTGCAACTTACTCATTTGCTGCAGGTGTATATATTTTTAAAACCTTATTATGGTTAAGTGCTAGTGATTTAAATGAGAACATGAGAGAGGAGGGCCTGGATTGGATAGATACAAGGCCTGCAGCTTGCTAGGGTTCCCAACTTGATAATATCTATTTAAGACAAAATGGATGTGTTTTGGCAAAAATTTCAGCGTAGCATAGTGGGGGATGGGAAAAGGTGTTATTTCTTTGTGTGCAGAAACCTAAGCTCTTTGCCTCATGCTGTCCTTGTGCTCTCCCTGCTGCATTGCCTGTGATGTCATTGTTTACTTAAACATAGATCAAACATGTATAAAAGGCACGAGGAACTCAGATTTATCAGCTTTAGTGTTGCAACTATTGATGACTTTTCAGGTGTTCTGGCCCAGTGCACAAAAAAACCCCCTCAAGCAAGCAAACAAAAAAAAAAGTCAGCTCAGGAGCTAAGCAGAGCAGTAAGAGAGCTCCTGGGTTTTTCACCGGGAGCATATCCTCAGTTCTTCCCAAACATTTTTATGGCTTGTGCAAGACCACTCCCCTCCACCACCATGCGTGTGGTGAGTACAGCTGCACATCCTTACGCAGTGTTAGGTACCAGCCAGTGCTCATGTGCTGTTCGAGTGTGCTTTGTGTACAACGATTGCCCTATGCAAGCCGAACAAAAGGGACCTGAAGGGTTGGCAAGTTAATGTGCTACTGTTTCATCTTGGGCAGATGGAGTTGGTCATGGAAAATGAGAGGTGGTGTCAGCCTTGCCTTGCATGGATGTTTGTCCTTCTCTTAAACTCATACCTCTAGTTTAACCTTTTCCCCTGTGATTAAAGGCTGGAACTGGAGCAGCAGGTTTGCTGCAGGTCAGGGCTGAGGTCCAACATGATGTAGTGGCATTATTTACATTGGGCAATGCTTTTGCTTCCTTATAACCGCTAGGATTGAAAACGATGGGGAACTTTTATGCTTTCTGGGGTTTTAATACCTTTCCCCCAACTTTGTTATGTGAGTTTGACTTCACAGCATGCTTCCCTCAGCAGCTCTCCGAAGACTTACCTCGGTGTAGGTAGCGATAATTATATTCTAAGGCATACTGAGGCACAAGAATTTGTATTTGGGAATAAGCAAAGCCAAGTGTTTTGAACAGTTGGTTGGTTTTGGGGTCTCATTGCCTACTGTGTAGTTAACTGTTCCAGTGTGATTCTTCTTTGAAAAGCAGACATTATTGAAATTATGCTATTATTCATCATACTCAATTATAATTGCTGTTTCTATGGGCAAGGTAATTCTCATTACTTAAAAATTTTACTGAAACTGCAAAAGCAGCACAGTTGAAGGGGTGAATTACATTTTTTGATTATCAGAAATTATGTTGTTTACCGAGTTGCAGACAGAAATTACAATGCATTTTTGTAGCCTTCAGGATAGCATTGTCTAAAGGCAGGTGTATGCAAATGTTCATCTAAGAACATAACAAGAGAAAGAATTAGGATCTCTCTTATTATTTTTAAATTAAGAATTAATCTTGTTGGCACAACAACAGTTTTATTGGCATAATTATGTTAGCTAGGCTGTAAGTTTTAATTTTCATTTTTTTTAGGAGCTTAGATGTTAATGCTAGCATCTGAACAACAGTGAGTACAGTTATATTGCTGAAAAGGCACCTACTGTTGAGGTGCTGGTGTCATTGAGATGAGAATTTGTCTCCAGCTATGGGAAGCTTACGTTACTGATGAAGTATGAAATAGAAGAGGACACTGCTTTGGCTGGACTTGGTTTAGGTTTGGGGGGCAGGAAAATGTTAAGCACACTTGCTATGGAACGTCTTTAAAGGACGGATGGATGAAATCCCAGTGTGATTTCCACTGCCACTGTGTGGCAGTTCTGATGCTACCATATGTATTTGCTGCTGTTTTGAGACTATTGCTTTATTTAGAAAATATGTAATACCAAAACATGTAAATTTCTGTTTTTCCTAAGAATTCCATTAGTTATTGATGAAGCCTGTTCAGACACTACATCCTCAGCAGTAGTGATGCTGTGGCACAGCTGCACTGAATTTGATGCTATTGACCTGTTCACAGTAATCTCCACAGTTGAGGCTGGGTCACCTCCTCTCCCTGCATCCCCACCCCCTCAATTATTATTAGTTGGGGTTGTTTGTGTTTTGTTGTTGTTTTTTTTTTTGTTTGTTTGTTTGCCTTCTTTGCTTTGTTTTTTTTGTTTGTCTTGTTTGGTTTGGTTTGGTTTGGGTTTTTTGGTGGTTTTGGTTGTTGTCACTTTTTTTTTTTTTTTTAAGAAAGTTTATAGTGTGCAACCTTCAAAATTAGTTATTTGGGAGCACTGGATTTTCTAGATGATAGTAAAATGAAGTAGGACTCTGGGGCAGTACAGTTAACATGGCAGTCTAGCTCTGGAAGCTGAAACTTTGGTTGGACTCAAAAATATGAAGAATTTGCAATTTTTTTGTAAAGCTAGGAGGCAGAGACTGGTGGAGGATGTTTTAACAGGAGCCATCATATCAGAAATGGCTGAGTGCTCTCTCGGTGTGCCCATTCTCTAACGGATGGAAATGGAAGTTTTTCATGCACAGGGGGAGCGTAAATGCTTATTGCCTTGGAAGAGATGTGCTTAACAGCAGTATGTGTAAATAAGCACCTTTTAAAACACTTTACTATACTAGACGTGGAATGTTTAAATTGAATCTAGCATGTCAAATAGCATTGGTTTAAATGCAAAGACATTCCATATCTAAGATAATATTAATAGAAGCGTACAGCCAAATTACTGCACCAAATTACTCGGTCAAATTAAAGACATCGTGTGTTAAGTAGAAGTTTGTCAGCAATGTGATGATGTGCATGGTTTATTTGTTGTAACTAAGCCATTGAAAAAAACTCAAAAGCTGATTGAGAGACACAATTTTCTTGGATACGCTAGTAGCATATCTCTTCTCCTGTATTAGAACTGACTAGAAAAATCAGAACAAATATCTAATGTCTCACAATGTACCTACAAATTCCATAAAATATTTGATAATCTTGATGTTACTCAGCTTATGCTAAAAGGTAGGAACATGGGTTGTGTTGGTTCCTGCCCCCCCTCAGAAAAGCATCTGTGGGAGAGCTTTCTAATGTTAAAAACACTTGTCTTTTTAAAATAGTTGACTTATATATGTGTCAATGAATTTATGCTAACCATTCTTTATTAAAAGAAAAAACTTCTTGAAAGTTGAAGTTGTCCTCCTCTATTGTATGTGTGTATATACCTCAGTTATATTACTTTGAAACTACTTAGCTGACTATTAGGCTTAATTTCTTATATAGCAACTGCTTTGCTCTTCATTCCTGTGATGAATTTAATTATCTTTTATTTCATTATGAGATGATAGAATATACATTATTACTACAGCTGTCTCATGTTGACACTAAACATTTGCTTCCATCCACTAAATATTTCTTTGTGTGTAATTTTCTTGGTCACAGTAGAGCATGGAGTGGGTGTGTGTTGTAGTCCTCACAATGGCAGCAACCTTCTCCATGAAAGGCCACATACTATATTTTCCCTCTGACTTAATATTTGAATCCATTAGTGTAATACAGCATGCAATATCTTATACTGGTTTGTGCTGAATTTATTTTGTCATCATAATGTCTAGTTTGGCAATTTAATTAAGTCTTTCTCTGGTTTCTCAGTTGTGCTTTGTAATCCCCTCTAAAATGGCCATCAGCAGACTTGGCTTCAGTATATATTCCTAGATAGGAACATATTACACAGAAATACAATTTAAAATGTAATACCAGAAGAATTTAGGTTGTGAGGGGTGTGTGGAGGTTGTCTACCTCAGTCTCTTGCCAGGCTTAGGTTTCTCAGGGCCTTGTCAGCTTGAATTCAGTACTGCTGGATTTCAAGATGCACAGAATCACTATTGCAAAGTCTCATGCAACGGTGTCGTAACACACCTTTTAATTAGGCTTTACTCAACATCTCTCTTTCATAAGTTGAGAAATGTATGAAAATATCTTGTGGGCAGAGGAACAGGCATTTATTTTCTTAATGTATTTAGCACTTAAGGTGAAATTTAACTGTGATTGTAGTTTCTGCTTTGACATTTTAACTGAAATTGAAATATTAGCGTCATGTCTAATTAGTAATGCCTGAAAAATCAGTGAGAAACACATGATAATTACAGTGATTGGAGTATGCGTTAATTGCATGCAGTTAATTAATCTGATTTTCTTTTTTAATATTCAAATAAAAGAGATTTCAGTCATGAAAGCTGTACAGCCCTCAAAAAAATTAGTGGTTTTGGTTTTAATTGCGCTGTATTTAAGTTTTAGGTCACTACAGCAGCTCAGGTACAGTCTAATATGTTTTTGAAAAATTACCATTTCAGTTAGATATTAATTCACAGCCTATAGCTTAAGGGATGCAGAACACATCATCAGATTGTAAGGAAAGTATCCCAAGATTCATTGATTCTCAAATCTGATATGTATGTGTGCGACATTTTAGATTAGGCAAGCTACATAAAACCAATGAACTCTATCTACAATTTATGAATTTTAAAGAAAACCAGTACAAGAAATAAGGGAGGTGAGAAGCGTTCTCTAACCTATTACCATACCTATTTCCCAATTTGGTTTGCACTCTGTGACTGATGATATTGGTCAGATTCAGCTCAAATAGATCTGTTTCATCAGATAGTGTATTAATAATGCATATGCATTAAGACTTCTTCTGAGAGCATATTTGAGCTCTGACATATCGAACACTGACATATTAAATTAAAGCTTTCTTATCAGAGCACTTTAAAAGACTTAGATATCTGCTGCATTTTTCAAATAGCCTGCAAAGGAATTTCACTTACACCAACTTCACATAGGTTACCAAAGCAATAAACAAACATGTCTGCCTGGGTTTCTCCATCAGTATAAATATTTCAGTACTGCAAAAATGAATGCCAAGTTCATGTCTGCCAAAGAAGAGTTGCTGCCTGTTCTTTGCTTCGACTCCAGTTGTTTTTGATCAAAAGTTTTTCAGGTTTATAAGCAACCATTCACAACAAATATTTATAGTTATGCAATTTCTTTAGATTATTCCAGACACAGCAAGATTCTGGATATGATTAAAAGTACAGTGTAAGGATAGCATAGAATGTGAAAGCAAAACAGAATTTATGAAAACTTTGTGTAAGCACTTGGAAACGATAAATGTACTTTGATGTTATGTTTCCTGGTTCACAAAAATCAAAGATTTCCCAGTCCTTATTTGTCACAACTTACCTTACAACATGTGAGGTATATTACTATGAAGATTAATATGCATTTCTTAAAATGGAGTGAAATAAATTTGTAGTGACTCTACATCACAAAAATAAAATATCACCACCTAAATATCAGGTTTTGTGCAAGGTGTTAGGTTTTTTTCAGTCTTTAAACAGGCAGTGCTGCACTACGTATTTGCCCTGATACTTTGGCTGTAGGAACACATGTCCGGGTTTCTCCCTGCAAACCAATGTCACTTTTTATTTTTTTTATTAGCAGATGTAGGTATTTGTCTGATAATTATTTGACTAGTAATTTATAAATTTATGGCTGTGTACATCTTATATTTTTTCCTTTTTTTTTTTTTTTTTTTAACTCCAAAGCATAGACATTTGTCTTCCCTGAAGTGTAATGTATGATAAAATACTTTGTAAATTTGGATCATATGACTTGGAACTTTCACTAATAAGACCCAGCCAGTGAATAATAAAGCATACAAAGTATTGATGCTTTTGATTACAAATACTGATGTGTGACAGCTTTATTCCCACCAGGTGATGTTATACAAGAATAGATTAACTCAAAGCAGTCCATGTCCCATGCTTTTCAGGGAAGTAGGCTGATAAGGAAAAAGGAAAGCCATTGTCTTGTTTGAAACAATGCACTATGTTTTCAAAAAGTTTACAAGATAATTTCCTTGATCTCAAAAAAGCCACTCATCATATGATCAAATAAGCAAATTTCCTAGTAAAGTCTTAGAAGTTGTATGCTCTTGATCAAAAGCACAATTTACTTGTGATATGGTTAATTTAATTATAAACATATCTTCTTGATGGAGATTCTTTGATGTGACAAAACAGAATGTTTGAGTATTAGCATATGGAGAACTGATTGATTGATTAATTCATTAAATAGCATCTTCAAAGATGATTCTGAAATATAACGGACTAGCTGGAACAGAAAAAATGAATTAGCTGTAAGTAATAAGCATTGCTTCTGAGAAGACAAGGCAGAAAAGAAGCTGAAAATCATCCTTTGTGAAATGGCATTGCCCCTTTCTGGTGTGAATGCCCCTTAAGAATGTCATTTTCTCCCTCCGCCTTTTTGTTGTAAATATTAAAGCTGTGTAAAGATTGAAAAGCATTATTTATTTGTGTTTTTCTGTCCCTGCACTCTTATTTTGTTATTTTATTACACAAATACCTTTCCATTAGATGTCATATGAAGTGATCATTTGAAATTGTGATAGTTGCACATAGCCAAAATGTTTCATGTGGAATGAAAGTATAGTGTAAATTTGAGGCTGATTCTGCTGTTTGCAAGGAACAGGATTCTAAAGGAAGTCTGCTGCTTATCAGAGCAGGGAGTGAGGTTGAACATCTTCTGTGACCAACTTTGCATGAAATTCTTCATATGCGGTATGACTTTTTGCCTCGTTTGACAGTAACATATATGTTTTTCTCTTTCTTAACATCTGATGTCCATGTTATTAATTAAAACATTTGAATACATGACAAAAGCTATATCTTATTGCCTAGTTAAATTTTCAAAAATATTGTAAGATGCTTAGTACCAGTTGTCATAGCTAATTTCTGAGGTGCTTAAAATTCTGAAAGGAGGTCACTTAGGCACAAAACAGGAATTTAAGCTTAGGGTGTCTTCATAAACATTTGTTAGCTGTTAATAACTTAGAAAGTCTTATGGCAAATCTTGGCTGATTGGTATGTTTTCTGCAGTGATGTGAAATATTAGTACATTAAGTAAAACTGGAATATGAAAATTTTCAGTGCCCTCAGGTATTAACCTTTGCCATTCTCTCTATAGACTATACTACATGAATACAGCATCAGATTTCATGTCACATACACTTCAAAGTGTTCTTCAGCAGTTTGTGCTCAGGGTGTTCATAATTTTGAACAGTTCTGTATGGAGCTTTTTAAATTATTTTAAGCATAACATGGAGTGCAGAATAATAGCTGCTCTAAAAAGCAAAGGTCTAACTTGGGGTTGAGAGTTGAGGAGAGTTCAAGGTACTGAGTTTTATCTGAGCTCCATGTAGTATTTCTTCTTTTAATACTTAAAACAGTTGCAATTTGCTGCAGACACCTTATCTGATACTTCATGCATCTGCTTATTTGTTATGCCTCTGGGCTCACAGGTGGGCATACATACATTAAGTATTCTCTAAAGCCAAGTTTTAATCTTGAAAAAAGTAAAAAGTGAAATGGCTACTCAATTTCAAATACAGTATGCTTTTCAAATTATGTATACTTGCAAACATCTACATACAGTTGGACCTGTCAAGCTAGTACTGAAAAGCTGCCGAAGAAGCAATTAAAAAAAATGTCCCTCAAAATACATCAGGAAAGACAAAAGAATGGGTCAGTAGTGGAGGACAACAGTGGACCTTGCAGGCAGGTAGTTTCTGCTACAGTTTCTAACTGATAACATTAAAGGCAATAGTAAATGGATTTAGAATAAAAGAAAGAGAACTTTTTTTTGTGTCATGTTCCAAAGCCTCCTTCCTTTAACTCCTTGCAGAATATGAAGCCACATTATGGTAGGCTTCCAGTGTTCTCTGCTGCTGGATACCTTCTTGTTGCTAGTGCTGTACTGTAAGATTGACACCCATAACCTGAAGCTGAAGAGTGCAGATTCTAGTTGCTTCTACTCTTTACATTTTTATAATACCTCTTCTTCTCCTTTGTATGCTCTTTTCCAATGTTATTTGTATTTCATTAATTTCCTGCTTAAAACTTAACCTTGCTGTAAGAATTTAATTAATCTAATCAATGTAATACTTTATTTTATCCCTTTATTATATTTTGGTTGGATTTGTTTGCAGCCAGTTGGCTTTCAATATGTCTATGCAAAACAGACTTGAGACAAAAGTTCTTCAAGTCTGCAAGGCTAATACTGAAACCTCTGAAGGGCAAAACATCCAAGTGAAGATGTATTCAGTATGTTAACATTTGTGAAATAAAAGGTTTTATAATTGTTTATAACTTCAGAACTATGGCCTTTCTGGCTGACGAAGACTGGGATCTTAATGTACCTATTCTCCACATGGGGAAGTAGGAGGAAGAAACTGTGTAAACTATCTCTTACCCTTTAACTTATTCTCTTTGGACACATTATTTGTTGTAATTATATATTTAGGAGAGAGGTGTTTGGGGCTGAAAATTCAGTAGTTTTCCTGATGCGTTTTATTTTGTAAACCTTAGCTCTGTAGAGGAAGTTTAACCTGGCAGTAGAAGAAAGCATGTATGTGCCGGTGCACTGAAGAAATTACAATTAATTTGTTTAGTCCAGCCTGTTGTGAACTCTGTATAGTTGTTCTTGCTGGAAACAAACATGAATGTAAGAATGATGATAATTTAATTGTGGCTGCAAGGCAGGCAAATGCCTGTTGTATGCTATTGCTATCCGGACACATTCTGATCTTAATGTTTTCTCATCAGAATATGTTTTTAAGTAAGGAAATGATGGTAGCAAATCCCATCTAAGATGCTTAAATATTCATGGTATACACTTTTCATTGTAGTATGCATCTTGAAACTCTTTGGACCCAAGATGATCAAAGCTCAGTTTTGTAAAACAAGGTATAGAGTTTGTACTGGGATATGTCAAGATTACCAAGATCCATTGCTTTATTTTGACTTAAATATTAGTGTTTTGATTGTGACATGTTTGTGTTTTGAGGGTTGAGAATTGCTTTTAAGTTTTAAGGCTATGGGAAAATGTTAGAAAACTGTAGCTTAAACTGTTTCGTTTTATTCATATGCACAGTTATTTTGGTATTTTGAGTAGGGTAGCAGAGAGAATAGATTTGTTATTCTGTAGGAATAGGCACCTAGATGTCTGGCCTGTCAAGATACTTTCAGGCTATGTATAGCATTGCTTTGTGGTCAGTTGTGCCATTAATCTAGGTGAGGGTTATTATTAGAATGAATTCTAACTGCAAAAACTGTGAGGGACTGTTGATGATATGTGGGTGCTGAAGAGAGAGCTGGCCTATGATCAATTTACTCTTTTGGAAAGTAAGAGCCAATAGAAAGAAGTGGCACTGCAAATGTGGAGAAGTATTTTAAAAATGGAAAGATCTCACATGCAGAAGGTCATCAAAAATGGAGTGCTCTGAAGCCTGATGATATCAAGGGCAATTGAATGAAATACCTGGTTAACTCTTTCCTACATTGAATTCTGCAGACTTTCCAGACAAAAGATCTGTTCAGAGATATACAATTGACTGTAGAAGGTGTTCATTCTGCTCCTTGAACAGTGGCTCCAATGGCTGATACAGAGACAAGAATTGTGTGTGCAAATGACTAAGGAGACTAGTAAGACAAGTATCTGCAGTTCTCTAGGTTGGTAGTGTAGCAGTGAATTGGTCCCTGTGGGACTAATATTCTGCAAGTAACTTGGAAAGAGAAAGTTTTACTTAAAAGGCTCAAGGGCAGCCCAAGGACGTTGCTGTAGTGACTGGAGTAAATCTGGTTATGGGGATCCAACACTATGCAGGAGAAAGCACTTGTGGTTGTCCCTCACAAGAGCTCTGCTGCTGAATATAGGAGAAAATTGGAAAAATTTTCCTAATTGCAGATTCACTCTGTTTCTATATTCTGGCATTTTATCTGTGCTAGAGTGTACAAGTTAAAACAGCCTGGGGGAAAAAGTAGAAGAGAGGAACGGAAACTACTTTTAACTCCTCACATTGCTTGTAGAAATAAGAGATACAGTGGTGCCATAAAATGAGGAATGTGTTCTCTACTATTATTTTTCTCATATTACGTATTCCTGGTATATGGCTGACTTCCTGCTCTGAACACTCAAGATTTTTTTGGCAGTGCAAATGGATAAAACATTTAATTTACAGCGAGACTGAGGCACACTGTAGTAGAACTTGTTGTGGAAGGAGGTCTGAGGAGCCTGTGAGAGGACCTGACTGGTAACTAACTGTTCCACTGTAATGGGGAATGAACCCAGTTTAAGTCCTAAATTAGGTTATCTTAAGGCTAACAGAAATTGCCTCAATATATTTGAATATTTGTACCAATTGTGCGTGGTTTTTCCTCCCCTTTTCTGTTTCTTCCCCTGTCAAAAAATCTTCCTTCTGAAAAAGAAATGATCCTTAGTATTAAGCTTAAATTTAATATTGGCCTAATATTCAGGTTTTTTCTATGTCTTGGAACATGCCTGCAGGTTGGGAAGTAGAAGGATGATTTGAGAAGGACACAGTGTTCTCTTTACTGTGTTGTGGCAGCTCTGGTCTGTGTTCTCAGGGTATCAGTGTAAGGCCTGAATGATGTAACTTAAAAGAGCTCCTTTATGGTTGAATGCGACTATGAAAAGTTACATGCTATGCTGTGACTGCTCTTTTTCCACTGAAGCTATCAGCTTTATTTACTGTATTTAAAAAAACTCCAAAAATACTATGCGGTATTCAGTGTGAAAGGTTTTGTGGAAAAAAATTTCCTGTGGTCCCTGTGATATTTGGGCTTGGACAATCAGAGGTGAGCTGTGCTTAATCTCTAGACTGATCAGGCACTAGATGTGCAAGAGCTTTCCTGTCTACAGTTAGCACTGCAATATATATTTCTCTATGAAGCTTTCCTTATCCTACCTCTACTTTTGCAATAGAAAATACACATTATCTTTTCATTTTTGCTGTAGCCTTTTCTAGTTTTTGTTGTATCATTAATTATCTTTCTATATTGCGCTTTGCTTTATAGTACTCTGTCTTCAGAGTAAGTATATTATTTCTTATTTTGCATGGTTCATGTCTACTGCATTTATCAGAATATTGATGACTGGAAACTTTGCTTTCACGTAAATGTGAATCAACTAATAACAATGTATCTAAATATTAATAGTTTTAATAGAATCTTTCTTTATGAAGAGAATAATGAGATAATGGCTAAAATCCTGATATTTTTGAAATGTGATGGACTTTCAAATTTCAGAATTTTTTGGTGACGTGTGAACTGAAATAAAACACAGGATGCTTTCCCACTCTTATTTGACCTCATATTGGAGACATTAGGATGAATATTTAGAAGTAGGAAGAAAGAGACAAAAGAAAACCTGAATGTTCCTCACCGATTCACTGAGAACCAGTGAATGCATTGGAATTGTTCATTTTGAGATAAGTTCTTGGAATTATCTTTGAAGTGCACAAAAATAGACTGAGCAGCGGGTTAGATTTTGCCTCTTCTTCATTCCCGTTCTTGCTGCACAGGATCCTCTGTAATATGCTGAGGCTCTAGTCTCTTCCAGATTTATTTAATCTGTACTTCAGCGGCATCTCCTTGATTCACTAAAATTGTGTTCTTAGAAGATACTTTTCTCTTCTCCCCCAGCTCCCCAAAGCCACACCATCCAGAAGGATAAGATTAAAAGTCTCTTAGTGGTAAAAGAAAGGGCTAGCAAAAATTCAAAGGTCCTTTTAGTTTATGAATAGTTGCTCTGTGCCCCTAAAATAGGTACTCAGGCTCATGTCTTTTTTAAACAAAGCTATTTTAGAAGATCTTCTTGCTAGTTTGGCCTTAGCCAACAAGAAAATACATGAAATTGTAGTGAATTGATAGGTGGTATGAAAGATGTGTCGGTGAAGAAAGAACAGGATTTTAGAGAGAGAATTTATTGAAGGAATCATTAGAATCATATGATCACTAAACTAAAACCTGGTGCAGTTTAAAGTATCTGAGGAATTCACTCTATGATACGTTTTTTATGCTCTTTAAGATCAAAGTAGTACTTGAAACCAAACTGGGTCCTCCTGTAGGTAATACTGGACAAGACAAACTGAAGCTTGCATTATATTGCAAGGTTTGTATTTTATTTTATATATTCAGTTTTGTATTCCTCTACTTACACAAGTAGGACAAGTGTATCTAAATTTTAGCATACAGTAGAGAGACAAAGTTGTGAGTCTATTTATCTGGATAAATCTTGTCTTTTTTAGGACATATAATCCAAAAGTTTAGCCTATAGTTGCAGTAAAACAATTTGTTGAAAGAAGGTGGAATGACTTATGACAGCTCTTCTGTGAGGCAACAGCTTCATTCTTCACCATTTTAGCACTGGCTTTTTTTCCTCCTCTCAAGAATAACTTTTTCTATTAAAGTCTGTAAAATGAAACTGAATGGCTTTATGAAATATAAAGAAACTTGAATATTACTTTTAATATAAAGAAGAATGTGTATCATCTTTGTTCTGTTAATAGGAGGTATATTTTCAGTGTTTCCTGCATTTCAATCTTTGTGGAAGATAGCCTGAGAGAAGAATGGAAGAGAATTTTTACATACAAAAGGAAGTTATAGTCATATGCTTGTGTTAAACAACTGTCTGTATGAGGTTATAATTTTTTTTTTATCCGCTATGCTTATTATTTTTGAAGATTGATCCTGTTATAATTAAATGAATGGATTTTTTTCCTTTGGTTTGTTCTTGAAAAACAGTCAGGTTGTTAAGATTAATTTGATATGCTTTCAATTCTGAAGAGTCTTTGCATGTTAGGCTGATACTTCAAAAATTATTTTGCAAGTTATCCTTGTCTGCACAAAATGGTCAACAAAAAGCAGCTTTTGTTGAGAGTCTAAGTACTGTAACTTGTTCTAGGGAATTTCCAGAATTGTCCATAGTTAAATGAGTAGCCTAAGAGGTTTTGGTAGCCCCTTGGTAAACATGTTGTGAAATACAGGCCTTTCTCTGCAGAGTTACAGCCCTCCAAAAACACACTATTCTCCTGTCTTAAAAAAAAATCTTTATTTTTTTGAGATTAATTTTATCATCATGCCTGTACCTTCCTGCTGTGAATAGGTAGTATACGTGCCTGTTTAGTTAGCTGGGGTTATGATATTGACATCTTGTGTAGCATGGCAGACACACTAGTCAGCTAGTCAGAACAGTACTGAGTGTAAGGTGATTCTCAAGTGTAAAAGCAAAATCCATTTGCTTTTTGAGTACAGTTTCATTTTCAGCACGTTCATTTTCAGCAGGTGGATTAGAAGACTGACCTTTCTGACACTAGGTACTTAAACAGATTCTTTGAATGTTTTTTTCATAAGCCTTTTTATTCAGTCTTGGCAAGATTGTTGCTTGCATGGTTACCTATATTTATGTTTTATTGTAATTTGTGGCTGGTGTATGTTTTAGTCTAGAGTTATTTATAATACATAAGATTGAAACTTATCTAATAGGTATGTCCAACTTGAATGCATGAATATGCAATTTTGTGTGACAGAAAACCTTCTGGTCTTTCCTTTGAGTGTAGTAGATTCTTGCATTCTTACCCTCAGGATTTTTTTCCTATTCTAATTCCCATGAATCACGCATTTCTATGTTTCTGATAGAAAAATGCCAGAAATGTATGGAATCCTAAGCAATCCTATATAAATAGTATTTAAAAAATCATTAATCTTTACTATGTATATATTGTGTGATGCAGTCTATCTTAAGATTAAACTATGCACCTATCATTTCAGTGTTACTGTTTTTGGCAGTGTTAAGCTAGTTTAGGGATGTTATTGAATTAAAATAAAAACGATAACAAAACATTTAAAAATTCCTGTTCTCCCTAACCCTAGTTGTGGAACCGGGGAAGATGACAGATGTTGGTATCTTAGCCACACATTTAAGGAAGATTAGCCAATCCCCAGTAAAAATTTTCTAATTGCTTGTAAAATCTCTTGTGTCATTCAGTCTATTGCTGTATAATTGTGAACTAACTGTCCCAAATTTGCTGCTCATGTTTTCAGATGTGGTGGTTCTCAGTATGAGATGCTCTTCCTTGGACATCCACATGACAAAATATTTGAGAATGGAAAAAAAATTGAGCATTCTTTAGGTCCATAAAATTTTTCTAGTTACTTGCACAGGAATAAAAACCAGATGATGCTTTCTTTGATGTATAGTTTTCTTGTTATTGTCACAGCTACGTTAGTTACAGGGTATTATTTTAAGGACCAGGTCTGCATAATATCATAATTGAGATTTTGTTTCAAGGTGTCTGGTAAAGTCCATATTTATGGTTCACCTTAGTGGAAAATATTGGTGTGTAAATAAACCTAATTGTTCATGGATTCAGAATTCCTACTCTGTAGGCTTAATTATGTTCTATTCATCAGTTTAAAGCAGATTTTCAATTTTTTTTTTTTTTTAGGTCAAACATACGGCCAGACTATGCAGACACAAGCTTTCATGAGTTTAAAATGCATACCTTCAGTCGTGTGACATCTTGCAAAGTCTGTCAGATGCTTCTGAGGTAAGACTTTTAAGTTTGTGTTGTTTGCGTGTGTGTGTTTTTTTGTTTTTCCCAGGTTAAGTATCTGAGTCAAAGGAATATGTGGAAACACGTGACTAGCTGGTTACTTGTCCAAGGCAGACAAGCCATGAAGTCATACCTAGTCTCTTTTGTTGTATTGGCAAGTTTTTGTAATCAAATTTCCAAATACTAGCAGGAGTGCTGTTAAAAACCCAAAACCTCAAGATGATCTTTATTTATCAGAAGGGTGCCGTATCATGATTCTTTTATGAGAATTGCTTTATTTAATCCAGGAGTTCTTATACAAGAATAAATGGCAACTGTTTTTTACAGTTTTGACTACCGTGATTGTTACATGGTGCCTGTTCAGTGCTGTAGCCCACCAGGTGGAATATTTTTTTCAGAAATTCATGATGATGATGCTAATAAATATTTTATTTGGGGAGATTACTTTGTGAGATAGAAAATAACACTGAGGCATTAATAGGCATTTCTGAACCAGAGATATGTAGACAAATTACAGATAGATTTTGCAAAGCTAGGTAAGAAATGCTAGCAGTTAGTGTTTTTATGGCCAAGGGTTTGTAAAGCTAATTGAAGCTAAGAAATTCCATGTTTTGTACTTCTTTCCTCTGAAACACAGACATGCTTGCACATCTGTAGTTTTTCAGTTGTCGTTTCAGCTGTCTTTTAGTAGGTAACTTGTGGGTTTTATTTTTATTTTATAAATATGGAATGTCCAGTGTTATAGAGCTATGTATTGAACCTAAATGTCTTAGTTTAAGATGGAGATGTAAAAGCTTTGTAAAATTTGGCCAGTTCAGGTGCTCACAACAGGTTGCCCAAAGAAGTTGTGGATGCTCCATCAAGTGTTCAAGGCTAGGTTGGATGGGGCTTTGAGACACATGGTCTAGCAGAAGGTGTCCCAGCCATGGTCAGGGGTTGGAATGAGATGATCTTAAAGGTCTCTTCCAACTCAAGCCATTCTGTGATTCTATTACATGATTCAATGTTGTGTGTTATTCATATTCTGGAAAAAAAAAAAAACAAACCAAAACAAAAAACCATAGCCACAGCATTTTAGAAAGGGAATTTCAAGTATTGATAGTGCTTTTGCTAAACATGGGCATGGGTTTAAATTACCTTAAGTATGTTCCTCCATGTTTTGTATTTTTTTTGTTTAGCAACCTTTTCCCTGAATGATGACACTGACCTGGATTTTCAGAGATTTTCTTCTTCCCCTTGCCTCCACCCTCCACCCCCCCACCCCCCCCCCCTCCACCCACCTCCTCAGTGCAGTAAGGTCCGAGTGACTATGAAGAGTGGTGCAGACATCCTCAATGTAGAGATGACAGGGCTAATTTCTGAATTTAAACAGTATAGTTGAGTCATTGTGCCACTTACTGCACTAACTGGTGTTGCTGAGAAACAGCTGTCTTGCTTACAGGATACAGCCTGCATGATGAGTCTTGTTTGAAAATAGCTTGGGTGGTATCCCCAAGTGCTGCCTTGTGGTACATAGACATTTGCCTCGATATCGAAGTTGTATAGAAATCCTCCTGGACTTAACCTCATACAGTCCCTAAAACACTTCTTAAAATGGATTTTCATTTTAAGCTTCAAACATAATCTAATGTGTAAATACTTGAACCTTGGTGCCTAATCTTCATGTGGAGATGAAATCCTAGTCTTAAAAGCATCTGTAGTGAAGGATAATATTGTGCCCTATGTTTTTATCTGGAGAAACTTAGATTCTTGTGTAGCAATAAGGAAAAAAAAATTAAAATGGAGGACTGCACAAAAATATTTTTATACTTTTTACTGATCTGTCTTTATGTATTCCAATATTTAAAAATACTGATCTTCTGAATTTAATTAAAAATATATTTCATCACCAACAGTCTAGAAATTGCTGTAGTAAATAGCTCTGCATTTTGTTCAGGTTTAACTTGTTCAACCCCATGTTCCATGAGACACCTGATTTTCCCCTGAAGCTGAAGGTGGCATGTTAGGCTAGGATGCATAGTCACTCCAAACTGGTTAGAAAAACTTTGGAGACAAACACGTCTAGTGTGAAGACTAAGCAGATAAATCAGTAGATGGAACTCATCTAATTGTTTAGAGGTACATGTAAAAAACTTTTTCCCTCTTAGCCATTCAGTGAATTGTACCAAAGAGAAAAACGATGCACAAATTTGAAAATAAATTGTTTTCTCTAGACTCAAATTCCAATTCATTAAGGGGAATTGGAGAAGATTTAGAGTAAGGCAAGTGACTTCTTACTTAGCAGCTCTGAATATTAACTGAAGTGTACCCATTTGTTTATTTTTTTTTTTGAGAATATTTGCAATATAGCTTATAAACTCTGTAATGCTTAAATATATATTCAAACTTACAACTCTTGAAATGGATCTTATTCTTCATGCTGTCTAGGCAAATTCCCACTGAGATGAAACGAAGCGTAGATCTATAGTAGAATAGATGCATAATGGTATCATTACAAGTGTACTGTGCCAAAGTTGCTTTGGGCTAAATTGAAATGGGATTGTTATTCTACTAGTAGTCCAGAAGAACTATCTGGTTGTGGTTTTTAAATGGCTAGTAGTGACAAAAAGCAGATGAGCTGCTTATCAGTTGTCACTTTTTCTTGAGCCTTTAAAGACTATCATTATGCAGAACAGCAAATGACTTCTAATACCTTCTGCCATGTCTCTTATTTCCTTTATGCATGGAATTTATCACTTCTCATGTATCACTACCTAATTCTATTTTACAGGGGAACATTTTATCAAGGCTATTTATGTTCTAAGTGTGGAGCTGGAGCACACAAAGAATGTTTAGGAAGATTAGACAATTGTGGCAGAGCTAATTCAGGTGGTAAGTCATTTTTATTGTTAGAATACCATTTTTAATTAGGACATAAATCTTGCTAGATATAATTAAGGTTTAATTTACCTCTAATTTGTGTTTATTGTAACATAGATACTTGGGAAACTACCATTTATAAGCACAATTAGAATTGCATTTAGAATTCATAGGGGTTTTTATTGCTACTAAATTGAAATGTTCAAAAGCAGGAGAGAACTGTTATAGGTCAAACCCAATTTCTTCATCAATGTCGTATACAACAAGGAATTGCTCTTGTTTTAATCGTAGACTGCTCGTATGTAACACCTACTGTATGGCATATCATCTATCATCCTTGTGGTTCTCCCTTTATGTCTATGTCAATTTTCATATTTTCCTGTCAGCTCCTGAAGCTGTTTGTTTGTGTTGCCTCAGCTTCCTCTTTCATCTCTTTGGTTTCCATGGTTTCTGTCCATTCACAATATTCATAAAAAGGTGATTGATGGCTCTCTATTTCCCATATCTAAGGACTTTTTTTTCTTATTATTTTAACTGATTGCTATACTCTGAGTTTCTTCCCTGGCCACTTGTCACTTTTTTCACTGTACCCTATTATTATTCTGCTCTTTGGGATCTTAAGGTCTCTTTTGAATTCAGGTACTATTCGATGTCCCTCGAATGAGTCCAAGTTTGGCCTCTTCCCTTTCTGCTCAGTATTGTATCTGTAATTCTCTCTCTGACATATTCTGGATCTTCCACTGCTAATGCCCAATGTTAGCTCTCATTATCTGCCCTTCTTCCCCATACCTATTCATTGGTATGAGTTTGTTACACTCCAGCCAGCTGGTCACATAACTGTAGTATCATTTTTGACTCTTCCCTCTGCCCAGGTTCTTATTTCTTCTTCCTAGGGATTATTTGGTGCTGATGTAGGGGGACAACTAGCAAACACACACACACACCTGAATTTTCCTCCCCATTAATATATTTGAATTCCTATTCTTTGAATATGTTTGAAAGAGGAAAGCCGTTGGAACACATAATGATTTCTGGAAAACACATATGTTGGGGAAGTTTCTAGTGAATTGTGATTCTTATTTCTCTAAAACCTGTATGTTCCTTTCCAGAATTATCTCATAATTGTTTGTGAAGTTTCTCATGTCTCACATAAGTTACTACACCTCCTTTAGGTTATTTTCTCTTTGACATTGCTATCTACAATCTTTGCAAAATGCTGTTGCAGAGATAATCTGTCTCTCACTGTTTGAATTATATTATGACTTCATCCACTGCTGCTCAATAGCTACTGCTGCGAGATATTGGCTCTAGCTTTTTATTCCTTTCAAAATTGTCTAAGCTTGTTTCTGTCTTTGTCCTTGTTTGCATTACTTCCTGACTTCTGCTTGGCTTTTGGTTCACTGTGCTATTTGTCTGCTTCATTCTTTCATGGAATCATTGGGATGGCAGGTACTGACTTCTGCTGCAGTCAGTGAACTTTATTTTCTGAGTTGCTTTCCTGTATTTGAGATGTTCCATGCTACCCTCCAAGGACTTTTCAAAAATAATCTTGTCTAGATCTGAAAACCATACAAGCAATCACAGTATTTTTCATGGAAATCCTTTTTGGAACACAGTTTTTTAATAGAACCTCCTATGGAGAAAGAAAATAGAATTTTAAAATTATATTAAAAATTAAATATTTTAAAGCAGTTACACTGAAATTAATAGAGTGATAAACCAGACACATATTGCTCTTCACAAGACTGCTATCATCTGTGGTATAAACCACCCCTACTTCTACTTTTTTCTTTCTTTTGCACCTTCTGTTTTAATTGCTCTGTAGGTTTTATTTGAATTGGATACTTGGCACCCCAGGAAGCAGAGGCTTGTCTGTCTTTTCATTGTAAAGATCTATGAGCATATATAGTGTAACATGTATCAGGAAGAATTACCATAAATGTCTTCATAACAAAAGGTCTGATTTCTTGCAGCTTTCCTGCATATATACTTAAGTAATGCTGTGCGCTTGCTAGAGGGAAAAAAATAAAGGAAAAAAAATTAAAAAAACACATTTCTACATTTTTGTAAGTAAATTATCATTTTACAGCTTCAAAGGAGCAGAATATTTCGAATTTTACTTTAAATCATTGCCCTGATTTTTGTAAAATGATACTGTATCAAGTCTTTCTTCAGTGAAACTGAAAACAACTGGGTTTTGAAGACCCTGGTTTGTGTTATTTTAGCTTATAGACAGACTTTCTGCTCTGTCCTCTCATCAAACTTCTCTTTTTATACTCAGTCCATTTTTTTTTTTTTTCCTATGCAAAGGCTTCCAGATTTCTCAATTTCTAAAAGAGTTATGTATTTTCCACCTGCTCATGAGACAGAATGACAGGAGGTGCTAGGCTATGGCTTCCTTACAGCCTACTCTGAGAGTAGATCATATCTGCAAAAACAAACTGTAAATTACAGTTCTTGTCATGCTCTTCCTTGCTCCATGAATTAATGAATATGGAAAGGACAAGTTATTTTGCCCACTTTGCTGAAAATGTGTCCTCTCTTTACCTGGTGACAGACTTTAATCAATGAGTAGGAAGAGAAATTGAAATTTTTTTTTTTTTTTCCTACAGTTTTCCATTTTCACTCTTTGCTTACCTTTTTAAAGAAAGCAGTGATGATTGAGCAGTGCTGCCCATTCCTCATGTGCACACAGTGAGGAAAGGTTTAAGGAGGAGCTTTACCAGTTCCTGCTCCCTTTATGACCTGGAAAGGGATGTTTAATTCAGATTCTTTTAAACACAGGTTTGTGCAACTTGAGTATGAATGATTTAATGGAAAAAAAAGCTGTGTTTTCATTTTTCCAGAGCTATGCTGAGAAGTGAGGTCTCCCATAAGTTACCTGCTATGCCTGCAAGGTTATAAAATGTTATTAAAGAACTGCAGACACAAAAATTCCATGTAAAATTAAACATTTTCACTGCATTTTGTGGAAAAAATATGCTCTACAGCACAAAATTCTAACATGGTTTTAATTTTTAAGCTCTTCCTTTTGAAATCTTTGGAGAAATTAATTTATGATAAATTTAATTTTTCTAGTGTTGTTATTTGCTGGTCTTGTGGGAAATTAGCAAAGGTGTTCTAAGAGTACTCTTATTTAAGAAATTGTGAAGTGTAGCTGAATGCTTCTGTAGTAGCACTGTTCCTGGAACACTTACTGTATTGCTGTGCATTTCCTTTGTTTCCGGGAGACTACTACAGTCTTTTTGACGGAGTATAATGAAAATAAACTACAATGATTGTTTTAGGAAACTGGACTTTTCTATTCCTCAATCATGTGGTATTATTTACAGCCATAGACATGGAAAAAAATTATATATCCCATGATAATACGTGTGGTCTGTTTAATGGCCTGTCATTCTGACCATGGTTGGACCCAGATGCTGCACAGGAAAGTGCAAATACTGTCTGGTAGACTATGCCCAGGAATGATGCTACTTTTTAAACCCAGTTAAATTTCCTTTTTATCCTTTTGGTGGTGTAAGAGTTTACATCTTGTTAATACTTTTGCATAGCTTCCTTATTTCTGTTGATAGAAGTATCTTAACTGCATTTCAGAAGTTTTAGAACAGTGAATTCTGTAAAGTTTTTGTTTGGATTCGAGTATTTGTTTTTTTTCAGAGGTTGCTTGTCTTATTCAGGTTTTGTTTGACCATTTTACCTTTTAATTTAACATGAGGCTTTGTGGGTTTTTTTTTTGCGATAAGAGTCAGTGGAAGACTAAACCAATAGCTTCTCTATAATAAATTATTGCACTACGTATCATGACCTCTCATTAGTAAACTCACCAAGTTAGATAGGTTTTTTAATTGTCTTTTCATTAGTGGAACACTTTCTGTGCCTTAAATAATTTTCATTCCTATTCCATAGACTTCTATTTCTAGAGGTCTTCTTGAAAAGAGGTGATCAGAATTCAAAACACTGGAACAAGAATATACCATTAGGTTTCTTAAAGTCATTTGAATTTTCCTCGCATTTTCTGCGTTTGTACAGTATAAGATTTTTTGTTCTCTTTTTAGACCACAGAGCAGGTGTTTTTGCTTGCCTTTTTGGAATGATGCTTAAAACCATCCCGAGTGGAGTAAATTTCTTTGTATTTCATTCCAACTCACAGTCTGTGGCAATTCAAAAGACAGACATCCAAAGACAGATGAAACCTGTAGAATGACAAATTTAGTAAGTGTCAGATTTAGATGATACACTTATGAGAGAAACATTGACAAAATCTGAAGAAAAATTGCTGTGTTGTCATGCTATGCCTTATACACAAACGTATGCCAGCTCTTCAGATGATCTGCTTCAAAGAAGGCCAGTTCAACAGACTGCAGAGCTGCAGCAATGAAAAATGCAGAGCTAATCAGTTGAATTAATAATTAGAACAAAATTTCTGCATTTAGCCCTTGTTTTTTGTTTGGTTGGTTTTTGTGTGTTTTGTGTTGTTTGGTTATTGTTGCTGCAACTTGTCAGTGCTAATTGAAATCTTTTGTGCTCATTTCTGTCATTATTAATTTAATTTCACACACACACAAATGCTGCCCTGCTCAAGTAGTCCTTTTCATTTTCATGTATTTTACTTTTATATCCTATCACTTGAATTTCTCTGTGACTTGAAATCCTTCATGCCCCCTCTTTTGCTAATGTTCTGATGAACTCTGATTGTGCAGTCTTAAGCACAAGGCCTTGTTCTCTTCACTTTCTACCTCTTCTGGCTTTTCAACTGCATCCCTATACATTATTTAAAGGCACAGGACAATTCTACTTATCTGGTGATGCCTTCCCACTAGTTGCAAGGGTTTATGTTTGGGAATGGTTAAGAGTGGGAGCTTCGGTAAATGTAAGTTTGACACACCTCTAGTAGACAATGGGAGAAGCTGTGTCTTTCATTATTCCCACTTTCATTGTATAGGTTGTTCTGTAGCCCTTGCAATTTGTGCAGAGATCCTCAAGGCTGATAAAACAGTATCACCCTGCCCAGAACACACTGTAGAACTCCAGTCTGTTTCATAGTCTAAAGCAATGAAATTAACAGCCCATTTCTATTGCTAGACTGGAATTTTTCCAAGTTCATCCAATTACATTGAATTAAGTATTCTCAGGCAAATGTTTGCTGGTTCCACAGGCTATTGAATATTTCAATTAGATGAACCTCCAGTAATGGTTCTAGAGTCTAAAACCGTTTTGAATATTTTAAATATGATGCCAAACCCACAAAATTTTCTTCTTTATATTGCTATTCCCAGGGAATACTAGAAGAATCTCTCATCAGGGCATAAATGGATTAGAAAAACATTAACCGGGCATTTTAATAGTAATTTTTAGTTAACTTAAGCATGATTCCTTTCTCCTTCAGATAATTCCATTTGAAAAAAGCACTGCATTTCTTTAGGTGGAAAATAGGTTTCTTCAACTGCGTGATGAATTTGAAAAAAAAAAAAAAGATTACCATGTGAATGGGTTAAGGTTAGAGTTGCTTTCATATGGTAAATGTGTATGTCCAATAATATGGTTCATGCTGTTTATGTAATAATTGATTGCTACAGCATGTTAGGGATTATTCATGAAAAGCATGTGGTTTTGACATCTAAAAAGAAACCCGCAGATTTCATTGTTTACCTTCTTGCTGACTTGATCAATAGTTGCACAATTGCTGGCTTACCTCTAAACCTACCACGTCAACAGAATTGACATGTAAATGCTCAAATCACAGAATGTTCATTGGAGTTATGTCACTTCTTATTTAACTGCAACAAAGGCTGAGCTGTATTGTTTAACCATCCTTGCTCACCCTGAGCAAAAGTTGCTTAGGGGGCTCCATGGTACTTTAAGGTCATGATTGGCCTTTGTTCTGACTATGAAGTGACTGGCTAAATGACTGCAGAGGAGCAGATAGTCCCACAGCTCCTTACTGTATAGTTCCTTCTTTAAAAATATTTTTAGTTTTTGTTTAAAGTAGGAAAATTACTAGTTTACTATGTATCCTTTTATTTATTCTCCCTTTAGTTAGCATGTAAATCCAGCTTCTCTGTTGCATCTCTGAGGAGTAGCTTACTCCTCTTTTCCAGTCTGTGCTCTTTCACTTACTGAAGCCGTCTGCTCCTATTGCTTTTGTAGTAAAGTGTAATTACCAAAATGTGACCCAATGTTATCATGACCTCAGTGAATAAGCAAAAAACCCTTAAAACTCTGCTAAGCTATGGCAAGCAAAGTAGCTTGCTGTCAGAACTGAGGATGCACTCAATAATTTAATTGACACATTGGTGATGAGCAGGAACTTGAATTAAAATTGTCATTTGTAAAATATTTGCTGGTGTATCTCCTCAGACATTATTTTTTTCCTAAAAATAAGCAGAAAAGTAGGGTTTTTTGTGCATGTAGTTCTGTAACATTTGGAAAAAAGATCTCTCACGAGGAAGCAATTCACGTAATTCAATACAGAATATTCTGAAATACAGGAATGTTTAAGCTGTAATGAAATAAGACAAGCATAAGTCTTATTTTTTGAATAGTGGAAGTATAGATACTAGATATTTTATTTTATTTTATTCATTCCTCAGGTGTTATTACAGGTATTATTAGAGGAACCTGATCTAGATGATCTTTAAGGTCCCTTCCAACCCTGGCAATTGTATGAGTCTATGATTACTGAAGTCTTCAGTGTTGTCAAAATTTTGGACTTTCTTTTTAATCTAATCCCACCCACCTCCCTTTTCATGAAAGTTATTTCATGTGATATGTTAGGACTACCTTCCTGAGTAGTGATTTCTTATTCAGTTATTGAAAATCAATCACTGAGCTTCTTAATTATCTATTATGAAAAGTATTGGGATGCTGCAGTTGCCAAAGGGAGCTTATTTATCTAGTTGAGTTTGGGATATTTCCTAGAGGTAAAAATCATATTCAACAGCAACCATTAAAAAACAGACTCATTCATTCCCATTGGAGGATAAAATGACATTTTTAAGTTTAGTTTTGTTGATAAAAGATCTGTAAAACTAAATATAGACCACCAAAAAAAAGAAAACAAAGAAAGAAAAACCCTAAGTCTGGAGTTAAAGTTTTGTTCCTTGTGTAAGTGCTTACCTCAGTGAGTTAACTTTGAAGTCATTAATAATGCTGAGATGAAACATTCAAAAAGGGTGATTTATTCAGGTTTTGGAAAAAATTCTGAAAGGTGTATCAAATTGTGAAAGTCAATACCAAAATAATATTGGATTTCAGCAGCACTTAGGCAACTGATTCCCTTAGGCTCCTTAGAAAATCGCAGTAGTCTACCTGCATCTCCTTCTTTGGGGTGGGCTTATTTGTCTTCTCTTTGCTCACCATGCAAATGTAAATTAATACTTTTGGAAAGGTTATAATCATAAAAATGTTTTTTGCTGAAGATGAGGTGATGCATCTTTGGTGTGCTGTATGAGAGGGGAAATGATGACTGAAAGCATGCGTGAGGAGAGAGCACTGCCAGGGGTGTACGGGCTGGCCTGGCCTGCAGTCCTCAGCTGGCATACTTGCCCTTAGCACTTCCCCCACCCCTTTACTATTTATCTTTTTGTTTTGTTTTTCTGTTTGTGCAGAATAAAATCTACTTGCACTTAAATCTTTTTAGTTGATTTACTGTGAATATGGCTTACTGTTTACAGGATATTGCAGAGGTGTAGGACAGGCAAACGACGTGCAGTTTGTGCTTTACCTCAACAACGTGTGCAGTGCTAGAGAGCACACATGGGTAAATACAGCTGTGTGTGCTTTGATAAGGCTCTGAACCAAAACCTGGAGTACACTCATATAAATACCTGTTAGCAGATTTGACATTAAAAAAAAAAAAAAAAAAAAAGAAAAAACCACACCCCTTTTTGTGTCTTCTGTGATTTGTGGTGGTTATTGAGTTATTGTCTTGACGAAGTCCTTCTGATCACCCACGGGACTTCCCCCCTGCCCCCTCCCATTTTTAAATAGTACAAAAAAGTTCATAGCAAAGGAGGTAAATAAAACCGATGGCTTCAGAGTCTGTGGTATACCAGTGCAGTGCTGAACTGATCTTAAAGACATAGTGAAAAATTTGAAGCTCAAGGTGTACGTTTTATCTTGATGCATGTTGGTACGCTATGAAAAGACAGACAAGAAAAGACAGACAAGAAAAGACGTAAACTTGACTTGCACTGAAGAACTGTAGCTTTGGAGTTCCCATCAAGTCAATGTTTGTCAAGTATTTCTGTCATGTTCTAGAAGTTTATAAAGTTCTGGGGGCCAGCTGGCCATGCCTCTGCTGGAAGGCTCAGCATGCTTTTCAGCGAGGAGCCCAGGAGGCAGCTCAGTGCAGCGTGGCAACGCCAATGAGCGGGGAGGGGTGCGGGGAGGGGTGCGCAGCGGGGTTTGCACAACAGGAGCTGGCGCAGCCCTGGGCTGCCGGGGCGGCTGCAGGTATCAGGTAGCAAGAGAAGGCAGCCGTGTTTTCTGCAATGCAACACAGCACAGACTGAGATTGCTATATTAAAAGTGTACGATTTACAACCACCAATAATGCCAATTTTTACTTATGTTCCAGAACATGGAAACCTGAAACACGAGGTAAGAATTCCTTTTCCTTTGCATGTGATATTTATTTTCCTGGTGACATAAGAGATCCTTATTTACTTTGTGCACATGCTGTTGGAGCAGGTATGTTTTTCTTCTGCATTTAACAAGAGATTTCTTTAGAGTGGTGAAAAATAGAAGTTGTCTAAGAAACAAGGTATTTATAATTAAGCATAAATGTATTCTGTTGAAAGCGTGAGTCAATTTTCAGTTGGTATGGCTTAATGCTGAGAGTACTGGAAGGAGTGGAAATGTGTTTGCTACAGGTAAAACACCATAACATTGCTTCACATCTGATGTCTAAATGTTTAGATCCTTACTGTTCCTAGATCAAATCTGTCAGTAGAGTTAAAAGTAGTATTTGTGCGGTACATATATTTTTTGTTTTGGGTGGGCTTTTTTTTGTTGTTTAAATTTTTTTTTTTCCTTAATACTGTTGAATCCTGCAGGAGTAACATGCTACTGTACCAATCTCTGCCACACCAGGCTGCAGGGCAGTGAAGGGGTCAGGAGGACAGTGTTTGCCTCTTTGTGTAAAAAGAATTCAGTTACAGAGCTATCCAGTAGTTACGGAGTTTATATAATCCAGAGAGAATGGGTCCTGCAGAGAGGAGCTACTGTGGTGTGCATAGTGTACCTTGCTGTCAGTCCAGGGAGGCTGGAATAACCCTGGGTTATTTTCTCCCCAGCTCCTGGTTCCTTTCCACTAAGTACAGAAGGGCATGACAGTTGAGTTTTGTCTGCCAGATCTGACAAAAGAGGCGTGGCACTTTACATGTACAGTTTAATAGTTTCTAACATCTACTTTTAGGTCAGAAATTTAATGGTTTAAACAACATGCTGGTGATGAGCAACATATGAGCGTGTGTGTTGCTTCTCTTCATAAGCATGTATGCTCTTTGCACAGGGCTGACCCCATCTGTGATCTCTGATGCTTGAGCTGTTTCAGCATCACTGTAACACCAGACAGCAGTGGGGGCTGGGTAAAGGGAGCCCCCAAGACCATTGTCTGTGGGGCTCAGGTGGGTGCAGACCACAGCAGCAGGCACTAGCTTCCTGGGGCCCTGGCAGGGGAAGGGCAGGGTGGCCCAGGAGGAGCTCCAGGTGAGGAGAGGGCTGTGCTACTTGAGACCCTGCCCGTGCCTGACACGTGCTCCTCACTGCTCCCTTTGCCATGCCTCCTGTCATGTTCTGTCTGACTTTTCACGTGTCCACCCAGAAATGAACACTCGTTAAGGGCACTCTAAGGTATGGGAACTATAGCATGGGCCGTTTGCCTAACGCTCTCCCAGTACTGCAGCTGACAGGCAGTGCTGGGGAGCTGTAAACAGATTGCTTACTGGGCCTTGCAAACGAGATTGCCAGACCCCTGTAAAGCTGCCTGTGATGAATATACTATGGCTGGATGAAGACCTCTACTTATCTCCCCCAGCTTGTTTTATAAATCTTTGTAGTGAAGAAAAAATGGTTTCCTTTCTGGAACTATTGATTTGCTATTGACTATTGAGTTGATCCAAAACATCAGGATTACTTCCATTTCTATCAAAGCTCTTGTTGCTTTAATTCTCTCTGTGCAGAAGGAAACTTGGGTATAGATAAGTATAAAGACTCTTTATTTGGGTCCAAAGACCCAAGAGTTTGAAAGCTGTTTTTAATTTTGCCAGCTTGCTACAGGGCTTAGTAATTTGACTGTGCCTCAGGTTACTGCTTTCTGGCTTGCCTTGGTGTGTGTCCTGCATCATCTTATATCAACTGCAAGTAAATCGGAGCAACCTAATTGTTCCCTTTGTTGTGTAACATGATTTTCTCTACTTGGTTTGATTAAAAAACAAATAAATGCATGAACTTTTATGCAGGCTACCAGTTAAAACAAGTTTGCAAAAGCGGATCAGTAGTTCACAGATAAGTTGTTTCACATGGAAATTTTCAGGGATCCGAATTAAGTGTCTTGGATTATAAAATACATTAATAAATAAATAATTAAAAAAAGGTTTAAGTCTTGTCAGAAGGTTTCTGATTTCACACATCTGGTTCATGAAAATTTAAAAGAAAGAGAGAGGTGAGTTACTAAATATATTTAAGTACTTGCCCAGAAAATAAGAAAAATAAGAATTTCATAGGAAATTCTATCTACCTTTAGTACAAAGTTAGGAATAGTGAAAGTTTCTACCTTATTAAATCAACACAAGCAGCTTTAATACTTTTGTGTTTGTGGACATCTTCTGGGGCAAATAATGCCAAACTGCATATATTTCCACTCTTCTATTCATAAATGATAAGAATATTTTTTTTCTTGGTATCAAAAAATGTTGATATATGAACAAACCTTCCATGGACTAAGAACTTTTGAGCCTAATGTCAGGAAAAAAAGAGATATGTGAAAAAACTACCTACTTTACTAAGAATATTTTTCAAAGTATAATCTTTCTACAAGATAAAGATAATTGTGGTGGTGGTTAGGGGAAATAACTTAAAAAAAACCCCAGCTTTCCCTGGTAGATTGTGGGAATGAAAGAAGTGCAGTGTGCCTACATGAAAACATGTTTATTCATATCCTTGATTTGTGTTTTTTCTGTGCAGAAACGAACGAATGGAATTAGAAGAAACTCTAGACACGTGGACCCAGGTTTGTGTCATGACTTTTTAATAGTTAAACATTAAATAAAGAGAACGAGAGAGCTGTAACTTTATCTAGTTGCATTATGAACACTATTGTAATGCATGTAATGTTGAGAACTTTATTGCTGAATTCACGGATGTCTAAAGCGATTGTGCTGTGATTTCAAAGATAAGGTCAGCTGATTGAACTCCCCCATCCCCCCCCCCCCATTGTTTTTTAAGCAGTGCTTCAGTTCTACCTGAGCAACAACATGCCTCTGGGCTTTCAGTTAATATGACCTACCCAACTGTACCCTGCAGTTCTAAAAGAAATAACGAAGTGATGAGAAGCAGACAGTTGCTTGTAATGCTTAGGTTCTGATCTGCAAAGTTGTGGGTATTCTCAACTCTCTTAACTGTAATGGTGCTCAGTGCTTAGCTGTATTGCATCTTCTAAAAGGCATGAACCAATTGCAGTTGCATGTAGATTTTCCAAGTGATTTTATTCTTCCTGTTAGTTTATAGTAGATGCTTTTGTGGAATCATGGCAGCAGTAGCCCTTAAGAAAATTAAATGCTTGCTTATAGACTATGTACTCAAGTGGGTGAATGTTTCCTCTGGAGACCCATTAAGTGTCTTTAAAAAATACTCAATGGTTTTCAGTGTAACTGTGTGATATTTTTAGTGTCATTTTTTACAGTAATTACATTTCTATCCTTTATGTTTATTGTATAGTTTAATTTCTGGAGATTTGTTATGCAGATACTATTTGGAATAAAACTAAGCCGTGGATTATTAAATATTGCTAGATGTGGACACCTGAGAATAGCTGGAGCCAAGCATTAAACAGGATGGCAGCTCTGTACACCACATTACAGCCTGTCAGAGCTAAGCACTTTTCAGTAAGTAGGAATGCTGGTTGTGCCACCAGCATTGCAGCTGCCTTGGCTCTGAAAGTCTAAATGTTGTAACTAGCTGAAGCAGACCACACCTTTCTTATGCACGTACCTTCGACGTGTTTTGGAACACGTATTGTCCCTTTCTTCCCTCTAGCAAAAAAAAATTACTTCATGGTACTCATAAATTGTTCTGTGTGTTGTTGTCTGAGGTCACTAAAGAAGAAAAAATAAGCACCTTGTAACTCTGAAAATTAATACAGTCAGAGGGGTAAATATCAAGAATATCAATTAAATAATGCAGAAGAGGATGAGAGCACTTCTGCCGAGTTAGACTGAGTTGTTCCCATTCAGTGGTGTATGTTGCAGTGAAGTGTAATGCATGCTTGCAGAATAGTCCTTATAGATCCAGATCTTTAAACATAGCTGTCTCATACATTACTCCTAAAAGGTTAGATAATTTAGCTTTGAGAGCCTTTTGTATATACTGGTGGCTTTACTTGCAGTTGAAGTCTGTTAGAAGTATTTACATGATTTATGTACAGAGATACTTTAAAATGAGTTTTTATTGAAGACTAAGTACTGTTCAAATCACCAGAGTCACTGAATTCAATAGATGTTTAAAAGCTGTGTGTAACCAACGCTTAAAATATGAACACCATGCATTGACTTACACAGAAGAGTTCCTCTAGGTTTTAGGGTAGTCTTATTGAGTGAAGTTCTTGGATGCTGTTACATTTTTGAATGCCAGTAGAAATGCAGAACATCTGCATTACATTTAAGTCCCTTTATCTTTTTAACTAATAGTAAAAAATTATATTACATACTAATGTGCTGCATACCTGTACTTTGTCAGTTTTCAAATGAAGAGAGCTTTTGTATTTACATTTTGTCAGCATATGCATTCTGAACCCTGCTGTAACTTGGTGGAGATAACTTTTAAAGATGTGACTGTTTTTGGTAAACACTTGGCATCTCTTCTGCATATTCAAAATAATATTACTCATCAGATTGCTTATTACCTTGAAAGGCAGAAGCTGCTATTCAGAGAGCAGCACTTGTAAGAGAACAGTTATTTCAGGCATACGTTACTGTATTGATCCTAAGAGCTTTTCAAGAACTCTAGCATATAAATCTCTGGAAATCCTAGTTTTGTGATGCTCTTTTTGCTGAGGGGGTAGTCACAGTCAGAGACGACATTTGAATCTTAGTGTGTTGTCTCTTTATTTTATTTTATTTTTTTTCCTTTAAAGAAAAAAAGGGGGGGAGGGCTAGTTTGCTGCCCAGGCTGGTTTGTGTTTAGGAAGTTTAGTATGCTGCTGCTACTTCTGTTGCAAGTTTTAGTTCTGCAACATGGATATTAGTTTAGGAAAGCAGGCGTTTACTGTGAATCAATAACTGGCACCTGCAGTGTCTAAATATTGATGGAATTTGATATCACCAGTAAATATAATTATTTTGGGCTGAAAATATTTTAGTGCAAACTTATCAACATCTTGTTCTGTCTTACCACTTTCTGTTGTCTGTTTTTGGCTATTTTAGTAAAGAATAATGAATGCATGAGACATAGTATAGTCAAGTTGATGTATTGCACTTCTTTTTTTAATCCTTCTTAGTGCCAAATACAATTCAGTCCTGAATAAAAAATCATTTAAATTTGATGAGAAGTACTGTAAGTAGAAGGCTAGTCTAAGCAAAACAATGTGAGAATAGAGTTAAAATATCTCTTTTCTTCTGCTGGTAAAGTTCATTGATGAAGGAAACTATCTAGCTGAAGTACCCAAAACCCAGTAATTTCTTCATGACTGTTTTGTTCGTTTTTCTTCAAAGTTTGCTTGAAAGTTTTTACAGTTATAGTTTCCTCATCAGGATGTGCTTTGTACTGAATAAGAAGGAAGGGTAGAAGGAAAAGTGAGTAATGGATAATAAGGCAGAGAAATTCACGGGCAATGACAGAGTCATTAGAAAAGAAATATGTGCAGAAACCGTACAAGTGAAGAAAATTAGAAATCAAAAGAAAACGTGACTTTCTCTTTTCTCTGTGTGGTATGACTTCAGCTTGTGGTCCAGTTGTAGATAGTCTTGTGAACTGGTCCATCTACTAAGTTTTAGGGGAGAGAGGTTTTATATAACCTTTCTTTGGATGAATCATAGAATCATAGAATATTCAGGGTTGGAAAGGACCTTAAAGATCATCCAGCTCCAACCCCCCTGCCATGGGCAGGGACATTTCCCACTAGTGCAGCTTTCTCAGAGCCCCATCCAGCCTGGTCTTAAAAACTTCCAAGGATGGGGCTTCCACCACCTCTCTGGGCAACCTGTTCCAGTGTCTCACCACCCTCATGGTGAAGAAATTCTTCCTAATGCCTAACCTGAATTGACCTATCTTTACCTTTAATTCATTCCCTCTAGTCCTATCGTTGCCCAACAGCCTAAAATGTCCCTCCTCAGCTTTCTTGTGGATGCCCGTCAGATACTGGAAGGCCACAATAAGGTCTCCCTGGAGCCTTCTCCTTTTCCAGACTGAACAACCTCAGCTCTCTCAGTCTGTCCCCATAGGAGAGGTGCTCCAGCCCTCTGATCATCCTCGTGGCCCTTCTCTGGACATGTTCCAGCCCATCCATATCCTTCCTGTAATAGGGGCTCCAGAACTGGACTCAGTACTCCAGGTGAGGTCTCACGAGAGTGGAGTAGAGGGGGAGAACCACCTCCCTTGACCTGCTGGCCATGCTTCTCTTGATGCAGCCCAGGATACGATGGGCCTTCTGGGCTGCAAGAGCACACTGATGGCTTGTGTTGAGCTTCTCATCCACCAGCACTCCCAGGTCCTTTTCTTCATGGTTTCTCTCAAGCCAGTCACTGCCCACTACCCAGGCACTGAATTGGTACTTAATAAAACCTGTTGAGAGAATGAACCTATAAATGCACCTGTACCTATAAAGCCAGGAAGAATTTTGCCTAGAGTTTGCATTTTACTGTAGAATAGCACAATTCTGCTTTGTGTATTTGTATTTGAAAAGAGGTTAGATTGTTGCCAGTTTCTGCCTAAATGGGCATATTGAGTGATAATGATATAACACTTTTTTTCTTGTGTAAGGAATGCCCCGAAAAATTTTATGCATGTGTTTAATTTTAAGCATGTGATTTGCACTATTTACTTAAATGACAAACGGACCAATATGTATATTCATAAGCATAAATTAAGGCTTTGGATGTTTTCTTGAGAAGGATGATGCAATCTGACAAATGTTTTTAACAGAAATAATTTTGTATTTATTTTAAGTAAAAATTTTCTATCTCAGCTGTTAGAATAATACAGTGTATGTTTGCTATCTTTTTATTTTTTTCTTACAGTACAAAGAGTCTAAATGTGGTAGATTCACAGATAAGTGTTTTTAAAACTAGTTTTATCCTAAACACTTTTGCTAATACATACATTGGAACTTGAAGCTTGAAAATTGTGAAAGTATATTTCAGGTAAGAAGGATAAATGTGGTAGAAATAAAACACTGGACATCTTATATTCAAGACTGATTGCAGATTAAACTCAGTCTGATCTGTGAAAGAATGTCACAAAGCATGTTTTGACTTCTTAAGTAGCTGATTTCTTTATAAGCATGGATTAAAGCTTAGGAAACCTTAGTTCTGAACTGAGGGACAACATCAACAGGTCTTTTCCCTTCCAAGAAATTAAAATACTGCCTCAGTTTGTTTGGGTTTTTTTTTGAAGGGGGGGGGGGGGGGGGGGGCAGGGTGCGGAACGGGGCGCAATGTTAACAAATAGGGTATGCAATGCAGCAGCTGGGCAGAGCTGTTTTTCAGCCTGGAAGTTCAAAGTTCAAATAGTAATGTAAAAAAAATAGTATTTCTATTTCTGGTTGGTGCCTGGTCCATACTTGCTTTGTGAATCAGTTCTGTAATATTGATTTTTACACAGGTTATAAAGAAAAGGGTCTGAAGAGAGTAACTGGGTTTATGGCCTGAAGTATATAAGTTAAAAAAATCTGTGCAGGGAGAAGTACAGCACTGGAGATATGTTAATTGAATTAGACATAGTGGGAAATGAGCTACTCTGTGCTTCATATTTTGTTGAAATTGGATTGTGGAATCCTTTAATTAGGTTGTGTCATTGTTATATGCATTGGATTATTAAGCAGTGAAACAATATTCACAATGTGTATTGTAATGATTGTATGTCATCTTCATAGTAAAACTTAGGGGATAGGGTAATATTGGCAGTTCAATTTTTGTTTTCAGTTTAGAGTGAGGTATATTAGTCTATGAGATATTTCAACAAATTCTGAAACAGTATGCTGTGTGATACAGAAGTCTAACTCTGATTTACATTTCAGTCCCACTCTAACCCTATGCCCAGTCAAAAGAAAATCAGGCCCATATTCAAGAGCTGGGATAGATATCAGCTGTTATAGATAAAATTACTCTGGAGAATTTGAAGCACGTCTCTCCTTTTCTTATCTTATAAAATATCCAGACAAGACCTTGGTAGTCCTGACTGGCTGTTGTCTGTCTCATTCAGCAACACATAGAGAATACCCAGTTTCATGGATAAGAAAAGATAACCTCCTCCAACATGAAGCCCAGTGCTGAAAAACTGACATTCAGGAATTTATTTCTCCATTTCAGCAATGAGAGCAGATGCCTGTGATTCTGGCTGCATCTCTGGTTACTAAATGGCTGTCAGTATCATTGTTGAGAACAAGAATTTATCTTGGTTTTTAAGCCACAGAAAAAAGTCTACCGAAAATAAAAAGCCTGTACTGAACAAACCTCCAGTATTCAGTTTTCTCATGAGAAGTTGGAGCTGACTGATGTCACTAATGTATCTCCTTATTACGATTATCTTCATCAAGATGGATTAGACCAAGGTAGCATTTTTTCCTTTTAGTAAAAAAGTTTCTGTATATAGAATCAAGACATCTATAGGTGATTTTTTGAGACATTCAGTAGTCTTTCTTAATTATTTTTCCTGTTGATAAAATGTAGGAGTGAGTAGCAATCCCCTTTTAATAGTTCTCTTTCCTTTCAGACTGAGTAGAGCAAACCATTACATGCCATTTGTTTCTGCATCTTCCCTCTGGACCTCGCTTAGAATCCCACAGGCTTATTTCTTTTGCTGTTAAAATAGCTATAAAAAGCTTCTGGGGGAGTTGATGTGACAACAAGAACTGAAGTACTAGGTGGAGTATACATGAGACATTCTTTTCAGCTTTTGATACTGTTTACGTTGAACATAACGGTGGGTTTTAATGGCTAGTCAAAATGAACGTGTACATGAAGGAGCAGCTGACTGTAAATTAAATTGGGGAAAGCTTGAAGGAATACTGAAAGAAAGAGAAATGATTCACAAAACTTGCTCTAGTGAAGAGTTTGTTGTTTGACAAATTTGAGGTCTTTCCCCCTGCTTACTGGTACGGGATAACCTAGTAAGCTTCAAAGCAGTAAAACACCCATTGCATCCTATAGCAGACCGGGACACTCGGACACTTGCTGCATGCAGACTAGTTAGAATGACCTCTTGCTTATGTCTTTTTGATATAGTTGTTTGGGTTGTTGTGTTTTTTTTTAATAAAAATGCAGCCTATAAGGCTTAAAAAAAAAAAAAAGAGAGAAGTCCCTACTTTAGAGACCTCAAGGAACTTAAACTACGTTGCTTGGAAGTAAAGGGTGTCTAATTGTTAACAACCATAACAAAGTGTATGTATAGTTTTGCATGTTTTCCCTAGAGATAATTTTGTAATGTTTGTGAAGCATTAGATTTGGTAAGAGGCTGAAGACTTCTCTACATGGTAATGTATTAATCTGCAGATCCAAACACGAGCTGGGAGTGTATATATATAGAGAACACATGCTCAACTTTTGGGTGGATTTTAATTGATCTATGGATGCTTTTTTTCCTCCTCTACGCAGCATCTAAACGCTCTGGTTCATGGTGTATATAGCACATGTCTCTAGGAATCTGTGTGAACCAGGTGAATTGCAGGTAAGAACTGGTTTAACAGGGCAGCTAGGAGTGTGCTTGTTGCGAAAGGGAGACTCCTTAGCAGAATAGAGGCAATACTGCTTGCTGACGTGCTGTTTATAATTCTGAATGTTCTGGAGTCCTTCAAGGACTGCAGCTGTAATCTGACCAGCTCTTAGTGTTGATAGATGTGTTTTAACATGTTTTATATCATGTGGCTGGGAAGGTGTTGGGATTTTAGATCAGAGTCAGTGAATTTCTTCGTGGTCACCATGTTCTTTGGAGCCATTAATGGAACAGCTTCTTCCAGGTGGACCTCAGCAGCTATGAATTCAGAGATACACTGAATTGTGTGACCTAATTTGTGAGATCAAATTAATTTATCTCATATATTTATTTAAAATACCTTTTTTTTTGTTTTTTTTTTTACTACAGCACTAATGCTGTGTACTAAGCTATTGTTGAGCTTCCCAAAATAACGAATTCATCTTTGTTGTGATACAAGAAAGAACATGTCTAATGTTTTGCACCAAGAAATTTTCAACTAATGTATTTCTAGAAGGCAAAGCTGAGTTTTGTCTTCCAATGAAGCATTTCAAATGCAGTTTAATGATTTTTATTTGGTTGGTTATGTTTTAAATTAAAATTATTTTTACATTCCTGTTGGGGAGAGGTATTTTGAAAGGTGCCTGTCCTTTTGGCATCTCAGCAGTAAGCTAACATTCAGAGAAGAACATAGCCTTTAGCCTTTTCTTTTAATTAAACATCAGAAGACGCAGATGCCAAAGGGTGAAATACATTATTTATTTTTTTTTCCAAATTCTTTCATCCTTTTCTGGTTGTATTGCAAGATTAGTTTGTAGTTGAGTAATTTAGGCTCTTTTGTCTTATTGGATAGGTTTTTGGGACTCTATATCTTGAGCGACTACCATGTTGTTTTTCTCTTAGAGAAATAATGGTGATTATGAGGCATCAATGTGCGTGTGCAGCCTGGAGAGCTGATCACATCCTGAGCTATGTCAAAAGATGTGTGGCCATCAGGTCAAGGGAGGTGATTCTTCCCCTCTGCTTTTATCAGACCCCACCTGGAGTACTGTGTCCAGCTCTGGAACCCTCACTGCAAGAATGACATGGACCTGCTTGAGCATGTCCAGAGAAGGGCCACAAAGATGATCAGGGGGCTGGAACATCTCTTCTGTTAGGACAGACTGAGAGAGTTGGGGTTGTTTAGCTTAGAAAAGAGATGGCTCTGGGGACACCTTATAGCAGTCTCTGCTACTTAAAGGGGACCTACACGAAAGATGAGGAGGGAGTCTATCAGGGAGTGTAGTAATAGGATGAGGGGTAATGGTTTTAAACTGAAAGAAGGTAAATTTAGGAAGAAATTCTCTGTGAGGGTGGTAAGACACTGGAGAAGGTTGCCCACGGTTGTGGGCTGTGAACGGCCCCTCTGTGGAAGTGTTCAAAGCCAGGTAGGATGGTCCTTTGAGCAACCTGGTCTAGTGGAAGATGTCCCTGCCCTTGGCAAGAGGATTGGAACTAGATGATCTTTTGAGATCATTTCCAACCCAAACAATTTTATGATTCTATGATATAATTCAATGTATTAGTATAATTTTTAAGGTGGGGTGGGTTAAAAATTCCATAGTATCTTTCTCTTTTTCCTGCATAAAACCACTCTCAGCATGGACTGTTCTATGCAAGAGTCACTGTTTACAGATAACTACAAGGGAGCTGGCAGGCAGAAAAAAAAGAAAAGATTAAGGTAGAAGTGGACAAGATGAGCATACCAGTATGATCAATAAATCAAAACCATACTGGTTTGTCACTTATACACATAAAAAATAGTACAACACTTTTTCTTTTTTCTTTTTTTTTAATAGGCATGTGCGGAAATCATAGATCCCAAAGTTGCCTTAAGTTGCCATGGCAAGTAGAAGTATTTTGCTAAAGTTTGTTGGGACTCTTACTCATCTTCAGGAGTATTGCATTTACCCATCTATTTTCATATCTGATTTTAATCTTCAGAGTGCTGTCATTCTCACAAGGCAAAACAAAGATAAGGCAATGAATGATTAAAAATAGTCAAAAGTTACTGAACTTTCACAGTACTCTAAAGCTTATGGTTTCTTTTTTTGTGGCTCACTCATTTAACTAAATCAGTATTTGATCATTACTTCAAAGTAATTCTCACACAAAGAATTTGGGAAACATTGTAAAACTAAAAGCAGTAATCCCATGGGAGAAAAAAGACCGCTGAAAATTCACAGAAGCTCCCAGAACTGCCCCTGCCTTCTGCCTGAGGAAGGTTTTACAGGTTACTAAAAGGGGCTAGAGGCAAGAGCCTGAGAAAAAGGTGACTGCTTTACATGAGAGTTTTTAATCTGTTCAGATCTTTGAGCTTCCCAGAGGAAAGAGCAATGAGTCTGACTGCGGGACAGTCTCACCCAGGATCCCTTCTTCAACAGCAGCCAGTTAAATGGATGCTTAAGGATAGAATAGGGAGTAAGATGTTGTGGTACTTCCCCCTAGTATGTTGTGGGGTTTTTAGCTCTTAATTTTTCTTCCACATGTTTTCATTACTATGTTTTGAGCCAATTTTATATCTTGGTGTTCACAACATCCTTTAACTGTTACTTTCATGATTAGTTAGGTGAAAAATTTACATCTTTTTCTTTGTTTTTAACCTGCTTATTATTTTGCCTCTTATTTTTTGAATTAAGAGTGAATAATAAATGAAGAAATCATGTGGTTTTCGTAGTCACTCTATGCCATTCATGAATTCTCTGTCATATCTCTTCCAGTCAGCTCTCTTCTAGCCTGAAGAGCCATTATCTCATCAATTCTTCTGATACAGAAACTTTTCTGTATTTTTGACCATCCTGTTTGTTTGACCATCCTGTTTGTTTGTCTGCATGCTTCTAAGTCCAAAACTGATTGGTCTTTCTAGTTCTGTGGTCTGCTTCAAGAAATCTCTTGGCATTGGTACACAGCAGAATTAGATTATGATCTCGAAGAACTATTTGCCAGGAGAGGTTTAGGTTAGATATTAGGAAGCACTTCCTTATGGAAAGGGTCATTAGACACTGGAATGGGCTGCCCAGGGAGGTGGTGCAGTCGCCATCCCTCGTGGTGTTTAAGGAAAGACTGGATGTGGCACTTAGTGACATGGTCTAGCTAGGTGGCGTGGTGTCAGGTATTAGGCTGGACTTGATGATCTCAAAGGTCTATTCTAGCCTCAATGATAATTCTGTGTACATTCTGTGTAATTTTAAACAATACTTAGCAATTACTCCAAGATCTGTTTTCTGGATGATGGTAGTTCTTTTAGAGTCCATCATCATGTATGAATGTTCAATACGTGTTACCTTGCATTTGTTAAGTTACATCTTACATAAAGTTTATGACCAAATCAACTCCAAAGGTGGTTTTGGTCAAAGTTATTCTGGGATTTGTAATCCTATAGTACAGGCACTTCATGAAAATTCCCTCAATTCTCTGATACATTTAGAAGGGATTCAGAGAAAGCACTTTTCATCTCTCATTGCTCTTGCTGACCTGCAGATAAGTAGAAGCCATGTTCAGTCTTGTACTTCTCATAACTTGCGCTTCTTAAGCTTTATTGTGTAACAGGGAATTAAATAGTAACTTGAGTATCTGATACCTTGAAAATGTGCCTCATTTCCACTAAACTTAGAGGTTATTCTTTAACCAGCCCATTTGGAATAGGACATATGGGAGAGGAGAGAGCATGAGGCACTATGAGTTATAGTTCAGGTGATAAAGCAGCATGTTTGCTGTTCTTGGATTTTTTTCCATGGGTTTTACAGCAACAAGTAGTGTAAAATATGATACAAAACCAAAAGCTGCATGTGTGGGTCACAGCTTTCTTTCCAGAATAACACTTAATCCCTGGCAGTAGCAGTCTTCTTACAAGTAACAGTGATCATTTTTGTACAGTGGAATTCACTTAATTCCACTAAATCTGTTACAATTTAAATGTGGTTGGGTTTTTTTTTTGGTGCGTTTGGTGTGGCTTTTTTTTTTCTTTTTTCTTTTTTTCTTCTTCTGTAAAACCCTACAGATTGCCCTATAGCTTTCCCTCTTTCCCCCTTTTTTTGCTTGCTCATAGACAGAGCAGAGGATAAATAAGGAGAAAGGCTCAAAAAGAGAAGAGTAGGAGACTTGATAATGGAGACTTAAATCTCTGACTGCTCTTGTGCATTGCGTGCTGGTTTTGTTATTTGTCTGTTTCTGGTGGTATTGATCCCGTAGTTTGACATTGATCTGCGCATGGCTCAGGCATCTGTGAAACCCTGAATGATCAACTAATCTCAAAGATCTGATGCTGCGATGTAAATGTGTCAGGGATTTCCTTTCTCAGGGTGCTATTAGGGAGAGAGAACTAACTCTGGGTGTTCTGCTGACGTCAGTTTGTTTTTTGGTGATTCTACGATGTAACTACAGGCTATTGCCACAACACGTTGCGCTTTTTCCTAGGCAGTTGTTTCCCTACTGCCCTTTCTTTTTAATCTAATGTTCATCTGTTCACAGGGCTAAGTTGCTTCAGTGAGGTAATGGAAAATGACCAAGGGAGGCAGTGGTGGTGACTACGGTGGTGGGGAAAAATAAGTGATTTTTTTCTGATTGGGTTACTGAACCAGCTCAGTCCTGAGACTGCAGTTACTGAGGGTTTGACAGAATACACTAATCTTCTTTTAGATGGAATATCAACCATATCCTTTGTTGCTTCCAGGTATGGTTTATGTCATAACGAATTGCCCACTGTTTGCTGGAGTATATAATCCATGTTCAGGCTGGAAACAGAAAAGAGGAGGAGACCCTTCGCTGTTGGGAAGATGACTATATGAGGGTTTTCATGGTGGGAGGGAAGGAAACAAAAAGATTTTAAGATGGAGTCTAATTACTACAATGGGACTGGATTTGATTCCCATCTTTAGTGCCTAAGATAATTTACCAGTAACCTTGATTTTGCCGTAAAGATGAAGTGATCATGGATGATCTTTTAAATTAAACATATTTCTAATTTTTATCTTTTAAACAACACCCTTTTACTGCTTATTATTTATTCATCATGTGATCCATCTTCAAGATAAGGACTTCTTAATATGTAAACATAGAAAATTAAGCTATTGAATTTTTTAATGATTTTTACTACAAAAGGAGTTTGCAGAAACTTTAGTGTAGTGTGGTACATAATTTTTGATATACCAGTCCTGCTAGAAATGAAAGGGTAACTTCCAAATCAATACAGTGAGATCATGCAAGATATGTAAGTACCCACTGAGTATATATATTGAAAACGTGGTCTAAATGTCTGTGTATATGTCTGCATAAAAACAAAATAATGCTGCATAAGGACGAAATCACAAATATGTATTATTTAGGGACAAACTATTTTAACAACATTGCAGAAACAGTGAAATATGTACTCATCTTTCCTTACTTTTATAACACATTTTGTAATTAAAACAAGTTTTATTCTCTGTTCCCAGAGAAAATAAGCTATTTGCTGTAACCCAAACAAACCAGAAATCAGTAGGCGTACTTTTTGAAAGACAGTTTGTTTCAGCCAAAGGAACAGTGTCTTTTCATTGCTTAATACAATGCCATAATTCTTGGTAACGTTCATCTAGTGAGACTTCTATGTAGAGAAGGTCCATATAGCCTGATTTTCTTTTTTGCATGTAGGTTAAGAAATGCCAGTTAAAAAGTATCTGCCATAATCAGAATAGAGACCACAGAAAAGAAAAATTGCTCTAAGGGGATGATCACAAGAGTGTTTAACTTGAAAAGCTAAAGGATTATGTAGCATTAAGAAGAGGGTATGTGCAGGCAAGATTATTCTGTCATTTGTTCGAACCTGCCTACTTTGCCAGGCATCAGCCACTTCCCTTCACGTTATGTAATAATTTAAAACTCCTCTCTTGCTAGAGAATTTTTTTCTTATAAGTAGCAGAAAGGAAGAGTAAAGTCTTTTATCTTAGAGGCAGATGCTATTAGTCAATACTGAGTACAAAAGCAATTGCATTAAAGATCATCTAAATTTCATTTTTACAATGCTTGGTGAAGAAATTTTCAGCATGTTTTCAGATAATGCATGTTTTCAAACGTTATTTGAGACCCGTGAAACAGTCCAGGTGGCATTGTGTGCTTCTTCATGGGTTATATTGGGCACAGTTACCACCTTGATGTCCATGATTATTAACTTAGTGTACAGTATCTCTACAGTGAAGTGTACAGTGTATTCAGCAGGATGACTAATTCCATTTGTGCTGAATAGAATTGTTGAAAGGCAGGGCTGCCTCCTGTCAGGCTGTGCTTTCAGGCACATTGCAGGTGAGATTCAACTATCATATTCTTACTGCAGTGTATTCATTTTTCTAGGAAGGACAGAGTTTATGTTTGTATATACCTAACTGACCAAGTTGTTTTCAAAATTATTTGGTCTAATTGTCTAGGTTCTGTACAGGATTCAGGACATTCCACAGGATTAAGTTCAGTTTCCAAAGTTGTGCTCTTGTTCTCAAGGTTTTTCCTCTAACTGCTTGCTGCAGAATCACTGGGCAAACAGAAGGTAGTGTCAGAATTATATCTCAGAGAAATTACTTTTGTGGACAGATTTGTCCCTGTTTTTCAGAGTCTTTTGCTGCGGATAATCTAGTACTGTCTGGACACACCTTTATAGCTCATCTGTAGTATCTGCCCAATGTAAGTAGTTAGCTCCTCAGGGCAGGTACTTGTTTGAACAAATACACATTTCAGAATGCCATTCCTGTCTATGGCAGCACATTAAAAGATGTCATAATTAACAATGGTTAATTTTCATACCTTGTGCTTTTATAAAAAGCAGGACTTTGTGCACTACGCTTCTTAATTCACATGCCAAAACTAGCTTGCTCAATTTTAAAGAAAACAATGAAACTTCTTAGTTTTGAGGCAACATTCCTTTTGAAATTTATATTCCCGGTTCCCCTACTAGACTACATTGAAATGATGAGATTTTATTACTTTGTCAAAACATATGAAAACTGTTTTTTTTTGAAACCTCATTATTTTTAATTGTTTATTCACTTAAGAAGAGGTTTAGCACTTGGCCATTTCCAACAGTTGTTCAAAGTGCTGAGATTCTTAATCTCAGCAATCCCCAAATCCCTTAATCTCATAAAGATGACTGCCTGTGCCACTGCAAGTAGGGACTAGTTGCCTGTATAAACGTTTGAAGTTAGAATTGTACAAAACATGAGATCTTGTCCTTAACGCTTGTTTGGAGAAAGACATGCAATAAAGGGAAATCGAGGTCTGTCAGTGAAAGAAAATTAGTTTTCACTGTAATTTATCACAAAATATATGTGGCCACGACCATTATAAAGTCAGTGACCACCTTAGCTCTCTTCTTCTTTCTTTCAGTGCAGTCCTACAGGAAGCCCTCTCTTTTTTGAGAGGACAAATATCAAAGTTTTAAATGCTGAGTACCTAATTTTGAATATAAATAGTAAAATTAAATTTCTGTCATTTGAAATGTGCTTTCTTGCATTTGCAATCCACAGTTATCCATCTAGTACATGCCCAGGTTTTCTACATTAATGTGCTAAAGTTGCAGTTTCCATCTTTTAAAAATAAAAATTGACAAGTGCTTCTGGAGTTAGTGGTACTTGATCTTTATAGTACTTGGTACTTGAGTTTCTGAAAATGGGATCCTTTATTGCCACATTTAATTATGGATGTACAAAACAAATGTAAGTATTTTAAGAGAAGACAATGTTTAAACCGTGTCTAGGAGAGCTGCTGAAAATGTTTGCTGTGCAAACAGCAATGGGTTGACATTTGCATGTCAGTAGATTCTTTCTGCAGTGCACTTAATTTTCAAATTGCTTTTTCTCTGTTGTAACATTTTGGCCCCTGACTTCCCAAAATTTTCAGTTTCTTTTTCTATTGTCTTGAGGGGAAAAAACTCTCAAAAAAACCAAACCTGAGAGTGTATCTGAGAGTTGCGAGCAGAATAACTCTTAATGGCATGAAAGAAAAATGTTCAACGGTCATCTAAATAATGATAGGTTTATTCTTTTTGCCAAAGACAGCCCCTATGACTTTATCTTCTTAACTTTAAAAATATGACTGTTCAGAAGCATTTCTGCAGTGCGTGTTTTTTCTTGCACAGAGGCAAGCTTCCAGATTCCTTAAAATGAATGTCACGATGTGCCAAATGTCCCTGCTTAGGAGTTAAGTAAGAAAATGCCTTCTGTTGGAGTTATTTTTCTAAGTAAAAAAAATCAATTCTGAAACTTCAGTTTGGATTCTGAATTTTCTTATTTCTGAAATTGCTTATTTTTGACCAAAATACATGGTAGCTGTATTTATAGGAGCACTAAGCTGAGCATTAAGTTTAGCCTTGACTTGGAAGATCTGAAAACAGCTGCTACTGGAAGGGGACTGTCCACTTCCATGAGGTGTTCCCACACTGCTAATTTTACTAATACTGCTCATATTTTCACTAAGCATGAAGTGAGAGTTATCCTCAAATGTACTAGCTGAAACACATTGGAGCTGAGTCAAATACTGATATTCAAAGCAGAGAAAGATGTCCATTTGTCTATGAATTGTTGTTTAAGCAAATAAAACTACCATAATGTGTAAAAAAAAAAAAAAAAAAAAAAAGTGTAGAAAACTTTCAGAAGTCACAGAATTTCAAACATGTAACCATGTAAATAGAATAACATAGCTAGACTTGTTTATTTTCCTTGTAATGAACTCCTGCGATGATCTGCAATGTAGTTCCAAGTGTTGTGTGGATCTTAACTGGAAAATGGAGATACAGCTACTTATTAGGGGGCTTTTTGCTAATGGTGAAGCCTACAAAACCTGAAGAAGCAAAAGGACTTCCCGAGTTGTGATGTTTTTCCGTTTCTGATAACAAGTTGTTGATCAGTCTGTTAGCAGACAGATTTTTCCTCCCACACATCTTCATTTTATTTGATGGTTGACCATTTTTGCAGAGGTATCTGCCAAGAATACAGCTTATATATGCAGCATTAAAGAGAAATGGTGGGAAAATTGAGTCTTTGAATAATTAAAGAAGATTTGTAAAGGACTGGAGGGAACCCTATTTGCTGCTTTGATAAGGTTTATAAGGAGGTACAATGGTAGGAACACTTGAGGGAGGACAGTCACAGAAAGCAGGGCTAGGACTGTAAAAAAAGATAATGTCTGTAGTACTTTTAGTTGTCCTATAGGATGCCAGTCTTTAAATCTGTTTCTGTGGGAGTGGAAGAGAAGTGTGAATGTTTATCAGATGTGGTTTGGAGTGTATTACAAATTTGTCATCTGAATTATGAGATAGTGAAGTTTTTTGCCCCTCACCTTGGTGCTTCTGAGTTCTCTGTTTACAGAACGAAGTCCTGCCGGGGCAGCTCTACTTATATAGCTATATAAGCAGAAGCTTCAACAGGGTAAGAGTCAGGGTAACTGTTAAATGTTTTAATAATCACTATTCTGAAGTTTTTTGACTTAAATTTGAGTCAGGCAGGAAATTCAGGGCTTGTGGTTAGTCATATGAAAAATATTGAGACTTTACTGAACAATATTCAAAGACAAAACAGATAAAGAGAAGAAGTGCAAATGAAATATTCAAAGGTGATTCTTAGGTAGTGTCAGCATTTCAGTCATCCTGCCTGAACATAAGGCTTATAAGCTATATTTAAAACCAGAACTTTTAATTATGGTGACATACAAAAATAATGACTGAAATCTGGGAGAATTAAAAGTTCAATTAAAATATCTTCTTTGAGGTAGGTCTACGTACTTATTGTAGTAATTTTGTCCAATAGTAATTATTTAAATCATTGCCACTCTGAAGAGTGCATTTAAAAGACTGCTGGCATGTCCGTGTATGTGAGTTCTGTAACTTGTTTCATAAGTACTCAACCTAAAAGTAAAATGACACCCCACACCTATTTTCTTTCGTGTCATTAATGGACAGCCCCAGAAACTGAATGCAAGCAGCTTTTGTTTAAATTGGTTATATAGTATTGCTTTTCTGGTGTCTCTTCACCAATGGAGAAGTCCTTTTAGACAGGTTTTGCCTTTGGCAGTAACTGTACAAAGCTGTCAACTTCCACTGGTTGTGGAGATAGATGACACATTAGGAATTAAGAAGCAGCTTTCTTGATAAATGCAAGAAAGGAGAACCCAGTTTACTGTTAATTTTGCAGCAAAATCACTAGGAACATGAATTTTAAACACTGAAGCTAGCAGGGCTGATTTGAAGACCATACAGAGAATGCCAAAGAACTTTGTTTTCATATGGTCCCTGCTCAGAATAAAGCTTCCCTTTAGCTTTTAATGATATTAATATTAAACCAAGATGCTGCCAAAAAAGGTGGCAAAACTGATGTTTTTTGTGTTGTGGATGCTCAGATTGTGGCTATAACTGTCCATATGCTCTTCACAGTGCTGTCCTTATCAACCCATCTGTTTTCCTCTTTCTTTTTTTATCGTAAATCCTTGTTACTTTATTATCTACAGTTATGCTCCTAAAGCTGAAACCTTCACAATATAACTTTATTTACAGTCGTGTAAATACTAATTTTGGATTTCTTCACTTTTATTTAAATATAAGGTTTCCATTACCTGCGTGTCTTTAGTTTGTGCTGTTAAAATGATTCATGATACTGTGAGTCACTGTCCAGACACAGTCCAGTGAGATAAAGAGATACTGCTGTGCGTTATTTTGACCATGTTTCCTGATTGGAGGATGAAAATAGCTGAAGATGTACCTGCTCTGAGATTTGAGATGAAGTATTTCTTCTGGTCTTCGCTGTGGAAGGCTTATCACTCACTACATGTCAGTTTGTTCCTCAATAGAGCTACACTCCTTATTTTTGTAGTGACAAAAGTAGAAACCAAACAGGTTTGAAGCAACTTTAGAGTGCCAGGACATCCAAAATGCTCTTTTGATGAAAGAAACAACAGAATTAGTGAGAACTTCTTGTCATTTCCCATGAGAATAGGAAATATCATTGTGTTGAGATTTTGGAAATAAAAAGTTGTCGCCTTGTCAGTCTAAAATTCAGTTTCACTTTCAAAGACTCATGCAGTCAGAAGGCTTTCTTCCATTGCATTTTTTTTTTTTTTTTTTATCAGGCTATAAATATTTGGTGACTAGGCTATATTTTCCCTAGAGAAAAAGGAAGTCTTCCTTCAAGACTCCTATTAACAAGAAATGGATGTTTAATGCAGACAGAGCTGGTTTACATCTTTGTTCTAATACCATATAGTATATCCACAAATTCACCTTTAAACCCTGGTCTTCTCTACTCTGTCATTATTATGTATGTTAAAATGATCCCTGCCCAAAGCGTAAACCACGTTGTCCGTTGCTTGGAAATAGCAGATGCTGGAATAAATTTTGACAGATAGAGGTCATCACAGGGCATGCATTATGCGTGTTGTTAGCAAAAATAACATTTTTTAATCTTTACATGAAACTCTGAGGGTCATCCAGTGTTGTTCATAAATGCAGAGCTGCTGTAAGGAATGCAAATAGTTTATTTCTATGTTCTCATCATTTTGTGTGTAATGGGTATTTTAACTTATTGTGTACTATGTTAATTCTGAAATGTAACCTTCCTTGGCTCATATCTATGAGATTAAATGCTTAAATGTGTGATATGGTTTATGAAAGGTTTTATTTTTCTATAATGTACCCAAACCCTGACTCTAGCATATTTTTCTCATGAGCTGCAATTTAAATCATCAATTTGTGTGAAGTCTGTGCCTCAGACCCTGGCTATGAGGACTTTTCTAGGAATCTGGGGTTTTTCCTGATTTTCAAGTTAAATAAATTTCAGTTGTTTATTGGTGGGATAACTGGATCAGTTTGCTTTTTTTATTTCAAGGATGCAAACTGCCAGGCTGGATTTTCATCTTTAAATTAGGAAGTTTTCTGACAAAAACTTTCAGTTGTGTGGAAGTGTGACCTTATGGAAACCAATAGGATTTTGAACATTAATTTTGAAAAAAGCATGGCTGTAATCCTGAACTTTGTGTTGGAATTTTATCTGCTTTTAAACATATTAATGAATAACACTTTTGTTCTAGCTGTGTTTCCAGAAGTTTTCTGTAGTTGTCCGATGCTCTCAGTACTGCAGCTGTGTACATTGCAATGGAATTGTCTCTAACGCTTATCGTATTTCACATGTTAATTATGAATGCATAATGTTTCTATACTCTTTCTATCTATACTCTATTTGTGATTATTTCTATCACAAATAATCCATAATTACAGATAAGCCCTTTCAGATTACTGTAACATACCATGTTTTCTTGTCTGCATTATTATATTACAGCAAGTACTCAGGATGAGTTTATTTGTGGTGAATCCATGTGCCAGTTAGAAATTAAATTTCCAGATAGCCGAGGAAAATATTCTAGATCTTGTCTTTCTGAACTTCAGTAAAGTGGTTGGTATGCTGCCTCAGAAGAATTGATCTGTTATGAGAGGAGGCTAAAAGAACTTGTCTTGTTTATCCTAGCAAAATGAAGGTTAAAAGGGGTATGATTGCTCTCTATAATTACATTATGAAAATAAATGCAGACAAGGAAAAGAACTATTCAGACTGCTGCCTCTAGATGTATATAAACTGTTGTGAACAAATCTGCACTGGGAAGCAGAAGATTCTAAATATTCAGGGAATAAAGTTCTAAAATTAACAGTAGGAAAAATTTCGTTTTGGGATAAGTTTGCTAAACAGCTGAAAGACTGTATGAGCTGGTTCCTGTGGTAATGATGGATCCATCAAACCTGACTGTACTTTGTTTAGGTTGGAAGATGAAGGGCTGGCCAGATTCTGTCCAATTAATTGTATACCATCTCAGTGTTAATCTGCTACACTCTCTGAGCTACTATTATCAGATCTGTAATTATATGGTGAAAAGTTGAGTATTCTGTTTGGAGCTCTTTGATTCTTTACCTCAATTTATTAACTTTTCTGTACTCCATTTATTTCTTCTATGCTATATGTCATGTAAGGGAAGTTCTGTGAGAAGAATGTTTATTCATGGGGAAAATAGCTTGTTTCTGATTGATTGAGTCAAAGATTTCATTTAGTCTTTATTTTCCTGGAAAAAAACATATTTTAAAAAAATGTTTAAAGTCAGGTAACAGGGATTGGTCCTTTTGATGATATTTTTGTACAAATAAAACACATTAGTTGCACATTCATTGCTTTTATATATTTGATCCATACAGGCTGTCTGCTCATGTCTGGTATTGCTGATATTGAAATTAATATATTCTGTGACTCAGACACTGCTGTTGTTGAAGAGTAAATTTACCTTCAGTTGTTGTAGGGGTACGAAGTACTTTTCAGAATCTGAGTCAAATCTACTGAGTGCTTAAATAATTAGTACCAGAAAAGAATTTCCCTTTTTTATACATGCATCTCTGATAAGTGGCCTTGAAGCTAGCACATAGTATAGTTGCTAAAGTGGGTGAATGAAAGTAATACGCTAATTAATGAAATCACAATGTTCTTCCATATTATGGTAATGTATGGGAATCATAGCAACATATCCCTCTTATTCAAAATGCTGGTTTATGTAGGGCTGGTGGTAGTGCTTATATGTTGTGTTAGGCAGTCTGTATACATAGCAAAGTCAATGCTGAGCACAAAATACTCCTAAGTAGACCAAAACCAACAATTGGATAAAACAAGGTAGTAAAATTATAGTAGGAGAATAAGATTTGCTGGTCACATAGTAGAGAGCAACTATAGTATATCAATGCTATACTTGTCCCAGTTTCTGTAGGCATTATGGCAAAGTTTTAAGAGGGGAATCTGAAGCAAGATAATAAACTCTGTTAAGACTAAGACCCTAACCTGAAAGCCTATTTAAATGAATAAGATTATTTCTAGTAGTGTCAAGAGGTGCTAGATAAAATCTGCCAACATTGTATCCCCCAGGGGAGTTTTATAATCAAAATTACTGTAGGATTTTAGAGAATTAAGCATACTGAATTATACACAAGTATCATAGGCATGATATGTTTTAACATGACTAATTCTATATTACTTTTTGAATAATTCTGCTAATTGACAGAGTACCATTTTTTTCCCCATGTTCTCATGGCCTGTTTTTCAGAGATGCTGATAATCATAATTACCAGTGAAACAGAAATCAGTCCTTTTACATGTGTTTATGATTAATAATCTCAGCAATATAATATCTTTAAAAAACCACATGCCTTGCACTGAAAAGTCCATGAGAGTATTTCTTGATTATCTTCTGATGAGATCAATACATAACTGGCGTTTTAAGTATATTGTATCTGCACACTAAAAATGTGATAAACTAAATTACCTGATGCAGGGTTTCATAAGCTGAATAATTTTTGTCCATTTTTTTCAACTTCCAAGTATATCTCTAAGATGAGTACATGCTTATAGTTTGTTTATCACATACGCAAAGCTGTCATTTATATTTTGATGAGGGAGTTTCCTTGCATTAGGACAAAGTTGTCAACTTTACGTAGATACTTATGTGCAACATTGCTTCTATTTGCCACACAGTAGATGCAGCATTCGTTGATGCTGAATCAGGAGCTGAAAGTGTGGCAGCCTTCTGTTGAGAAATAAAGTCTAGTATTCACCTAGGTGAAATAATGGTTTAGTCAAAATCAGCATCTAATTATTAGTATGCCAGATAACTTGAAGAAATAGTACAAGTTATGGTGTCAGATGAGTTGAGTAATGTAAGAGCTGGTATTGCTTTGCTTAACGTTTTTCGTTAGCACTTCAGATTAGCATTTATTCTCAAATACAGAATATAGTAATTATTGAAGGTGATTTCTTTCATGATTCTTGGAGTTTTAAGGAGATCATGGATGTTCTTGCCACCTAAATTGCAGTAGTGATCTTGCAACAGACATATCTTTTGTAGGCCTGCTGATCCTTTCTTGTTAGAATTAAGTTCATCCTGACTCTCCATCAAGAAACTGTTAAATATGGCAGCCCAGCTACCTTGACTTTGCATTCTTTCCCTCTTATTTGTATTTATTAATATACATTCTTACAAAGTCTTACTTGACCAAAAACCTTCTAAATGGATATTACCACTTAATATTAGCAATTTTTAACATCCTATGTGCAGTTAAAATAGGGTAATTATTACATAAAGTTTCATTTAAAGGTAGAGACAGAGTTATTAGAAATAGATCTGTTCTGTTAAAAATATATTTTCATTGGCAGTATAAAGAGCGGAAAAAATGCTTTTCAAAATTCTTTAAAGTCTTCAGTATGTTTTTTATGGAGTGGAAGGTACTTCACTTGATTTCAAATATTCCTATAATATCACAGCCTGCTCTTTTAGTGCAATACAGTAGCTGTCCATAAGGCTTTAAGGCTTTGGGTTTTTTAAAGCACCATTATAGTTATAAGAATGTGAAGTTATAGTACCCACACTTTTCCAGTTGAAAACCTGCTGCTTACTCCTCATTTGATACATGTTTGTGGAGGGTTCTTGAAGTGTAGTTATAAACAGTGATTTAGTTCTTTGTACATGCAGAAAGGCTCATCTTAGGTGAAAATTTTTTGTCTCTCAAGAAGTGGATTGCTTTCTTAAGGAAAAAAAAAACCCAACAAAATCACAGATCATCTATCTAGATGTAGCCAGTACTGATGGTGGAAGGACTAGTGTGCATCTAGAGTTCTTGTGCTGAAAACGATACCTTAAATTGGTCTGGTCTTTGCTACATGTATCCAGGAATATTGTACAAACATGAAAATTTAAAACCAAACCAAAAAACCCCAGACTTGGGAGAAGACTAGAAGGATTGCCATCCTTAGTCTCTTGAATATGTTCACGTCAGTAGTCTGCGTTTCAGTAATACTGAGGTAAAGCTGGTGAGATTAATCCATATTGGTGTCTGTAATACTAATTCATCACAATTTTTTCTTAGAAATAGAAAGCTAGCTTTAATATTTGACACATATAGCAACGGGTGCACATATGGAAGAAAGAGTCTCTGTAGATGTTAAATCAATTTTATTTCAAGAAGAGGATAGGACGAAGATGTTTTTTTGAAGTAGTTCTTTTCTATTAGCTTGGACACTAGAGCACTGCCTTAGTCCTGCCACAGTGCCTTAGTCAGGTACCTATTAAAGACATAGCATCTCTTTCTAATTGATTACTTTTGTAATCTTGATATTTTATAAATTGTTATTAACTAAAACTATATGCTGACTTATGTCTTGTTTGTTTCTTTTTGTTGTTGTTTTTGTTTTTATTTGTTAATTCAGGTTTACCAAAAATGCAAGTCATTCGAAACTACAGTGGAATACCACAGCCAGCGACACAAGATGGTCCACCATTGCATATCCAGATTGGGGACACTATTGAACTAATTAGAGGAGATGCACATAGCTTATTTTGGCAGGTATTGTATTATTTAGCAAATGGCTATATTCCAGTAGTCTCAGATATTAAATTCTTATTGATATATTGTTCTTGTAACTCTCTTCCTTTTTTTATCAACAAAAGAATATCTTTGTGTTTTACCCAAAATAACTCTTTAATACAATTATTTTTACTTCTAAGTTGCCAGTAGCTCCTATATTGTGAAAAGCTTGTGGACTTAAGAGTACAAGTCCTGGTTAATAAATCTATTCAAACATAGCATTGGTAGCAGTCTTTCCAGTGAAATTTTAAGAGTTAAGGAGGGAGTGTGTTTGGCACATAGGCAGCAAAGGCCTCTGAATTGTCGGTCATTGCTTCTCTAACATATCAGAACTAAAAGCTATATTGGCAAAACTCAGTTACAAATATTAGATTTATAGGGGAGGGAAATAGCTCTGTAAAACAGAAACAAAACTAAATCTCTTGATGACCTTTCAAGTTGGTTAAGGACAGGTTATTTTATGTACATGGGAAAAGTTTATTCTGTTGATGGCAAAATTCAGTATCACGTGATTTGCATCACTACTGCTATTACTGAAATTTCTTTTTGTTTTAGAACTATAAACAGATTCAAAATGCTGCCTTGCATTTATTTGAAAGATCAAAGCATTAGAGCATGTATAATTTTTCTTGATTTCATTTTTAATTTTGTACTAGAATCTTGCATACTAGAGATATTATTAGATAAATGGAAATAGAGCTAAATAGAAGAACTTTCAGGATACTAATGAGTGTCAAGGGGGAAGCGTCTGTCATTGTCTTCAGCTGTTGTTTCAGTTTTTGTGATTTTCTTTTTTTCCTGGAGACTGAAATAAGTTAATGAATATAATTATAAAAACTGCTTGCTCTGTTACGTAAGTTAGGTTTTTTTTGCTGGCTTCAATTAGAATTGAGTCCTCTCCAAACTCTTCAGCACTGAATCGATGAACTCTGTTCCTATGCCACTGCATCATCCTGAACAACATTTAACTGGGGAAAGTCATAAACAATGTAATTGCTTCATCTATTAAAAAATATGTAAATAACTGTAACCACTTCCTCTGACTGTCAGGAAAAAAAATCCCCAGACTCCAAAAACCAATGATCCACCCCACAGAACCCCCCTAAAGCTGTTAATTAGCAGATATTTAGGGATGTTTCAAATGGCTAAAAATTCTTTGTTTCAAACAGGTTGGCAGATTTTGGCCTATATAGTTTTATATGCAGGGCATGGTATTGCAAGGTCTTGAGCTCTGATCCAGAGGAGCATTTAAGCATGCTCTTATCTAGGATGGGATAGACAGTAATTATCTGACTAATATGATTAGTTCCAGCTAGAATTACTGGCACCTTGTGGGATGAAATCTATAGCTGTGTTCATATACACGTGTGAACTCAATCTACCTGAATTTGTGTTAGATGTTAGTACCTATCATGCTAAAGAATTTAGTTAGAATCTCACTGTGTTTAACTATCAAAAACTGGAAAGAACATGAAACTTTTTCCCCAGAAGCCTTAGTAATAGATTTGAATCTTAATGGAAATTGTCATCTCCATTAGCATCATTCAGGAAATTCTCACAAGCTGTCTTGTCACAGACTGCTTAATACAGTTTTTCATAAGTCTTGTAACAACAGCTGCATTTTAAAATGCATCTTAAAAAAAAACCCTGCAAAACACCATTTGTATTAAAATCTTCAAGTTTTATTCAAGAGGTGTTTTGCTGACCTGCAAGACTAGTATTAGAGTGGATTTTTAAGTTAACTGTCATTCAGTTTAGAATATTGTTTGTAATAGAGAAGTATGTGGGGTTTAAGTATTTTTTGTTGTTCTTGACCATACATCAAATAAATACCACATTACTAAGCATTGTTTAAGTATAGTCACATGTCTTTTCATAGATGTTAAAATTCTGCTAAGTTAATGCTTGACTGATTGGATGGCAATTATAGTGGTAAGTTCTGTAGTAAATCAAGCCTATATACACATATGAATCTACCTGTTATGCAGTCTGGAAAACAGGAACATTTGGTTTTTCCTTGATAAACAGTTAATACTTTTCTGGAAAGGCATACTGAGCAATCACAGAGAGACAATAAGATGGCTGGGATAAGTATTTCTGAATTCCATGAATTTGCTTTTTGCCTCTTCACTGGTATCATACAAAACCCAAGCCTTCTTCAGAGAGAATGTGTAATATTAGTGGTGTTGATACCATCACAAGGTATTCTACTTTTCTCAGTAAACACCTAGTCTTATGCTAATATTCATGCATCCCGTTGTGCATGACTACATTTCTTTGCTCAGTCAAGGTGCAAGACTAGACAACCTCTGCTGCTTGCCTAGCCTGGTGCGTGGCTCACATCACTTGCAGAATGAAAAAAGAAAAGTCAGAAAGGCTGTGGGAGAGGGGGAGAGAGGAAAAAACTTGGTGTTTTAAATGGAAATTTCAGACCCCTTAACCACAGCACTGCTAGTTGTTTCAGCTGTAGTAGTGCAGCTTTGAAGTAGTCAGATTTTTATTATAGATGTGAATGTTTCTCTCCTCTTCTGAGTTTGGTTCGAGTAAATTGGTACCTGCTTAACCTGAGGGTAGGCTTTCAGGGGTGCCATGACCATAAGATACAATGTAATTCTAGTTTCACAGGTTTGCATTGCAATTACCTGCCATCCCCAGGCAATCATGTTTCTCAAGTATGCCAAAAGAATACAGATATTTCCTGGACTGACTCTTTCCTTTCTCAAAACCAGCTTTTCTTTGATGCAGATTAAACCTATTTCAAGTAATAGCTATTACAGTGTACTTCCTAATGCTTCAGTAGTTAGTGGTCCTGCTGTAAACAGCCAAAAGGCATTAAGTATATTGTAAATATACCTAAGTATATTAAGTATATTGTAAATATGCTTAGGACATAAAATTGAAACACTGGGGAGGCAGTGCCTTTTTTTTTTTTCCCTTTTGGTTTGTAATTTGGTCTGTAATTTTTCATCTGTCTCTTGTCTTCACACTTGGCAATAAACAAAGCAAAAAATTGGTGAAGGACATGGCAATTTATAAGTTTTAGCTGTCCTGGAGTTCTAGTTCTGTGCATGTCCAATGAAGTTAATGGCAAAGTAGGAGGCAGCAGTCTGAAAATCTAGAGCAAATAAGTCAAATGGCTGCAGAAAGTCTCCTTCATTAAAACAGGTGCAAGAGTCATGAATAGTACTTTTGTCTTGCTGAGACTGAAAGAAATGGAGTGAAGGGTTTCATTGGCCCTTTTGTATAAGATTGTGTATGTGGACATACACACACATACATGTAATATATTTAAAAATATATAATAATTTAGAAATACAGTGGAATAATATATACCTAATATACATTTTAAAACTTGTTCTATCCCATCCTTTGTTTCTGCTTTTATACGGCAGTGTTCAAGGGAAATGCTTACTCATCAAACAACAAGCAATTAGCAAGCACTTGAAGTATTTTGTAGATAATGTTTGCAGTACAACCTATGGATTGTAGCTCCGTTTTCTTACTCTGAATGTGTATACATTATAACAGCTGCCTTGTGATAATGATTTAACTAGTACAGACCACAGCTTCTCATGGTCTCTGCTGCTCTGCTGGCTTTTTAAGCTGTGGTTCCTTTCACTGTGTGCTGCTAGCAGTATCAAAGCCAGGTAAGGTAATGCTTGGCTCTACATTATATTGTCCAGTGGTCTTATCTTTCTGTACATGCTACAGTTTCTTCAGTGGTTGTAATGTGGCTTTATTTTTTTATTTTCACTTGAGGTCATAAAATAATTAAGCCTGGTATAATTCAGTGCAAATTAAATGTTATTAATAGTTAAATGTCTACAAGTCAAAGCTAGTTTTCATTCTACATTTCAAGGTGTGCAAACACATTTCTGGAAAAACAATAAAAGATAATCCTCTATGTATTCTGACTTGCAGGAGAAAGCACTATAAATATTATGAAACAGTACTGAATGTTTGAAATTATGTTCCTTTTTGCACTTTCAGAAGGTAACACAGGGGTCTGTTCCTGCACTCATGAAATTTTTCATCTTTGACTTCTTTCTAGTTGCTGTGGACACGTGTTGCTTGATGTGTCATCTTGTATATAAATATTTCTCATGAATTGCAATGGTGTGTGTGCACATATGAAAACCAATGTTCAATTGTGCTTCTTCAAATGCTTTTGCTTATTAATAGTTTTTTATTTAGTGGCTGGTTTAATTGGCTATTATATCACTTGCTGTTCAAATAAGAGTAGTATTGTAAGTAAGTATCACTTAGAGGGGAGAACGTGTCAAGAGCTCTACTTGTAAGTTAAGACTACTTCAGAGGGATTCGTGTTTCAGGAGTAGATGGAACATATGGATGCAAAAGGTGATCTGTATTCAGCAGATAGTAGGAAAGAGGGCAAGTAAGCTTTGCTCAACACAGGTTCAGATCTGTAAGACTGTCACTTGTTTGCATAATTTTTTTTAATATCATCTCTATTTAGGTACTTATAGCTTAAATACTTCTTAACTGCTTTTATCTTTCTTCTGTCTCCTCTACATTTTCTCTGTATCTGGTAATTAGGGCAGTCACTAAGGTTACTCTCTATGTGTGAAAAGCTGTGTAATGTAGGAAAATAATGCACTCATTTATTGAGCTTAGAGTATCACTATCAGAGAATGTTTTCATTTTTTCATAAAATCTTATTAATTCTTGCTTTTATGTTCAGTTCCACCCTGTTTGAAATAGCTGATTTTTGTTTTGTTTTGTGTGGTGGAATTAGGGTACAGTTACACATTTAGTGTTATGGAAAACAAAACAAACTAAAACCCCAAAGAAATTCCATGTTCGTTTTGGAAGCACTTTTTCCCCTTTTTATTTTTTATGTTGTAGATATGCAATCAAAAAAAAAGAAAAAAAAAAAAGGATAAGTAACTGTTAAAATTACAATGCTTGTAAAGTACTTATTCTTATTGCCAAATGCAATATTATATATTTAACAGTCAGTGTATTAATTTTAACATAAGTGAGGCTTTTATGTGCTTTTAAAAATCTGTTAAACGAAAACATCTGATTGACAAAATATATGTTTTGATGCCTTCATTTTATATATTTGTCTTTGGAATTTTAGCTATGTGCTCTGTTCTGCTTAGAAAAATGTGGTTATTGTGGTCAGAGCTGAATGGAGTTAGCATGACTTCTCAGGTGCTGCAACTGCTGCTGCACGGTGGTATAGTCATTTGGAGGATTTGTAGTGTTGCAGTGTGGCAACTTTCACTCGAGTAATGCCAATTGAGGAAGTAATTTGAAAGGAGATAATTAACATTAATGAAGATATCAGACACTGGCAGACTTCGACAGAATTGGGAATCACAACCTGGGCTCTAAGCCCTCTTCTTGCATCTCATCTCTCTCAGGTGTTTCAGCTATAATTATTACTTAATCATATAAACTAAGAAAACACAACCAACCAAAACAAAACCATAAAACCCACACAACTGTTGAATAACAATTTATTAAACCAGCATTTTACTTTAAAGACTCCCTGATATACTCTTACTGTCCTAAATAACTGTGAGTGCGTAATTGCTTACTGTTAATTTCCATTAGGTCTCAAAAATGGAAAATTTATTGTTTTGTTTTTCTAGGGAAGAAATTTAACAACAGGAGAGCTTGGATTCTTCCCAAGTGATGCAGTAAAGCCTAGCCCATGTGTAAGTACAATTGTTCAATTCTGTTTGTCATCTTGCAGAAAAACTGCCTAGTTCACACCATTGCTTTATTAATCTTACCTTACAAAAACCATATTGTTTCTAGTTGCTTTGTGTTTTCTTGGTATGTTCAGTATTGCTTAAAATATGGCATTCTAATACTTTAGGTTATTGAATTTAAATAGGACATGTCAAGAAAACATATTTGAGAGAAAGATTTAGCTTTTGGGAAGATTAGTAAATTGAACTGTCTGAAGAGTTTCCAGAGTATAGAACAAAAACATTTTATGTGGAAGTGCACTTTCTTTCTTACCCAGAAGTAAGGTGAGAATGCTGTGATTCTAATCTGTTTCTCAGTCACTTTGGGTTAGAGAGAGGGATTACACCATAAATAGTTTAAAAATGCATAAAACCAATATAAAACTTTGAATTCAGACTGCTTGCTAAATTCTCCCCTCTCTATAGATTCTTACCTGCCTTTATTTCACACAAGGATGTTCTTAATCTAGAAAAGCTCAGGATAGCAATAAGAAAAATTATTTTATAATGTGTACTCATGAATTTTGCATACAGATGTGATGATGCATTAATATATTGTAAACTTGCTCCTTCATTCTCTGCCCACTATAACACTGTGCATCAGGTCACCATATGTGCCTTTGTTGAGGTTAATTAATGTAAACCCGTAAACCCATAAACCACCGTGAGGAATCATATTCCTTATTTTGCTTTAAGACATTTTTTACCTCTTTTAAATTGATTCACAACAGTTTGACTTATTGATGGAATTGCTTTCATTACAGCAATCAAGATGTGCCACTTAATGATTTGTAAGTAGATAGAATCAGCTGTAAGTGGCTGCATTCTGATAGGCCTTTAAGGCTTATATTGTATCTTAGTTTCTAAAATATACATATGATCCTCAGGAGTATAAATATACTAGTATATCTTGAGACATACTTAGTATACTACGTTTTCAGAATTTTGTTTGAAATAGGGTATAGGGTTTTTGTAGGTACAAGCTATATTAGATTGTGTGAGAGAACTGGTCTATAATTAACTTAGCCTGCTTTCCTCCACCCTTGCTTATTGTAAAAGTTTTGGATTTCCCATGCTGTGTTGTCACTGTCCTGGATGCAGGCAGTATCTGCTATGTATTTGTCATGTTCTTGGAGGTACCCACTCAGTCTTAGTATAGCTTCATTGGTAGCAACTGTAGCAAACACCACTATACTGTATAGAATCTCCACTATACTACATAGAACCTCCACTATACTCTATAGAACCACCACTTTAAAGCAGAGGAAGCAAGGTATCCTAAGATGGGAAAAAAATACTGGGGTGTTGGGAAGGTTGCTTTCAACTGATAAAGCTTTCTGATAAATTTGAAATGTACTATTTAGAGAAGTATTGAAAATAATACAGTTTTGCAGAATGAATAAATATTATTCATTAAATGTTACCAACCTGTGTCATAATCAGAACAAAAAGATAAACTGATGCGTCACCACTGTTAGCTTGGAAGATGAAATATAAATATCTTGCTATGATAAATGATGCAGTTTAAGATACTGAAACATCAATCAGGTTTTAAACATGCTATAACTTTTACTGTTATTATTAAGTTTAACAGTCTTTACAACTAGCTGATATAAAAATGCCTCAAACCAGCATAAAATACATACATCAAAAGACTTTAGGAATGAATATTGAATTAAAAACTGCTGAGCTCTGGAATATCTGTATACCGGGCTTGTCACAGAAGTACCTATAAAATTTTTTTCCTCTTTGCAATAAGTACTGTATGTCAGCAGACATTTTCTGCACCGTATGAGTAAAATCTGGTTCTTTCTAGCTTTTCTCTGTTTTCCTCATTTCTATAGAGGCATTAGATACATAGCACAGCATGAGCCAAGAGCTGCAGGAATAATATTTGATTTTATTCTGATTTATAACAATGAACAACACTCGTTATATATCTGTCCATTCAAAATTAATGAAAAGGACTACTCATCTATTGTTTAATTGCTCTGGAGGATGGACTTAAAACATCTTTGAATTTTTATATCCTTTCCAGCATAGTAGGACTGTTTGACAAATTAAGAATTTTTTTTTTTTTTAAACTATTCTTTCTTACCAGCTGCTGACAGAACGTATGTTATTTAATTAGTCCTATGGGGAATAGCACAAATCATTGTTAACGGTGCAATTCTTCTGTAGATGAAATATATTATTGAAATATCTCACAGCATATAAAGACCCTCTAAGTGCCTAGCTGGCCTTGAAATGTCTCTATTTGATCACTTCACTAAACCATTTCTCGCAGGAATTCTTTGTCAGCATATTCATAATCTGTTAACTTTCTTCCAAGTCTTACCATTAGAAGCAGAGGTGCCTGAGTAACACCATCAGTAGATCTAGGGATACAAAGAGCCGCTGCTGCTGCCAGGGGTAGTACCTGGTTGTATTGGGCCCCCTTACATTTCAAAGAGGTTTGCATACCACCAGCACTACAGTGTTACTGTTTGAGAGCCCTTTGTCCACGCTGTTTGGCAGCAATGCATGTTTCCTTTTTCTTTTCAAGAACTAAACTCAAATAATAACTTGTAGATAGATTTATTGTTGTGCAAGCTGAACATGTGAACCGGGTTTTATTGCAGAGAACTTTAATTATTGCAGAGAACTTTAATTGTGTCTGCTGCTTATTTTGCATTATTTGACTTTTGCAACTTTTAATTGTAGAATACTGTGATTAAATATGCAAGGAGGCAGAGTTTTTGTGCTGTTGGTTTTGTTTTTTTGTTAGTATGTTTGTGGTGGGGTTTTTTTGGGGTGGGGGCAGTGTCCCATCACTGGAGTTTATGTCAAATTCAAGTCTAGAGACTTGATAAAGATCTTGGTTGATACCTGAAGTCAAATTAGTAGGAAGCATTATTGATTTACATTTCAATTAATTTAAGTTTATAGTCCTGTATAATATCTACCTGTGTTGATCTGTTGGGAAGTCTCTATTTCAAGACTTTCCATGTACCATAAATGAAAAAATGATAGAATAATGTTAGTGCAATTTTTTTTCAGTATTAGATTCCAGAAAATAATAAAATATTATTTGTTTTTACTGGAATAAATAAATTTTAAAAATTGCTTATCTAAGACTACATGACATTAAGTTATAATTCTTCGAGAAGTATGTTAAGCTTCCACTAAAATCAGCTTTTCATCACTTTGCAAGTAATACATGTAGTTTTGGAGGAGTAGGATAATGCAGAAGTAGCATACACCAATGGGAGATGGTCAAGATGAAATGTTGCTTTTCAGGGGGACTACTGTACCTTGTGCATGTATAAACATTACCTATGCATATGTTTATATATACATGTAACATCCATTTTGCAGGCTGATTGTGTTTTGCTTAATTTCTTAAATTGAATTTGCGAATCAAGTACCATGCTTATATTAATATCCCATACAAGAGGTAACCAAGTCAAATACAAAAGTATGAATGGTGTAATACAATACAATCTATGAATGACCCTCAACTCTTAAAAGATTATATACTATATTTCCTAGTAGACAGTCTTTCTAAGGCCATACAATCTGGAAAATCTGAAGTGCATTTTATACATGTTATTGTGTATTTGTTGTACGTTTTAATGATACTTTTCCACAACATGTAGTATTGGCCTATTTTATGTAGGAAATTTGAATGTAGACATTGTCATAAGAACTTCTAATAGTTCTATGAAGTGTAAAAAAAAAAAAAAAATTAAAAAAAAATTTCACAGCAGCAAAAAATTAAAATATACTGTACTACTTTCATGATGGTATGGAATATTAGTCCTTTATTATAACTTCCTTCAAAAGAAAATAGACTTGCAGTCCAATTAGATCATCTGTTTCTTTCAACTTGTTTCATCTGGATACTGACAATTAGATCAATGCTATCTATTTGTGTTGATGAGAAAAAAATCTTGAGCCTCCTTCTCTTGTATCTTTTCGTGTCCTAGGTTCCTAAACCAGTAGACTACTCTTCACAACTGTGGTGAGTCCCTGTCTAGTCTTATAAGAAGCAGTAATAGAAAGACAAGTGTGTTTATTACAATTTAATTTATATTGGTTTAATCTTTCTAGGCTTCTGAAGAAGATGTTGTATAATGATTTGGGAAAGTAACACCACTCATTGCCTAAAAGCATTTCTGATGTAGTAAAGTGCTTAATGATTTTGACATTTTGTTTACACATCTGTATCTGTGAAGCTTTAGTCCCAGACGTCTGAAATAGAATAATAAGGAATAAGTATAATATGAAGTGTGCAAGATCTTACATGTTAAGTGAATAAAGAGAGGAAATAATGTTAATTATGTCTTCTCTTTTGAATACTTCTGCATTTCCTTTAAAACAAACAAAATGGTGTTCTGACCTCCTCTAGTTTGCCAAAAGTGAATTCAGAATCAGGTCTAAACAAATACTGCTTTTTCATAACAAGCCAAGTAGAATGTTTGATATTTCAAGTTGGTATTTTTTTATTAAATTCTAACATTTGCTCCATTTATAGTTTTTCTAGAAGAAAGCATATCATTGGGATCAGTCTTTCTCTTCTAAAGATTTGTAATGCTTAATTGAAAAATTATTTTAGGCTGAAACATGCTGTAAAAAGTCATGTATTTTGTGATAAACATCAAAATGCATGTTCCCTGGTGGGTTCATAAAATAACTATTTATTTTATTTAAATGTATTACTATGAAATTTTACATAGTAGGGGTCTGTGATTTTAACTGCCTTTAGACTATTTTCAAAAATCGTAAAATAAGCATGATTTCCCTGGAAGCTAGGTCACTTCCCTCAATTAACAACTTTAACCTCTAGTTTGGCAAATAAATGATGTCTGCTGACAGCTTCTCATGAAGTCCCACCCAAACCAGAAAAGCAGAGCAAGGGCACAAAGCTTATGCAGTCAGGCGTGCAGAATTGGTGACTTATTTGTCTTAGCTTTCAACTTTCAGCATCAGCACAAAGTTGGACATATTTGTCTGATTTTTTTTTTATGTGGATATTAGTCTACATTATACTTTATCCTTTAGAGGTTATGAATAATTACAAATTCAAATAAAATAGTGTATTTGTGTAAATACTGAATTTTTACATAGGTCTTTTTGATGTCTAGTACAGTGCTAGTGGCTGATTCTTCACTCTGATGGGATAAATCCCATTGGAACTCAGGGAGATTCAAAGGTTCTGGAACATTGGTTTGGGTTTTTGCTTTGTTTTTTTTGTTTCACCCACAACTCATGGTTCAGAAAAACACTTGGTTTTATGACCTATTCAAGCTAGTAGTCACTCAGCTAATGCTCAGGCTTGAATACTTTATTTACCAGGCACTGTATTCATTGTGTTCCTAAGTACTTTTCTAATTAAGACTTCCCTTTCTACTGTGGAATTTTTTCACACTTTATTCCTCATTGAAAGATCTGGAAGTGTTATTCAGTGGCAACTGATGTATTTTTTTAGGTCCTCATCACATGCAGAATATTGGGACTCTGCATTGTTTATTTGATAGACCTTTCTTTGAAGCTCTGAAAAACATCATAGGAAATTTTTCTTGTCCTCTATTACAGGTTTGCAGGAGCAATGGAAAGATTGCAAGCAGAGAGTGAACTTATTAACAGAGTAAATAGCACTTACCTGGTGCGGCACAGGACCAAAGAGTCGGGAGAATATGCAATTAGCATTAAGTAAGTGGAATAAGATCTCTTGCAGAAACTTTTTCCTCTTCTCATTTATGTCTAGATATTATTTGAAATAAGGAAAATAAAAACCTGTTTCAATTTATATAATCATACACAGCATTTATGAGACTCAGAGTAGGAAAACCGTAGTTGCTGACAAAAATACCTGGGATTTATAGTAGGAAGGTAGTGATGGTTTTATAACGCTGTCATAGCAAACAAGTCTACATGGTCTAGAATATTGTGTAAAACAAAGCAAGTGTTTGGAATGTAATGTGATCTGCCTCTCTGAAGTGAAAAAGGATGTTTGGCTCACTTCAGTGAGAACTTGTCAAAGCCCCTTACATCTCAGACAGTTCAGTAAAATGTGGGTTCATAAATTCTGTAGACACAAACTGTTGTGAGGGTTTTGTTTGCTTTCATGTTATTTATCCACATGAATGTAAAATTATAAAATATATGGGAAATAGGAATTCCCAGTTAGAATGAACAGTTAGTTGTGACTTTTTTTTCTGAATAGAGATTACCTCTTCAGCTGTCCTTCAATAAATTTATTTAGTTAATTAGATGTCAACTTTGTTTTGGCACGTATATACATTTTTGTCTTAAGAATTTATTTGTGTGGTGTTATTGGGGCATGCCCTTAGGTAAATATTGATTGTGTCTGATTAAAAACACATTTATATTCATAAGATATTCATTGCCCACAGGTACAATAACGAAGTGAAACACATCAAGATTTTAACAAGAGATGGCCTTTTCCACATTGCGGAAAACAGGAAATTTAAAAATTTAATGGTAAGAACTGATTAGGTTTTTTAGCAATCTACAATTTTCTGTGTAAGTAAGTGAGAGCTACTATGGTTTGTAAAATTACAGAAGGCTGTGCAAAGTAAGCAATTAAAATTGTGTCCATACCCGCTAATAGGTTATTTTTTTGTATTTATGGTTTATGCTTTAAGTGATGGTAGAATGTGCTCAAAAATAAGTATTTGTATTTAGGACTGATCCATGTCCCTTGCAGTGGCATTGGAGAGAGGAGGAATTTGAATCCCATTATGGAGTTAGGCAGAATCTTGAAAAGGGAATTTTATGTCTTTGAAAGTCTTTCTCTATAAGTAATGATTCCTAAAAGTAGCTAGGTGAAAGTTCCTTCTCAGCCCGGCACATGTACGTGTGTACTGCAAAACATAATGGTGCCTATTGGTGTGCCAATTCAGAGAGATAAGTTGCAGCTGTAGAGAACCCAGAAAAACTTGGGAGAGGCTGGTCTTCCTCATCGAGGCAAAGAAGTGCAGCTAGAGAATGAGGCTGTCTAAACTGCTGATAGTTAAGAAGTTCTTGTTGGAATAATAGTAATCTGGAGTCAATATTGACTAGTCTAAATTAAAGCAACTGGGTGGCTACCTCAAGCTTAAACTCTGTAGTAGTAATTACTCACTAGCAAACTATAGTAATAACACGCAGATCATATGGTCTCTCATTAACTTTCTCTCCAACTGTAGGCAAAGTTCATTCTCAGAAATATGAGTTTGGTGTTATAAATGCCCAGATCAAATGTCACCTTGTTCTGGGAGGAAATTCCTTTTTTGACCTTTAATTTGAAAGAATTTCTTAATAGCTTATTTTGCTCAGAATAGGGTCATAAATAGAAGGCACCTGAATAAATTGCCTTAGTGCATTTGTAAAATTTTACTACTTAAGCATTTTCTGATGCGTTGTTAAAGGAAGCTTATTCAATATATTTAGTGCAATCAGCTGGATTAAAACTTATGCTGCAGCCTTCCTGCATGCATATTCAAATACTCTAAAACAATAAATTAAAATGAAGAACAATGCAAAAGAAGAGTAAGGAGAGATTAAAACCAGTAAGTCTTAGAAATTATTTTCATTTAGCCACTGATAGTCGGTAAAGCAAGAGCATCCTAGAAATTGTAAAAAATCTAGCAGAAATCTATGCTTTGTCTGACCCTGTTTGAAACTAGTGCAGCATTAGGACTGGGGACCCTGAGATGTTATCATTGGTAGCAACAGAAATCATGGCATTCGTCAAAAGCATGAAGGTGAACTGGAGTCACATGATCTTAGAGATCTTCTTATGGTAATAATGCAGTTTGATGTGCTGATGCAGATATCAAAATGGAGCTGAATGATTGGAGCTATAAGTACAGGACACAAGCTTGGTTAAAAAAGAAACAAAGAACATACATTTCATCAAAGAACGTGGAGGACAAAAGAAAGATCTAGTGACCTCATTGCTGCCAATTTAGTCTTGCTAACATTGAATTTGAGAATTAACTAGGTGATAGTGCAAGCACTGTTTGCATGTGCTGTGGAACAACTGTGTAGAAGCAGTGTTAAAAGTAACAGTGTCTGGAAGAAGAGAGGAACAAATGTTGTCATAGTAGAACTGGAAGCAGAAGAGAGACAAAGCCAGCAGCCATGGAAACCTAAAGTAGTGTTCTGCAACGACACAGTGTTCTGTACTACTTTGGAGGTAACAAAAGTAGAAGAGCTCTTGTACGTAGTTTTCTTAGTACATTTGAAAAACTTTCACAAGAGTGATTAAAATGCGCTGAGTGTGTTAAGCAGGCCAAGGTGCAGTGAAAGGTCAGCTCTGCTGCTGATGTGAATCATGGTTATGTGACAGACTCCTGAGGAGCCCATCTATGCTGTCAGGGGCTACATACCTTCTCTCTTTGTGAGCTCTACTGTGATTTATGCAATGAATGCTTTAGAGGCCTGTTGTTTGTTGACTGTTTTCATGGAAGAACAATATTAAAAACTGAGCTTTTAAAAGTAATCTTTGTGTCCCAACGTAAATATTTTTTTCTCAGTTTGGAACTATTTTACTTATTTTGCCAAGAAATAAACTCTGTCCAGTTGAAATTCTTACTGTCTTTACCGAAGAGAATAATTGTTATAAACTTACGTGGTGCAAAAAGGTTAACAAGTGTCATACTAACTGCTTTTCTATTTATGCAGAAATCCTACTTTGAATGCTGCTTACTTACAAATCGCTCTCTCTGTTGCCTTGTTAATTGGAGTTTCTGGGTACTTGGTGATGATATGACAGAAAATTTGGTAGCTGACATTGTAACTTGTGTGATGTGCTGATCTCAGACAACAAAATCAAAGTTTTCATTCCTCAGGCCTTTCTGCTTACTTGAAGTGCCTAGTGATTATGAACTGTTAAAAGCAGGTATAGATTTTACTTAGCTTTGGACTCCACCTTATAAGCGCTTTCAGAGACATGCAACATCTGTGAGGAATGAAGTGCTCCAGAGTTCAGAAGATAATCTTCAGACAGTTGTCAAGAACTTACAGTTCATGCACCAAAATAGTTAGGACTAAATAGCGTGAGAGTCATTTTATTTGGCTGGCGTTAATATAACACTGATGTAGGCTGTTCTAGGATAATAATTGTCTGAATTTTTTTTTTTTTAATTACAAGGAAATGATTGAACATAATACTATTTCCTTATTTGACCTAAGCCTGACTTGATCAAGTTTGATTTTGGTAATCTAAATGTAAGTAAGTAGAATGGAATGACCAAGTTACTGGTAGGAGTGAAGGGTTTACAGTAAATATATTTCTTTGTGCTTACATGTCTGAAGAGTGAAATCCCACAGTTGAAGTTTCATTAATCAAATTAAATATGTTTGCTTTGAATTGTCTGGTCACTTCTAATCTTATTCTAGGCTCTGTGTACAAAAGATGTGATACTGATATTATTAGGGCTGATTCAAATGTAAGAGACAAAGGAAGGGGCTGGAGGTTGCAAAGAATTGACACGAGCTGTCAGTATTTTGATGGGTGCTGCCTTCTGTAGAGTACAAACTAAAGTTATTTATCTCCTTGGTTATATAAAGTATTTGAGAAAGTTTTTTTATATTTTCATATGTATAATGTGTGTACATACATATAAAATGTGTACATATAGCTAAAACTTGTCTGTGCACACATACACACAGAGAAATCTTTTGGATTGGGCCCAAGGAGCATGTGAAATGCTGGATTTTTCAGTCAGTGTGCTCTATCTGAAAAAAAACCAAAACACCAAGAAACCCAAATGCACCCTTCCCCCAAAAAAGGAAACCAACCCAAAAAACCCCACCCCAACAACCCAAAACAACACCACACACACACACACCAACTCATCCCAAATTTTAATGGCAGAGCACTGAAAGTTTTATGTTGTCTGTATATTTGCTCATTAAGTTTCTGTTGTCTTATATGTAAACCTTATGCTTTATTTCGGATCTGTTTACTTACAAATGCTTTTGTGGATAAATATCATTGCAAAAGAAATTTGAGGAAACAAGACAGTTATCATTATATACTTAACAAGCAGCTGACCTTGCCTTCCGTCTCTGACATCAGAAAGAAAAATACATGCTCAGCCTGGCTCAGAGGAGCAATAAGTGTTGGCTTTGACAATAAGGTTTTACTTTAAAAAAACCCCTCCAAAACAACAACCCAAACCCAGTTAAGTGTCAATGTAAAAGCGATAATTATTTAGGATACTTAATACTTTTTAAACAATAAATCTGTAACATGGATGTTATAATATAAGGCTACTTGTGCTATGAAACTGCCATTGACTGTACCTCAGAATGTTGAAAAGGATGTAATTTCAATTTCCAATGATGTGGTATTTTTCCTTTCTGAAAGGAACTCGTAGAATACTATAAGCACCACTCTCTCAAAGAAGGCTTTCGAAGTTTGGATACTACTCTTCAATTTCCATACAAAGAACCTGAAAATACAGTGGGGCAAAGGAGTAACAGAACAGGTGGCAACTGTGAGTATTTTTGTGTTTTATTTTCTGCCATATAAATATTAAAAGGACAAGCTACTCTGAACATATTAATTTTCTCTTTTTGACATATAACCAATTAATATGATATTGCTTTTAGCTAGAGCTTTTTGAAGCTAAGCAGATTCAGATCTGCCAGGATGTTTATAAACATGCGTAGCAAGTTTGTTTTACTGATAAACTTTAAAAATCTCCCTGATATTCAAAAATCTATTAGGCATGCCATTGAGAGATTAAACTGCATCCTGCGTAGTTTTTTTCACACATTTGCATACATGCAGATACAAGTGTTAATAATATTTGTGACAATATCTAATCCTTAAAAAGAGATTTAAATAAATCAGTCTTGTTGTGTAGTTATATGAAGTAGCATCTCAGTAATACCACATAAATTTCTCAAAAAAGCCCATTACATTTACTGTATCATAATAATTTTTATGCCTGCCTTTTAACCTTAAATGTTTATTACAGGCTTCTAAACTTCTGAAAGTTAATGAACTGTTATGCTGTGTAAATAGCACTTAAAAATTTCTGAAGTTTAGAAATAAACTGAGAAGACTTACAGTGCACGTGGTGTCCTTTATTTAACCTACTGCAACTTAAGTGGAAGTTAGCATGATTTTTAGGAGATGTACAAGTTCAGTGTTAATGATAAAAACTACCACATGGCTGGCCTCTGGAAAGTATATAATGCTTCTGTCAAAGAGCAAATATTAGATTTGCTGCTCTGCAGACAATGGCTGTATCTTTGTCTGCAACAGATAAGAAGAGGCAAATAAAAATTAATGGGGAATTTAACAATATGAAGACTGCTATGTAAGACCATGGAGTCCAGTCTAGTCTTTGTGATGATGAAGCTGGCTGTGTTACTTTCATTTGCTGTATTTGTGAGTTGTTGTTTACTTGCTTGCCTCTGTTCCATAACATTTCTTTAACTTTGGAGACTTTGTTCTTGTAATTAAAGTGAAGATAATTTTGGAGAGATTATTCGAAGAAACAAGTGTGTATCTGTGCATTTCACTTTGTTTCTAGCTCCCAGTTCCTTTTAATGCCTTAAATTTCTGTTTTCTTTAACTGCTTTCCAGGACGTCTGTTAGTTGTCTCCATGCTGTGCTGTATCTTAGTACTTCTCTGTTCTTAGCAAATTTATCTGTCCTGTCCTTTCTTCTCCCTTTGTTTCTCTCTTCCTCTTGTCTTCTCTAGTGATGTCCTCATCCATTGCCTCTGCACAGCACTGAGGCTTTAGCTGTTGAGAGGACATGCCCTGCTTAATTTACTTTGCATTTGTTTTGGTTATTATTGTCTGTGAGCAGAACCAATTTCTTTCTTTTCTTAGGACAAGTAGAATGTATCTATACTGTCCACCAACCTATTGCTCTGCAAGAGCATTATCTCAACTGTCTCATGCTGTACAGATTACAAGACTTCTGGTACATCCTCATTACCTTCATTCTGCATACAAAAATAAACATCTCCTTAAGATCTTTTTAGGCAGCCTATGGAAGAGCAAGAGAAATGAGGGTGGGATGCTCTCATTTATGGGGATGAGAAAGTGCATCTCTGCTACAGTAAATATAAGCCATGTTACAAACTATGATGGTGGAAACTGTCAGATTTTCTCTCAGGCCAAACAGCTCAAAAAACCCCTCTTAGTTCTCAGACTCCTCATATAAAATCTAATGGAGTTCCACAATTCTGCTAGCCTACCTAGATTGACTCTGGGTGATACTTTTCATTTAAAAAATGTGTCAATTTTCTTTTAAAGTGTTAGCATGTCCCCATGACTGTGGGTTTTTCTTTTTTTTTTTGGTGTGGGTTTTTTTGTTTTTTTTTGGTTGTTTTTTGTTTTGTTTTTGTTGGTTTTTGGTTTGTTTGTTTTGTGTTTCTTTCGGTTTGGTTAGGTTTTTTTGTTTTGTTGATTTTTTTTTTAAAGAAAAATTTCCATGATTAACAGTCCTTAGCAGTCACACTGCTCAATTTAAAAACTATCCTGTTTTTATCAAATTGATGTTAGAATAACATTATATCTAGGTGTGTAAATTCTGCTGGGCTTAATTTAGGAAGAAGTTGGAAAAGTTTAGGGTGTAGTTTTTGTAGTAGTGGAAGGAAGTAAGTCATGAGGCAGCGGTTAGACATGCCATTTACTTCATAACCCTCTGGGAAAATTGCCACACAGATGGTTTTGTAACATCTTCCCACTTATTCTGAGTGCAAGAAAAATAATTGCTGAGAGAAAGCCAGACAAGACAGCTGAAGAGAGAGAAGGGCACTTCCCCCCTTTTTTTTTTCCAGTTGTGCAACAATGTAGTGTTGCATTCACCATAATTTTAACAAGCAAAGGGCTGAAGCTAGTGAATGCAATGGAGTTCGGCAGTTTGAAACTGATTTTGAGAGGGTTTGTGTTTCAGCTCAGTATTTTGCACTATATTGTTCACATGACTATCTAGAGTTTTTTAATGAGGCCATCTTTTGAAAAGATACCAGGTTTTTATTCAAAGCAGGCAATCTTTGGCCTATATGAGTTCTAAAGAACATGAGTTGAACCACTATAGACTTTGACAGAGTTATGTAATTTTTCTGCCATCAAAGTTGTTGAGCTGTTGTGGAATTGAATTGCAATACCAAATTAACATAACTTTCCAGAACAATGGGAGAAAGGATTACATTCATGTTTTTGTAATTGTCATGTTTTCCTTTAGCCATTGAAGAAAATCAAGTGGCACTTCAATTTAATTGTAATTTCTGATATGAATCATAGTAAATCACCCCCCAACTTAAATTTTAAGGGAATTTGATTGTCTATTCACATCTACTAGATTTTTAGAACAAAAAAAATCATTTCATGGAGATAGTTTGTCTTCCCACTTGAAATAGAACCTTGGTTTTTAGTCTGCTGGTCTTGCAGTAGTCACCCACTCTGTTCTGATACTTACTGTACACTTTTAATTTGGTTGTAAAATTGTCAGACATTTATGTTGCACAATGTAGAAATTCAAGTTAATTAGGAAGATTTGGGGGGAAATGGTACGTTCTTTCTTAATTTTTCAGTCCTAGGCTTTTCTAGACATAATATGATCAAATTTTGGTTTGTTACATAGAGTAATAATAATTCTTACATTAGATTAGAGGGGTGATCGAACATTTAATGAAATAAAGGAAAAAATGGAAGAAAAGTTGACATTCTTCTACATAATAGTTTTTGGTGCTTTATTCTAATCTGCTGATGCAGAGCACAATCATACTGAGAAATCTGAGCCTTTATGAAATTTAGGTTTTAATGTAATGTAAATCCAGAAGTTAAATAGTATTTGAGTGAGTGTTTATCATCACCTGTAGACTAGGAGTAGGTACATTAAGTAGTTATATCACATCATTCTGCTACTTAATATGTTAACTATGTAAAAGTATCAGTTAGTAAAGTAAAATAAAACAAGTGTCACCCCAGTCCTTAAGAAGACAAAAGAACCTAGCCTTTTTCCTTAAAAGCCAACACCAAATCCCTTATTATTTAAAAATAGACCAGTTATGTGTAGAAATCTAGTAGGATTTCCTTTGCCACATAGGTTTAATTGACCAGAATTTCATATGTAAAACCAAACCTTCAGTTATCTTAATTTTTTGACAACTTTTCTGCCTAATATAATATGTGTACAGGAAAGGACTACCATCCTCTATAAAGCACCTAACCTGTCTTTATTCCTTTATGCTACTTTTGTGCACTGTCATTGTACCTCTGCAGAAGTAAAGGCAGTGTGGTTTTTTTTCTCTAAAAATGAGGACACTACTTCAGTCAAATTGCCTTTCAGGTTTATGTAATGTATTTCCACACAGAGCTGCCACTTGGAGTTACTAGCTCCGGTATAGAGGTAACGCCAGGTAACCTCATGCATTCTCAGATAATCCATTTAGTATTAGAGGAAGAGAAAGAATCATCACTGTGGAGGATCAGAAAGGAGTTTCTAGTGTTCAAGAGGTCCTGGAGTACACTTCTTTTTAGTTTCTTCTGTATTTTTTTATTTTGAGATAGTAACGTAAACTGCTGTTGGTTTGTGTTGTGGATATGTTTTGGTGTGGCGTTTGGTGGTGTGTTTTTTTATTTTTTTTATTTTTTTTTTTAATTTGTGTGGTTGCCTTTTTGTGTGTGTGTTTTTGTTTGTTTGGTGGTTGTTGTTGTTTCAGTTTTGTTGCGGTTTTTTTTTTTTCCACCAAATAACCCATACCTTATGAATGTTATAATACATATCAGTCTTGTTTTTGTAATTTATACTGGTAGTTCCATTGTCACAAATGCATATATTCTTATCCAGGTAAGATGCAAAAACTGTATCATTACCTCTATCATGGATTCTTTGTTAATTCCTTGCATAAAATAGTTCTAGTTGTCATTCCTGCAAATAACTATTTTGAAACAAAATTATTTTGTTTCATGTGTAGTCACAGGAATGATTTCAGGGAAGTAGATGTATGTTATGACTGCAACCTTGCTACATTTTTAAGGAACACTCTTGGTCAGTAATTATAGATTCTATCAGGTGTAATTTAGAGGCTACATTATCATTTATCCAGTTGAGGATGGATTTACAGTTTCAAATCACAGCTGGGATCAAGGATCCCAACTTTATTAGACTTTGTACACTATGTATCTTCATTGCCCCTTCAAAAGAGGGACAAAATGTGAAAGCATGTCAACAAACAGTAGGTTAATTTGAAGTGATTTTATTTTCTTTCATTTAATTTTGTATTTAAAAATATGTTGACCTCAAGTTAGTTGGCCATAGAGTAAGAGGAAGATGTTTATGGACTAGGATGATGCATTGCTTTTGCCTAGGCCGAACCCATGTGTTTTTCCATGCTGAAGGGTTTTCTCTCAAGTCAGGGGAAACTGCAAAGACTAGCAGTACTGTTGGCCCTTAGAGGATGAAGTTTAACTGTGGAATTCCTATTGATGTTAATGATTATCAGGGCAAAATGTATACTTTTTCCCATGCATATTATGAGATCCCAGTTCAACTGGTACTTAGACTATATTCCTAATTAAGGATGTATGACTAGTCTTCCTGGCCTCAAGAGGAATTCTTAGGTGTGCATGAGTTCCTGCTTTTGTACTGTTAAGAAGTAGGGCACACGAAATTGAAGACAAAATTTTTTTTCTATTAAATCTGAAAATATTTTTAAGAGTCTGCAGTTTTAATTTGCTTCTCTGAAACCCTGAATGGGTGTCTTCTTTCTGCTTTACTCTTTGAAAAATGCAATTGTTAAAAATTAAATCATAGATCCAAATTTTCTAGTTATTACAGTCAATTTCCTTCCAGACATCCTTAGTAGGGAACCTCAGTTTCCTTATTATCAATGAATTATATAGTTAAAAAACTATTATTTAAATCTTGTGCCAATATTTCAATGTTCTTTTCCTTTTCTCTTTTTCTCTTTCTTTCTCTAAGCCCCCTCTTTGTTCTCTGGGTTTTCTTTTGTAACTCCTCCAGACTACAGCTTTGTTCCCCCTTCCTCCACTCCTTTCTGGTCAGGTACTACTTTACTGCTTTTATATTTCTTCTAAATTTGCTTCTGTTGTTTCTGTGTGCAGCAAGTGAGGGAGGGGACGAATCTAATACTTCAGTTCTCACATGTTATTATATCTTGGAGTGTAACAAAAATCAAACATTTAAACTTCTGAAAAAGCTTATATTTCAATAAGCAGTTTGAATAGGTGTTACAGAGCTCAGTAGTTGCAGCAAATTCCATCAGTGATCACTTGACTGTTAATTTGCTATGTAGTTGACATATGTGAGCTATATATATTTTAATTTATTTGTCAAATGCACAAACTTGAAAATTTCACTGCTTGTAGAGAAATAATATATTCGTCCCATCCCTGAAGCAAACCATACAGCAGCAACATCTTAGAATACAGTAGGGTTTTTTTGTAGAAAATGCTTTCTTTAAATTCTGCATTAACATTGTTAATTGATTTTACCCACCTGTTTTCTAAATATTGTTTTCTTTAGTCTCATTTAAACATCTCTGGCTTTGATAGATGCAAACATTTTAAACTAAGAGCCTGCATAAAAATGCTTAAAGTAGTAGCAGTGGTAGTTTCAATTACTGCATCAGCATGGCTGTGATTTGCTCTGGTCTCTAAGACCTAGTCTTCAAAGAGGCGAACTGCACCGCTGGACAAATCAAGAAGAATTTTGCTAGTAGGAAGGTAAATGTCTTTGAGGAGCGTATGGAAGGAGCTGCTACTGTTGAGAACGCAGCATTCACTCACATTACACTGACACCTCTACGTACAGGGGATGGAGGTCTTGGACTAGCTTCTGCAAATCAGGATTGAGGTTGGATTTTGCAGTAGAGAAAGGGAGATGTCTAGCATACATGAACGCAAATGTAGTCATACTCAAGGTCTAGGAGATCTGAGTAGACAATATGTTTTACACCTGCCCCACAGATGTCATTACAATTTTTTAGAGCTCTGAGATGGATTCTTAAGGGCCTTCTGTACTTTTTGGAGGAAAAAAGAATGTAGGTGGCAGCTCAGCAGTAGAATGGCCAGTGTGCTTGCTTGTGTCGAGAGCATATCTGATGGGCTCTCTGTCAATTCATGCCAGGGATTTCAATCTCAGTGTCCTATACTACTCTTGAATGTTTGGCCCCTCAGTTTTGTATTCTTTCTTCCATTTCTGTCTCCTTACATATGGGCTTTTTTGGGGCAGATACTTCCTTTCAGTAGTCACAACATTAACTGAGATTCCAAGCTTTAAGGCTCTGTACCAGCTGACATTTACTACACAAAAGCAATTCTGGTATAGCCATTTACCCTGTGGTCATGACATTCATCTGGAATGTCAGAAGCACTCACCTCATTTGAATCAGAGGACACAAAGGGGTTAAATTTTGTCCCTTTACTGTGGGTATATACTGTGAACTTTTATCCTTTTGGATGAGAATAGAAGACGACCTCTTTGTTCAACTGCGCAGTACCCGATTGTAAAGTCTGTTCTAACTGAAAATGGTATCTGTTCCATGAAAACAAAATTGTGAAGTGGCCTACAGTGACAGAACAGCAACCAAGACTCAGGGTTATTTTAACTGTATCACATATTCCCTTATATTCTCACGTATAGTTTCAACCAATTATTATTATATTCTTTTTTTCCACTTAAATCTGCTTTATCAGAAATTTCTTAAGTAACTAACAATAAGGATTTAATGTTTTACATATCACAGTATGCTGTCTCAAGTATTTATATACAAGTACAGAATACTAAAGAAAAATATTGCTTAGTAATTTTTCATTTATATACCTGTTTCTGATAGATAGGGGACATTACTTCATTTATTATTAGCAAACCCATCTTTTTTTTTATATAACTAGCCAAAGAATGTGCTGACATTAAATGAACAAATACTTATTTCATGACATTACCAGTATTTTTTTTCAAAAGGATCTTCATAGCTAGCTTAGTTCTGTTGATGTGGCAGTTGGCAACATGGGAGAAGGATTAAGCTGACTCCTGAGGACTGCTGGGGTGCTGCCCATGCTTGTAGAATAGAACTAAGATCTGGTTAAGCAGTTAGAGAGTAAATGTACAGTGCCTCAGGGGGTGTGGAAACTAATACACAAGAGCAATCCTTAGAGGCTGTGGCTGTAGTACTATAAGAAGGCCATACCAGAAGAAGAGAGAAACAGCTACTCACTGCTTTTGTAAGGATATGTTGACACTCGTTGAATTCAAGCACATGCAGAAATGTGAGCTAGACCACCCTACTGTGATCACATCGACTCTCTTTCACCTGCACCCCTGTTCCTTCATCAGTTGCCCAAACTGGTATTAAAATTAATTTGCAGGTAATCTAACTCACTGTCAATGAGAAATTTTAACATATTCTTAGTGTGAATAAAAGCTCTTTCATTCTCACCATTTGCAGAAGGAAAGGTTAGGTTAAGTAAAAGAGTATTTTTCTCATTCACACATGTACCTTTTATTCATCTCCCTCAGATTTCCCACTCTTATTTCCTGTTAATCCTTTGAGTATCTCCCTTGTAATATACAGGTTTTATTTATTACTGCTTTCTCAGTAGCTTTTTTTTTTCTCACTTCCCTTCCTTTTCTTTTTCACATTCTCCTATTGAGCACTTTGTTTCCCTCAATCTCTGCTGTTATTCCCATTCTCTCTTTCCTTCCTCATTCTCACTGTAGCTATCCTCTTTCTCCTCTTCACCCAGTGTTTCTTCTTGCTCCCATCTGTATGGATGTCTTATCCACATGCTAACTGTCTTCCCCACATTTCTTTTATCCTGGGACAGCTGATGGGGAATATTCAGGGCTGATAGTTTCTACTCAAGTCGTTTTTGTGACTGTGTCACCAGAGAGATAAGGTTAATATTTTTTTTTTCCCAAATTAACAGTCATTTTCCTGTATTCTGACACTCTGGCTTCCTTTTATGTATTTCCTATCCTGAGCATCACTTCTATTTGAAAATATGGATGTTGGATTCTAAGTTTATGTAAATGCTTTCTTCCTCAAGACTGTTGGAGATACGTGGTTTTGATTTCTCCTTTTTCTCTCTGGCTTCACAACTTGAAAAAGAGAAGCCCTCCTTTCCCCCGTATCTGCCCCCCTTTCTTTTTCTACACTAATTTTTCTAAGTATTTCCCCCTCTTTATTATTCTTCCATGCCTTTCTTCCCTCTATTTATTTTCTTCCATGTTTTCCTAAATTTGTTCATCTTTTCCTTATGTAATCTTCTTCCTTGCCCCTTTATTTCCTTTCTAGAATCTGATGTGATACCCTGCTCCCCAGAATCACTCCTTCCATCCTGCGATGCTTCCCCAAATCTGCCAGTGATTGCTGCACACCTATAAATGGTTATTGACCTTACAATCAATAACAGCTGTTTTTGTGGTGTTTGGTTTTGGTTTTTTTTTCTTTCTTCAAAACAATTGCTGCCTGTGATGTGCTCTTTCCCTGCAATGCTGATAAGGTATAGGATATAACATTCATGTTAGGATCTAAACAAGTAGCACCTACATCTGACTTGCTTAGAAAGGAAGAAGTATATTGGGACTTAAATATATTGAATATGCCATCTAGATTTTTACAACATCTTTATATTGTAAATATAAGCAATAAATTGAGATGCTGATTCTCTTTTATATGGCACACTGTACATCTTGTATCAAGTATCAGATAAGCATACTCTACATGAGCAGTCTGAAATGTTGGACTAAACTTTAATCACACGATATAAAAAAGGACATAATCTGTTGACAAAACAGTTTTCTAGGCATTCCATTTTTGTGCTGTATCTAATATTTTTGACATAGTGTTTGTTATTTTAAAATAAATTGTTTGTATTGTCTCTGTAAGATAAAAATATTTGAATATATCATGATTTTCCTTTTATTTAATCACTATTATGCAAAAGCCTCTGCTTCTATGAAATGTCCCCAGTGGGGTCAGAAGAAATCTTAAGTACAAGCAGAGCTGAAATTGTCAATATTTTCTAACTAATTTAAATCAGGAACACAAAACATGGCAAATAAAAGGCAACTAGCTATGAACTTATAATATTATGTTGTTGAAGACATTGCTAAAACTAGGCTCTTAGTGGTACTTCCTAAAGATAATGGGGAATTTCTAAGAAATTGATAAGGGTTCTGAGAAAATACAATGATTTTTATATACATTCTATCAAGTCATTCGTCATGATCATACGTTTAATTCTACTGAAATCTTTTCAAGAGAAAACTTCCTTGTGCTGGTAGACTCCTATCTACAGTGATTAACATAGGAAAACATTGACATTAATTGAGGGGGGTGGGGAGAATGTTTTTCCCAAATAACCTACCTTGTGCTAGATGTTTTTTCTAAACTGTTTGGGTCAAAGACCTTTATGTATTAGGTGCCATGCCTCTTTCCTCTCACTGAATGAGTTGAGGATTTCTTTTGCAAGTTTGGACAATCTACATCAGGGTTGAAAACATTATTTTGTATAATTCTATTTGGGAGAAGGGGGTTGGTTTTTGAAAAGAGGCTTTTTTTCATGTTTACTTTTTAAAAATTCACAAGTTTCTACTGATTAGAATGTCTGTGCTTTACATAATGATGTAGCTTAAAATTTGTAAACATTACTTTCAGTGAAACTTAGGAAAAAATTATAAGGGTTTTTTTCTTCATTAAAAGTTTCGTAGAACAAACTCATCGGTGATTTACAGAATACACTCCTGAAAATAGTAGATTTTCATTAATCAATGTTTGTGCAGATTGTAAGAATGATCCATATACATTTCCTGTGGAAACTCTTTACTTTTTGCTCATGCTGATGTCAGCTTCCAATTTTAAGTGCATTAATATTTAACTTGGGAGTTGTTTTTGAAAGAACAGTACCTTATTCTGTTTGTTTTGCTTCATTACAAGTTTAAAGTTAAATCAACTGGAAATGCTAATAATTCTTTTGGAAAGAAACTAGTGACCTGTAAAATATGTTGAGGCATGTAAGTGGCAGCAAGTTTTATTATGAAGCACAAAAATACAATATTTGCAAATGTGTTTAGCAGTTTCAGCGTGAGGGATATTTTATTCATCTATTTAGACTTTTTTTTTTCCTAAAAATATATTTTTTAATCTATTAAAAAAAAAAAATCAAATAAAATCCCTGCAACTTTTACACCATTCTCCTGTATTTAAAACTTCTTGATCTGTGCAGTCAGATGCTTTCACAGTTGCATAAAATTAATACCAGTGTATGTTTTTGTGAAAGACTTGTTTTATATTTTACAATACTGTTGTTTACTGTTATTTAGCCTTCAATTAACAAACCCTAATAATGTCAACATCTGTTTCATTGCAGTGCTAAGCCCGAAGGTGATAGGCATTGCCATAGCCAGGTATGACTTCTGTGCAAGAGACATGAGAGAACTATCCTTATTGAAAGGGGACGTTGTAAAAATATATACGAAAATGAGTGCGAATGGCTGGTGGAGAGGTGAAGTAAATGGAAGGGTAAGGTGTTTCTTTTTTTTTTTTAATTTCTGTCTTCACTGACAGGGATTTGGGGGTTGGGGGGGGTGGGGGGAAGTGTGTTTTTTCATCATAAACCTTTGTATATTTAAATTCACAAGATACAGCATGTTCTCATCTGTGTTTCATAGGAGCCAGGCAGAACTTGTGCTGTGCAGCATTTCCAGCATCTAAATGAATCAGTTATTTAATGTGACCTACCAGGATGAGTATTTGAGCAAGATTATATGGTTGGAAAATAACCAGGATTAGTAGTACAGCTACAGCTGAACTTTCTTGCACTGTGTGGCACACATGTATTTGGGGTCAAAAGCTCAGGTTCCTGGTGCTGTGCAAGTCTGCTTAGCAGTTTAACAGAACCTTTCTTGCAGACTACCATGCAGTGAAATCAGCTGCCTTTTTTTTGTAGGAGATTGTTTCTTTGATCTCTAAAAATGTGGCTCATATGAAGTGGCATATTTAGCAGAGATTTTTACAAAGTCACTTTGCACTCTGAGACTTGCATGGAAGTAAAGTTTTGGTTTTGACATCTAAATGCTGTATTGTTTCAGTCTTAGTTTATTGCTCATTAATGCAGGTTAGTCAGAAGTATTTGAAGCTGTGGTTTCTGTGTCTAAAGGGCTGAGATGCAGGGTCAAGGAATGTGAGGTAGAAGGCAGTTGTTTGGAAGCTGGAAAAGAAAGCTGCAAATCTGGTTGAAGTAAATGTCCAGATTTACTGCTTTATGCAATTGGAGAACTTTTGCTTTATGTATGTGAGTCTGATTATGATCTTATAGTGAAATGGTCCATTAGACAAGAAATAAAGGTGCAGAACAAATAGTGGCCATCCTATATACATTTTACATGTGAAGAAAACCGAGCATCTCATTCACGCAGCTATCCATATCCTAAAGGATACCGTGCTGTATGCTGGCATTCATTCTTATAGCTTTTACAGCCTGGACTTGACGTCATAAGCTGACCCCTGGAGTTATTTTAGCAAGGCAGTTCAAAACAAAATTTATGCAGTTACTCCTTACAGTCATGCTCCAGATTTGTTTTTCAGGTCTTTCATGAGTGTTAAATTGACTTCAGTATAAAGAAGTCTGAGTGAAAAACCTAAAGTGAAATAGATACAGTAAGAAATATGTGACATTGCTTCCCTGTATGTCTTGCAGAATTCTTATTTGGTACATCATTAATTTCAGAATGAAGATGGCATTGTAATTTCTGAGGTGTAAAACATGGGACTCTGCCTTCCAGTTTTGTCTTATTTAAAACTCCTGTTAGTGGCAATGGAATTTAACCCCATGTAATGCAATCAAATCAGTCACTATTTCCCTTATAAGAGGATTCCCCAGAGCTGACTGAAGCCTGTTAAATATTTAACCACTCATTCAAAAAATAACAACCTGCCTCTACTCTCGGGATTTGTAGATTTTTTCTGATTGCTTGTGCTTCAGATTTTGTCCAAAAGTTGTGGGGTTTTGTTTTGGCATTTTCGTTTCAAATTTTTTTTTTGGTTGTGGTTTTTTTTAAATTTTTTTTTTTTT
>JANVCC010000034.1:11228121-11278162 GCA_025345505.1 Todiramphus chloris collaris
TTGTTAAGTATTTAAACATCAGCATTTTTGTCTGTCTGAACCTTCTAGTCTTAATGTTGGGATTTATACGGAAGTTTGTGCTGACAGATTATTACTTTGCCCAGAGCTGTGCAAGAAACAACCTGACAGCTGGGAACACTGGGGATCAGTACAAAGACCAACACTCAACTTCCCAGAAGATCTCTGGAAAACAAATTTCTTTATGTTCCTTTTCATTTCACTCTGTACTACACCATGAATACTAGCTATGGCTGAATATTTAATAAGTCTCTTTTCTTCTAGCTAACATCTGTGATGGTACAAGGAGATGAAGGCTTATTATTCCTTATCACTGCATGCAGAAAACAGAGTTCAGTTATTCCAGTGGGCATAAAGTATAGTCAGTAGACTTGTCTCGAAGCATCAAACTACTTATCACCTTACGTTTTTACACTCACAAAAACATTCTGAAGGAAATATGTTGTAAATATGAGTAGCATTCATGCATATGTAGTTAGCTAGCTGACTGCTTTGAGGTCCTGACTAAATCTTCTAACAGTTTCTTTAAAGACAACAATTTAAAAAGGTGCAGTGATGTGGTATTGCTTGAAAAAGCATCCACAAAGTGGAATTGTGGGATCCTTTCTGTTTCATCCAAAGTGGTTTGTTTGTTTTTTTTTTTGGGTGAGGTTTTGTCATTTAAGCAGCTAACTGTTAAAGTGCAATGGAGGGTAGTCGTGACAAGAGGAGTTCTAATATTTTCAGCAGTAACATTAAATAAATATTGTAGACCTATTCTGTAGAATATACTAAGGCAAGATAATGTCACTTCTCAAGAACAAAATTGTTGTATCTTAACCTCTTGATTAATTCAGATGAATTTTGATGCTTCCAACTCTAAACTGTCTTTTCCTAGTTAGGAGTTTCTATTACCTTTTGTGCTCTTTTAAGGTAATGCAAACGGAACTTGCAGTCGTCTCTGTGCCCTTTCCTCTCTTATTACCTGGGATGTCACTGAGTTAGTGGTCTTGGTGCAGTTTTATGAACATGCTCAAGGAAAAACTTGTCTAGATTAGCTAGTTTGAAACATCAAGCCTTGTAAAGTTGTGTCCACCCCTTGGTGAGGCAGTGTTTTAACATATTTATGGAGAATCAGAAATGCTGTAGCTATAAGCTAAAAGAAATGTGGGTCATGTCTTCAGATGTACCATTTTGAATATTTAGATCATGTCTTATCTATCCTGAAAAAGTCTGAGAAATTAAAGCTCTTAAATTCATTTTCTTTCTAGGGCAACATTGACCAATCAAGAAAGTTAATTCATCCTGCCCCACATCCTCTCATTTGCTTTTTCCTGTCCTCTTGTCACATAGGCATCTTGTAATTAATGTGCATAGACACTGCACGATTTAACACTGCAGCTTTTCCCACTCTGCAAGTAACATAATATCCACTGTTCATGCACAGAGCAGAACCTGCTGGTACACATTTCATATTCTTTTTGGCTGTCCCCAGTGTTCTTTGCTTCTTTCTGGCTGCCTTCTGGCCATCAGAAAGAACCAAGCACAGCATAGAAGATTCACAGTAATCCCCTTTGTCTCTGAAACCATCTCACTTATGTATGCTACGTCTAGTGTACACTGCAGTGGGACCCAGTGAAAGAGAGGATCTTCTAATTAATAATTCACCACTAGTGATATTCAGCCTTGCAGATGAAACTCTGCTGATGCTCTAACTTCTCAAGGATTTACCTCAAAATTATGTAAACTGTGATTGTGTTGAGTATGTTACTTGATGGAACAGTAGAGAGCATTTGTAAATATGTAGATTATGCATAAACCATGTTGTAAATCTGTACAGCAGTGTAGACTAGAGGATACCGTTTTTGATTGTGTTTTGCCATGCAGTTTTATTGTCTATTTTGAGCTTGATCCTATATTCCTTAAGTAGACAAAGTTGATTCTTTCATGGTTTTGCCTGCTCAAGGGGTAGAGGAATAGGCTTTAGGCCCGTGAAGTGTTTAGTGCTTTGCTGTCATATAGTTCTAAGAAGAGACAGTTTAATTCAATATGAGTTGAGGAATACATCGGTCATTTTAAAGTTCGATTTTAGAATAATTTTGAGTAATCTCTCCATTCTGAAGTTGCTGTAAAACTTTTAAGCAATTACCGAGTTCAGTAATCAGCCTTTGAGAAGAATCAAAGCCATGGCTAAACTTACTTTAGTGGCATAAATCTACATATCACTGTCTGTGTTTAATGCCCTGTATTGATTGAGTTAATGCTGCATCTTAAACTATATTTTGAGTACCAAAGACTTCCTAAATATTCTAGAGCATCTCTTTCATGTGTTACTTTTGCCTTTATGGAGGTTTTGTTGTCATGCAATAATGGAGTTACAGTACTTTAATTTGTACTATTTTGTAAATATGTTAAATAAACTGGCTAATTTTTTGTTTAACGGTATGTGTCAAAATGTGTAGTTGACTAATATGAAGGTTGTGCTTTGTTTGTCTAACCACCTTCACATTGTGAGCTGAAGTTGATAATGTTCTGTTTTGGTTTCCCAGATTGGCATCATCTTTGTTTAGTTGCAAAACTGAGCTGCCAATGTAAATGGGATAGTATAGTTTTCCTTGAGAGCTTTTTGTTGTTGGGCTAATTTGCCTTCTGTCACATCCAGAAAGATGGTGGAGTTTTTTTGTTTGTCTCTAGCTATAGAGAACATTGAGGAATCAGTCATATGCTGTTGATTTTTGTCTGTCAGAGATGCTACTTACAGTGTTTTGATTGAGAAGAAGTTTTTCTTAAAAAGTTTCCTTTTACGTGTTGTGTTTCATAGATATGTCCTTTCTCTTCCACATTCTGCTTTCTGCGTCGTGTATGAATTAACATGCAAATTCACATTGAATTGAGCCCAAATCTGAAAACATAATCTGTGTCTGATTTCATGGGCTACTTGATAACCTTTTCATGGGGTAATTTCTTAATGCATTTTTTTGCAATATAACATTTATTATTAATAAGTTTATACAAATATTTCTGGACAGATGACTTAATTCAGCAAGGTCTGTGATGATACAATAGCAATGTTGTTTTATTGTGTCCCTTCTATTTTTCAGTAGCAGAGATTTTCTTGTGGAACTGCCCTTCTAACAGATAATTATTAAACTTAATGAGGCATTTACACATCTCTACAGATGTAAGGCATAATTTTCTTGTCACCCATGAACATGTCATGTAACTAAGAGTCACACCTAATGCAAAATAGAAAAATGTTTCTCAATTAAATTCTCATTAGCAGTATCACACCCAGTCACAGTCAGTCTCCTTCCCCTTATATGTGAGATGTGTGCCCTCTGATGGGTGAGAAAGTGAGAAAGCACTGTAATTGGGGCATAAGAACCACATGTGGCTGTGTCATGAATATTTGTTTAAGTTTTAAGTCTTGGAAGCTTATTTGAAAATCTCAGCTTTGAAAGTAAAAAAAACCAAAAAAAATCTAACTTGAACAATTAAAATGATGCCAACCAGCATACCTTTCTCCTTTGCCTCACAGGCAAGCTCTAGATGCTCAGTGAAGGAGAAGAAAAGGTTTATTCTCCAGGTTTTAGCAGCTCATAAAGGTAAGAGTGAGGTACTGTCTCAAAAGAAGCGAGGCTTGTTTATACAAAATACCAAGCCTCAGAGACAGGTTTTGTTCTGTTGATTTGGATGTTCAGTGCAAAAATGTTTGGCTTTATTTCACAATCGATATTGCCAACACTTCAGAAAAAGAGCTGTAACAGTAGGTATAATTTATACACTAGCACTGTCATATAGTTTTACCAACTGTATTGACACTACAGTAAATTAATTCTTGTCTCTTCCTACAAAGTGGGCTGCTGACAGCCTTAGATTACTATGGTATCTGAAATTCAAGTTCTTCTGTTCAGAGACCACTGCTTACTCCGTTTGAATGTCAGAGGAAGCACACCCTCCTCTCCATTTTATTGCTGAGCATAACATTATATGACATGGAGTATGTCTTTGGTTAGTTTGGATCATCTGCCTGGTGGTGTCCTCACCCAACTCCTATTCACTATGGGGGAGGGCACAGAGTAAGAAACAGAGAAGTCCTTGATGCTGAGCAACACTGTTCAGCGATAGCTGAAACAGCAGTGTGTTGTCAGCACAATTTCTGTTGCAGATCTAAACCACAGCACTGCAAGAACTAGAATGAAGAAATTTAACGTCATCTTCACTAGACCCAGTACAGCAGGCATAAAGGAAAAATGATGGGTAGACATGCTGTGTATATGTAATGCACAGTCCTGGAGCAAGCCACAGTAGTATCAGTTCTCATCAAATTCAGGTAGGGCCCTCTTGTATACAACTTGGAATCTTGGAATGTATTCATTTAAGAGAAAGAAGTGAATACATTCCCTAGCCTTTCTTGAAACATGCTGTGGAATTTTAACTCTTAACTAGATGTCTAGTGTATGGAGGAAGGGTAGTTTTGAGTAATTTAACTTCACGAAGCTGTGAGAGGAGATGTTAACAATATCCACTTTTTCACAAGATGCCAAAATATATGATGCATGTATAATTAGCTAATAGAAATATAGAAAAGATTAAGCATCAGAAATTGACTGTAGAAGGGTGATTCATCGCATTATCTTAGCAACTTCCTTTTCAAGAACAAAGAACCATTTGTTTTTATAGCAAATGAGATTTGTGATTCTAATTTAGTTTTATAATTCCTGATCTGCTGTAGTGTATTCTGCCCATTCATTATAAGGATCTCTGCTGCTTACATGGCTGTGAAGTTAGATTTCATTTAATAAGCCTCCTGAAATGTTTGAGTTATTGGTGACTTTTTCTGGGTTTCAGTTTGTTACCTGGTAATACGCTTTTCAGAAAATATGTGAGTTCATTGTAAAATGTTTCAATCTGACCTTAAGTAAACTCTTAGTTAAAACAAATGCCAGGTTCAGAGGTGGCTGTTTCCCAAGGGGCCTGAGGCTGGTTTACTTCTTTCAGAACTATATACTTTTTTATATATATTTTTATATATATATATATATATCTCACAATATGCAGCTTTAGGAAAAAAAGAACTAGAGAAGATCAGAGAACAAGAAGTCGATACCACACCATACGTGTTAGAAACAACCTAGTGTGTGACAATTTTTCTAAATGATTGCACAAAATATTAAATGTCTGTTGATAGCATTGGGTTGGAAACAAAAATTCTCTAGTGTTTCTGTATGGAAAAAGTTTGCTAATGTGGTAGAGGGATCAAGGACCCTGTCTTAGCAGGTAACTCTATAAATCCATCTTCAGTTGGTTGTATTTTTTCCCAAGTTAGTCAAAAGGTTCCTAGGATTATAATTCTTAAGCATAAGGCTAACTGAAATATGTATAATTGAAGGAACATCTTTCTCTGGTAGTTTTACAATCAGTGTCCCTGTAGCTTCTAAGCTATTAATAATGTGGAATGTGCCAGGAGGCTTCCACTGTGCTAAGTTACTGGGTGATGTATAAATACCTTTCCTACTTCTTCTTGCAGATATTTTACTTCTCGAATCCTGAATTTGTTTTTCTTTCCCTTTCCACCCAAGTGCTATTTAAAGCTGCTATCTCACAAATACTGACTAGTTAAATACAGTGTGAATGCAGTGGTTTAGGAGCTTTTTCTCCTTTGCTTCCCTGCTGCTTAAGACTCAGAATGGCTGTGAGAATGGTATAGAAAACTTTTTATTTAATGTAGTAGAGGGGAATGCTACCTCAGAGGAGTTTGCAGGCTGGTTTTAGTATCTCAATTTGATGTATCATTGAATACAGCTTCATTAAACTCAGACTGCCTTGTGTTTCTGGATTAAAGATTAAATTCCCTGTATCTGTAATGTTTTGGGTGTGACTCTTCGGTGTCATCTAATTTAAGTTTTTTGTCTGAAGGAACACTTGAATGTACTACACGCTGAACGGGAGGCTTGTTTTCTTTCATTTTCTACCCTCCTCCCCAAATCACAAAGACTGTTATAAAATTCAGCTGAGGTGTGGTAGAAGCCAACATGCCTAAACCTGTAAGTATATAAGTCCTCAGGAATATCAACATGGAGACAAATAAAATACAGGCAGATCATAAAAGCAATTATGCCTGAATTTTTAATTTTTTTTTTTTTGGTAGTATTTTATTGTTGAGGGAAGAGAGGAACAGGACTTTTATTACCTATTATTTCAACTGCTCTATTCCCACAAACAACTCCAAGTAAAGGATGCATTAGCGGGTCTTCTATTCATATTCTATTTTAAAAAAGAGAGATTTATTGTTTTTACAGATATATTCAGTTGGATTGGATAAAGACAGGAATTAGAAGATAAAAGGGCAGATTGCTCCGTTAACCAGTAAGTATCTGGAAAAAGTCAGTGACAAAGTTGTGGAAAATCAAGCCCTACCAATCTACACAAAATCTAGATACAACTTTTCAACTTCAATTCACACTTTGTGAGAAAAAGATGTTTTTAATATGTTCTTCTCAATATGGGAATGTTATAATCCGTCAGATTTATATATATATATAAAAGACCAGATGCACAAAACCCTTTTTATTTTATGTTTTCTGAGGCATGCTAGTAAACACTCATATAAATATAGAGATGATTTATATGGAAAATATTTCAGATCACATTATTTCTTTTGCCTGCTACACCAAAAAGCATCATGGCTTTATTAAAAATAAGCTTCCAAAAGCAATGTTCCCCTCCTTGTACATTCTTCACTTGCAAATCTCAGAGAGTCTCAGTGTGTCAGTAGGGAGTTAAGTCTTATACTGTGCTCAGGGATGTCCATTTCAGACATAAACTTTCCCCAACAAACACATTCTTGTCAAACACTTTTTCTTGAAAATATACTTAAAATGTTTTCAAGTGATTTCATGCAAGCATAGGCTGTGAGTGGTCTGGAGGATAGGATTTTAATTCACCCAGATACTGATAAATTGGCAATTTATAAAAAAAGGTTCAACTGAATATCTATGAAATTATATATACAGGTGGAAAGAATTGTCCATGCTTAAGACTGAGCAACTTCTGTCTAAACAGCAATACTATATTAAAGAACTGAGGAAGAAAAATAAAAGTGAATCATGAACTGAACGTAACAGGATTTTAGTGCGAAGAAGGTAAATATTGTCTTGGTGTATAGTAATGGGAACATAATCTATAAAATATGAAGTAATCATTTAGCTCATTTCTTGTAAGGCTTCAGCTGAAGTATTCTGTCCAGTTTTGGGCACTAAATTTTGTATAAGATAATAGTCTCATGGAAAATATTCCTGAAGAGACTAACAAAGAAGTGTGAATAAACTGGAGTTGTTTGAACTGAATTATAGAACAGGCTAAGGGTGGCTCTGGTAATAGCATCCAAATAAGTGAAATGTTTTATATAACTTAAAAACTGAACTGTTCTCCATAGTCAGTGTAAATAGTAACAGAAAAAAACAAGCTTGAATGGGAGCAAGGAGAATTTAGTAAGTGCTCTGAATATAAAGCTACCTAGACACAAAATTGTCTGGGAAAATTGTGGAATCTTCAGCACTGAAGGTTTTTAAGATATAGTTAGCTAAATGTATGTAAGGGATAGTTTAAAGATACTTAAAGATACCCAAGATCCATACCACATGCTCTTCTGGAGCTCACACTGCTGTACTACCTTTCTCTAATTGCCTTTCAGTTGTGCAGTACTTCAGTCAACTGCTGGTGTTTGCCAGAATCCCATAGAAATATATGCCTACGTAGAGAGGAAAAGGTATACAAAAGGTAGCAAGGTGAACATCCAACATAGAGCTATCAGGTTGCTAAATACACAAAGAGATTCAGTGTTTACAAATTAAATCAGTGTCTTCAGCAGATGCAATTGGATCATATTTAGCTCGCAGTAGTGTAAAAAGGCGTAAACCTACAGTCGTAAGACTTGTTTCACAGCAGGAAGCATGAGCTAAATTGCATTATTACAGTTTATAAATGTCTTTTTAATTGAATGTGCTGTTGCTGCAACATATGCATTTTTGTCAAAATCAAAACTTTTCTTAAATATGCATTGATTTCAGGGAAGATTAACAAGGCAGGCAGCTCAGGTACCATGTCTTTCTACTCAATTCCAAACAGATGGAAAATGAAAGATCTGAGAAAGAGATGACTTGACCTCAAGCATCCTTCCCTCAAATCATCAGAAACTACATTTTTGTAAAACAAAATGAATTTTAGTTCTCATGCTAACATTATTGTAGTATTAAAAAGTCCGTAAGAAGATAGTGCAAACAAGCTATCAGCTTGATTGCAATCTTTTTCAGCATGAAATGATTGAATAATACTGCTAAGATTAATTCTACTTGGTGTCTGAACACATCCCTTTCTTATTTGACTTTTTGTAGATTAATAACTGTTAGCTTTTGGCATGGCATCATTTCTCGACCTCCTAAATATGTATAAAGAAATGCAATGGCTTGTCTTGTATGCAGCTGAATCTAGTCTTAGTTTTTGGATTGTCATGAGTATTTTGTAGTTATCAGTGAAATAAATCAACAAGCATAGAAAACAGCTAGAGTCCAAATAAAATACTTCTAGTCAGTAAGACTAATAAACCTAGGTATTCTTTTGGGCTCTTAATCAGGAATGCACTGGGAAAAGTTTTATTTGAATGTCATTGCGTGAGCAGTTCTAATTACTGATAGAATTCATCAAACCACTTAATAGTGTAGTGACATTAATAATTAATAGACTGTGATGTGTGGCTGCATGAAGTGGCAATGATTAACCTGTGACATAACAGAATGTGCCTTGAGAACAACTGACATGTGATGTGCCACTGTTTGTTCTTCACTGTGTCATTGAAGTTTGGCTTGTTTCCACTGACAAAATGAAACCGAGAACCTGTTAATGTGACTGGTGTTTGGAGCACATACATAGTTCAGTACACACGACCCTGAGCTTTGACATGCTGGTTGAACCTCTTGTCATTGTGGCTGCTTATTTTGGAGCTGATATTAATGGGTCCTTGTCTAGTTCCACCTGGCTTCAAAGAGTTGGCAAAATGTCAGGATTTTTGATGTATGATTTTTTAATTTTAATGAATTCTAAAAACTATATTATCTAGACACTGAAGTGTCTAGATATTTATATTTGTATGATAAAATAGCATTACACAGCATGTATTCAAATATGCATACAAAATATTCTATGTGGTCTATGTGGTTAGCCAGTATTTAGAATCTTGCTGCTTTTAAAAGAAAATGAGGTGGGAAAAAATATAATTTTATTGGTGCAGCCAATATACTTACTAAGAATATACAATTTTTTTTCCTATTTTCCAGACCAAGAATGAGATTTCTTTCCAGAGATCAAGGTTTCTGGTGAATAGTTTGTTAAAAATCCCTATCCTTTTAATCTCAATTGTGGCTTTCTTCTCTTCCTGTATATTACTTCCCTGTTTTCTTACGCTTTTTTCTTTCCTTTCTTCCTCTCCCTCTCCTCTAATGGCATGAACAAGAGAACACTTCAGTTAACCCCTCATCCCTGTTATATGAAGCAATACCCAGAGAGGCCTTTTGCCAGCCGGTGTTTTCACAAGGAATATCTTGCCTTGGGCAGTCATTTCTTCTTATATTTACCAGTACAAGAATCATTTAACTTTTTTTCACACAGTGAGTGTGAAAAATGTTTAGTAGAGCATTAACTTCAACTTGTTGAAGTATACAGATTAAAGCAGCTCAAAACACTTTCCAGAACAGTAACACAGCATGATGTATATATAGAAAATATAAGAAACCTTATAGAACAGAATACAGGTAGTAGCAAATTCAGTGGCAAACCACATACTTCATCAAGTATAATCAGCATTTCCTCTGTTTTTTTGGTTGGTTTGTTTGTTTGGGTTTTTTTGGTTGCTTGTTTGGGTTTTTGTTTGTTTGTTGTTTTATTTCTGTTTGGTTTTTTATTTGTTTTTTTCCTCCTTTGGAAGTGGATATTTCTTGTATATACTGTATTTTCAATTTATTTGGAAAAAAGTTTAACATTATATGTTGAATGTTCTGGTAAGAACAGAACACAGAATAGAATCACTATATTACCTACTCAGTGGTGGCATTTTCTTAATTAATAGTTTATAGGATACTCTGGGTTTGACTTCTTGTGAGCCTGGGAGGAATTTTGTACGAGCGAACTGAACACTCATTCTAAAAACATTCTGTTGAGTAATGGAATTTTCTAGAGATTTTTTTATTCCTTTGAAATATTTTGTACTGTTTTACTTAAGTGATCTATTGTAATCTGATCATGCAATAAAAAAGCTTGTTATAGAGGAGGGGAAACTCTTAAGTTGAAATATCCTTTAAATTCAAGATTAGAATTCACTATTACACTTACTAGCATGACAGTGGAATCATATTATATTTTCTTTTAAGCTTCTAAGATGAAAAAATGTCTGAAGCACAGAGCATGTGGGATGCAGAATATAGCGAACAACCTCAGAAGCAGCTCAAGCTTGACCAAAACTGATCAGTTGTAACTGTGGACCTTTCATTGTCAAAAGGACACAGACTGGTGCAAACTGAAGCCATATGGATCAGTCAAGATGCATGCTCTTGAGGATTATTCAACTGCATGAGTTTTAGCAGTGATGATGCCCGAGGCCATGTCTTAGGGTAAGTCATAGTTCTCTGGCAATCACATAGAATAACTGTCCAGAAAATTACATTCCGGCTGCATCTCAAACAAACTGATCTTCAGCGCATAGGGAGGAACACGTCAGCATCCTCGTATCACATGCATGAAAGCTGAGGTTAAAGACATAACCCCAAAGTTGCACAGAGGCCTTGGCTTTGATTACTGCAGCGGGAGCTAAGCATTCCTAAGCCCGAGTGTAAAAGCTACAGTAATCCTAGTGTCAGAAATAAAGTAGACCTAGCGTCAGAAATAAAGTAGACCAAAAGTCAAGATCCATTGCTTTTACCCAGCTCTTTCGTCCATTAAAGGAAATGCTTTGAGAACAGCTTTTTGGAATTTTGATGCCTGATATTTTTGATAAAACCCTCTAGGCTGAAGAATCTGCTGAAAAAAAGTTTGAAGAGTATTAATTGTGACTCTCTTCTCCCTGTTTGTTACTTGCTTGGGGTTTCCGATTCCAACAATAAATGCAGAAAATACCCAAGTGTTTCTGCATTTGTTGGATTCAGTTACAATTTACCCAAAGGACAACAAAGCCCTGTTAGCTGAAAAGAGACTTCTCTGTCTCTCTGTTCTTGAATTCTGGAGACTGAGAAACTAATATCGTTCTTACAAAACACATTAGTGCTGTGAATTAAAAAAAAAGCAACACTTCATCTATCCCTTTAATATTAAGATGGTCAACAACTGCTTTACACGTAACCAAGTCAGGAGGTTCAAATTAAGCTTACACCTCAATCCAAACATACTGAAAAGAAAAACATGCCTTTAGTAGTACTGAAGAGCTGTAGGTCTATTCATAGAAATGTTATGCGCCAACCAAGTGAACAGAAGTATGAAACCTCACAGTTGAAATCTACAGTTTCTCGGGCAATTTGCTGACTTGGATGGAACCAAGATTTCATTATGATACTGCAGTTACTGTAGTCTCAGACAATACGATGTTCGCTTCTGAAAACACAATAAATATTGCTGTGAATTTGTAACATGGCTATTGCAGAAATAGTCAACAAGTATTCTAAAATTCTCTTAAAATCCCATAGTGAAAAAGTTGTAAAATTTGCGGGTAATGACAGTGAAAGATTTCACATACATTGATTGTATTTCCTTTCTCTAGTATAGACAAAAGTGGTGAAAGGCAGACTATTTTTTTAGTGGCAAAAAACTTTTGACCAGTGAGTGCTACTCCTGTAGTGCCTTGGATCACTGAGTGCTTACATGTTATTAGTTGGATAAATGTTTTCATATTTTTTTAGAATTCTACATGTACCTAAGAATTTCTGGTAGGTATATAGGAAGGTCAATATAGCAGAAAGCTGCCTGAATGGTAAGCGATCATGCTTATCAAATTTATTTTCCTCTTCTCTTATTTCCCCTTCCCTAAACTTACTCTTGGGAGCTGTTGAAAAGCATGTGTTCTTTTGTGTTATTTGTATTGTCAGACTTGGAAAGTTTCTCACCTGACAAAGAAAGTGCCTTAGCTGTTCCTGTGTGCTGTATGAACTGTTGATTTGTTTAGCTTGCTTCCTTTGAGGCATGCTGTTATGTTATACTGGAGTCGGTGACTGTTAAGACACTATTCATAGTAACTATGAATCCCTTGTAAACATCCAGGACTTTTGCCTGGTTTTGCATACAAATCAATAGTCCTTTTGCAGCTGAGTAGATCATGTAATTTCTAATATAACTAAACAAGCAGCAGCATGAAGATATTATCGCCTAAAAACAGGTGCTAGAACTGAACAAATGGTTTTATCGATTGTCTTAGGTTTAATTAAAACTTCTGAAAATCCCCACCCTGTCTCTTTCTTTGGCCTTGTGAATTATCAATACAACGTAGGCATGTTTCCTTATTAGTTTCTGGTATTTTAAGAACAAGTAACATCATGCTTAGACTTAAGGATATATTCTGCAGTCTTTATACATGGGAAAAATACTTGTAGTGAAGAGATTACTACCCCAAAGGCTTTTTTTTTTTTTTAAGTTCCCTCTTCATAATAATGTTGGAGATTTTTTTGATTTAGAGAGTTTGAGAATTCTATTGCTGAAGAAAAGAATAATATTTGTGAGAAGCAGGGTAAGGGTGTGTGTGTACAAGAAAAATTATTTATGTGAGTAACAATGACAAAGCAATGGGCCTGAATGACAGAGTGTTTTGAAGGCTGAGTGGAATGCAAAGAAATATTTTAAATTAACTTCTAGGAAAACACCTAAGTTTCCAACTATTGCAAATCAAGTAACAGCTGATCAGTAAGGTGGTGTATGTCAGTGGGTTGTGAAGAGCTGCTCTAATGATATTTCCATCACCCTTTTCCCCCACAGCTGCCACAAGGATCTTCTGACTGTTTGGCAATGATTAGTGGCCAGCATAAAAAGAACACTCTCAAAGTCTGGATTGCCCATTCCTACAGAGAGGTGGTCAGAAGCTGCTCATGATTTGTATCCATTATTCCTCAGTGGGAGACAAGGACTAGAACCAGTGCATTTGACTGTAGGATAACAGATGCTACTATGTTATAAATATATGCTGGAAGATGTTTAAGTCTGTTAACTTGTTATGCATAGTGCGGTCCTGTAGAGAGAGAATTCAGGGGAAGCTTTTGATCAATATTCTGATCATTGCTGTAGTGGAAAAACTGCTAGCTGGGGAGGCTGAGATCTCACTAGGACTGAGAAGAGATTAGTTCAGTGACATTCTACAGGGTACAGCCTAAACTTGTACCGGGAGGAAAGAGATATTTTTAAAAGAATGACTTATAATTGTAGTATGCAATGTCCCCATAGGAAATATAAGCCATATGCACCAATAAATGAAAGAGGAAAATGCTATGGAAGGCAGTAGATCAAAAAGTAATTGATTGAAATATGTAGAGAGCTTAATTTCAATGACTCAGTGAGACAATGGCGTACTGCGAAAGTACTTGCAGTACTTACTGTTCGGGCCACTTCAGTACTTCCCAGAAAGGGTGTACTGGAGCAGCACAGCAGCTGACCCTGGAGGACATGGCCTTATTCCTCATTTTGGTACACTATAGCTTCAGTGTTCTCAATAGCTTGACAGTTTAAAATTAGTTTAAAACTGAAGAATTAGGTCGTTAAGCCCTAGATTTGATGGGAACAGAAACTCCCTAGGAGCACTGCTCTTTGCTCTTTGGGCACTGAAGGGACCCCACACTCAAAGGGCTCTAACTGCCATTTCCATCTGATGTTGTGGATTTTACTGCATTAAATGCTTATTAGAACTAAATGAAGGTCAGTCAAGCTACTGATAATTCCAGCAATGTTACACACTTTTGTCATCTCTCCTACATTTTTCACTGATAATTTCATGTTTGATTTTGGTTATATTTTAACATTTTCAATTGAAATGGCAATTATTCTTTGTCAGAACCTAGCCATTAGTCTTGTCAAAAAGACATATGATGCATTAGCTTAAGGGCAATTGCTAATAACTACATGGGTGACATTTGGTTACATAGGATGGGCAAGTCTACATATGTCTTTGTCAAGTGGTCAGGGTTTGCATACCCTGTAGTTTACAGTATTTGGGAGTGCTGCTGATCTAATCATGCAAAACCAAACCACAACAAATTTCAGTCTGGCTTTGATACTATTTTGCTATAATTAACATCTGCTCTCTCCTGTGTTTACTGAAGTCTTTTTATGTTTGTGTTTTAGAACTGCAACTGAAGTGAGCTTGCTGAAAGGGGTACAAGGGGAGAGCATTTGTCTTTCTAAGCCATATAGTCTCTCTAAGATTTTGTGATGAGAGAGCTTTCTGATTACTGGGATGATGAGACTACATGATATTTTCTTGCACTGTTTCAGCCTGTGCAAGGTATCCTTTGCTTTGCTAGACCCTACTGTCCTGTTCATGTTTATTTTTTCTTTCACTTGTTACCTCTGAAGAAAGTTTTGGAACATCCTGTATTTTGTTTCATTGCCAGTGGATCTGGGGGCCAGTCTTTAGAATATTCAGACACATTTGGGAATCCAATGTCATATCTGCATCTTTGGAGCTTTAAATATCAGGTTCTCCTAACACATCTGAAACAGGCCCAGGTGGGATTTTGTGTCAGCTGGACATGAGGGAGGGGAATAGGCTATGGTGTTGATATGATGCAAATATATGTTATTTCCTTATGAAGAGGAAAAATTCTCATGGCAAAGATTTGTATTTGTTTAAGACTGAGGTATGCAGTGTTCCTCATGTCTTAACACTTTGGCAGGCCTCCATTTTCTCACAGAGTTTGACTTGATACGTTTTCTGCATAAAATTGTGGCTACATTGAAGTCAGTGACAGAACTCAGCAAAGTTCTGGAAATAGGATTTCATACACTAAATACAGATGCCCTTGTTAATTCTGCTTTCGATGATTAGTATACAGACATCGTTAGTCATGTAATTTGCCTTAAATTCTGTAATGTTTTGCCCTTCTTGACCTCATTCAACACAGAGAAGGAAAGGAATGGATTATTTACTTTGTGGGTCCCTTTCATTTTCTGCCTGGTTTTACACAAGACTTTATACTGGAGTAGCAGTCACTGAAGGAGAATATTTAAATATTGTGATATTTCAGGTCCAAGCCAGCAGTGAATAGCATGATAACTTATGTCTAATTATCTGAGTGAGTTGTACCTGTAACTTCCCTTTAAGGCTTCAGGAAACCTGTATGATGCCCACTGCTCTCTTTGTTCTGAGGAAGTCCTTTGCTTATCAGTTTGCCCCTTTCAGAGTGAGAGGGTTGGGTCTGCTAATCTTTCTTTCTGCATCTCCTATGCTGCTTGAGGGAAGCAGACCCCACTGACTACTTTATCAATGTATTTTCTGTCCTATTTTTACATACTTTTCTACTTCTCAGTAGTACCTGCCCAGACCATGTTGTCCTTCAACAGTCTCTTGTCAGCACTCACACACTCTTACTGTGTTGGTATAGTGAAGTACTGCATCTCGTCTCTTTACAGGGACTTCCAGAGTAGGTACAGACCATTTCTTCTTTTCAAATCACATACTGCTTACTGACCAGTTCCTGCAATCACTTGCCTTCTAAAAGCACTGTTCTTCATTTATGCTTTTAGTTATCTAAGGTAATCTAGCTAACCTGGCATCTAAACATTTAAAACGTCTCTTTTGGAGAGTACCAGCTTTCAGCTGGTAACCAGAGCCCTTCACTCATCTTTAATATTATTTTCCCAGTGATCATCCACATGGAAAAGACTAGTCCTCAGACGCACACGCTGAGAACCCAGTGGCAAAAAAATCCCCATGGACAGTGCCGTGGGTATACAGGATGATTTCTTCCCAGCTGTTAGTGCAGTGCTTCCACCAGCATGTTTCCTCCTCAGATCACCTTTAATTTGCATCAAGAAAGCTTAAATTCTTCATGAAAGAATCCCACATGTACGTGTCTTCTGCAAAAACACACGGAAGTTGTGAGGACAGACTGGATACAAAATTTGCATGGGTACTGAGTTCCTAGAAAGACAAATGTATGTAATCTTATAATTTCATTCTTAATAAGATACGAGGGGGTAGTAATTTTTTCTTTTCTGCATCTTACAGTAAACCTCTCACTTGCAATCAGAGCAATTAGAACAAAACCAAAAGCTCCAGAGCTATGTCAGTATTTCTGTCAATATTAAGAGAAGAACTTTTTTTATTATTATTTATTTATTTTTAAAAAATAGGAGATGATTTGGGAACTTAGAATTTCTTGTACTGTGACTGAAAGCTGGAAGTCTGACTTCCCACTTTGCCTGAACACATGACTTGTTTTCATCTGGGAATACTCATGTCCATCTTTGTGCTTTATTCAGCCTCAGGTACATTCATGAGATTCAATTTTGTAGTTGCCATTTCTTGAATCCTGTGATCATGAAAACTTAGTTAACAACCAAGTTACAGTTCTTACCTATTGTGATTCTTTTAAAAATTGTTTGCCACTGGAACCTGCTTCATAAAGAATGAAACAAAAGAGCTGTCCAGTGAATGGCTGCAGTGCCTTATGGTACCAGAAGGAAATGAAATGGAAATCATAGACTGGAAGAGGTGAAAGTGCAGACATGTAACAAAGTAGTAATTTTTTTTTCCAGCAACTTTTTCTGGTTCTCTCTGAAGATAATGAGCACAATGATGCCTTAACTTCAATGGGAACAGGAGCAGGCCCCTAGAGAAGAGTGATGGATCCATAATGTAAGCCCCCCTGTTAATAGCTCTGTTAAATAGCTTTGGTGTTGACTACAGAAGTACCAGCTGCACACACTCTTGGCTGGAGAAAAAGAGTTGGGGAGACGTGAATATATGTGGGAACATCTGGTGTAGAAACTAATCAAACTGCACAAATTATTTTCTCTGGGTTATTGCTTGATTGTTCTTCTCTATGCCAAAAAGGAGAACAGGAGGTGAGTGTCAAACCTCTTCAGACAGTGCAGCAAATCCTCTTAAAATGAAGAATGTTTCTTCTCCTGAGCTTCAAGTTATTTTACTTAAAAATGAATCAATAAACCAACTTTTTTAGGAAAAGGTAAAAGCAGCTGCTCTTCATAGGATGAGTGTTTCCCCTTCCCCCCTCACCACACATGTACCTATGCCTGTGTTTATAGGCAAGATGACTCTCTTTTGGTCATTTATTTTCCCATCTGAGACAACATTTCTCCATGTTGTCTACTGCACTAATGTTCTGCTCTTGCAGAGGAGTGATTTGGTTCCTGTGACAAAAATCAAAGTAATATTTAGCATGGCAATATCAGAACAATAACTGTAGATATCCTGGCAATTCTTATTTCAGGCTAGATAGGTATATAATCTTGAGCAAAATACTATATACTCTAGTCCAGTTAACTAAAGCTCTGCCTTATTCCTAATTGTGGTTTGCCTTTAAAATTCTATGCCAGCTTGTCTCATCAGAACACGATGCTGACACCAGATCACATCTAATTAAATGAAATAATTGTCTTGCATTGCTCGAGAGCTGTTTTCTGTTTGCCTAAATTATACAGGCATTAATATTCTTATGTGCATCCGGCTGGTATTCACGTTTGGTGCAACGGCATGGTATGTTCCTGGCAGCCACAAGATGTCAGGCTAGTCTGAGTAAGGAGGAACACCTGCGGCTTAGAGTACTGGGAGTGTCCACGTATATGTTTTTAATATACATATGTGTGCATATTTATAAAAGTAAAAATGATGACGAAGATAATGATTAATTAATTTTTTTTTAAGGTATCAAAATAAGCCAGATAATCGGTTCTTTCTAAAGCACAAAGCACTCACTTTCCTTAGAATGATTTAAAACTCTTGGTCCTTCGTGTTTTGTGCTAAGACACAATTAGGTAAAAGGCCTGGATAATGCAGAGCTCCGTGCACTGAATGCAAAACCTTTGAGTTTGGCCTGTTGTCCTTTGATTCAATGGCTTAATGACTTCAGTTGGGAGTGGAGGTATGCAAATAATGAGTCTGAAAATGCAACCAACACATGGTTCTAAGAAAGCTTTAGAAACAGCACTCCCTTCCTTCACCTTCCACTTTCTCAGAATTGTTGTAAGAACCTTACAAAGTTTTAGGATGTATTACAAACAAGATGTGTTTTTTCAAGATTTTACAGCAGTATAGTTCTTTTGAGGTTTTTTTTTTTTTGAATTTTTGTAAGACCTGCTCCATAGCTTTTCTGATTTAGCAGAGGAAATATTAAGCAGGTGGGACTTATTAATCAGGAACCTAACCCCCTCTCAGGAGTAGTGGCAAAACAAAAATTAATTAGGGGCTAAACAAAAAATTTTCTACATTAGTCAATGATGCTTGTGGTGGTTTTGAAAAGTGTGCAGGGTTCTCCTCCTGACCTGCCAATAACCATTATTTCTGCTCTCCACATTACTGACCCTTTCACATGCCTTCTCTCTGTGTTTGCTTTTCCTGCCTCCTTCCCTCTCAGTATCCCTGCGGCCCCTGGCAGAGAGGTGATGGAGTGGCTCTGAGGAGTGCAGCTTTGTTGCAGAGATCAGTATCCCTTTCTCTCTCTGTTCTAATCAACATGGGTTACTGTAGTCAAGGCACAAGCTCAGCGTGACAGTGACATCAGTTCATAAAACTGTCACAGACCATGGGTACGTGCTTGGGTTTTGCACAGAATTTCATCTTACACTTGCTGTTATTATGCCTTTATGTGCTGTGGCCATCATTTTGGGTGGAAAGGAGTATTTGGTGAATCTTGTTTTTAATATTCCGGGGATGCATTGTTTTTTTTTTTTCACTTCAAAGGACCATATCGATGAAACACACTGTTGATGAGGGACTCCAGAAGGTCCCTCAATCTTCTATACTAATAAGCAGATAATGGTCAGAAAAACATTATTTAGTTGAGAAAAAGTACAGAGAACAAGGTTGATTTAACTTAGAAAGTAATTTGCAAATGAACAGGTGGATAGATACTCAAACACAGTTATTATCTGTGTATATTCATAGAATATGCAAATACTTTCCCATGTAACAAAAAAATATTTGCAAAGCCCTGTGTTGTGGTTTAACCCCAGCCATCAACTAAGCAGCACACAGCTGCTTGCTCACTCCTCCCCAGTGGTATGGGAAAGTCAAAGGAGTTAAGAGTGAGAAAACTCGTGGGTTGAGATAAAGTCAGTTTCATAGGTGAAACAAAAGCTGCATGTGCAGGGAAAGCAAAACAAGGAATTCATTCATCAGTTCTCATGAGCAGGCAGCTGTTCAGCCATCACAGAAAAGCCTGCCTCCATCACATGTACTGGTTACTTAGGAAGACAGCGACATCACTCCAAACGTCCCCTCCTTCTTCCCCTAGCTTTATATGCTGAGCATGATGCCCTGTGGTCTGGAATATCCCTTTGGTCAGTGGGGGTCAGCCATCCCAGCTGTGTCCCAACTTCTTGTGCACCCCCAGCCTGCTCGCTGCTGGGGTGGGGTGAGGAGCAGAAAGGGTCTTGATTCTGTGTAAGCACTGCTCAACAGTAACTGAAACACCCCTGTGCTACCAATACTGTTTGCAGCACAAATCCAAAACATAGACCCATGCCAGCTACTATGAAGAAAATTAATTCTATCCCAGCCAAAACTGGCACACCCTATAAAATCTTTGGTTAGCAAATGCTGTAAACACACAAGCATGTTTGTAAATCCACCTACATAATTCCAATGGATGTAAGTATGTGTTGCTTAAATAATACATCTGCAGTTGAGTCCATCTGTAAATGTTGCCTTTGTGCTGCTGTCAAAAGTATGCATTCAGTTTCACTCCTTTGACTTGAGCCTTTTTGCAAAGATTGTTCTTTCTGTATCTAAAAAATTCTGAGCCTGGTGTGAGAAGATTTAAGAATATGTCAGTTAATAATAATTGAGGGTATGTGCTATGTCTTGAGCTAGTTGCGTAGTTTGGAGACATGTACTAAAGAAACTTGCACTTTGAGACAAAGATCATATAGACAGAACTGTGGGAAACCTAGAAGCAGACACACTAAAATCTTCATATATTGATAAAAGTACAGACTGCATGGAACAGGATCTTCAAAGATGTGGGAGATTGTCAATCCCAACGTGGTGCAAAGTAGTGACTTAAATTGATGACCCGTTACAAATTCCAGTGTCACTCATGAAATAGATGTAGGTCTTTGAGTCCTTTTATAAATGGGGATGTGCTTTGCCAAGGATCCCATATGTGGGACTAACTGGTGAAGTGATGAAATTTGAGGCTCTTTGCTTCTCAGGCAGTTTGGTAATTTTGATTTATACTTTTTCTTCCTCCTTAATTCAGCCTCAGTCATGAAGCAGCCTGAAGGAATACTGTGACTTCTGATGCAGATTATTTGATGTTAACTCACTGTGTGTATGTTTGGGTACCGGTTTCCCAATGATGCAGTAGCTCAGTCCTACACTGGCAAAGATACAGGGAACATGAATGAAAGCAGCTCTTGATTGGAGTAGTTTTATATCGGGTCCATTTAGTTCATTTAGTCACAGTCATGACAAATATGGTCGGCAAGGATAAAGTTTCATATATCAGCCTAACAACTTGAAATGTCCTAATTTTCCTCCTGTTCTCCTGAACTCTTGCTGATTTTGTACTGCTGCATGTGTCTGTCTCTTCCTTGTTCTCAGTGGATACCAAAGACATGCTAGGAAGCCTTTTACCAAGTTTTAGATGTTTCTGTAAGAAAAATGATGCAGGTTTAACAGCATGTGCAGGTATTTGTGGAAAAGCAAATGTGTTTCCCTCTTGGCTGTTTAGTTGTCTGTAACAATAATGTCATAAATAAATAATGTTTCCGTGAGGGAAAAGAAGAGATGTTTATCAGATAGAATACATGCCAGTTAGGATAACTCTGAACAAAATGTTAACATGGATTAAATAGGAAAACATGCTGCTGGCAAACAAATTGTTGGTGAAAACAGCCTCAGCTAGGGAGTTCCTTTCTCTGTTGGATAGAAATGGCGCCTGCCATGCAGACCAGCTTTTAAAATTAAGACATTTGTCACCAGAACTACTGGGTCTGTGGAAACATTCAAATGAGAATAATTTAAGTGCTGCAATAGAATGAAGCACAATAAATAGTACATGGAACTCTGCAAAGGTTGCAGATTATAGTAGGATCAGAGAGATAAAGCCTAAGGGATTACTTTTTCCTTTCCCAAAATTATTTTTCAATCAAATTTAAAACCTGATTCTCTTTTGCTGAAATCAAGGTGAGGCTTTCCTTTGCATTTGGTGGATGCTGAAACAGATCATTAATGAATGCAAACTGATCAGTCCTTGGAGAATGAATCCTAATTGTCCACAGAATAGATGAATTATGTACACTGAAGTTCTGTGTTTTCTAATACTGTTTTGTCAATCTATTTCCTCCTTCTCTGAGGCCTGGTTTTGTGATGTGCAAGGCTAGCTCACCTCCACTTCTGCTTGACTTCCTTTGCTAAGATTGACATCTAGGAAAAAAACACTGATAGCTTTTGTTAATGTGTGCACATCTCCATCAGCAGCTGTACTAAGACTGCCAACTAATTGCCACACACGAATTACAACTCAGGAACTTAAGTCAGCAGAAATAATGATGAAGCCATGCCTGCCTTTGGATTTGTTGCCTTTTTTTTCATTGTTTCTTTTTGTTTGTTTGTTTTTTGTGGTGGTTGTTTTGTGTTATTGTTGTTGGGTGGTTTTTGTTTTGTTTGGGGTGGATTTTGTTGTTGGTTTTTTTTTTTTTTTGAAGTTATAGAGGGCTGGATGGATAATAGAATGCAACTCCCAAGCGATAACTGTCTCAGAACAATCCTACCTTTTCTTAGCTACTGCAAATCATTTAAGGAAAAGAAAGTAGATATTATAGATTAGGAAGAAAAAAAATACACTAAAAGGGGGCTTCAACGTTATTACAGCTCATGCTCTAAATTCAACATGTGCTTAAGCTTTTGTTTATTTGTTTTGTTGTTATGTTTTGTTTTTTCATTTTTTAACAGGCTGGCCATTCTGAACTGACTTCTAAATTAGTCTTTGACATCTGTTACAGGAATTTTACATTTGTAGTTTTCCTCTCCTCTCTTTTAGAAACATGTTTTTGCTTGAGAGTTGGCACATTTTTAATAGCAGTAAACGGCCCTAATAAATAATGTGAAAATGTAAAGCACGTAAAAATTCTTACTACAGAATCAAACTGATTAATCTGTGATTATCTGATTATTTTTTATTTATGTACTTCATCAGCCCACTGCACTTAGTTCATAAAACAGTAAAAATCTGGTGTTTAATAGAATGTATGGTTATTAGTTAAACTGGTGTATATTTTTGAAGAATGGGAGGGGAGAAAAAAGTGTCAAGACAATATTTGAAAGCAGCAGAAGAAAATGCAGACATTAGAGATAGATGAATTATGAAGAAGGTATGTATATTCAATCAGTTGCTCTCTATTGGCTTGAGGGTAATCTCTGCTATATTACAATGTACTGATTTATGGACTAATTAGTTGTACAAAACAAAAATATTTACAAAAAATATTTCTCTCAAGCAGACACCAAACTAACCAAACAATCCGAAAATGGATTTTGTGTATTAAAAAATTAAATTCAATATATATTTATGAGCCTATTCAAAATGTAGAGCTTTTTTGCTACCAGATTTCCAGTAAGCAGAAATATCTATGTATCAAAACCTAATTATATCAGTAGCTAGACATTTATGGAAGAAATTAAATACCTAAGCCACAGGTATTTCCAACTAAAAATATATTAAGCATTTATTTATAAAGTCATAATATTATTATTATATGAGCTTTAATACATCCAATAAAGAAAAAGTCAGAAAAGGAGAGGAAAAATCCACTATAGCATCTCTTTCTTTTGGAAGAGTATTTCAATGTTTTACTGTTTTTCCTTTATGCATATCTTTTAATTTCTCAGACAAAACACTTCCAATTACTTTGACTCATATATATATATAAAAACAGCCCTTCAAGAAACAGTACTTGTGGTTTCCTTCTAGCCTTAGACTGAAGTGACAAAGAGAGAAACCCAAACCAGAAAAATCAAATGTGTGAGTTACATATCAAAACATTGAAACTCCAAGCATGGTAGACAAAGATAATGTTTTGGGAGGTATAATGTAAAATTGACTTGGGTAAGATAATTCAAAGTAAGTGGGTGGCAAATACATGCAGATGGAAGACTGTATAACTTCACATTTGTGTAATTTGGATGGAGTAGGGAACTGTAGGTCTCAGTACTTAATGCAGTGGATGAGGTGTCAGAATTAATCTCTCATTCTGTAATTGACTTTTAAAGTCTCTCAACATCTTCAAGCTTCAGTCTCCATGAATAAAATGGAAATACGTGCTTCCCTGCTTTACAGTAGTGTCACGAGGCGAACCTCAGTAAGGTCTGGGAGATGCTCAGATGCTAGATACCGTCAGTAAAACCTGTCAAAAAATTGTTCATCACTAAATCTACATAGTTTAGTCATCATTCCTTACATCCTACTCAATGAGAGAATTGTAAAAGTATTTGTGTCTCTACCACATCTAGGGAGGCAAAAGAGCACTGCCAAGACTAATTCATAAGTACCAATCCACCTACTTTTTGCCTGTGGGAGATCTGTAGAGCAAAGTAATAAATATATCTTATGAGGGCATAGAAAAACCTCGACATGAGGGAAGAAAGAAAGCTGTAGGATGGCAAAAGAAAGCAGTATGATAAATGTAATTACTGGAGTGCTCTACATGCTGGCTCTCCCATCCTGCTAAGCAACAGAAATTAGAGGTAAGAGATGTTAACAAGGAATGTGTAGAATGAGTCAGTGTAGCCATTCAGAGCCTAGCTCAGTCCTGTGTTGAACAAGGTGACAGTAGATGCCAGTAGAAGGCCTGGAGGAAAAATCTTCTCTTCTGAACAATTTCATTTTCTATTTCCTTAAAAGAATTACTTTTAATTGTTTAGGAGGTGGATGGCAAAGAGCAGATATAACTGCTGGCCTTACACAGATCTTGGCAACGGGGTTATTCCTGCATTGAGCTTGCTCTGCTTTCGCTTGAGGGAAGCCTGCAATGTGGTTTCTCAAAAGGTGTTGAAAAGCAGCTGATTCACGAACATCTGGACCAGTGGCCAGACTAGTGCTGCTAAATTCCCAGCTGGAGACAAAGACAATGTAGAGGTGGTGCTGACAGGTCTAGGATCTTTCAGCAGATAGGTGAGGAGTGTTTTACTTAGGAGGTGAAATCCTCAAGCAGAGAGTGTCCTGTCTGTGGCAGGCTCAAGTCCTGCACTTTCCAAGTTGGAGATTACAATGCTCTAGATTGGCTTTTTCCCTGACATTCTAGTATATTTTTAGATTTTTTGCTTTGTTTCCCTTGGGATTCCAGTGCCTTTCACATACACTTTTGTTTGGGACTGAGGTAAAATTTATCTGACTGGTAGTGAGGACTGAATTGTTAATTCCACTTCATCTTGTTCTTGCTGGTCTATGTTTTCTTTTCAGTAACCTGTGTTTAATCTTCTAAGTTTCTACACTGTGAAGCTGAAGACTTCTGGTATTTGAATCCCACTTCCTGTAAATGTTATTTGGTTCTATTAGGTGAGCAAATCTCAACTTAAAAAGAATCACGCTTCCATGTTTTAGTTAACTCTTTTTTGGCATGTGTGCCAGCTTTGAGCTGGGCATTTATTTAACAGGCCTGTTTTGCAGGAAGGATTTAATAGACTTATTATCCATAAGGTCAGTAAAACTAGCAAAAAGTAAAAATAAACAAAGTTATTTTAGTGCTTGAGGTCCAAATTTATTAATGCATTTTTATAAATGCGTTAAATTCTCCTGTCATTAAAATGACTTCTATTAAGATGACATATCATGATGGTTAAAGCTAGGATTGTTATCTTAAATTTATCTTCCACTATATGTTATTAATTGTCATTATTAAAACAGTATAGAAAAACTAACTTTGACCTTGTTGCTCATAGCCCTTAATGAAGTGTCATTGTCACCTGTTCGGGCAAGGAATAATTTCACACCATTTGGGATACATCCATTTGTTCTGCACAGCACTTGTGAGAACACATACTGGCTTGCTTCCCATTGCAAAATGAGGAGGTGTGAATTAATATTTTGTAAATAGTTATAGATGTTATGCATAATAATATTACATGATATATATAAATAATATATGTAGTGGTAATTACAACCAAAGCTACTAAGAAGTTTTTAATACTCCCATAGTGTAACGCTTTATGTTCAATGTGATGTGGAGCTTGAGTGTGGTGAACTTGTTTCCTGCCTTTGACAGTTACTTTTTGGTATGTTTCAGGCAACTGCACTTCTCTGGATCACAGTTTATATTAAAAGATAAATGATACAGAATTTCTGTTCAATATATTTATAGGTTGTAGAGAAGAACAATCCAGCCTATTGTCTTTTCCTGAGGGTTTTTTAGGTATTACAATTGTGATAAATGGAATTATTTCACATTTTGGGCATGACAAGAATTTTGTAAGCATGATTTTGCCTTACGTCTTATTTGGAGTAAGCAAATGCATCTTTTCATTCAACATGTTTACAGAATCTAGTCCAAGAGAAGCCAAGCCTTTGAATGAGATCTCTCAGTACTTTCAGTTATGAACAACAACTATAGATGACAGCCACTAATTTCGCATCCACAATTATTTGCAGGTGCAAAGTGAGCCATGTTCCTAGTAGATGTACAAGGATTGAAATGGACATGTTCAGGTAACACTGAAAACTGGCATGGCAAGCTGTGAAAACATCAGCTAGATTGAGGCCTCTTAAAATCAGGGAACTTAAAATATGACTTGCACAACCTGGCAGAGTAAGGGCCTGAATGAGTGTACATCTTGAAATGTGTTTTCACTGGTTTTGTGGAGCAGTGGTGTTGCACTTGTGAATGTAGAGAATGCATTAATCTCAAAACAACTGATATCCCAACAAGACACATTCCTGAGAGGGGAAAAAAAAAAAGTCTGTTCATGCTATAGGCCTCAATCAGAAATTGGAGAGCTTGCAGAATTTTTATTTATTAAGATGTGTACAGATCTTTACATTACCGGCAGTATTTCTGTGTCCTGCTACACTACATTAATTAACCTTGGATCTAGCACAGTGGCTGTGAATGATGTATGTACATTGTTCTTCTGTTGGGATCACACAGAAATCTCTTTAATGTTCATGTGTTGTCAGTGGGCTGTTTGTAAAGTCATGCGTGATATCGCAAGTGGCTAAATAACCCCTTGTAGACTTGTTAAATAAGAAATATTTCCTAAGATATTTCGCACCATGATATGCAGCAAAACTAGGTTGGGATGCCACTGAAAATGGAGGGGATGAAAGAAAGAAAATATCGCTTGTGTTATGACTTGAGTTGTGATATATCTCTACATTAAGGAAGAACAAAAATATGTAAGATGTGTAGACTTGGCACTTACGGACTTGGTAGTGTTAGATTAATGGTTGGACTTGATCATCTTAAGGTTTTTTCCCGACCTAAATGATTCTATGGGTCTACATACAGGACAATGTAAACTTTGCCTTTGTTTACTTTAATATTACAATCAAAGAGAGAAATATTATGGCATTGTCCTAAGCATCTGACTAGAGAGTGAGTAAAGTTGATGACTCCATTTAAAGGTTATAAAATTTTTTTTGGAGTGACCAGTGGTTGCAGAAATGGTATTTTGGAACTGACGTGACTAGAGAGCTAAAGAAAACTTGTCAGAATTTAAAAAGCCTCATTGTGATCATTACATTGTGTCATTTGGCCAATAATCTGAATTTTCAAAGCTTGTTGAATTTATAGAGATACTTACAAACTTTATAGATAAATGTGCTGGTTAGATCAAGAGTAATCATAGTACTTCCAGATCTAGGCTGCAGTGATGGTGCTGGAATTCAGTTCTGCTCTATTAGATGTGACCTGTGAACCTGCAATATTTCTGGAGAAGGAATTTAAGCTTGGGCTCCTTTCTGAGTTCTGTCTTCAGGTTGCAGCTGTGGGCTCTGTAAGTTCTATCACTTGGATTAGGTTAGTAATGAATAGAACCTGATTTTTTAATTATATTTAAAGTTTTTAAAAAGAATAGAATGTGACTTTTTATAACAGTGTTTGAAGAATATTACATTTGATATTTCTACCGTAAACTTTGCCTAATTCTTCTATATATTAAATATTGCACTAAGGCTATCATATGTTGCTTCGCAAATTACTGTATGATAGAAAGAATTTAATTTCCTTTTGCACTAAAGCAGAGAATAGTCCACTTCACTGTACGTTTATTGTAATAACAGTTAGAAACAACTTCTGGGAGTTGTGAACATGGAGTACTTGTGAAAAATCAGTCAATTTCTATTTAGAAGGCTAAGGCATCCAAGTTAGGGAGATTTTTGGCTTCAGTGTTTGTATGTGTGTGTATATACATGCTTAACTTTTTACACTTGTAGGTAAGACCCTTTCACCCCTATCAATGCCTCTAGTATTTCTTCTCTTTGAGGAAGAGTACTCCATCTTAAGCCTGTCATGCAGTCTTGAATTGTAAAGACTGACAGTATTATAGGATTGAACTGATGCCATTATTCTTTAGAGGTCTTGCTCAGATGTATAAATGTCAAATTAATTTATTAGTGATTTGTTTCTTAGATGTCACAAAGGCCTGCACAGAATACTCGAGTGAAAATTACACTATGTGAGAAAAAATATTCATCCCAAATGAGTTTTGTTTTCTCAAAACAAGCAGTAGCCCCCAAACCCACTCCTGACCCTCTTTTCCCAGACAATACACTGTTATTACTCCCATTTCTCAACAATGGTTCACTTGTAGTGCAAAAATTGTATTGCTGGTGACAACGGTACACTTGGACCTGTGTATAGCAACTCCATTTAGCAGCATCATATAAGAAGCAGGTGTCTTAGCAACTGTAACTGGACTGTGCACATCTGTAAACACATAAAGCAGAAGTGTTGATGGGGGAGTGATGACTTGACGTGTCCCAGGTGGAGATGTGGTTGCCTCTGCTGAGAGATTCAGGACTAATACTGTCCTGTTGTACTTTCTGTAACCAGGGTGTCACTTTGGGTCTACTGACTGCTGTGAAGCTCTGATTCCATGGACTTCCATGATGTGATATTTATCCCAGTCCTTCTCGGAAGTGACTGTTAGCAATGCATTCAGGAATTCAATCCTGAAGCCTTTACAATCTGTTTAGGTCTACAGATTGCATAACATTACTCTTCTCCATGTTCTTTTGAGGCTGTAAAATTTCGTGAGCAGTAATTCATTATATGTATGTTTGGGTCTGTATATGTAATGAAGTCCACAAAAAAAACCGAAGAGAAACATATTCTTCGTACTGAAACTTTATCTATTGCATATTGTGGCAAAAATGGTGTCTTGATGAACATACCATACTGATGATGAGCTTCTATTTCATTAAATGAAATGCACCATATGGTGCAAAATGCTGTTTTGCTTTTTTGTTTTGCATACACTTACATCCTCCTCTTTATGATACTGTGTGATGGTGGGAAAGGTATTAAGTTGGTTAATATAAAATGTCTGATTTTTCTTTTAATGCCAAATCTGTATTTTGATGGATAAATATTTGCATTCATAAATAATTAAATGTACATTTTTTAGGAATTAATCCATTGACTGTGTCTTAATATTTACACCTGTAACTTTGCATTTGCGAGGACAAACATGATGGCTGGGCTGGAGGTTGGCTGAAAATCTGGTCTTGCATATTCTATGAAAAATATTACTCAGATTTCTCACAGGTGAATAAACCACATGCATGGATGAATCTAGTTAATTCAATGGTTTAATAAACCTAGAATCCCAATGAGGTTATAACAAATCCCCCTGGCATCTTGGAGTTATGAGAAAGATGTATAAAATTATATGCAAGCAGAAGCACTCTTTCGAAATTTGAGGACTCCTTTGCACATTATTTTTTGGTTCTGTTCACTACATGGAATAACTTCTTATCTGCAGCTCAGTCATGATAATATATTAGATCAATTACCATTTGAGGGCAATATCTGGGGTCAATTTGCATCTGACAAAATTATTTTTTCCTTTGGATAGTTTGTTTGCAGCACTAAGACAGACTCTTAATGTCCCTTTGAGAAACATGGCTAGCCTGAAGTGGAAATTTCTGCATCTCCTTTCTCAGGAAGCAGCACCTCATCGTAAGTTTGCCCATTTTCAAATGTTAAACACAAGTGCATCCTGAATCAGAACCAATTATGTAATTAGAAACACAGCAACTGCAAGATGACAAGGACTAACAGATTTAGCAAAACAGCTAAAAGTAATAGAACTGCATAAATTTAATGATGAATGCTAGGTTTAAGGTCATTGTACTATGAGCTATGATCTGGACAACTAAGTGATGTGAAGCCTGGTCAGTTCTTGGATGCTAAACTTTCCAGGAAAGAAATATCATACAGGAAATAATTCCACAGTAGGTTCCTTTTGCTGTGTTTTGATACAGAACCGAAATCCTAGGTTAGCAATAGTGTTGCTCTTATTATTTCTTTCAATATGATATGTGTATTTGCTATTTGACTGGCATTCACAAGGACAGGATGCCCACCTTTAAGAAACCTAGACTGTGTTGGAAGGGGTATATGTTTTGAGGTGAAAAATAAAGCATATACTGCAATTACATGTTATCATGGGAAGATCCTTCTATATCTTCAGGAAATCTGTTCTTCACAGCTTTTGAAATGGGGAACAGGTTCTGCCTCCATTTTCTCCTGAATTAAATAAGAAAGCAGGTAAATCAATGCTGAGTGATGTAAATTTCCTCTCTCAAAGATGCATGCGTAATTTTAGAAATATACTTTGAGTACGGTATCAGAAACTTATATTCAAAATTTGCAATTAGTGAAGTTCTGTGGAGTTCAGAAGGAAAAATAATGAAGCTGAAGAAAAGGATGATTGATAAGAAAAATTTCCACTGAATGTACTTCTGTATAAAACTGTAATTTTATTAATAGGTGAGGGAGGATAAAATGCACAAAATGGTAGCTAAATATGTGGAAAGCTATATGCTCTGCCTTGGTTTAGAAAATCATAAGTATATGAAATTGGAATGCAGCTGAATTGATTGCAATCTGATATTCATTATACTTCAGCACTGCTGGCAGAATCCCTTCTAACCAAACACGTGCTACATGCATTCTTAGCACTTTCACAAAGCCTTGAGTTTATAATGACAATTAAAGTGCATCTTTTCCAATAATTACATAATCTGCATTTGGTCTGTGCTAATAAGCTTTAAGAAAACTTAAATTCCACATTTTAATATCAGAAATCCACTTAATTATAGGTAATCTTCAGCTCTGCATGTCACCTGTATTAGCATTTATATTCCTTATTGAGTCTGCAATGTAATTTTCTGTTTATTGTCGTGAACATCCCTTCTAATATATATCTGTAATCTCATGTAGGCCATGTCTGGTAACCAGCTAAGTTCTGAATTTATCTTTGCCTTATCTTATTTAGCCTAGAGAGAGAGTGGCAGTGTGAATAGCATTCTACATGAAGGGCCAAGGTGACAGCCTGAACAAGCACCAGCTTGTTATCTTCATCATCTTCAGAGGATTCTTGTAGAAATGAAGACCTGATTTGCCTCCCTGTTTCTAGAGACTGGATATTGGCCTGAAAAACTTGCTTCCTCAGCAGAAAGCATTTATCCAAGAAAGCAGTCCCCTAAATTCTGCTCTGTTCACCATTTGAAAGAGGTAGCCAAGTAGAATTTATTTCTCTCAGGAATTTTTCTTTTGCTGATTAATTGTTTTCCATGCTAGGCTATTATGTTGGTAAAATATTTACAGCCATTGTGATGAAAATTGCCAGGAAATTAATTCACATGGTCTTGCTACCTTTTTTCTTTTTTTATTTTTTTTTTCCCTAGGACTTTGAAATAGTGTTGTGGTTTTAGCTTGCCTCTCTATTCTTGCTATCCTTTTCTGTCAGACTCGGTAATTGGCCTAATAGAAGGCAGAAACAAGAATTTATTATACCTTGGGCAATACTTGAAACAAACTTTATTTGCAGGAGCAGCACTTTTTAGCTACTTGCTGTATATTTTGACATTCCTTCTAAATATTAAATTTGACTTTACTAAAAGTTAAATCTTGGTTGTTTTTTTTGTATGTTTGCTGCTGGTTTTGCAGTTTCTTAGGCAGACTATTACATATATAAACACATCATTTTAATGAAGCTTTTGGAGAAACTACATAAGCTGTGGCTATAGCTACTTAATTACTGCCAGAATCCACAAAAATGGTATGAATTAAACAATAGCTTCTGTAATACCTTGTAAATTAGCCTTGGAATAATTTCTGTGATGAATTGAGACAACAAAGATGAAAATGATTCAACTTGCCATAATTTTTCCAAGCTTGGGATTTGATGAAATCTTCCTCAAATGATGCCCTTTATGATTACAATTGTTTGCAAAAATAATGACAGTAGTATAAATAAAACCGGGTTAGATTGTTATGATGTAATTTCCACTGTTAAATCTCTTTTTATTCCAAATTTTTTTTTTTTTTCTAAACAAGGCTTTAAGAAATAGCAATACATCATCCTGGAACTGTTTATGCAGGAATTTTTATTCTTTGAAATCTTCCAGTGTTAAAGCAACAAGAAAACATTTAGAATGTCCTTTGGTGGAATCTTATTACACTCGTTATATATGTAAACTGATATTCTTTGATGCCAGCACGTTGCCCATACAGAGAAATCTCTGCACAATTAAATGAAAGGAAAAAAAAAAAAAAAGGACTAAATAAAAAGTAATATTTTTTCTCTTATCTGATTAGAATTAAATACATTAACAAATTGTCTGGTAACACAAATAGGCAATAATACAAAAAATCTACATTGTACATTATTTCAAGAAAAATAACTTCATTTGAATACAAAAGGATAAATACACTTTTTGTCCTATAGCCACTCTTGTACAGTAGGTGAACACAGCATCTTACTGATGCAGTGTTGCTAAGGTATACAAGGATATGACTGGCTCGAGTTTTATTGAGGGGGCTGTTACACATGTGCATCACTAACATCAGACAAAGAAATCTTTCAACCAACAAGGGTTACAGAGCAACGTTCACTAAAGCACAGGTTGGAAAGGATTTGGGGACTGAAGCAGGCCAATATGGCAGCTTTTACAGATTTCCTTATACCCACAATGCACTGACAGCAAAGAATGCCTTTATTTGGTCGGTCCACACATCTGGTGGAGGTACAGTAGCGCACCATATAGGAGTAGCAAATGTTTTTTAAATACTCTTCTCATTCTGGGGGCTGTCAAAGCCATTTCAGTCCTGTGTAAGCTTTGCAGTTAGCATTGTTTTGACAGAATAGGCAGCTGCCAACTTTTCTCGAGTCAGAGGTGAACAGTCTTGACTCGGTGCCCTGTCCGTAACTGATTAATATGGCTTAGTTCAGTTAGGCCTTCTTAGTTTGTACGTGGTTATTTTTTCTCTTTTTTTTTTCCTTTTTAAATTTCAGAAGCAAATGCTTGGGTTTTGTTTTGTTTTCATGTGGCACGTTCATTTGAAGCAGTCTGGATGTGATGCCATCAACCATACGGAGTCTAGCATGTGCAGAGTCCAGTTGCTCCTAGTAGAGCAGTCAGCAGTAATAGAGGCCAGTGTGACATTGCCCCCTGGCCGGAGTTCTGGCTGCAGCCTCCTGGATCCCTTTCACACTTCAACTTCTCACATAAAATGCCAGTGTAAGCCGGAGGGCACTGGCATCGCACATTGTTGATGCATGTTCCTCCGTTCTGGCAATGCAATAGTTCGTTGTCACATACATTTGCTGCAAGATAGCAGGGGAGGGTGGGAAAGAAAAGCAGAATATAAGTACATCTGCAGGAGAAACTGCGCTATAACCAGAATTAAAACACTACCTCCTCCCCCCTCTGCCTGAGTCATGTAAACAGGGGATGTCTTTTTTTTTTTTTTTAACACTTCACATTTAAATTTTTTATTGCATTTAATATTTTCTCATACTTTTTTGATTTTTTTTTTTTTTTAGGCTGTAGTCTTGGAGAACCATATAATTCACTTCAGACCACTGACTAATTAACATGAATAATGATTAATAATGAATTAACATGAATATTAATACCTGCTTTGTACCAGTGTCTGCTTTTTATAGTTACTACTGAGCTGGAACTGTAGGCGGGTGTGTTATTATTTGAAAGAGGCAATGTATATAAAGCTTTTGGAAAGCATGAACGGTAGTTAAAAATGCAACATGGCTTTGCTGAAGTAAAAAGATCCATATGAGAAGGCAGGGTTTAATAGTCAAGAACTGCATATCTTAATGATCTGCAAAAATTATGCAAAAAAGATAAGGCGACACAGGCAGGAAATTCAGCATGTTATTTGGTGGGCATTATACAGTTTACACATATGGAAATAAAAGATAATGTTATTTCCCTTACAGATCAAATATTTCTTCTTAATTAGATTTGCTGCTTTGGTATGAGAGTAACTGGCATCTTAAAACTATCTTAGATGTTGTGGCCTGATACAATAGCTTCACAAGTCAGACTTGACAAAAGAGTTAAGAGAAAATAATACAGGCAAAAGTTTTAGAGCTGCATTTGAAATATTGACAACTTTTACTTTGTATTACTTAATATCAGTTGAAAATTTTCTCTGTGTGAATATGTTGAAATATGAGAAACATACTACTTAAATGTGTCAATTTCTGGTTTATTCCAGACGATATCACTAGTAAAATATGTGCTGGATTACAGTTCTGTCTTCCATAGGAGAGGAAATTCAAGTAAAGATCTTACAACAACTATCTAGGCAGAATGTAACAGTAAAAATTTTTGCTCAGAGAATTAGGAAAAAGGTAACTTCATTTAGAAGCAGACTCAATATTATATGCTGTTTAACCATACCTCAGCCTGGAAATAGCCTAAATGATTCAGAATAGGGAAAAAAATTTCATTTTTACGTCAAACACTGTTATTTATTGCTACAAAAACCCTACAGTTTTAAGTGTTAATTTACTTATTTTTAAAAGCAACCCAAATATTATGAAAACTAAAATTAAAACAGTCCAAGTTCTTAAGTGATGCAATTCTACATAAATTTGTACAATTTTGTGCACCAATGACCTTACAGGTAAACTTATCTGTCTTGTCTTGCTTTCAAGACAACTGCTTTCTAATATTTTGCATCCAAGGGAGCCAAATAATAACGCAGTGTGTTAGAAATTCATAGATGCAATTGAGAAAGAACACTTAAATAATGTTTTTCAGGGATTCTTTTATCAATCAAGTTTTTTTCTGAGAATGATGGATTTAACGTTGTCCAGTTTCTGAATTGTAATGTCAAAATATTAATATTAAGGTACAAAACCCAACACGTTTCTGATGACAGCCATATATCTGAATTTCAATGTTCTATATATACATTACAAAAAATAGTGTTTATATTATGTTCAAGGAACAGTACATCACCACCAGATAAATGTGATGAGATGGATAACCCAGAAAAATAAAACAGGCTGAAAAAATGAACTGTATTTTAAAAGTCAGTATTTGAGTTACAGCTCTTATAATTGAAGCTACATATCTTTAAAGCTGACTTATTATTCATATTGTTTATATTTAGCCATATCAATATGCAAAATCAAAACACTTTGTCTAATGGTACAGCTACTCAATCTGCCTGTTCTAGACTACTAATTGCTGAGATTCTTCCTGCAATTCAGGCAATGAAAATGGTGAAATATATGTCCCATCAATACTGACTATTGTTTGCCTTGAATAATTGAGTGGAATACAATAGTTAAATACCACTTCTTAAACATCAGATGAGGTATTTTACTTCGTGTTTGTCCCAGAATATATTATCCAAATTTTCTCAAGTATTCAGTAAAACAATTGTATTTTCCAATAGCTTTCCTATTTTAAAATTTATATTGACACCTCTATCCTGTTGTTTTAGGGGGCCATCAGCACAGATTCTGATCTGTAGTTGCAGATTGCTGGAGATGGCTGGCTGAAGTGGTGTCCTGATGCATGCTGGCTGTTCTGCCTGACACAGTGATGCAGACTGCTATCAAATGCCTCTAATCATTGTTGTCCACCAAATTCTGGATGCCATGTCATATATGCTGATTTTTAAACCACACCATTCATTTCTCATGAGAAAGTTTTAAAAATGTACTTAAAGAAGGGATGGATCAAAAAGTTCTCCTTCATTGTTCTTGTATGCTTTTAAAAGTTTATCCACGGAAATGCATTACAGAAAGAACAGGTAGTTTTTAATGTTCTCATTAAATTACTATGTAGGTGAAAAATCTTGAATCGTTAATCTTTATTATCACAGCTTTCTTTTCCCTAGTTTTGCCCTTGTGTCTCTTTCTCTTGTGCACACACATGTACACACACATATGTATCACGTAGGTAGCCACTGTGGTGATTTGGAAGTCAAATGAAACAATTTTTAAAATGTTATGAAATCCTTTTTTTTTTTTGGTCCATTTTTGGTTTTATTTTATTCTGACCATACCTAATACCATTTCCACCTTCCCAGAAGCACAGTCAGGATTACTTTTGAAACTTTAATATTCACTAATTATATTTATTCAGTTTAGGAGTTGGATTAGCTAAAGCTAATGAGTGTAGCACATAAGCAGCATAGAGTACTTTAACTAGAATTTAAAACAAAATTTACTCCTGAAACAAAAGCAGTTGACATGCTGCCAAGACAAAAGCAAGGCAAGTATATCAGTTGTTGTTATGAAAATTAACAATGTTTTTAATGCTACCACAGTATTTTTCTAGGATACGTGTTATAAGAATTTATTCTAGAAGAGGCTCTAGGCTTAACTCGGACAAGGCAGTGACCTGGGAGCTGCTGAACAGGGCAGGAAGGGCTAGGATCTTGCAGACCCATTGCTCTGTGTTGAAGACCAAGGAGCACTGTGGCAGCTGGTGCTGGTGGGTGCAGGTAGGGCTGGTGAAGCCCCAATATGTGCCTGGCCCTTGGCCTTTTTGTTTCCCTGAACAGGGGAGCAGTGAGCCTGTATTCACAGGGCTTTCCTGCCTGTTGTACTTCTCCTACCTGCCATGCCCTTGTCCCTTCTTATACTCCCAGCAGTGAAAGGTTGCTTCCACTGCTGAGAGTGCTGAACCACCTCTGCCTTATCTTCACCACTCATAATAACAGTAATTAAAAATGAGTTTGAAGCAATCTGAAAGACATTAGGTATCAAATTCTGATCAAACAATACAAGTAACAGAACTAGTTCTGAAGTAATTACGCATGACTATTAAGACTCACGTGGCTGAACTAGCTGTGGGTTTACTGTCAGACCTTCATTAATTAGAAGACAGGACATCAAACTGATCATTTAAGAAACAAACTAGAGATGTATGATTTGTTCTGGAGAGCTTTGCAGGCATTTTTGGGAGGGTATTTCCAAGCACAGTCTCTGGATCTGTGCGGCTGTGGGAAGTGAAATATTTAAAGTAAAATAAAGGAAAATTTGAAATGTTATCTTTGTAATTCATCAATTTACAATCTAAGCTATGGTCTGATTATGGGATCTTTAAAACACCACAGAAAGGAGACAGAAGAAAGCCACGTGTAAAAATGGATAGTTATTTGAAGCTTTTATGTCCTTGAGGAAACATCCCCTCCCCTCTCCAAATCAACAAGGTCCTGTAATTTGTAGGAGATACTATTTTTGAATTAAAATGTAAATATCTTTTCCCAAGTAGTCAATAATAAAATACTGAAGCCTCTTTTTTAGGACAAGACCTCTATGAATGATGATGAAAGATGCCTTGCTGCAAACCACAACATATTCTTGATATGTAATCCCAATGTTATTTCATTTGTAAATTGAATTAAAAATAAACAAAAAAACAAGGGGAAAATATCTGGTCTTTCCACCAGTTCAAGGGGTAAGTGATGTGCTAGTGTTTCATAGAATTTATATTACATAAAATTTAATTAAATGTATTGAGAGTAGCATAATTGTTTGACAAATGCCTGCTTTGCTTTTAAATATTCAAATCTGCTTAATACATGAAAATTTCTAAGTCCGTCCAAAACTCAACTTTAATACCTTTGCAGCTTCTTAAAAGAAAAGAGAGAGCCAACTCTGGCTGATTTTAGTTCTGAAGCAGTAATACACACACAGTAACAGAAATGCAAGCCTTGTTCTCTTAAATTTGGAGGGCCACCTCAGGCACAGCATTGTATTGCTGGCTTATGTTCTTTCTGGTTCCTGTGTCTGGGAAGCTTAAGAGCACACGCACAGGGCTTTTGGTCTGACTACCGCTCAGACAGAAAAACAATACACTATTGGCTTTTAGCCTCTTGTCTTTTCCAAAGGCCATCCAAGAGGGAAGAAAATACATTTTGTACCTTTTTTTGTGCTACTTTAATTTTTGTATAGCTTGTCTGCAGTAGCATCTTATTCACGTGGGTCACCCATGTGAATATGAGAAAGGACAGGCTATTGACTTAAAACAAATCAAACCAAAATAACAAACAAAAAAACCCTCACCATATTCAAAATGACATCCTTTTTTGATATGAGATAGGTGGTGTTCATGTTCTGCAGCAAATATGGATTTATTATGAAATTTTCATTGCTTATGAGAACAGCATAAAGGCCATTAATGATAAAGTCACAGAAAGCAAGCTTTTTATTAGATGTTCTTGCTTCCTTCCTTGAATTTTGAAGTCTTTAATTTCAAGCAATGTTTTGTATGATCTCTCCCATCACTGTCTTTCTTCAGTGAGCTCTTTGTGGTGTCATTTGTTACAGCCTTGTCTCTCCCTCTTTATGTTTTTAAAACCATCTCTTCACTTTTCTCCTTTTTGTCTCCCAGATCATGCGTATTACAGTCCCTGGGCAGGTTGGTGGGTTGACAGCTCTGAATATATTATGCAACATTTTGGTCTATTCTAAAGCACTGATGCAGGCCTTGACCCTACTCCTGCTGCAGCAATTTTTCCATACTGTTTGTCAGTAGTTTGTGTGAATGGCCTACAGAAATCATGAGAAATTTTTGACTTTGGATTCCACCCATTGTTCGTAACTTTGAAAGTATCATGTCTAGAGTCTGAAGAATTATTCTTGAACGTTTATTATCTCTAATACATGTATTTCCTTAGTACTTCTTACCTAGTAAAGACTGTTAGTTGAATTAATTTATGAGGCAGTTTTCAGAACACATACTAACAGAATAATCTGTATCGACATAAGTAAGTAAGTAAAAAACCAAGCACAAAGAAACCCATGTTTTCAGTAATGATGTTCATAGGTAGCTTCAATATATGCAGTGGTTGTCTATATATGGTGATCTGAGAACAGCACATTGAAATGCCATGAAAAAATTAGGAGGCCTTCTCTCACTACATACGTTCAGGAAATTGAAACCAAGCACAAGTAATTTCTTGTCAAATACAGAATTAGCTCCTGTGAATACTATAAAGATTCTGTAACTAACATGCATTATTCTCTGAAAATGTGATCATTTAATCAATAAACGGTAAAAGCAATCACAGAATACAAAATAAATTGCAACAAATAAGGAAGCTTTTGTGTATGCTTAATAAGAATACAGACATCTACACATAGACTGAGCAAACACACACAAGAAAAACTCTTCAGTTGTAAAGACATTAGCAGTAGTTTTCCCACAATTTGTCAAATTAAACATTAATGGAATTGGGGAAGGCAAAACACAGTCTCATTCAAGTGCAAAGGTTTAAAATAATTTCCAGTTGTATCAGAACATAAGTGACCACAACCAAAATATTTTCAAATTGCCAGACTTAGCAACAACAAATTGTTTCCATTATATGGAAACAATCCTATAAATACAAGATATAATTGTTATGTGTTGAAGTTCTCATGAGGAGCTCCACTGACTCACAAGATTTCACCCATATCAAGTATTAGGAACGAGGATGTAAGGACATGGGTAATGTTTAGTAAGCAGTCAGACTTCTAAAAGGTTACAACTATTGTTATAATTAGTGTTGCACAGCATATGACAAACCCCTCAAATTTTATAACTTAAATATCTTAACTCATTTGAATAACCAGTGGTAATAGCTGGCTTGCAACTTTTGTCACTTAGATTTCTCTCCCTGTCTGTCTTCCAGATCTACTGTTAAATCATTGTTAGAATTTATTGTTACCAGTTACAGTTACTGCCAAATTGTTTTTTGGTGTTTTGCTACCATGAATACATGTGTCAGCGTTGATCAGAATTCTTCTGTGTTTCTGAACCACAGGCATACCTCGTATGAACATCAGCTGTTGCTCTTTTAAATTAGATACTCATAATGATTTGGGATTTTTTTTTAGTGACATTAATTTAACATTTTCTGTAAAACTATCTTATGATACTGTCAAATCAAGATGAGATATACTTTTTGATAGCAGAAAAAGAAAACTAGTTTGTGCTTATCTACTAAGGCACATTCTGAAATCAAGACAAAATAAATCAGTGTAGACAAGTAAAGGCCTAAAGCATATCTTACTGCGTCAAAATTACAGTCACAAAATGACAAACACTAACACACAAATCTCCTGTGCAAAGTTGAAACAACGTTGCGATTAATTATATTGTCAACAATTCAAGGAAATAAACATTGACCAGGTAGGATTAGTTTCTAAAGGCAGAAGTCTCCATCTTCACTTGTCTTAGAATGCCCATTAGAGGCACAATTGAAATGACACTTTTTTTTTTGTTTTTTTTTAAATCAAAACTGTTTTATCAAGTTATCGGAGAACAAATGGGTAATGGAGATACTGTGTTTGCTGACTATGTCTAGTCGAATTTTTCAGAGTGTTTGCCTACATGTAATTTCAATTCTCTGCACAATTCTTACTTCAAAGCTAAGCCAGTTCTAATCAAATTGCAGGAAAAGTCTTCAGAGTTTCTACAAGAAGATGCAGCTACTATTCAGAGTTCTCCCCAGTGCACAGCCACAGAATGGATGGCAATTCTTCTCTGCTGTAAATAGGTACCAATTTATCTTGGCATCCACATGGGTAAGCTTAGCTGATTATGTTTCACTACTGAAAGTGCAAAATCCTCTACAGAACAAATTTTATTTTAACCATGATATAAGGATAGTGGAGGTAGAAAGTTACTCTATTTCACAGGTTGTGTCTGTGCTTTCTCATTTTACATCTCTATTCTTAATCTAAAATCCTTGTGTCTAATTCATAAAAGATAATGGAAAGAAATACATCAAATCTGTCAAATGGACAAGGGGGAGAACTGAGTTTTGGAATTGGTACTCCTGGATGATAGAGATAGCAGCTTTGGCAGAAATGGCACAAGATAGCTTGCTGAAGTGCCTGAAAACAAATCAAGATTTAATTATCTAAGAATTATGATTGAGATAATACCTTCCAATCTTCCTCAATATCAGAAAATATTTGATTAACGTTTCAGTTTTCTGTTTTTGATGGTTCCAATTTTATACTTCTGCGAGAGGATGATTCCCAAAGTGTGGGGGGGAAATCCTTATCCCATTTTAGGATAATCTCAGGAAAGCAATAAGCTACATCATAGCTTTAGTTGCTCAAAAGGGATCACATACCCCAATCATTCATATTCCACTTACAAAGCTGTTAGATGCAGTGCCATTATTTCTATCTTCCCGGAGATAAATGAGCATTCTTACATGATCTGTCTTCTCTTTCCTTAACTAGGAAGAGAAGCAATTGAAACTACAGTGGGTTTTTTTTGTATAGTGCCAACAGCAAGGTCAGGGTTTAGATGTAACCACTATCAATAAAAACTGGCTAAGCACAGAAACTCCTCGGATACAGAAGATGAAGCAATCATCAGAAGGCCCTGTGAGCAGTTGGTGGGTAGGATTTGGTTCCCTAAATACAAGCAGCTACTGCTGTTAGAGGTGCCAAAGGGCATTTCAGACAGTTACATAGAGCTGGCAGATATGCTGTAAGACCTATGAGAGATGTAGTCTTGTGGGAGTGGTGGCAGGAGGCCTGCTGGGGGGATGCCAGCCTGTCTCAGGCAGCTGTTGGGGCCCTGGCAGGCTCTGACTGCTGTGGGCAGCCTGCAGCCCTCCTGTCTGCAGGCTCTCGACCCAGCGCATGGCTTCCCTGCCTGCAGTGTCTGCCCTGATGCTGAGTAAGCACTGGCCGTGCTTTTGTGGAAACTCCTACGCTGTGACCAAGAGCTGTGAAAAGCCTCCTCTGAGGCCTCCACTCAAGCATCCTCTGCCCACCAGCCTGGGAGCACATTTGAACTCGGGCCCTTTCTTGGCTTGGCTCATCCTGACCTTGCCTTGCATGTGTGACCTCCGGGTGTGACCCTAGACCTGTCTTTCAACTAGAGGCTTGTCTGGCATTCTGTAGGCTGTGTCTGACCCTGCCACTGGAGCTCTTCCGCTCACTTGGCTTGGGTGTCATGGGAGGGACCCTGTGCTGGTGAGCTCCCTGCCCTCTACCATCTACCACTGCTCCTTAGCAGTGGCACTAGACACGTGTGGTCAGTCAGTTCAGTCCTATCCAAAAAGCTAGCAGGATTGCTTTGCCTCGACAGCAACATTTTCAGCTTCATACATTACATCAGTATTTTCTTAGAAGTTTCCAAGAACCTTTAAACAGGTCTGCAGTGAGTATTGCTTTTTCAGAGCACAAAAAGGCAGAAGAAAGCCTGGAGAGCAAACCAAAGCAGGAGCATGCGAAGGTCAGCAATTCAAATACATGTTTATGAATTATAGAAAAGGTTGAATGTTCCTGCATCCTCAGCTGCTAGGGTGTTTCACTTGAAATAATGTTTTGGACACAAAAGAAGGCAAACAATTTCTCTTTGCTTACAAAGACAAAAGTTTCCCTTCCTACCATTCTTCCCAATGAATGATGCATTGAAGACTTTCAGAACCTATGAAATATTCCCACTTATTATTTTATTTGGCAGCAAAACCAGAGAAAATAATCATAACTGAAAATATTTCCTAATGATTTAAGGGACCAGAATTTTTCTAACAATTATTTTCCTAAAATGTTTTAGGGAAGGGGAGAAAGTGAGAGATTGTGGTGGTGGTTTCTATGAATAATGACATTAATTCTACAATAGCACTAACCTGAGCACAAATATTGGATGTACTGGTAATCCTCAAAACATCTACATGGCCCTGGATATTGAAGTTCTTTGTAGACAAAACTGAAATGATTCCAGAGAGCTGCTAAGTGAGAACTTTGAGATTAATTGTAATCTTATGTTACTTAATGACAGTATTATGAAAAATTTATTCTCTCCTAATTTTATGCTCCCTAAATATAGGATAAATTTGTGCATGTGCATATTCATGTACCCTGGAAATCTGAGCAAAAGAGTTCATGATGCATTTGATAAAGAAGACTGAAGTGTTATTTAAAGTTTGTATTTCCCAAAGCAGCACTGTTGTTGTAGCTTAATAACATATGTCCTGGTTTTGGTTTAGCTAAGAAAGAGCTAATTTTTTAATACTCTGAGTGATGCTAAATTGATTAATGTTGGCTCTGCAAATTTTATTTTACAATACTTGCTGTGTATAGCAAACATTGAGTAGAAAAATTCTTTTCATTCAAAGTAATAATTTTGCATTGTAATGGCTAGTTTCTTGAAGCAGACTTACTTGTATTGATCTAATTTTTACAGAGAAAATGTTATATTCATGTCCAATTAAATTTTTAAGACTTCTATTCTGAAGTTATTTGTGATCTAAACCAATTTGAATGTTGCAAACTTTCTCCTGACTACTTTGGCTTAAAGCAAATTGCATGGAGCATTTTGAAAAATTAGTAACAAAATCTACTGGAAATATGTTATGATCAACTTCTAAACTACCTAAAACAGTCTTTGTAATGGAAACATCAGTAATCCTTCATTACATTGTGCTAAATACCAAAGATACTAAAATGGAATGGGTATGCAACCAGAAAAAGGAGTCATACTTATGTGTGCCATAATCAGCTACGTTGCAGCTGACCACCAGTAAAGGTAAAGCCAAGTTTATGTGTCATTACATGTTCTGCTTGCATTTTTCAAAACAGAGATTTAAGACTTTACTATAGGAGACCAAAAGACTCATGTGCTAAGTGTGCTACACCATTTGGTGTAGAATGGGAATTTGTGAACTTTAGTTTGTGAATATTAGCTACAATGCAAAGGTAAAGATAAAACATTTCTATAGTTCCTACAAAACATGAAATGTGAGGAATTTTTTTTTTTTTCTGTTAAAGTAGCAATGTTGGAAATCAGGAGATCTTACTGAATCTATTGTTTTGAATGTGGATTAAATGCTTCAGAATGCTTTTGTTGAACTAGCTCTAGAATGGAGATAAAAACACTGCCCTGTATGTCTCTCAAAGCTCTTCAGAGTAAGAGTTGTTATTCCCAGTGAACAATAGAAAAACTGATGCCAAGGAAAGTCAAATGATTTGAGTGTGCTAACAAAAGAAGGGTATGAATGCAGGTCCTGTGAATTCCAGTTCTATTTACTAGGCTGCACTGTTTATTAGATAAATGCAACAGCAGAGTTGATTACTGTTTCCAGAGGAGTTTGGAGACTCTCAGCTATAAAAAGGCTTATAAAAGGAAGATGCAATGTTGTCCACTTAAGTGTCATATGCGATTGTATAAGATGTTTAAATATTCTGAAAGAAATACCGATGTCATGTATATACCTACTTCTAATCTCTCCAGTCAGGACTGTAGCAGCTTCATATTCGTATATCAGGAACATGATAATGATTTGCAAATATTTTTTTATCCCTTCTGCTTTATCTTGGCCTTTAAAAATAATATCTGTTATTTTCTATTTTTAATTATTATAGTAAAATTAAAAAATGTCACTCAATAGGCAGATTCTTATATCATAATTCCTTTCTGAGATATACTGGATGATAATATGCTTTCCTGTAAGTGAGGTTTTAATTGGTATAATGCTTTACTTTCTTGCTCTTTTCATCAGAATATCATTAAGATCACTCAAACAGATAGCATGTATCACTCAGCAAAAATGAGAACTAATAAATTAATGTATCAAATAATTAAAGCTATTAGCTGCTTTGTAACAGTTTTCGTCAATGGTATTTATGGTTACACACAGACTAGCTCTAGGTATCATTGTGCGTTTACCTTCATGACAGAGCAGCCATTAGATAGGAAAACACAGATAATAGATTCTCTCTTTCCAACAATGCTGTTCAGGCACAGTAGTTTTTCTGCAATGTGCTATGCACGTGTAACCTATGTGATAGACTTAGCCAGTGTCTTAGCTGAAAACACTGCTTAAATTGTTTATTATACCACATTTTAAACTACTTATCACATCATTCAGCAAAAATATCAAAAAGATGTTCATCCCCAAACCCAAAATAACTGTCTTTATCTTATTATATTGCCTCTTAACATCATTTCAAAGGTTCTGATTATTTGTTTGTCTTTTCAAAAGCAATGTTTTGGTAAGTACGCTGTTAGAATTCATAATTCACTATAACACATTGACCAATACAGGTGAAGACTGCATACAGGCAATGTACATATTTTTCACAATATTAGCATGCAGGCTACTACTACTAAGTTACTGAAATTGCATGAATCTGTACATCTGAATAACAACAGACTTGGCATAGACTTAAAAAAATGAACACTCAGCATGTGTTTGTTTGGGTTAATGTCTGAAAAGTTCTTTCTGTATGCAGATCAACTAAAGGTAAGGCCTCGAAACATGGATGTTGATAATTCACTATGACAAAACCTTAAGATAATTCAGGATATTAAAAAGTGCAGTGTTAAAAGACTCTCATAAGATGTGTTTCCCTCTGTGCTTTATATGGTTCCTGCATTACTTTTGCCATGCTGATTAACATACTTATGTTTATCAATCCTGACGCACAAAGGTGTTAAAATTTAATTATTAGTGAAGACTGAAATAACCTGAGATCGTCAAGGAATAGATAACTGCAAAATATGATTTCATTTCAAGGTATTTTATTTTATTTAAAATTATTTTCTCCAATTTTTATTGGCAAGTCATGCCAGAGTTGAAAAATAAGAAATATAGCTCCATTAATCTAAACAAAATACTCTATAATCAGTGTGTTGTATATTTCTAAAGATATATTGTACCAATACCCTTTAGAGTTCATGACGAAAAGAAATAATTGTGTTACTCGAAGTCTTCCACTCACAGTTGAGACTAAAAGCCTTGGTCACTTTCTCATGCTCCAGAGAAGCTGTGCATATACCAATGTTACAACTCATATGCTCACCTATAGCTTAGAGAAGGAAGGGCAACACATTTTCAGTTTTTATGAAAAAGAATGTTGTATATTCTTTTAAAGCATAATGTTTGAGTATACTTCTTTGTAGACTCTTGTAGACTCAGAGAAAATGGAAACAAAATTCTGCTAAATAGGATTTGGATAGAAGCTGTATTTCCTGACAAGTGTTCTCTGTCCCCAGCCATATCCCCTTGCATATCTCTACATTACATAACATGTACCCCCCCAACTCCTATCAAAAGCTTGTCCTCTCAGCAGTCTTGACAACAAAGGCAATGGAAATCAGACTTCTCCAATCACAACTCCTCCAGGGCTATGTGTATCCTTTTACATTGCCTCTTATGGTGGGAGCCAGTGTTTGCTGCATGCCTGTGCAGAGTACCTACTGATTGGTGCACATGATATTGAAGGATGAGGAAAGTCTGTAATCCCAGGTAGGATGATTTTTGTAGCACTAGTCTATGCCTGGACCCCTGTGAGGGGTCAAGTGCAGGCTGAATACCAAGCCTTGAACCAAGCCTTCTGCTGCTCCATGAAGCCACAAGGCAAGGGTGGCTAGATGTCATGAAGGTCAGCCTCTGCACAGACATGCTAAGACCTCAGAGACTCCAGCGTGGTTCCTGCTCAGGTTTGAAACACAGGCCTGGTGAAGTGAGAGCATAAGAGAGTGTGAAACGCAAAGGTTTTATGCTGCCTGTGTAAAACAGCATTTCCTAAGTGGTAACATGGCAGATCTGAGTGGGATGATGGTTTTCTGAACGCCGCAAGAAAGCTGCAGAATGAGTGGCTGTTAACCTAAAAGAGAAAGATGAGTGCTGAAAGGAAGTTGTTGAAACTGGAACAGAGGGGTTTGGGCCAAAGCCAGGATGGGTAGGAGGAGGTGAGGGAGGTGCTCAACATATTTTAGCTGGCTCAATGTTTTGTATTTGCAAAACAGTCAAGGTCTCCTAATGGTGCAGAGAAGTGTGGGCTGCAGCATCATTGCTAAGTTGTCATGTTGCCACGCAATAAAAGACAAGATATAACTCGAGTACACTTCTCTAAGCATCTTCTCAGTTGTGTTTTAAATCAGGTTGTTGCAGAAAAAAATATAGCAGTGTATGGCTTTATTTTGATAGGTGATGTATAACTTGACCCAAATTTTCAAACCTGTGCTGAAGTTATGCTGTTTGTGCAGCCTTTTGTGTCTCTCCCCAGTTGTGTACCAAGTAGCAGCCATGTGTGGATATGTAATTTGAGGCATTTCAAAACATCTGGCTGAACTTTTGAGACATTTGTGTTTGTAACAGACTGTTGTCATCTGTCTGAATATCTGCGGAATACGATGTTACTTCTGAGAACTGAAGCCTCCCTCCTTGCAGAGAGCTGCACTTTGCTGCATGATGTCAACACAATGGGGCTGATTTAAGAATGCTGTGTTTGCCCTCAATATGATTTTCTTTGCACTAACAACCCCAGTTTAAATTTCATTGTGGGATTCTCCGGTTCTTTAAATCAGTAGGAAGTTAGCTGGGTTTTTGAAACTTGTGAGAGTACCTTGTTCTCCTTGGATGCTAGTTGTGCTTATTGCCTCACTATCAAAATTCAGCTTCAGCTCTTAAAGAAAGAGCTCCATGTGGTGAAATTCTCTTTACTCTTCTTGGAAATTAAATTCTAAACTCTTCAAAGGAAAATTCTTATTTCAAGGACCTTCTGACTTAAAAGCCAAGTTCACTTCCCATTTCAAGTATGTGTTAACATACAGAGCTCAATGATGCAGCATCTTGTTAACAGAACACCCTGCTGAATTGTCTCCTATGGACAGCTGTTTCCATACCAAGGATACTGGAGGTATTTGTTCCTCCTGTACCTGTCAGTGTATATAGGGACTGGTTAGCATACATGGGTAACAAAGCTGGTACCTCTTTTGATTGTAGCCTTTCTGTATACCTGACCTATACCTGTTGGATGTCATTTCTTAAGGTGAACCTAGATAACTATTCAAGGGAGAATTCTTCCTCCAAAGAGATTATGGCTGAGCTCCTTATAACAGCAGTTTTGAAGTGCAAAAATAGATTGTTGGGTCCACTGCAAAAGCCTTCATATTTAAGCAGGAAATGGAATAAGAACAGGGGCTAGCACAGAAGTGTTGTAGAAAGATAAAGATGTCTTTGGTTGTACAATTTGGTTGTATAGCTTGGCCACTGGCTCCATAAGCCGGAGCCATATTTTGGTGTATCCACAGACAGATTTTGTTTTGCTTTATTCTTTGAACATCTGTAAAATAGACAGTGTTACATAAATGTCTGAAAAATGCGAAAGATGTGCAAAGTTACTCCACTTAGTCTCTAGAAAGGGAATGAAGTGGGTAAATTAATCTGCAAATAGAAGTACAAATCAAAATATTGCTTCTAGATTTAGCCAGTGGCATCAATGCAATTGTTATTATGTGTTTTTCCACTTTCAGTTGAACCAAACAGTCATTGGGGGGGGGAAAAAAAAAGCATATAAAGAGGTATTTGTCCAAGCTGTAGTTACACAAATACAAAATAATTGTGGGAATAACGCTTTAATCATTGTGGACCACAGCTGTATGCCGAAATCAGTGATGGTAATGAACACAGTGTCTATAATATAATTATTTCAAATTGATTTAATTTATAAATAATCTTCTATAGACATTAATTACCAAAACTGAATTATGATCAAACCCTTGTTCCCTTTCTTTGTAGAAATCTTTAAATTTCCATCACTGTCACAACTTTCTATTCTCACCTGATGATTATAGGTAAAAGTTTTATTAACAGTGTAATTATTCTCCTTTGAAGCCAAGATAATTATAACAGGCTTGCCTTGGCTTCCATTAAAAGTCTCTTTTAATGATTTTGCCATTGACTGTAATCCAATGTGAGAGAAGAACAGTTTGTAATTCACAAAATCATAATTCTAAAGTGTGTAGGGATGAAAGAAAAACAGTGTTAATACTTTACAGAACATCATGGTACTTTTGTATGGCCTATAAGTCCCCTCTAAATATATCCTGGCTGAATTCTGTAAAGCTGTATTCCCTTTCATAATTGTTGCTCATATGAATGGCTTGATTAAAATTTGTGCTGTAAAGGGCAGTAGACAAAGATCTGTCAGAAAGCTGGACTGACATTTATAAGATCAAGCTTTTGTTCCTGCTTTACCCACATTCCCTGCCAAAATATTTACTTGTATGCTTAACTTTAAGATTAATTTAAATTTACTGGAAGGGTTAGTGCATGTCTCAGGAACATAGGTCTAGGAGAAGAGGAGATAATCATATAGGTCCTTACTAGAAAAAAATGTAAGGACAATAAAAATGGGCGGAATTCTTGCATATGATTTGGTGAGCTGGCCATATTAGAGATGCAGACTAAAGTGAGTATCAACAAAGGAGACCACTATTTAAAAGGGTTTTTTTTTTTTAAAAAGAATTGTACTGTTAGCAGCAGAGTAAAATAAAACTTTATAAAGAAATGTGTTTACAACCAGTAAATTGTTGAAATTATGACAAAATGAAGAAAAAAAAAAAAAAAAAAAGAGTAGACTCAGAACTTAGCCATAAGAACATGTTAAAGTACCAAGGAATGACTGAGAAATGTACTAAAGTAATAAAAATAAGTAATTGATTTTTTTTCTAAACACATCAGAAGAGGAAACTTTCAGTGAAGTCTCTAGGGCAAATGAATGGTGTGTAAGGCAGGGAAGGGAAAAACCTATGAAGTATTAACTATGGAAGAGCTTTAGGAGGTTAGCAGGCTACTACCTGCGTTGATGGTGGCATGCTCTGGAGGTGTGTGTCAAAGTTTATACTAAACCACTCTTAAAAAATGGAAGATAGTCATATCAGATCACCAGAAGAAAATAATACTGATCCATGAATTTTGAAAAAAATGCAGACACAAATTTCTTTTACCTGTGATTTTACTATTTTAATTGCCAAGACAGACTTTGATTAACTGTAAGAAGGGACTATGGCAGATGTGATTTTTATAAAGGAGACTGAGAGGCACTAAAGAGTAGCAAGTGAAACTTCTACAGCAAGGCAGTTGATGGAAATTGTAATGAAGAATAGAATTAGCACATAGATAAATAAGCACGATGAGCATGGAAGAGTGAACTTTTTGCAGAGGGAAATAATGGTGCACAAACTTAGGAAATTAGTTTTTAAAGAATCAGGGAGCATATAGATGCAAATGATCGACTTGATAAGGTATCTGAATTTCGAAAAACTATTTCACAAGATCCCTCAGCAGCATTTTTCAAAGTAACCAACAAGAGAGTTTTTTGTTTCTTTCATGGAATGATCATGGATTGAATAATAGGAAACAGGGTAAGAATAAACATCAGAGACTACTACTTAGACCTGTAAGACCTGTCAGGAATTACACATGCAGAATTGTGCTAGGAAAGTGAGCGAAGAGTAAGTAATAAAGTTTGCTCATATTACAGAAGTATTGTGGCTGTGAAGAGCTTCAGAAGAATTTCTAAGGCGCTGGGTGGCAGCACAGT
>JANVCC010000034.1:11278262-11418614 GCA_025345505.1 Todiramphus chloris collaris
TTGAAGGGAAATAAAACAAACATCTATAAAATCACTAATGTAATAGAAAAGGTGAATTGGAAATGATAATTCATTTATTCTTATTTTGTCTTCCTCTCAAGAACTAGGAAATACGAAATGAAATTGCCAGCCAGCCAGTTAAAAAAGGAAATAATTATTATCATTACACTTTGCATAATTGTGAACTTGTGCCCAGGAATTTGGATAACAAAAGTATGAACACTTCAAGAAGTGATCAAGCAAATCAGTGGATGAAAGGTTCTTTGAGCCAACTAAATATGAATATAATGATGCACTCTGGCTAAGAAAATCCATAAGCTGCAGCCTCCTAGAGTTTGGATGCCTATGCTGAACAAAATACCACTCAAGACCACTACTGTCAAATAGGGAACACTGGAGTAAATTAATCCCTGGTCTAACTTTTTTAATTTCTATTGTAAAATGTTCTACTGCCTGTAAGCATGCAGGCATGAAGATAAACACATGACTTACAGGAGCAGAAGGTTTTGAAGACCAGCTCAAAATTGGGCTGGGTCAGGTGGTCAGAAAACAACAGGGTGAAGTGGAAGTTGAGAAATGTAAAAAGGCATTTCTATTAAGTGTTTTAGTTAGGAGTTCGGATCTTGAAAGCTTTTGATTTATTTTCAGAAATTTATTGCTGAAGTACTCAACCTAGTGATACTAAATAGTAACTCTTAGTTCAACTAAATTTCTTTAAAGCCTTCAGTCTGAGATTGATTTCCTCCTCCCCCCTTACTGATAAGAAATACTATCAATGAGTAAAGGCATCTAAAATATTTTGGAAAGTACCTCAAATAGTAGTAGTATGTTATTAAAATGCCTTAAGCATTAGCAGCTAGATAGAACAATAGTCAGCTCTTTAGAAATACGGACCAGATGTTAGAAATGCTGATTACTTTAGGATTACATCCTTTCAGTGTGTTCAAATTCAAGACAGAAACACACCTTACCATCAAGTGTGCCCTCGTACCTAGAATAACTCTGACATCCATTAAAGGTGGAAGCTGGTCTTTTAAATTTAAAGGTAGACTGAATCATGGTATACCTATTTCCATGACATCCATCTATTAACAAATAATATTAAAAGGGTTTGGTTTTTTTTTACTTTTAATACCACTACTTAGCTCCTGTTAAGGGAGACAGTCAGCACCTTGCAGGTTAACACCTAAGAGACCCTTCTAAAATAAGTTTTGATTTTCATATTATGAACAGAAGGATCTCTTGGGAGTGTTGTATTTGCACGTGTGTAAAGAAAGTTAAAACAGCAACTACTGAAGTCTTAATAATCTGCATGTGCTAGTGTCAGCAATGCCATCAGTTCCATCAACATAGGAAGTGTCCACTAACTCTAATTGCCTCAGATCAGTAGTTTTTATCTGCAGTTAAGTAGGATGGAGATTACTTCACTTACTCCTAAATGACCCTTTTAAGGCCCCTTCATAAAAACACACACCCATCTGGGTGTGTCCGTGGCACCACTGATCTCTCATTTCTGTCATTGTAAAAAGGCAGTGAGCAGACAAATTACATAGAAGTTATGGCCACTGAGCAGGCTTAAAAGGAAAGCACAACAGATTTTTCAGAGGAAAAGCAGTCCTGCTCATCAGCGTTCAGATGAACATTTAATAATTCATAACAACTGAGTTATTAGTTTCCCCTTCAATACGTTTCCAAATGTGAATAGTTTAAGTGGTAATTGCTATCAAGCTTTATGTTCTATTTCATGTACCTAATAAAAGTTTATCTAGTGAAGCTTACTTTGTATCTTTTTGATCTATTCCTAACTGACTGCAATATACTATATTAAAATATTTATCATTGTGCCATGAAATATTAACCATTTTTAAGTCATCTGACTAAAGAAACCAAATAATGTTAGTTGTTTAACTTTTCATGCATTTCCTAATATTTAGTTGTTCAGAACTCTCCCATGATATGGCACCAAATACACTGAAGACCCTAGAAATTGTATTCACTCTTTCTAAATTTGTCTGTTTTGAAATGCACTCTGCTCACATCCATCACCACTGTTCATTTTGGCTTTGCAGGCAGAATCCTTGTTTTGCTGTCTGTTCAGTATAAGAGAGTCTTAGAAGATCTGTTTGTTACTCTGTTGGTTAGTGGGTCTTTTAATTATTGTTGGGAGAGTAGAGAACATTTATTTAGGGAAGTTTTTGGAAGTTTTCTAATTATCCACCTGCTCCTTCATTTGAAATTATGTGGCTTTGTCTGGTAAAAATACCAGCAAGTTGCTAAACTATAATGTGAATGATCTAACAATGGAAAGAGAATACTGATCCCACAGATGTGCTACAGTTGTATGGCAGCCTCGTCCAGCCTAACTGCTGGCTGCCAGGGTTACATCACTCCCCTGATGAATGGGTTATGCTCTCCCAGGGTGCTCCTGCTTGCTCAACCCATTGCTGATTCATATCACAGAATTAACACAGCACAAAACTATTTTTTTGGTCCGTGTCCTGCTGAGTTAGATCTGAAATGGTTCAATGAAAGGTCAAACAAGTGCCTGACAGATTGCTAGGGGTGTGGGACTAAATAGCTGGGAAATGGGAGAAGAGGGATTGCAGCACTTGCAATCAGAGCAGTTTAGACAGCCATGGAATAACAGCTTTGAAACTGACACTTGGGCAAGATCAAAAGGAGAACAACCTCCTTGCTCCAATCCAATCCTTCACCTTTCTGAGGAAAAATTGTTCTATTAAAGGTCAGGTGTATAAACATTACTACTGAGACATTTCTTTTCACTTCGGAGACGGCAAGTCTGATCACCAGGTTATCAGAGTAAATCTCCTGAAGTGAAGAGCTGCAGTCTGTTTGGAGCCCAGTGCCTCTAAATAAGATGCCAACTATGCTAACTAGCCCCCTTTTCTGTGCCTCCTTCTCTGATTGATTTATGCCCTATTACTTTCTTTGTCTTCTCCACGCAGGTGTTACCTAATTCACAATCCCCATCCTGTTCATAGAAGCCTTCATTCCAGAACAGAGATGCTGAGATAACATCCCTGAGAACTATGTAGAACTGTATAATAACTATAGAGAGCATCCTATGATTTTCATCTTCTCCTTTGTTTTCTTCATAGAGAAAAGTGTTTCTTAATAATTTTTGTTAAATACAGCATTTATGTTCTGACACGTTTATTCTGAATAAAATTTCCTCTCCCCAGAGAGATATCAACCTCCTTTTTCTTCTTCAAATCCAGTATCTCATTAAAAAAATAACATGATATTCATACTGTGATGAGCAATTATGTATCCCCGTATCAGCCTGGTTATTCCATGGGTCGTGTATTTTGGAATGAATGCATTAACATGTACATTCGCATTGGCTTAGGTTTAAAAGACCCAGCGTATCTGTATGGCATTTACATGTACAAGTCATCAGCATGCTTCCCCTGAGGTGGGTGGAATCACTGTTTTGCATCATCTGAGAATCAGGCCCTATAATGCTGTAATTTTGTTTGTAATCTTGCCTTTCTTTTCTTATGTCTGGAAACCATACTTTGTCTTGAGTTGCAGCAGTGGGATTTGGAATTGATTCAGGGATTCTGGATTTAAATTTGAAGCTGTGTGAAGCAGGGTCTGTTCTTCTTGCATCCAAACACCTATACATGCACAATTTCTTTAGTCTGCATAACAGTAATCTAAGACAGGTAGTGTGAAATCAGTATTTCATTATATACACATAAGGTGCAGATTGTTCCTTGGGGACAGCAGTGTTCAGCCCCATCAGAACTTTAACCTTTTCAATAAATTCTTTCTATGCTTTACTTCCTTCCAGCTCTAAGCACGGCAGTGCACTTACTAGCACCAGTCCTGGCACCAGAACTGAAAGTACATACAGCACCTGTGCACTGTATCCTGACCAGGTAAAAGCGTTAAAACTGGTACTGGTAAAAAGCTGTATGAGATATAAAAAGATATAGATGGATTGTTTATGGCTCCCCACACAGGCAATTGCAAATGTAAACTGGAAGGCAGGACATCCCAGTCCTGAATTACTATTTCTTGTTACATAGTTCCCCATGCACAAGTTCAATATGCAGGTACTGAAGGACTTATAGGATACAACTGTGTACAAACCTGTATAAAAGATCACTAACCTTTAATAAGGGAAACAATTACATTTATGTATTTAATCTGTCTAGAAAGAAGTGCATGATGTATTTTTTCAAGAAAGATTTTTTTTTTCCTTTAAGAAATGGATGGTAACATATTTTGTCTTGCTGAATTGTAAATGCGAACTTTCAAAAGCAACTGTTAATATAAACTTGAGAGTTACAATTTCAGATTTGATTTTCTTTGGCAATTCAGTCTGCATGATGGTTTTGATCAAATGCCTCAGCTTCTAACATTTGTAACACATGATAAAATGCACACAAAAAAAGCTTATATTTAAATAATCATATAATAAGTTGAATGCACACTGTGACAGAATGTGAATTATCTAACAGGCTGCAGAGTAATACAAGTTCAGTCTGAAAGACAGATCCAAGCACTGAGTACAGTTCAAGCATGAAGATAAGAGTGTAATCCTTTGCCTGCTTTAATAAAAAAATATTTAAAATGAACGAAAAAGGGTAAAATAGTATAAACTGTTCAGAGTTTGACATAAGGCATCTGGCTGATAACTCATTCGCTAATTATTTAAGATTTACACCGCTGAACCAAGATGATTTAAAACAGTGATTGACAATAAATAACGCCCTGAATTTAACTTGGTTCCAAACTGACATCAGTAACTCTGGTACTCAGTCTAGTCCTTTGTGGGCCTCAGATTCAGGGTCTTTTATTTGCTCATCAACTCTATGAGGGCGATAGTGAATAATACTAATCACTGAACCTTCCTTCTCTTTTTCCCTTGTGGTGTGATCATGCCTAATGAGAACTTGAGCTGTGCTGGTAAACTGAGATTGGCAAAAGAGTCACTTTTTCTTTGCCTGATTGTATAAATATGCAGCTGGTTTTGGAATCAGTTCTTGTGCGTGTGAACTAAAAGGTATTATTCTTAAATATTCCTGTATGTATGCAACAGAATTTAGTTACCTGAAATGTCACAACAAGAAATCTAAAAGATTCCAGACTATGAGCAGTACACTTACAAAATCAAAGGAATGCTCCTGCTTCATATTTTGCCTTCATTCATTTTTTAAAAACTCAAGCAGTCCCTCTATGTGTAAATGTTTCTACCTTTTGTTATAGGTTCCTCTCATCACAAAGCACTATGTTCTGTTTAAGACTGGCACAAACCAGCTGTAGTTGCTGGTTAAATTTCTTGCCAGGATTGGAGCTTTTTCTTCTGTTTTTATGTTAAATTTTAAATCTTCTTTCTATAAAACAGAAAAATCAACTATAGCTATGTATTTTCTCATGTTTTTGGAATTCTAAAAGGGTTTCAGGACCAGACTGTTCTGTTCTTAATTCATTCCCTGTGCTTTGATCTATGTATACATGCTGGTGAGAAACCATTGTCAGTGTCTGGGAGGGAGGCAGAGTGCTAAACACCAGCAGCTTCCCCGCATGCAGAACCCCTGTGGCATGAATGGTTCTGAGGGAAGGCTCAGAAGTAGCATGAGGCACAGTTGCATCTATTGTGCCTCTTTTGTGAGGGCAGCAAACCCTCCTGTCTCCACTGGACCCTGCTGACTGCTACATCTATGCAGCATAAACTTTGGATTCAGTCAGGTAGCAGCTGTTATCACAGTGCTTTTCATCTGAGAGGCAAAGTCTAAAATTGCATCTGACCTCTCTATGCACAGACACCAAGTGATGAGTGCTCTGCCTAGATCCTCAGAGGTATTAGATGAAATCGGTAAGAGTGAGGTACCTAAATGAATACTTCTGAGGATAATAGCTTCTGTGTCTTTTGCCCATGTATAGTATAAGGTAGGCTCTGAACAGTAATTTGTCAAATGATACATTGTGAACCTTAGAAAGCCCAACAGGACATTAGTTTTGCTTTTTCCTAAACAGGACTACTAATATATAAAACTAAGCCACTTCATTTACTACTACAATAATGCATAATTTATTTATTTATAGGTCAAGCCTTTGGTTGACCTAGGTCAACAATTTTTAGCAATGAATCTCCACAAGTATAGTTTTTCTTAATAATGACAATAGGTTTTATGTAACAAAAAGTAAAGAAACACATATTGGTCTATTGAATGTGAGTGTATTCACCTTTGCACATATATATTTCTGTACACAATAAGCTCAGGGAAACAGATGAAAACCACATGCTACATGTCCAGGCAAATAATCTTATTGAGCTTTGTTAAGGCAGCAGAATGAGTTCTTATTTTTTGTACATATTGGGGTCTACTTGCTTGCCCAGTCATTTGTTTAGATTTCAATGGGAAAATAACAAACAAAGCTAAAATTGCCATGCTACAAAATTAAATGACTTGGAATTCTGTTTCTCCATGAAAAGACCTGAAATGAGTTTTAAATCAGTGTGTTCTGGTAAAACAGGGCAATTTGATGTCTGTTCCGCAAAAGTGACAATTGAATGTACTTGTTTTTCTTCTGAATTTGATCAGATAATATGGACAAACTTGGAGAATATCTAACAGTTACAAAATCAGACTGAGATTTGTTCAAAAATTTACAACACGATGAGTGAAACGTAATTAGTTTTGTCAGCAAATATATAGGCACTAGCTTGCATTTCCAGAGACTGTCTAAAGCTTTTACAAATACTCTGATTCAGCTAAAATTAGGCTAATTATACACTGGGCTCAAAAAATCCTTATTAAAAGAATGTTATTGGGTTTATAAGGTACAAACCTGAAAATACTCCAATTAATAAGCTGGTACGCATATAATTATATTATTTGTATGACTGTAAAATTTGTTCTACAGACCTCCAGACCAGCGGACGTGGTGTTTATCATACTCAGTTCTACTGCAGAGAAATGTATTGATTTCCTTTTTCATTTTTTTCCCCCTGTAGTTCCTGTCACTACAATATGTCAATACTTAATAAATTCTAATGCTTATTTTGCCCAGTACCTAGGGTAAGGTACAGGGATGGCAACAACCTTCTACATGTGGGGGTGCACGGCAGGGTGAGATCCTAGCAATTCTCAGTGCTTCATTTCTGAGGTACCTAGGATCTAATTTTTCAAAATGCTAATAAAACTCTGAGATTTGAAACAGTACTTTGCCTGCTTTTTTGTTAAACTCTAAGTGCTCAGTTATTTTGTGATCCAAAACTCAAGCGCAAGCATCCAGAAAATGAGAATACAGTTAACAACCACATGTGAAAAGTATGATTTTAAATAACCTGTAAAATATGAGCAGGAGTTTTCTAGCAGAAGCTGAGGAAATAGAGTTTTCTAAGGTAACATTTAACCCTGTTGCCCATGCAAACTTCCTTTCTCTTCATGTACTGTCTTTAATGTTAATTGGTTAATTATCACAATCATTCCTGAAATTCTATATTTATTGCATTTCTTTCCAGATATATTTGCTGAGTTGTCAAAAGCCCAGCTTTTCTGCTTCAGAAGTACTCATCACTTGGAGAGGCAGTGGTAATCTCTAGGTGTATTTTTGTGTTTTGTTGCTGGGTTGTTGTTTTTTGCTGGTGGGTTTGTTTTTTTTTATTTTTATTTTATTTTGTGTGTGTGGTTTTTTTGTTTGCTTCTTTTACTTTTTTATATAAGATTTGCATTTGTTTTAGAGCATTTGTGTGGCTAAATGGTCAATTTTATTGGTGTCAATAATTATATTGTCTCTTGCATTTCGCAGTCTTAAAAATCAAAAGCAAGCTCTTACGGAAATCTGTCTTTAATGTGCGCGTGGAAGAAGGCAGAGTGACAGGGAGAAAAGGTGAAAGAAAAACATGAGAGGACTCTCCAGAGTTTATGGAAGTATATGATCAAAACAGTTATAAAGAAGAAATCTTATGAATTTACTACAAAAGAAATTTGCAGTAACAGTCTAATCTTGTATATATCGACATGGTATTTCCACTCACTTGTTTACAATAACTGTTAACCACAAGAGAAGCTAAATATACAACTAAGCATCGAAATATATGCTCTAGCAATACTTACACAAAAATTTCAGCTCTTATTTTTAACGATATTAAGTATAACTCCTTTTTTTTTTTTTAACCTTTAATTTTTGTCTAATTTTAATAAATTATATCAGGTAATGAGCCGGTGCTTTGCAGTTCTATTGTCCAGGGACATAGTTTTAAAGGTATGAAAGCACAGTTAAGTTATTCAAGGCATTGAAGATTATCACAGAAAAACGTGAACATGCAGAGAAATCACCTTTTGTCTTTTAGTAAGAATTTTAAATTTGGAGTTAATATGCTGATATTTTAGTACACAAAACTTATTTCACAGTTGGCAAGACATGCATATTTGCATATATCAGTGGGAGCTCCTCCAGGCGTTAACAAGAGAGAGAAGGCACTGAAAGCATATTGAAATAAATGGATGGCACAGTCAAATTACTGTCCTCATCCGGGTGTCTCCAAAAAGGTTCAGGCATTTTTACAGCTTGTAGAGCGTTGTGCTCATTTTCTGCTCTTAAAGTATCTGCACGTGATAGCACACAGACGCAGAGGCAGCAAAGTGGCAGGAGAGGGGCGACTCTGAGTTACTTACGTTGACAGCCCAAGCTGTGCCAGATATATCCCGGCAGACATTTATCACATTTAGGCCCTGATGTTCCCTCCTTACACTCACAAAATCCTCTGTCATTACAGCGATCATGGACTGAACCAAAAGGGTTACAATAACAGTCTGCAGAAACAAGACAACACATACACACTGGATTCAGGTCTATGTATGGTGATAATTCATTCAATACCAATAAAGGGTGCATTTCCAGTGGTAAATGTAAAGGAAGACTGTCTATTAAGGATATCTAGAGTAGTGAATATAACTACTACAGGTCCATTTATTTGTTTGCATATGTCATTTCAGAAAGAGACATTTTATGATGTGAAGACAAAAAGTAAACAGAAGAAATATAAAGGCAGAAGATACCACGGTCTTTGAGGATAAGTGATTGTAACAGGTTCTCTTTTGGTAAGAATATTTTAGACAATTTAATGAACATTAGAAAAGCATTGTATAGTATGGAAATATAAATGTGTCATCAGGGTGAAACATTTCACATTATTAAAATAGGCTTATCTATATTACTAATGTTTTTGAAAGTGCTGAACACCTTTACAGGGCTATATAAATGCACTCTGCTTATTTCCAAGATAGTCTTCCTTTATAGTTTTGAGCAGTATAATAATTGATGTGGATATTCACCATAAAATTGATGAGATTGTATTTATCAGTGATGTTAACAAACCTTTTACATAGTTCACTATGAAAAGATTGAGGTGAGCAGTACTGTAATGCAAAACTTAGGAGAACTGGCTTACACTGCCATGTTCATTTCTCTCACCTCCCGGTGGTAGATGGAAAATACAACGAGGCTCATTCCCTGCTGTATATTTTCCATGTGTGTTCACCTAATTGGAGAACGACTAGGGTAATCCATTTCCTCCCACAACACTTACTGTGTTGTTCATTCACAGCCTTTTTCTTTGATGTGATTACAATATCTGTGTTCAGCTCTCAGCTAGCTGAACAAATACAACAAGACAGTAGCTATCAGTAAGCTTTTCATTCTTTTTTTTTTTTTTTGGTTGGTTGTTTTTTTAATTTGTTTTTGTTTGCTTGTTTTTTGTTTGTTTTTTCTTCTTTAATTGAAGGGCTGTATCTTATTTGTATGTACACCCATGTAGACCCAGAGTAACTCCACTGTCAACTGAGACCACAGACATTTTGGTAGCATCTGATCTCTGCTGTTATTGAAGGCAAAAGATATACAAATTGATTCCTGAAGCTGGGCAACCTGTTGGGAGTCTAGCTTTATACACACGTGAATCGGTCCTACTTTGATGACCACCTTTGGCAATTGTTTCCTAGCATTAGGTTAAGCCTCAGCAATACTGGAAATAACAAAATAGTGTTGAACTGGGAAGTAAAATATAAAAAAATCCAATGGGAAAAACTGTATCAGAGGAAAAAAATTACCAGGAAGACATTTGTCATCTGTTTTATTAGTGTTAACTATAAATTACAGATGGCACTTTGAACATTTGTCATACTGAAGAAGAATAGTTACCTTTGGCAAACAAAGTTCCTCAATAATAATAGTCAAATAGCTAGCAACATTCATTAATGACGTTGAAAACTGAGATGCCAAAAAATACAGAATTGTAGCACAGTGAGTGCCATTTGAAAAGCTGGCAATTCTGATGTTAATCAGATGTATGAAATGTTTACATGAACAGGCATAGAAACATTGAATACAGGAAGTAAAATTTGCTTGAAGAGTGTTTATAGAAAACCCTGAAAGACAAAAAGCTTGTAATTACATTAGAAATAGAGGGCCTGATTCTGGTACAGTGAAAATAGTTTAGCTGGACATAATGAAGTTACAGTGATTTAAACAAGTGTTTGTGAAATAAATGTATGGCCTATGATACTGAATGTTGAAGACACATAATATTTTCCAGAGAATGAGAACCTGTCCCTGAATCAGTGAAAGCCTTCCTACTGAACTGTATCAAATAAATACTTAAGAAGTACCAGGCCCATATTGTGCTGTTTAAGGAAAAGTAGATGGTGGTAATAAAACTTTAATACAGGCCCTTTTACAAAAGTAGTAAATAAATCAGAATACCAAACAGATACAGTGGAATTTAGTAACTGAATCTAGCCTCCTATCTTTCCCAATGCAAAACTGATACTGCAGATATACAAACTATAGAGGTCCACCATACATCCAAGCTCATTGTTCAACACAATATCACAGTCTGTGGAACACTTTCCAAGACCTGCCAAATACTTAAGACATTAAAAAGCTCAAAAGCCATGATTTTACTGTGCCACAGGGAGGCTCTGAGTATCGCCATTATCCTTACAATAACAGGGCAATAAATAACATTAAATTAATCATCTCAGATCATGCTAATAAGCAGACCACACACCATGTTCCAGGATGGGGAGAAAACCCTGCAGATCTTAACTGGGAAGGAATTTTCCTCCTAACCTCCATCTGTCGTCGGCTTGAAGGGTGGGAAGATGACAGTAGTAGTCATCTGTTCACTGAGATTCACTCTATCAATGTGATGTTGCCAAGAAAACAATGAAAATAAGTAAAAAAAGGTTGTGAAAATGGACCAGAGCTTGTAAGCTTGCTGCTTATCAGTCTGGGTTGACAGTGGCTACAGGACAACCCTCAGGGTTCACTTAAACACATATCATGAAGATTTCTAAATGTCTCTCAGCTTAATTGAAACTTAAGCCTAAGTAACTGCAAGGCTGGCTTACTTATAGGTGTGATGATAATTACCATTTCAGTATTGATGTTGTAAGACAAAGAAAACGTTTTATTACTCTGGGTCTACTTGGTGGTTTCCATGCGATCCATGCTTTCCAGTGTGTTTATTCACTGAAATCAAGAGTTATGACGACTTTGTCAAGATCTTGTAGAAATATAAAACTCTTCATGTTGTTAAATTTTTTTTCACTGTAAGCATGTCAAGTGAATGATTTTTAACTTTAAAATACCTTGATTTATTTAGAAACTGTAGTTGCCCATATCAGGTAATTTTGCAGCTAAGTGTCAATTCCACACATTTCTTATATTTCTTTTTAGGAAATTAAATTTATTTTGTTTCTAAAGAAATTAAGGGCATGATGACATCAGATTTGAGTCCACTGCTTTGCATTTGGTTCACTGGTAAAAACCTTCTCAGTTTCAATTCTTTGTAACTTGTTGGGTTTAAAAATTAAACATTTTACATTCTTTCCATTTAATTAGCATCAGCTAAGATTCACAGATTTGCTATCCATGTACTTACCATATACATTTATGAAAACTACTTAAGTAGTTTTCATAAATCAGAGTCAAAGCCCTATTAGCTGCTATTAAACTATCTCATCCAAACATTTTTTAAATTTTTACATATAAGGCTGAAGAGGAAAGTATTAGTCTGGAAAAATTACTTTCATATGGGAATAAGACTTGCACACGTCACTGGAAATCTGCTTATTAAAATGTTCATGCCAACATTTCACTCATACTTAAAACCCAAACCAACACTTTTAAACTCAGAGAAAAGATAAATGAGCGTTTCCAATAGAGCAAGACTCTTTGTGCTTAACCTAGAAGGATGGTGAATCCATCAGCTCTCTCAGAGGTGAAAATATTCTACATTTTGTCTGATAAAATCTTAGGAGCCCCAGTTCAGGAAAGCACTTCAAGCACAAACTTCTGTTTTCTGAAAAGCACTTAGGTATCTGCTTCAGTTCACTGATTTTAAGCTAGTAGTATGAAAGTCTTCCTAAACTGGCAATTCAGCTGGGATATATACATTTTGTATGCAGTATGATCACTATGAACTTGAAAACTGTCTTGATCCAAGAAGAATAGTATTTATTTAAAACAAATCACCTAATATGGAGCAAACCAGTCACCTCACACGGTCCAGTTCTCATGGGAGTCTAAGAGAAATCTGCTTTCAATAAGGTGGGAAAGTCAGCAAATGCATCACGCTGCCTTTATTTTTTAGACTCTTCTTAAATCAAAATTCTTAACTTTTTTTTTTCTGCAGAGTCTGGACAATTTTGAAATGCACAGTTTTTTTACTAAGTCATTCTAAATACATCAACTAGAAATTCATTTAAAAATTATTTAGTTTTGACTCCTGGTTTATTAACTTCCTCCTGTCTTAGCATTTCAGTGTACATGGGAAAACAACTTACTGAATGAGCTGATGAAACATCCCAAATAGAGTAATTTAGTGTCATATTCATTAGGTCTATTTAGGCAGCTGAAATTATACAGCCCTGATGTCATACTGATGATGTCTGTCATCGATATCAAACAAGTACGAGGGACGGTGTTTTTTTTTTCCAAGAACATTTGATTGGGTTAATCTCCTCAGCACAGTCACACAAAATCAGGACTTATCTACTAAATTTCTTATTAGCTTAGATTAATTAATGTCAAAGAAGATCATGCATTTTCTGGAATGTGTTGCCAAGCAAAGTTAAAAGAAGGACACGTGAAATGCAGTGCGTGGATGGATCTGGGTGTTTGTCATGAAATAAAATGTAAATCTGTCAAGCTGCAGATTGAACCAAATAATAGCAACCTAAATAGTTTCTGGCTTGAATCTCAGCAATGGATTATACAGAATATTAAAATATAATTTATTCACCCGTAGTCTATTTTGACACAAAAATATCTTATAACTACTTTTTGCTTCTTGGAAAATGAAGAGTAAAAAAATCACGATGAAAATCCAGAACAGGTTCTACTGATGCTTATGTCTATAAGGATCACTATATAAGGAAATTCTCTATCTCTGCTTGTTATTAGAGTAACAACTTTTGTGGCTACCTGTTAACTACTGGCCATTGTCTGAGGTTTCCTTTATTGACTGTGTTCAGTCTTCTTCTGGATCTGTTCCTGTGTGGCCTGCCCTAGGTGAAACTGCTCTGGCAGGTGGGTTGGACTCGATGATCTCCAGAGGTCCTTTCCAACCCCTACCATTCTGTGATTCACCTAAAGCGTCCTAACTTGTGCTATAAACTGTCTGTGGTGACATGAGAACAATGCATATTCTTCTAGTGTGATAAAGCTCTTGCATTTTTTTGCTAATAAGCTTTTCTTATGTTCTGACATTTTCTTCAATTCTGTATTTTGGATATTCATAGCAGAAGCACTGTTTTCACCTAGGAATCCCTTTTCTGAATTAACATCATGTCAAACTGATTTGACAAATTCTGCTCCTAACCACGTGGACATAATTTCAGTTTCTCCTCTAAGGAGAGGGGAGGTAACACTGCATTTACGCTCCTGTGCCTGGGAGCAGAATTAGCTGCAACATGTTTTTATGAAATTTAAGCAAATAAAAGGGGTGAGTAAATACCACTCCCCATGTCCTGTTGATGCAGCTGGCAACTTTCATACGTCTCCAGCAAGTATTCAAGAGTCTGTACTAATAATTCTGGAAGTTAGCTTGGGAACAGGTATTTATGGCTTAACCCTTCGGATTTCACGCGTGGAACTCCAGCGTGGCTCCCTCCTGTTGAACGACAGCACAATCAGCTTCTCAGGGGTTTCCAGGGAAAGTCTTCCCAGGACCCTTAGCCAGGGAGGTTCAGCATCACATACAGCTTCAAAATACATCCTTGGGGCTACAGGGGCAATGGAAATGAGGTGAAAATTCTACACAGATGTTCTTATCCATTGAAAAAGCTCATTCTGGCTTAACTGGCAAGTAAGCAGCAGTGGTGTCTAGCAGCTGCCAGTAGCTGAAAAGGCACAGAAGAAAAGCCGCAGTTATCCCGGGACTGACCTATGCACACATTTTCATCGTCCAGCTCTGCAGAAGCATTTCTGAAGTAGCCCAGCCTGCATAACTCACAGTGCTGACCTCTAGTGTTGTGCTTACAGCTCACGCAAATGACCGTATTGAGCAGCTCGATGTAACTGCACCGGTTGGAGTGCCCGAAGCATTCACAGTCTTTCAAGGAAGAACAGAAATGTATACAAAATGTATACAGCAGCAGAGTAATAGCACATTACATGCTTAGTAAAAATGAACCATGAATACCATGAATAGAAGAATGAACGAATGGCACATACATGTTAATCAATGTAACATGGACAACAGCAGATGTTTATCTGCAATGAAAGTGAAGTTTGTTTCAGGCAGGTTAGCATGACCCGACAACCATGGCATGACGTCAAAGGTTGGCTGTTGTTGGCAGACCTGATGGAACTGAAGCATTTGCAGTTGTAAACCTTTCAGGGTTACTGGAGGCTCAGTTTCCGCTGATAGAAATGCATATCTCTTTGCACATTTGAGATGAGTATAAATCAAGACCTGGGAAAAACTTCCTCATATTAAAAATATTAATTACAGTGGACAAAACAGTCACGCTTCATCATGCTTAAATCCACAACTGTAAGTAAAATAAAAGCTTTTTTCTGGCATAAATAGTGAGCATTCAAAATACTTTTGAACTTGGGGTACTGTAACTGGTTAGGCACTTTGGGAACCAGAGTGTTTTATTTCAAGACCAAACAAATCTCAATTGATAATTTTGACCAGTGACTCCGAAAACAATTAATGGAGAAGAAAAGTAAGGAAGAAAGATGTTATTTAAAAGCCACTTCTACTGTACTTCTGAGGTAAGCATTAACCCGTTTTTAGATTCTGAGAGGAAAAACATTTGGGCCAGAAAAAAATAATGAAAACTCTGAAATGTGTACTGAATAGAAAGCATGCTTACTGCAGCCATCTGAAATGCAGCTGGCATGACAGTCACTTTTAAAAAAACCCCTTCATTAAACATAGAATGCTAGTGCCTTTTAGTCTTTAATCACAAGCAATGCTTGGTTTTATATAGGAAGAAGGAGAAGTTAGAAATATATCAATGCTGTTATAGCAGGCACAGTTATGCTTTGAGTAGAAAGCCTGTGTAAATCTGATCACTCAACTCTGAGATTATGAGCCCAGAATGGGCAGGAAAGGTTATTAGGATGATCAGAGAAGTAGAGAGCCTACTTAAAAAGTGAAGACTAGGATAATTTGGCTTGTTTAGTCTAGGAAGCTGAAGAGAAGGGATATCGCTGAGCTATAAATACATCAAGGAGATGGCCTGCAGCCATCCTAAGTGAATATCTGTGCTAATGGACAATACTGGCACAAGAACAAATGGGTGTTAACTGGCCATTGAGAAATTTCAGCTGGAATTTAGGAGATGGTAACTAGTCATTAGGGTGCTGAGGTTCTTGAACACTTTTCCAGTTTGTAGCAAACCCGCCGATACTTTAGAGATGTAGTTCATTAACAGATTATGGTATGTTTCCTGCAGTAGTGGAGAACTGGATGCAGTGATTTGGAAGGGCTTCAAGGCCTTGGAAGTTAACTTAGCCTGTATTTAGATAGAGAAGCAGCAGAGGGTGGAAATGTTTCTATATATGACAGGGGCCAAGTCCCCAGTGCTGCCTTTCCTATGATACGCTGCTCATTATGCTGGGGCAACTAATGAGCCTACTGATTATTGGTATAGGGCATCAGATACAATATTTGTGCCTGTCTGTATTTTTATAAATAACTAACAATACTGGTACATGCTTATGAGCATGTTATGCACACCTAATACGTATCTATTTCTTTGGCTGTTGTCTGATGTAGTAGACTGTAAATAGATTGCATCTTATATACAGTACAACCCTTAGCACAACATATGTTTCAATCTTGAATGCTGCCTTTCTGCTGCCAGCAAACGTTAGTTAGATTTACATATACACATTTAGTTAACATATATGCATTCTTGTTCTCGTCAATGCTACACTGCTAAACCAACATTTTGTGGTTCATGCCAATCTGATAATTTTGATGCCTATGACTGATGGAGTAGAGTAAAACATTTGGTGTATCAGTCTCAGTATATTACCACTTGACATAATTGAGTGGGGAGGAAAAAAGTGTTAATGTTTGTTGTCTTCTGCAGCTGGTCAGTGTGATTCAGCATCTCAGCCAGCCACCCAGCAGCATTTTCCCCCTAGTATATCCATCTTGCTCAAGTGAAAACTGTCTGCATGTGGAAAAGGAAACAGATCTAAAAGTGGAAAGTAGCACTAGGAACCAGGAATCACGGGAAAATTGTTATGATTTTAAGTTCTTTTTCTGTTTGATTTTGAAAATAAGAAAGCCTGATTAGTGATAAGCAGTCTGATCCTTCTGAATCTCAGATTCAGAAGCAATGCTGTCTTAGCCTCTCTGACAAAGGACCTGTCTTCTGCTGCCATTAGACAATTTGCTTTGATAACAAGATATTGTACTGACATGTTTGTCAGATTTGTGGCTACGTATAACCATGTAGGTGAATTTAGAGGAAATAATCTACTTTGTTTTTTGAATCATAGAATGGCAGGGGTTGGAAAGGACCTCTGGAGATCATCAAGTCCAACCGCCCTGCCAGCACAGGAATACCCAGGGCAGGCCACACAGGAACAGATCCAGATGGGTTTTGAAAATCTCCAGAGGAAGAGACTCCACAACCAATCTGGGCATCCTATTCCAGTGCTCTGTCATCCTCAGAGTAAAGACGTTTGTCTTCATGTTGAGGTGTAACTTTCCAAGCTCAAGTTTATACCTGTTACACCTTGTCCTATTTCTAGGCACTACAGAAAAGAGATTGTCTCCTTCCATCTGACACTCACCCTTCAGATATTTATAGACATTAATAAAGTCCACTCTCAGTCTTCTCCTTTCAAGACTAAACAGCCCCAGTTCTCTCAGTCCTTCTTCATAGGAGAGATGCTCAAGTCCCTTAATTATCCTCATAGCTCTCTGTTGGACTCTCTCCAATAGATCCTTGTCTCTCTTAAATTGGGGAGCCCAAAACTGGACACAGTATTCTGGGAGTGGTCTCACTAGGGCAGAGTAGAGGGGAGAAGAACCTCCCTACACCTGCTGGACACAGTTTTCCTAATGCACCCCAGGATGCCATTGGCCTTTCTGGCCACAAGGGCACATTGCTGTCCCATGGAGAACTTACTACCCACTAGGACTCTAAGGTCTTTCTCCATGGTGGTGCTTTCCAGCAGGGTGACCCCTAAACCTGTACCAGTGCCTGGTGTTATTCCTCCCCAGATGCAGGACTCTATGCTTGTCCTTATTGAACCTCATGAGGTTCACTGTTGCCCAGTTCTCTAGCCTGCCCAGATCTCATTGGATAACAGCACAGCCTTCTGGTGTGTCAGCCACCCCTCATGGAATCATTAAGAGGCAGCAGAATACTACCTTTTATGGTTCAAAAATATGCAGACTATAAAGAAATGCCAGTAAATTAGACTATGCTATAACATCTTCTGTGTTTAAAGTAGGAGAAATTGAGAATATTCTGTGAATGAATGACTGCACTACTTCCACTCTGAAATTGTGATATGACCTTCAATAATATTACTGCTACACATAATTAGCCATTACAAAAGCACAATAAACAAATCTGTACATGAAGTAATTCACTCTGTAACAAGGCTTGCTCCAAGTTATAATTTTGACTGAAGAAACATCTAATAATACAAAGGACTTAGTTTGACATACACACGTGCTCCTAAACATATGCAGAACTACCCAAGTTCAGACGTGGTTCATCAATATTAAAAGTAAACAGTGAGACCAATTCTTATACTTGCTTGTGTTCCTGTGGGTACTGTACTGTAACTGTGCTGTGTGAAAGAAAGGCTTTGTCTCAAAGTTAACTTCTACTAAGACACAGGAAAGCTGTAGGAATCTTGATTGTCAGACTGGTAAATGCTACATGGTATAGAATAAAACCCAGTTAACTCACAAACAGTCTAACGTCTGATCAAAGATCAGCAGTGGTGCAAAGTTAAAAAAAAAAAAGGAAAAAAGTGAACAATAAAATTATTTTTTTTTTTTGGCTAATTTTTGCTTCCCCCTTGCCTGCTTCTCCCTTTTGGTAGTGCAATAATATGAACTTATTTTGTTTACTGCTCTTGATCTGATCAGTGAATCATTTTTACATCCCCTGTATTTATGAGAAAAGCTATGTAAAGTGTCCTCATGGGACTGAAATTGAATTATTTTCTCCACTGTCTACATGAGGAGCTATACTAAACTGGTCAAACATACCATGTAGAATTTCATACGGCATCATGCCACCTGGGAAGCAATACTCGTCAGTGCTGTATGGCCTTTCCAGCTTGTCATGTGATTCACCTTAACCACCATGCCAAGACCAGAAAGTAGCCTGCTTATTAGAACTGTCGGAAGCACAGCTTAACATTTTTAGACACACGTCTCTGGCTACCAGCCCAACTACTTCCATGCACTGGCAAAGCCATGCAATCACTGAAAGAGATGGGGAAGAAGTATCAAAATTGGGCTGCAAACCGTTTGCTAATGTCATGAAATGACATGAGCTTTCAGTTGTAGAAAAATGCTTTCAGTTCTGAGTACCACATGTCAGAAAAGGCATAGGTAAACTGGAGACAGTTTGAAGCTAAATAACAGTAAGGAGTAAATGGTTTGGAAAATAAAGCCTCAGAGGAGAAGTAAAGATTGCTAGATAGGTTTAATGTGAAGGGAAAAGGGAGAGAGCCATATTAGATTTGATAATTGTCTTTGGATGATGCAGGAATTGTCAAGTTCCTTGCCAACTCACAGAAGGATTGAGTGTATGAGCCTTTATAGACTATTTCCAATGCAATGATTCTGTTGCAACAATCTTGATCCTGTTGTAGAAAGCACGATAAAATTGCCCATCGAAGGAGGCTCATGAAGAGGTTGATCATTTAGTTGTTTTGTTTCTAGAAATGGAATATTTTTTCCCCTGTTATAATGTTGTGCATTTACATCTTTGAGATAACATATGTGGAAGTGCTGTGAGGGATGTGATGTGCTGTGGAGATGAGGTTCAGCTGAAGCTTCAGCTGCGATCAATAAAACATGAAAAGTCATCACATGAAACAATGGTAAACATACATGGAAGGGAAACATAATTTTTAACTAAGACAGGTAATGCATGACTGCAATAGGTGTTATTTTCTAATTAAAAGCAAAAAGAGTGTTTCAAGAAAAGTGCATTCAGAAATCCTTAAAATATGTTTTCTTTTTTATTTTCCAGTAACATTGTGTTCCTTTTCTTTACACTAACAAAAGGCAAGGAAAGATTTCATTGTAACCTTAGAAATGACCTGCTTCATAACAAACAGTATGTCTCATTATCATGCCCTCATCAAAACGGTCAAACTAAGTTCAAACTTTTTTTATACTCTTATTCCTTGTGAATATGTATTTCATGAATGAGAGATTCACAATAGCTACAGAAAGACAAAACATCTTTATACATACTCTTTAGAGATAAATGGATGAGGAAAAACAATGAGAACTCAGTGTTCAGATTGTGAATGACAGATATGCAAATGAAACAGGTTGCCTGTAAGTCAGAGAGAATATTGTCATCTTTCATTATGCCCATATAATTCCATTATTTTGATAAACACTGAAACATCAGTTAAAAATGTAATGCCTACACTGAATTTGCACACTGTTACAATAAAATGAAGATGTAAGGCACACTTACAATGCATTAGAAGACATAACTATGCATTACACTCCATGGCATTTACAGACACTTCTTGAGGGTATGGACAATAGATGTTTTATGTATTGGTTGCCCTCAACTAATCTACTTATGTATACTCTTTTGCAATCTGTGCGTATCGGTGAGGAAAACAAGACTCTAGCAAACATTTGTTTTCTAGGCAACAATCTGAATGGTCATATTCATACATTTAACTCCTTTAAAAACAAATGCCATGTCACTTAATGTCAGCAGTAACTGTCTAAGAAGCATATTCATTTTCTTTGTATGGCTTATGTTTATGTGACTTAATGCTTCTGTCATTGTCAATGAAGATGCCTCACCAGTAAGCTGATGGGTACACTTCACAGATATTCCAGATTCATACAGTGCAATGTTTTCACAACACAGAGCACTATGGAATCACTGTATGAATCCAAGAATTCCTACCTCTCTTGTGGTTTGCAACTTGAACAGAAGAAACAGTTGACATAGCTAATTTGGGAACAACTGGATAGGTAATAAAACGAAGAGTAAATTAGAAGGAGTATCATATAGGAACACAAGTATTAAAATAAACTTTATTTTCTAACTTTTAAAGCAACTTTAACAATGTTTCATAAGGAACAGGTGGAAGTTGGGGAAAATGAGTTACATACTATCAACTACTGAATCACTTGAGCTGTAATATCCAAGATAGAGAAGGGGAATGTAATTCACATCTACACACTTTGGCAGTTTTGTATTAGAGGTTATTTGATGATTTCTCCCAATCCATGACAAATGACTATATGGTAAACAGAGTGGTCTGCAAAGGGTTTTCTTAAATTTGTATGAATATTTATTCTGGCCTAACTGTATAAACAAAGAAAACACAATAAAATCATATTAGCTATACGCTGATTTCTGTAATTATTGTCTTCATATGCTATCCTTGACAGAAGTGTTTAATCTACAATAAATGCTAAACACTGTAACAATATACTGCAAACATAAAAACTGAATGGAAATGCTTGCAAGTTTTTGTGCTTTGTGCTCCCTAACATAATGTCAAAACTAAATTTACTAAAACTATTTTTGAGGAAGAAGCACCGAATAATTTTGTGCTGTTTGAGACATATTTTGCAATGAAATTAAGTCTTAGATCACAAGCAGTACAATTAAGCCATGAAATCCATTAGAAACACTAAGTATCATTTCATTGGGAATCTTTTGATTTTAAATTCCTGTGAATACTGTAGGCTAATCCTTGCAAAGAAGCAAAGATCAATCTGGGATGTTTTGTTGTTTAAGGAACACATGCAAAAAATTGGAAAATATAATGGGGCTAGATGGTTTTATGGATTTAACTGTTACTACAATCGTTCCAATGCAATTCCTCAACAGATTCTGAATACATTTTGTTCAGTTTAGTAGCTATTTTCTACACCACCTTTTAATTAATTTTATTTTCTATCTCTGTGTGTTCTAGCACAGAAAGGACACCCTTTGAACAGTCAAAGCAAGCCACAGGTCAGATATCTTCAGGGATTTTTTGGGGACCAAAGGACAGTAAATAAGGAGAACAAAATTATGTTATTTTTTGCAATGAACAATTGTTTTGAAGTATGAAGTGTATCTGAGCACAACTTCAAATAACAAAGAATCTTACTTTTATTAGTCATCTTAAAGAGTCATTCTGTCTCTTTTAATGCTAATCATCGTGCTACACTCTGTGAGTAATATTTTGTGTGGCACTCAAACCGGAGAAGACTGTGAGTCTGTCCTGCAGAGAACTTGCTTGTGTTGTGGGTGGCATGCAAGCTGAGATCTCAGCTCCTGAATATCAGTACTTATAATCTGTGCATCTATTTTTCCAGACTTCTTGCAGTAATGTGTGGAATCTGAGTGTTTGAAGACTCCCTTTTCAGGTAAGGTTTGTTTTATGGCTATTTTCTCACAGAATAGCATTATCTAACACCAGGAGAAAAATGAGTTGAATTATCATTGTTACTACTTTGCCACCATGTGGGACTCTTTGAAAGCAATTTCAGTAACTTTAGATCACTAGGAATTTTACAGCATCCTACCTTGGTTTGGTTTAGAAACCTCAAGGGAAGAAATATTCGGCCATATCCTATCAAACTTTGGAGGATCTGCATGCATCAGGAAAAATCAGGTTTTGTTATTTACATCTGTGATATTGTTCTAAACAAGCAAGCATATGGACAAAGACATAGATTACAAACATCCATTATTGGACTAGTCTAGGTTGCACTTGAACAGTACATGACTTCACAGTGAACAAGAAAACAAGCAATTCATGATTCCCAAAACACCAAATGGACATAAAATAGTGTGTGTAAGAATTTATCTTTTGTGGTTAAAATATATATTTTTAATTTTTTTTTTTTTTTTTTATTTTTTTTATTTTTTTTTTTGTGATGAGAAGTTATCCTAGACCAATATATATGGATTTAACACCAGGAACAAAATAGGAATGTATTTTGTTAAATCTGCTCCACAGAGATAAAATGACAGTATCCAAAAAGTATGTGTTTCTTACCAAAACCACGTATCTTACTGTAACATCCTGGTTTAGGGCCTTTTGAATGAATTATAATTCTGTTATCAAAAGAAATATATTTAACAGTAGAGTAGGGCTTTTCTTTTGTGTGTTGTATGTATTTCTTCTCACCTCTGCTGATATATTTTACAGCTTGATTTTTTGTTTTGTGAAAACATCAAATGTCTCCATTTCTAAAAGCCCTACATAACACGTTACTTACATGAAGCATTCTGTCTGTCAGCAAAATAATTAGCTATGTCTCTTTAGAGCTTCATCGCCTTTGGTCAGTGTGTTTTGCGGCTGGGGTAGTGAGGAGTAATAACCTCTAGCAGAATGATGCTGGGTGTTGGAGCTGAGAGTAAGTGAAGGGAATGGAATGGAGTTGTGAGGGGAGGAAGGAAAACTTTTCTTTGGGCCCTGAGCTGAGAAATAGTATTTGTATTCTCCTTATTTTTGTTATCATATTTTCTTTGTTTCAGTCTGCCTAGCTTTGAACTTCAGATTTGGACCACATGCTCACATCTTCTGTTAGTACTGCAGTGGTTGTGTCCTTTCTGAGCTGAACAGAATTTTCCTTAATGGTCACATCAGTCCACGTAGTAGTGATATTACTGGGGACAGAAATAGGTCTGTATTTCAAACCTACAAGGAATTCAGCTGAGTAGTGAGTAGATTGCAGTTGTCACAAGTTGGTCAGCATCAAGGGTCTAGGCTTACAGGTCTTCTTGAGAAAGGTGTGTTTCACTGTTATGTCCATCTTAATGGAAGACCTGCAGAGAAGCTACGACAAAAAGATTGGGGCTTCAAACATTTGATGTGGAAGGACATCCCATAGTATCTTCTGACCCATTTGTCAAGGGTGAAGAGAAATTGACTGGGTGGTGCTGGCTGTTCCAAAAGTCCTCCCACACAGAAAACTATTCAATGAAAGGAAGATGACCTGCACTGTGCCATTTACTGTTAGTAAAATCTGCAATCAAATAGGTCAAGGTGTGCTATAATCACATTATTACATCATATTCTTGCATTTTTGTGTTTTTTTCTTTTTCAGTCAAGAAAACAGAAGGAAGGAAAACTGAATCAGTTTGGTACAGTCCATGTATTGGTTAAGAATAACCTGCTTCTGCTGGTCAGATCCACCAATTCACACACATAGGAAGTGCAAACACACTAGTCAGGGTGTATAACAGAAGGCATCTAAAAGCCATACTTCCTGAGGTGGCAGGATAACCCTAGCCCACTGAAAGGCTCTTAATTCCATGCACCTAAGAGGCCATTCTCCTCCTCCTAAAACACTGGCTGACTGTTTATAGTAAAGAAGTTTCAAGCAGACACTGTCAAATTACCTGCATAGTTGTTTCACTGTTAAAATTTCGGTAGATTTAGGAAAACTTAGGCTTGACCTAGAGATTCTAAACGGACTGACCATTAGAAAATACATATAAAAATTAGTAGGTAAAAAGGAAATTTTTATTGACTATATTGTCCTGATGTTCCCTACACCTTTTTGCCCCCCCCCCCCCCCCCCCCTTTAGCCATTGTGCAACATCAAGGTTGTTGCAGAAAACCTGTAACAATTCACACGGGAGTTTCCAATATCTTGATTCTGTTGTTGAATACTGTGTGACACACAGACTACAAAAATTCAGATGCATAACAGTCTTCAACTGAAATGGCCCAGGTATTACCAGAAGTAATAGCGTCAAAGCTATTACTAACCTTCAGGAATATTTGTCATTCAATAAACTGTAGGTCCTATATAAGAAATTATATGACTCAGATTATAGAAAATATCTAATCAGTAATATTTAATATATAATCTTTGATGATAACTTCCCAAAGTAATCTCTTGTCTTGCCTAAATAAAATCATTACTTGTATGACAGAAAAATCAGTTTTATATATATTTCTTAGTGATCCTATCAACACTGTAGGTCTGTGCTCATTTTAGTAAACTTACTAAAAAGAAGGTTGTGACTTATTGTCAAATAATTAAAAATCCTCTGACCCTTTAAACCAGATTATGTTGAGCTTAATGGGAACCCAAAACTATACAGAGCATGTTTACAGTGCCTGAAGATTACAAATTAATTATTATTATTATTAGTGATTATTACTAGTTATTAGTGCTAAGTATAACCATCTTAGAAGGGACTTCTAAAGGTCATTTGTTTTCACCCTTTGCTCATAGCAGGACCAACTTCAAAGTTAGATGAGGTTTTTCAGGGTGTTATGCAGCTGAGACAAGCTGCTGTCTTCAGTGTCTCTAGCTGCTGGCAATGTGGTTAATATTCCCGGAGACATAATGCTTCTATATTATGTGGGTGATTGGTTTTTGGTTTTCTTATAAATCTTACGTAAGGAGAATTTTTTTTTTCTTGTCTCCTTATCCTTACAGTCATGGAATGTATTATCACCAAGATTACAAGTTTCTTGTAAGGGGCTTTTCTTTTCTTGGAAATTTTCTGGCTTCTTTTGTTTTGTGGGTTTTTTTTTTTTTGGTTTTTTTTTTTTTTGTTGTATTGGAGATTAATGTAAATGCTTTATCTGAAAAGGTATGTGAGGCATCTAACTCAAAGAATGTTGACTGTGATTCCCACAAATATATTAGAGCAGATGAGTCATCCTTTGAACAGGCACTGGGAAGATTCATTTAGCAGCTAGTTATTCTTTTATAGAAACTTGTGAAAATATTTCTAGTCCTCTGATTACCACTAAGGGTTTTATTTATAGACAAGTTGACTACATAAACCAAGCTTTTCCAGAACAGTTCCATGTATGGACACTGTATTGTGTAATTAAAGTCATCATTTTCCAGAATAATTAATGTATTTTTGTGTAGGTATTCCATAAGATATGCTATATATATCTACTCTATTATATTCCATGACAGTTATCCTGGACAAACAAGTCTACAGAACTATGATAAAAATGTTTCTAAAAGTATGTTTTTGTTTTAAAGTTAAGGTACTGTAGGCACCTTTAAGAGCAGAGGCATGTGAGCTTTATGACTGAGCAGAAAATCAGATAGGACATTTTAAATTTGCATTGGAAATTTATGCATTTTTGGAACTATTGTTCCAAAGCTAATTATATGCAGAAAATAACTATTAGAAGAAAAAAAAAATTCCTACTTTTATGAAGTAGAAACTGATTACAGATGATAATTTCCTTTATTTTCCCAGTCCTTTGTTTGCATATACAGTACTGGAGTTACCTGCAGTATTAAACAAAGAAAATCTGTCTCAAATATTCACTGGAAAGGCAGCTTGCACCATGGGCTACATCATGCTTTCAGACTGGGAAAATAATGGAAATGAATGAGTAGTTTCAGCCTGATTCCAACCAGACAGCTGCACATGAGGAAAAACCTGTCATGGTGTTGGCAGAAATTAATCAGCACTTTGTTGATTTCTCACTCTAACCAAGTACCAAGCTGGCAATAAAATTAAAATGTGTTTCCCCTGAGAGGGGCTATCTTTCCTCAGGGGTGAAGAGCACAGGTGATGGAGTGAGAGTACGAAGACTACCTCTCTGTCTGGGCATCTGCGCTCTTCATCAGGCTAGTGTGTTTTCCTCTCCTAAAATGTTTCTGCTGACCCAGTCCACAATGTGTTTGCTGAAAATTTCTAATAGTAAATCAGTAAGTCTTAAATAGTGCTTACTCTAATGGCAGACAGGGAGCATTTGTGTTGACAACTATCATTAGTTATTTAATTTATAATAACAATAAGGAACCCTAGTGAGGGACTCTGATTAAGATGTCTTTTAACTTTCCTTGAACTTCTATTTAAAACACAAAAAAAAAGCTTTAAAAAATTGTCAGTGTACACTTAATGATTCTAATAGAAGTCCATATTTTTAGACATAGAAACCTGTCCTTGTCACTGCTTGTTTTAAACCATGAACAGTTGAGAGTAAGTATCAATTAAAATACAGATGTCTACACAGCATGACAGAGTTATATGTATGAGAGTGGGTTTAGGTGTTAATATTAGACAAAAAAAATAGAAATAATAGTAAAGAAAAATGCCCACTGAAATCAGTGGTAGATTTAGTAAGTGCTGGAATAATTGAGGTGTGTTTATATCATGTCATATTTCATCACTTCTTGCAAAGATCACATTATTGTTGCAGCATTTCTACCTCTTTAGGTCTGTTTGAAGTCATGATGACCTACCTCTTAAACTTTGCCATTCAGCACTTTCAGAAGATCACAAAATCTAACTCCTAAAAAGAGAATAAATGCTGGAAAAGTTGTGGGGCTTTTTTGGTGGGTTTTTTTGTTTGTTTGTTTTTGTTGTTGTTGTTAAATCACCCCTTTATTATATCAAGTTATTTAAAAAAATATATATTTGGCCCATGATAGGCAATCTCTTTTGGAGCAATGTAGGAAGTTTCATACCTGTTCCTTTGAAGCAAGGAGAATTCTGCATAAATGTGAAGATGTGGTTGTTTTATGGCAGCTCCTCAGCCATAACAGCTTTTATAACTGTTGGAAGAATTTAAATGCAATTAGTCTTTTTACGTGTCCACTTGTTGTCTTAGAGTAAAAGAAAGTGATCTTTTTAGAGGCATTTAAAAAAAGAATAATCCAATGATCCAGCTCTGGAAACTTTAAAGTATCAGGAAAAAAATCCACTGATTTTAACAAATACATTGGCTAATTCTCAAACTAATGAGGTGTGATGGAGTATTCTTCAGTGTTCAATTTTTCCACTAAAATATTTGCAAAAGTGCACAATGAATTCAAGTATTTCTGGAAGGAAACATTTAGGTACTTTATTATGACAAAAAGGTAAATTATTCTGTTGATAGTTTGCAGGGGTTGTTCCTTTCTATTTTGATTGGTTCTGCTTTTTCCTACAGAAACGCTGAAATTGGCTGGCCGACTAGGATTATTGTACAGTGATTCACAATGGATGAAGAGCAGCAAATCAAGATCTTTTTAAAAAAAATCAGAATGCTGATTTGGAAACCTCATTCTTCCCTTATACTCTATGAAATAAACTGATTACATGTCTAAGGGACAGAAAGGAAAAGGAGCAGGGAAAATATAGAAGTGCATTTTTTTTCCCCAGCAATTTCTCCGCAAGCTTTGTAGATAATTAGATTTTTAAATATCTTTCTGGATCATGTTTGTTCTCTATAAACTTTCTTGAGAGCATATTGCAAGTGCAATGTGTTTTGCATGGGTACTGTGGTACATATTGAAATGTCGGTATCTTACTTTCTATAGTGTCCTTTCACTTGGTGGTTTATTAATAGTTAAAACAGGAATAACTGACCTAAGTTATTTCTCCTACATTGCAGCAAATCAAAAATGCACAGAAAATACTGACTTTTTAACTAACCCAAGATGATGAAGGTAAACTGGAATGCAGAATGAGAAGCAATACTCAACTGTCAGTGGTCATGTCTACTACAATGGTGAGAATGGCCCTTCTTATCTGTTAAAATTGGTGGATCTGTCAAAACAAAAATTGAAACAAAGGCTCCCTGAAATTCCACCCCAACAACCCGTGAGAGCTCCTGGAGCAGTGTTGGTAGTTTCTGACCCTGCACTAGAAGTCACTTTGCAAAGACTTGGTTTCTGCTTAGCGCTGGGGTCAGCACAGGCACTCTGCTTACTGAACTTCAAGGGTGAAATCCTAGTTACACAGAAGAAAGCTGGCTTTGTTGTGAATGCTAAAAGGTAAACTACTCAAAATGTCTTTTATTTGGAATGTTAAATTTCTTTCAGATCCAGTGTTTAAATGATGCATTATACCAAATAGGATATCACTATTTCAGCCCAGTAGTGTTTTAATAAAATGGAAAAATCTAATTGTTAAAGTCAAAAATTCTGAGCGCTTCATAGAATTAAAGAGGGGAAAACAAATACTGTTACTGGCTTGCTATTATAATCAGTTACTTTTAGATAAGGTGATTGCCTTACACTAGGAGCCTGGTTATTTATTAAGACGACAGATTTGGATAAAATTTAATTGAAATGGGAACATCTTCTTAGTATATCCAAAATAATATATATAGTCTGAAGGCAGTATTTAACTATTCTATGGAGATAAACATCTCAATGGTGTTCCAGTGGTTCAGATCTCTCTGTAAAACCGGACCATGAAATGTACAACCTACTTATGCACATTTATACCCCAGTGACACATGCAGATGTTGTCTATATATTCTAGTCCGATGCCTGGCATTGTAATGGCTTTGATCCTATGACTGTAAATTTCATGAGATAATTTCTCAGTTACTGCGAGGGGGAAAAGTCAGGTCCAAAATACTTTGTGACATTATAAAAAAAGGGAAAAAAAAAATCACTCTCACAATTTTTTCAGATATATATTTGCCATCCTAAAGTTTCATAATGAATATGTAAAACAAATAAAGCTCCACTCATCCTCAGACTGCTTTAGTTCCAGAAAAATACGTAATAGATCTTTCAAGGTTAAGCAAACAATAAAAGTGCTTGTTGAGGTTTTTTTGTTTTGTTTTGTTTTACTTTTATATCTTGCATTTGTTGTCATAAAAAAAAAAAGTTCTCTTAATTTGAAATTGGCTATAAAGAAGAACAAACACATAGAGAACAAAGCAGAAAATACCATTTGATTGTCGTGATTGCATCTTGCACTTGGGTGCATGGTCTGTCTCTAAACTCTGACTCATCTGCCACCAGCAGGCTTTAAGGTGATAATCACCCACACAGAGCTATTTGCACATCATGTCTATCCTATCCTGTATCTAATTATACCCTTTATAACAAACTGTTTAGCATAATTAGTGGAATTATGCTTTACAGGAAAAAAGACAGAAGCTATGGATTAGAAGATTCAACTTTTTGAAGGCATACATTTACAGATTAGTAACTGCGGTATTTGGTCACAATAATGAACATTTTGATGCACTGGTCTATGAAAAATTGTACAACCATTATTTTATCAAGTAAAAAAATGTAGTTTTCAGAATATTTACATACTGTATGTAAGCTTTGCTTAAAATTATGAAATGGTTTTGGGACTCATTAATTGCTAACACTTTCACCAGTACTTTTTCAGACATGTCTGAAAAATGCTGAAAGGGCCAACATTGGAATAAAGAATGCTGGAAATGATCAGAGAACCTATTTTTCAACTGACAGACAACAGCAGGTACGAATGACCTTAATGGGAAAGCTCTGATTTTTTTTTATTTTTTTATTTTTTTATTTTTTGGTTTAATTTTTTTTTTTTTCCTTCTAGATGATCAGAAAGGATGTGTACTTAATGACCACTCTTTCTTTGTATTTAAACTGTAATGACGAGCTACTTTAATACAAGATCCTTTGAGGTAAAAAAGGAATAGAGAATGATACATATATATGCACACAGGTAAATACATTTTATTTTTCTTTGCTTGCTTTCATTGCAGTCTTATAAGTGCTAAATCAACATCACCTGCAGTGGCACCTTTGTTGTTTAGTTTAGTCTTCTTTGTTGACAGTACAGTCTTCACAACCCTCCACACCAACCCCACCCTCCTTATATACTAAGAAAAGCTTGAAGTGCACAAAAGGCAATACCCCTTCCCCAACCCTGCCTGTTAGCTTTTGCTGCCAGCAAAATAAAACCCAAACTGTATCTCTTGAGAATAAGTTCCTGTTCCCAGATGGGGAAAATCTCTGCTGATACGAACACAAACATTGTATTAGAATAGACAAAAGAAGATTTCGTGCAGAATCCATTAAAGCAGCCACAACTCATTAATCTTGTTTGGTTTTGTGTGTTAATTGTACTTCTGTTAAATTCTCTTCGAGACCAGGATAAATTTATAGGTTCTCTCTTTGTTTAACAATAATTCTGCTATTTCTGTCACAGAAAAGATGTTTGGAACGTTGTGCAAGTAGAGCTATTTCCCCCGCTGAGCAATTTAAGAAAAAACACATGAAAAAACCAAGCAGAGTATCAGTATTTACTTGTGCTCATGAAGAGATGTTCATGCTTCATTCTTTCCAGGTAGGCAAAGAAATTTGTTGAATTCCACCACATGTTATTACAAGACATTTACAGCAAATTAAAGCATAGACTTGTAGAAACTCTTGTACTTCCTATGGAATGTTAAACAGAGTTTTCTCTATTTGTAATAGGTAAACTGTACTAATCACCCCATTGTAAAATACGAAGAGGTCAACAATGCATCCTTTCAGGTCACCATTGTTTAAAAAGTATTTGAGTTTCCCTATTAAGTTTTCAAAGGCCAACATCTGCTGATGCTCAGAAATGGTAGATGTGGTGACAAAGGCTGTATGGAGTGTGAAGTGAAAACACAACCATATAGTCCATGCAACACAGTACTAAGAAACTATAACACAACCAAACTCCAAAGAGCTATTTTCCCATTCATCCCATTTCTATTATTATCACTGGAATATTCCTGGGAACAGTGAGGTAAACTTCTTTTTCATTTAGTTCATTTTTTTTGTTATAAAATATATGTATGAACACAAGGTTTTGAAAATAGCATATCATTATGCATCTGAAGTCATGCAAATGCCAGAGGAGATACTGCAGCAGAAAAATTGCATTATTAAGATTGAAGGCTTTCCTTTGCATGTTATTGTCATTCATGCTGTTTCACTATTTAAAGCTGCAAAGCAGATGCTGTGGCATTCAGCTGTTAATGCTGCTCTCATTTGCAAGGAGGCTAGTTCTGATAGAATTTAACTTGCTGTCTAGAGCTTAACAAATCAGCGCCATTCATGAGCTTAAGTAAACTGAGATGACTTATAAATTGACAGACCTGATGCTGCATCACAAGAAGTGAGACAGGTTTACCCAAATTATTAGAAGCTTTTCAGATGGATCTAAGGTATGGCAAATTGCATTTTACTGCTGTGATATTTTATCGTTGTGATAGTCTTGCATCTCAAGTTCTGTCTAACGCCCCTGCAAAGCTGAGGCTTTGGGGAATATTCTGTCAGCTGCAGCAGGATCCCATTTCTACCTCCCTGTTTTATTTGTAATCAGCTAATGTGCCATGACTGTGTGCACTTCTCAGCTCTGCGACTCAGCTGAGACTCACAGCTGAGCTACCGTGCACTTAGTCCCTTCAAGTGTTTTATTTAATTAATCATCTATTCCATTGACATAGTAGTTCTTTACATAACGGTGTTATGGTTTTGTTATAGTCCAAGTGTAAGATTTTGTCACTTTAATTGCCTACAGGAAAGCAGGGTTTTGTGAAGGAACAGAAATCTGCTTATTTTGTGGAGTAAAGTCCAGTTCAAAGGTTGGTGCAGTTAATGCCAATATTCCAGCAGATACTATTTCATAAAAGTGAAAACTCTTCCATTTATAAATACTTCTATTTGCTTTTCAAATTTACACACATGAAAATTAATGGTCCTATACATCTCTGTTATTAGAAAATGCTTTTTAAGAAAAGAATTCTCGACAACATTTTTCTGTGGAACAGTGTCTTGATTCTCTGTATAACAGGCTTACAGCACTCAATTTTCATCTGCTGATCAGAACTGATCAAAAAATCTATGTTGGAAGGAAAACGTGTTGTCAGGAGTGACATTCTCTCTGGCCACATAATACAGTTACATGTTAATGTCACAGAAGAAGGCCAATACGTAGCCCCTGCACTATAGAGCATGTTTTTAGAGAAACATTATCTACAACAGAAAGGGATGTTGGGAAATTAGATCCAAGAAGCTGAATGACAATGCAAAACAATACTGGTTTTATTACTTACTACCGATACTGGAAATACTGGGTATGCCTGTAAAGAAAAAAAAACAAACACAAAATAGTATAGTTAGGTATTTGCAGTAGTTGGCCGACCTATTACATCCAAGATTCTGAGAACAATTTTCTCCTGATTTTCAGAATATGATATCAATACATAGTTAAACCCGAAAAACTGCCAATATGTACCCAACCCTTATAAATGCAGAGTCTTTATGTTTTTCAGTATGAGGCTGCAGGGACCACTAAAATGTATTGACAGATGGGTATTTCTGGGACTTACACCAGCTCTCTGAACTTCATGAATTTGTTTAGAACAGTTTTCTATTTCAACTAACCAGCCATTAGGTTTAATGCTCCAGATAAAAATATCAGTCATGCATGTATTATGCAGATCTAGGAGAATAATTTAACCAAGGGATAGATGCACTGCTAACTGCTTTGGCCAGCTGCTTAAATCAGTTGATACCTTCTGTTGCATTAACTGTATATAGCTATTTTTTTTCTCTTTTACCTGACTGTTATCTAAATTAAGCTATGGAAAAGAAATGTAATTGAGTGAAACAGTCTAATGCATTAGGTCGGTCATATTGACTAAGCCTCTCATTGATTTAAAAAAAAAAAGAATATTTTTTTTTTATACCTGCTTTCTTTTCAACTCCTAAGCTGAATTAATGCAAGGAAATAATTCCAGAGGCAGGTGAGATTTACCAGAAGAGATGAGGCTGCTGAGAAGTAGAACTCCTCTGCTGTAAAAGCAATGGGGGATCTCATGTTTGCATCATGCAGTCTCAACATGCAACACAGAAATATGGACAAGAAATCTTTCCTGGAATGACGTTTTCTTCAGATTCAATGGCATTGCTAATGGCACTATTGCTAGTCTCTTGGGTTAAAGTCAAATTGCAGATCAGTATTTAAATCCTGGATATTTGCATCCTTTCAGTTAAATACAGTTTGCCTTTTCTAAGTTTTATTGACATTTGATGGCATGCAGAAATCTGTCTGTTTCTCCATTAAACATCTGCTATACTTCTTTTGACATCTATCTTGAAGTTCTGTCTTACTCAGAGATGGCAAGGACCTCACTCTGCAATTAAGCAAACTGGAGCAAAGGAATGTCTTGGGGATAAATGATATTCACTGTAAGCAAGGTTGTACAGCCAACTTGGGAACATCTCTAATTCATGGCATGGTAAGACAATGCTGAAGTAATTTCATATGCAGAATGGCGACCATAAACAGATCTTTTGTGTTTCACCACATCAGTCCTGGGGCATGCATCAGAATTACAGCTCTCTCGTTTCATATCCTATGGAGCCTGTGGTCTGGCAAAGCATTAGGTACTGCACTGCAGGCAGCACCTGCTGCTGAGCCCTACACTCAGATGTTGTTACTTATACTGAGATTAGCATGCGTTTTTCCAAAAGTATAGGATTGTGAGGTATTAAAAGATAAATAAAAATATCATCATAATAGTCAAATTCTATCATTGTCCTAAAATTAACCAAAAGTGGTGTGGGTTTGTTTTTAGTTTTTTTGTTTTTTTTTTCCAGTTAGGATAACCTAAGAGAACTCCTATCCTTTTGTCTTAAATGTCAAAAAGGCAGTAAATTTAAAAATAATTTTCCCCGAAGTTTCAATACCAGGTTGTTTACATTTTTGCAAGTCATTGTAGCTGTTTTAAATTAGCAGCGTTCATTTTCCTCTATACACTGATGAAATCTGCACAAATATTAGATAAAAATACAGATACTGTGTTCTCGCACTCACACTTCCACTGTGAAATGGTATTTGTATTTCCTCTGTGTATACTCCCCCGCCTCAAGCCTCTCTCCTACACGCCCATACAAATATCCTTTCCTTTCTCTCCTGAACAGATTGTAGCAAAGAGAGAGGTTTTCCTGCAAATCTGCTCTCCTTATTTTACTGTATTTCATTTTTTCAATGAATTCATAGTAATAAATGCTTCCTGGGCAGAGAATAATGAAAACAAAAGCCTGTTAGCCTGAAGGGCTCTGTATTAACCTTGTGAAGTTGTCTTCAGGTTCTGTTTGAAAAGCTCTTCTGCTATTTCTGTACAGAGTTTCTGAGTTGGTGTGATCTTCTGTAACCAGCGTGATTTTTGTAATACCAGGTATCCCTGTGTGTGCTGACTGGCCTTGATAGTGCACTACTTTATGCCCGTTCTGCTAAAGAGAGTGAGAATGGCACTTCTAAGTTTGTCTGGAAAAGAGATGGTTATGTAGGGCCACGAAGCAGGATCTATTAACACTCTGTGAAAACCGCACATATGATGGGAAAATTATTCTTAGTAGGAGTGTTTTTGTGAGATCTGGAGTTACATATTGGAGCTAGCTCTTGAGTTGAGCTGAGCTGTATTTGGTGCAAGTCCTTAGGTAAGGAGGCACAGGAGGTGTGACTCTGCCTCTTCCCCTCTGACAATGCAGAGGCACACGGGGCCAATCGCACGGAACCTCCTGTGCCACCACTGCTTGGGACACCACCAGGCTCTGGGGACCCATCCCACCCCTGCTGGCCCTCTGGATGGAAACTGGTATGTTACGTGATATGGCTAGTTTCCAGTCAGCCTTCTGTTGCAATCTGTCAATACTTTGCAGAAGTGAAATTATATGAACAGGTTAGAGAGAAAGAAATGAAGAATCAGGCCCATTACTTCCCTTGATGCACGACTTTATTCAGCTAGATATAAGGAGTAAATAAACCTGAAGTGATTGCATTTATGTATCTTCAGTTAAACCAAAGGAGTGTTCAGTCTAAATTATCTTCCAGTTGAAATCACTTCTATGGTTATTAACAGTAATAGTTTTATAGAGAGGAAGCAGCAAGTAAAGTGTGCAAAGAAAGTTGAGGGATTGCCACTGCCCCCAAAATGGCAAACATTGCAGAAGAAATTCTCTAATACTATTTGTTATTTTTTACTTGACTTGAGGGCGGTGGTTTGATATATTTCATGTGCACTGTAAGTGCATCTAAATATACATGCATTACTTGAGAGATCTTCTGCATCTGCCCTGTAATTTTCTCATTTCCCCTTTTTCCAGAAATGGGTTGTTTTAGCTAGTTAGCTACCATGGAGCTGACTATTGGGAATGGAGAAAAAAGCAAATCAGATGCTAGCAAAGAAAGTAAGTTTCTGACTACTTCTGTAGTTTGTGTCAGTGTGAAACCATAGCACAAAGGAAGAGCATCAGGTTTTCAGTGAGAAGGGCCACACTGCTGCTTCCAGTCTCATGGAAGGTCATACCCTGCAGTCCCTCTCATCACCTCAATTGCCAGTGCCTGAGTTTGCTTCCCACCACTGCACAATTATTGCAGCCAGGCTGCATCTCTTTCTGGGCAAAGAGTACGTGTGGGATGAAGAAATTATTCTGCCAACTTGGTCTTGGGTACCATCTTTCCCATGGGCTTCTCTGCCTCTTCTCTGTCTCAAGTTGAATGTGCACCTGCCGTATGACAGGGAGCCAGGGACAGGCTGCTGCTGCTTGGCAAAACACTACACCCAGCTTGTGGTTCGCTCACATCCAGGGAAAGAGTGTCACCAGTGTATCATCCAGGTGAGGTGAATACAGCCTACAGACTGAGAATTAAGACTGCCTCCCATGAATGCATGGTAGGATACAATAGTAAACACTGCAATGCAAGTTTGGATTAATAACTGATCAAAGCTGTGTGAGAGGTTTTCTGACAAAAGAGATGTCCTTATAATTGTACTGTACTCCACACATTTTAACTCTTAAACAGGATCAAAATATAAAGCTTTCCATAGCAGAGTCAGAGCAGGGCTGTTAATGCCACATCTGATCTTTTCCTAGAATATCTGTGCTACAGCATGACAGCACTCCCTGCAGAGAGTCTTTTTTCCCCTTTGCAACTCCTCCACTGAGGCATGATTGCAATACCAGATCCCCAGCATCAAATTCAGCAGTTTGAATTCTCTAGTAATTTAAAGCCCTGAGAAGCCAGAGGAACCTAGCATCTTGTAATCCCTCAAAGGATTGATCGTTATGATCATAGGAGTAAACTTTTCATGTATTGCCAAACCTGTATTCAGCCAAAGGACCGTTCATAGTGAAAGATGTGATTCTTGGGAAATTCCATTCCAACAGCCCTAGAACTCCTGCTACTGTTAATTTTGCAGTTGCTTGCTCCATAAAGATTGAAAATTTTTTAATTCCCAGAAAAAGAACTGCTTAGATGAAATTTGCTATCCTCGACCTCTGCTTTCCCAAGCAATATTGCCACAAATAAACGGGACAGAGAAAATAAGTTACTGGTTTATTGGGTAACACCTTTAACATTTGGACATTTTCTCATTATGGTTTAGTGAGTTCAAACCAGTATTGGAAACTCTCTGTTTAGGACACTTCCAGTGAGATCAAAGGATATGTTTTTTTAAATTTTTTTTTTTCAAGTAATCATAATTAATTGATAGAATATTAGCTACTAAAAATTTCAAAAAGACTGAAACTCAGAGCATTTTTAGAACTTTAAATACCTTACAACTGACACTTTGCCTTCCCATACTGCTGCTTAAGGCCTCTAACCCTCTTTCATTGCTCCTCTTCACTGTATAAGGCAAAAATAAAGTTGTTTGAAACCAGTGACGGATGGCAGCAATTCATTTCCCAGAAACAGATGCCACCATAACCAGTACAAACAACCAACTCAGCAGGGTCACACAGGAGGGTAGAGTGTTGAAGAATAATTTTCAAGCCACATTTGAGAAGAAAAGTACAGCACATGGTATTTACGGTGCACTGTTTTTTAGGTATGTATCTGCAGTCTTTTGCTAGCCATTGCACTGGATACTGAGTCGGAGGGAACTTAGTTTATTATTTGCAGGTTTTCCTGACCTTTCTGTGCTCCTGAATGCTCCTGATACACTACAGTTTCGCCTGCCCCCCCCCCCCCCCCCCCCCCCAAGTTTCCCAGCCTGACACAGCTTTTGTGTGATATCTTCCTGAGGTTTTACATCCTCTGTAAGCTTCATGAGACAAAATTAATATGTAATATAAAACAGGTAAAATAAGAAGCTTTGTCATGTTGTAGCTTACTGCATTCATATCTTCTTTTTTTTTTTTTCCTCTATGAAAGATGCTATCAAAATCAGCAAGAAGCAACATTTTACATCTGAAGCATGAATGTCTCATTCCTTCAAATCGAGATCATGTGGGATTACCTCTTCTACCTCAGTCATGCAATAGGCACTGGAAAGTTCCTTGCAGTGTTTTGGAGAATGGGACCTTTAGAAAATGAGACACTATCTACTTTATGAGTCTGCTTTGACAGGACAGTAGGATGTGTGTTCTTTTCAGTTACACGGATTCATGCTACTTGGATTCCTGAATAGAAAGCCTGCCATCACACAACTTCCTGGACAGCTTCATTTACCCTGGTCCTTCAAGATTGCTTTGTGTCAGCAAATATTAATGGGAAAATGAGATGAGGGTAATCTGCAATACTGCAAGTGCTGATTTTTTTTGCCAGAAACTGCTCCCATGGCAGGTATACTGCGGTGATGCCTCCTAAGTCTTTTCCCATAAAGGGAGGGTTAAAGCTGTGCTGCTGAGACAGAGGCTGTGCTATCAGGGGGGGGACCCACTGCAGGAGAAATTCAGTAAACTGATTGAGACTATCTGCCTGACTGTAGACTGAAAGAACCACCAGTATTCTCCATGTCCTGGTCAATCCTTTGTTTCACATTGAACTATGAATTAGGAAAGTCATGTAACAGCTGGGAGGCAGTTTTCACCAAGTGTCAAGCACTTCTGGTACAGGTTGTTGGTTGTGGAGGGACTGACAAAAAATGAGCAGGCTTTGATGGATGGCAGCCCAGCACAGTCTTAGACAGCTCTGTCTGATGGAGCAAAGAACGTAAGTGCCAAAGATGATCTAAAGAGCAGGAGGAAGAAAGGGGCTAGTGCTGTCAGACACATGAGTGCTGAGGAGAAAAGCTATCTTGTAATACCACGTATAGAGGAATTCAATAAGTTCACTTTGAGTGTCAAAACATATTGCAGAACAAACTATCCATAGAATGTGGCAGCACAAGGGAATAAATGTAATCACAAAATAGTCAATAAGATAGAGTGAAAATATAAAATAAAGGCTATGCAGGAGACAAATGCGGAAATCTTGTTAAAGCCAGAAAACAACAGAGTATTCGGTGTCTTTCACAAGCAAAGCATGAAAAAACCCATTTTGCATTCTCCTGAAAAAAACACTGTTGACTTTAAATGATAAGGATATAGAAAACGGCTTTATATCAAGGTTTGGGTTATGACAGCAGTATAATCTAGAATTGTCTTGTGTTTCATAAGCTGTACCTGGAAAAGGTATAATGACGTCTTCTTGGCCACAAAAAAAAAAAAAAAGAAAAAAAGAAAAAATGGCAGATGCAGAATAGTGGAAACAACAGAAGTTCCAGTTGGGAATGATTTGGAAATGGAAATTAGGATTTTTTTTTAATCTGAGCAAATTTCTCTAATTCAGAGAATTTTAAGAAAAACAATCTTTTTACTTTGTGAAAAGATATTTCTGAGTGTTTTATTTATACAACTATTTTTAGCTGTATCTTGCTTAAGCACACTCATATTAAAAAAACCTTCAAATACGTTTAAAATATTTTGGTCTTAGATGGAAAAGATAGACTCTGAAAATTGGAGGAAGGAAGAGTATCAAAGGGACACTGTATTACTAGATTATATAAAGTGTCCCCAGGGAATTAAATTAATGTATCAGGGGAAGTTTAGGGGCAAACCAGATACATTAATTCTATCGACATGTTCCAGCAGCTATTTACAGAATTTGTGCCTGACTAGGGAGAGGAGGATACTAGGGCTTGTTACTGACCACATGATGGAGACAGTGGCATAAATGCAACAGAATAAGTGAAATTACACTGGCTGTGCAGAGAGTTCACACAATAATGCAATACTTCATATGCTCCAACATATGCAGCATTAAATCAGGAAGTGACAAAAGAAATTAAGTTTTTACATACCATAAATGATTGCTGCTTTTATCAAGTAATCAGACAACCCACAAGAAGAGAAGCTGATTTAGCTCTGAATTGTACATAGGACTCAATATGAGAAGCAGTTACCAGAGAACCACTTCTGGACAGAAAGTCAATGTACTTGTTTAGAAGGAAAAGGATAAAAAGAAATCCACTGCTGTAATATTTAACTGTTGGAGAGTGAGCAGATAAAAATGAGGAAGTTAGTTAAAAGAAAAATTAAAAGACCAGCTAAAAAGTTTTAATGCAAATAGCACGGAGGCAGGCTAGAGATAAAGTGTATGAGATTCAGAATAATCACATATAATCCACCAATTTATTTTTTTTTCAATTATAAAAGTCAACTGTCTTATAAACAAACAAAAAACCAACCCAACACCCAACTCAAAACAGACAAACAAAGGTTTTTGAGACACCCTTCCAAAGGGTAAGTCATGTCAATGGAGAAAGATAGAGGGGAAAAAAAAAAAAAAAAGCAGAAAATCTGTCAAGTTAAATATAAACCACAGTATTTTGAGAATCAGCTTGCTACACACATAGATGCTAATAATTTTTTTGGTTTTGTTTTGTTTGCTTTTTTTTTATTAACAAAACCACACTAGAAGTAGGAGTCCTCCCAGAGATGTGATTGGGTAGATAGGTAATCAAGGTATAAAAGTACTGAACGCTACATTAGTTGTTTTCACTGATATTCACAACAAAGAAGGTTAGAGAGATTCTCGCAATCTGAGGAAGTTTCTCACTGTCTTTCATCATTGGAAGGTGTTTTAGAAGACATAAATCATATTGAACAATAAGAATTGCTATAAGATGATGTTCACCCAAAAAGTGTTTTAAAGGAACTCATTTGTGACATTTGTGAACTAACTACTGTAACATATAATCCGTCACTTCTGTTACCCTTGACACCAGAAGAAATGTAACTGTGGCACAGTCTTTAAAAAGGACTCAAGGGCTGATCCCTGTAATAACAAAATATAAAGCAGACACATTTTTATGCCATTGCAAAAGATACATGTTGTTCTCATGTCAAGAATAATACTTGTAGTTTTAGCCTCACCAAATACAATCACAGAACCAGAAGAGTGCTAGAAAGCACAGGTGACCAGAGATGTGGCATGGTTTTATATCTGAAAAGATTAGATCAGGATTCATCGTTTAGAAAGTAGGTTGAAGGAGTGGACATGTCAAGTCTATATAATCATAAATGGTGTAATGGATGTAAATAGGGATGAACATAAAAATATTTAAAGGAAACAAAAGGAAATACCTTTCACTCATTATGTCATTAAAATGTGAACTATATTGTTATAAGATGTCACTGAGATCGTGATTATGACATCTGGATCTCTGTGCTCAGCTGAGGGTATGATGGAGGATCCAGCTCAGAAAGACAGTTTATTCCTGGCACTGGGAGGCAAAGAAGAAATCCTTCATACTTTTCCTGTTTGCCATAAATTCCTGCTGCTGATCACTGCTGATGTCAGGATTCGAGGTTAAGTGCAGCATTTGTCAGTTCAAACAAGGTTACATTTTCATGATGCTATCATAATAATAATAAAACGCAAAAAAGACCGCTATTATTTGCAAAATGTTTTGACTTTAGACGGAACTGTGTATCTGATGGAACTCAATGGTACTGAAAGTTGTTTTAACAAGCTTCAGGCATCCTTTTGGTGGGTGCTAATTCTGCTGTTCCGTCTGGTGTGTGCTCAACTGATTTGAAATGATGTAACTGACATAGCAAGCTGCATTTAGAAAGATCCCCGTTTTCATGTTCAGATGTATCTTGTCAGTAGTTTAGATGATTGCTGGGGTAGCAACTGCATTAGATATATATAAAAAATGTATATATGTGCATACATATGTATGCATATATATATATTTATATATGTATATAAATAAAACCAACCTGGTAAATCTCACCATTTTTTCTGAACATAGCTTTAAAGTATTAATTCTGTGAGCCACGCTCACTTTTCATAACATTGAAAAGTGAATACTCTTACAAAATGTTTTTCTGCCTGCTTTTTCAAAGTTCATTTTTTTTCTACTCAGTAAGAATTTTATCATAATTTCATGCCCCAACACTTCATGGTTTGTTACTTGGTCTATTACCCTCACATTTAACTTGATAAGGTCCTGCTTCCTATGATATTAATTTTTGAGTTTTGATTCTTCACAGCTGCTGCTTTGAAGTCTTAGATAACATTCTGAGCATTGCACATTGCTCCTGGTTTTAAACTTTTCATTCGACTGCAGTACATAGCTCTCTTTCTCTCAAATAACTTTTCAGTAAATTGTTATATTCTAATATTCTAAAATGAACGTTTTGCTTTTAATCAGGGTAAAACTACGGACTCTTTTCTTAAACGAAGCTAGTAATTTCTGTCAAAAGGTTTTGTGATTTATCCTCATCTTTTCTTCAAAGGAATTTATGTCTGTTACTCTGTTCAGGAGGATTCTGAATCATTGTGTATTTCATAAATGCATGAAAGGAAGAACTGATGCTCTTATTTGTCTTTGTGCTCTCTCTTTCAGCACCGTATTCTTTTCGACCCAATCCTGTTCAGGACCAGGAAATGCATCTGTGAATAACTTCTTTTGGGTAACATGAAAGCACACTAGAATAGTGAGTATGTGTGTTGTTCAATGGCTATTAGCTGGAAACAAGCAGATATAAATCTCAGGGTTTGCCCTCACTTTTTCCCTTCAACATTTACAGTGTTGGACTGAAGGTCAACATCAGGTAAAAACTTCCTTTACCAACCTTCAGATCTTTAGTTATTAAGTGGAAAAATATGGTCTATTTTTTTAACTCTATAAAATGGAAAAAAATTGAGCAAGGCCATCATCTTACATGTTGAGCTGAGGATGTTTTGAATCTCAAGGCAATAAGGATGTATGAATGGAGAGCTGAGGGTGCTGTGGCTGGAGCAGTATTGCAGATACTTCCACTGATTTCTCTCTTCTGTGTGTGCTTTTTATGTGAAGGGTCCTAATTTTTTCATTCCTTAGCCCTTTCTGTTCAGTGTCCACGGATCTGTCTATGGATACAAACATGCAGTTCTCACGCAAGTTATTTACAAACATGTCAGAGCACAGATGATGTGTACTTGGAGTTAACACAATTTGACACTCTGTTCAATTATATGCATTGGGTTATAAAGAAATGACAGACTTTTGCCAGCATTTATCTTCCTTCAGAGTCATGATATGAGGCAGAGTTCTAATAATGAAGCATCCTTATTATACAGAAATACTTACAGATATTAGCAGTGCCCTTAGGTATAGGCAGATAAGATCCAGGGCTCCACGGTCGGCCCTGGTAATTCTTCTTGCATTTTCCACAGTCTGGGCCAGTTGTGTTATGCTCACATTCACAAAGTAGTCTTTTGTTTTCTTCTTTACAGCCAGTAGCATGAAGGTTGCACTTACACCTATTTTTAAAAAGAAAAAAAAAAGTAAAAAAATAGTGGGATGTTATATAGAGATGAATTTAAGTTCAGATAAAGTTTTAGTAAGGCATATCCTATGGTAGCCACTCCTGTGTCATGCCTATATTATTGTTTTAGCATGCTTTACAAGACATCAGTCAAATAGCATGTTGTACTATCTTCAGCTCACACAGGTCTAACAGCAGTAATTTCACCAAGACTCCACGATGTTGAACCTTTTCTTGCTTTCACTAATGTAGTTCCACTGAGATCAACTAAATTATTCACAATTTTCACTACAGACAGGTCTATACTTTTGCAAAAATTCAAGAATTACTCACTACTCAAAAGAACAAAACAAGTCCTCTGCTTATGTCCCTAGAGAATCTGGCTCAAATTAAGATCCAAATTAGGCCCTAAGAGTCTGAGAAAACAGACTTCGATTAAATATCCTCTGCAATGCCACACTTCAGTAGAAGGGAAGCTCACTATAATGGTGTTTTGCCATTCTTGTTCAGCAAGTACACTCTTGCTCAGAAAGGAGAATTTTTTTACCTGCTGTAATTTGATACAGATATAGTAGCTGAAGGTCAGCGGATATATTTCAGTAGGCACATTTAGTTTTACTTAAGAAAGAACACCTAATCGAACCTTGTGAGAAAAATCATTAAATAAAACAGATTTTGCATCTGGTCTTAGAACAACTGTATTTTCCTTAAGTTTCTATCTTTCCCTGAAACTAGGACACTTACAGAATGGGAATCGAGTTTCGTAAACAGTCAGGTATTGTCACATCTTCCCACCCCTTTCCAATAGATGTCAAAACCATCTAAAATCCCTTTCTGTTTGAGGCTGGAGAGAAATCCAGTATTAAACGATGCTGTCTGTTTGTTTTCCTAATGATTGTACATCTAGTGATTTAAAAGGTTCTCATGTGGGCATTTGTCACCTGTTCCATACAGTGACCAATAATTAGAGCAAAACAACACATGGAACAGCCAAGTGCAAATTAACAGCTGTCAAGCTGACTTCCATTTGGAAGGAATATGACCTGAAGCAACTGGCCACATACATATATATCCCCAGGGTAAAACAAGCTTGCAGTTGTCATAAGTGCCTGCTGGAGAAAATCCACAAGAATCTGTAATACCGTAGATGGTGAAGCGTTCTTCTCAATGCTAGAAATGAGGCAGATAAAACTGCTGTTATTTGAGCAAAGCTAATTCTAAAGAAAAACAGGTTCACCACCTTTTAAATTGAAATTACCAAAATGTATTGAATGTGCTAGACAAAGGAAAGTGTAATTAATTTTTATATAATTTCCAAAATATTAACGCTTAAAGACTACATCAATTGTAAAGTAAATTTTCAATGACTAGCTACTGCAGAATGAAAGATGCTTGTCTAGGTGTCAGTGGATAAGGTATACCTACTCATGTAGAGGTTGAAGATTTTGGTAAATGGAACTGCTATTAAGAAAAGTAATGGGTGGGTTTACTGTCCACAGAAATATGAAATGAGAAGGCTCCCAAATGGCAGAGATACACAGTAATGACAAGACCAAAAAATAGAGTGAGTCAGAGGAGAAAGAAGCGTAAGTGTCTGTGGAGTCACTAGAATAAATGAGAGGAACCAACTGGATTTCTTTCAGGGGAACATTTCTGTTTTACTGGTGGGACTCATCAGTGTCACAGGCAGCAAACTGATCTAGGCAGGAAGAAAAAGCCAGCAGATTCTGATGAAAGGCTGTCATTCCTAGGGCTCTAGAGAAGGTGCTGGTAGGGGAACTGAGGTGGGGGAAAATAAATATAGGTACATCTGGTAATTGATGTAAATGTGCACAGCTCTTTTTAATAAGCAGCTGGCAGTAAAGAATGGGTGTGCAAAGTCTGTTCACACGTCTTAGATGCTATACTTGTCAGATGGTCCTGAAGAGATAGACTGACCCTTCCTGAATTTTGCTTGCACAGTTAAGTATTAGCTTAGTATTAACAGGTTGCCACAAAACCAGCAAAATGCATTTTCTAGTGGAAGTAGGTGGGGATCTTCTATCAAATTTTACAACCTTGTTAACTAAGATTTAAAACAATCAACCTTCACACAGGCATTCAGAACAAACACACACAAAACAGACAATTTAAGGATATCTTTGTCACTCAGCTTCCTAAATGGAGGAATTGCTCTTCCCGCCCTAAACCCGTAGACTAATCACAGCCCCATTCAATCAGTGCTGCTCTGCAGATTAGTTTATTTGGATGTTTTATATGTAATTATGAAAGCCCTCCCAGCAGAATCCCCCAGAATGCTGCATCCTGCCTTAAGAGAAAATTCCAAATAATCCTGTGTTTAAGAGAATGGAGAACAAATTCTCTACTCTCTCCAATTAAAAAGCAAACAAAAAACCCCTCAAAACCATCCCCTCACCAGAAAGAAATGTAATGAGGAGAGAGGTGTAGCCACCCAGAAGTCTGATTTAAAGTGAAGGAGGAAAACAACAAATTTATCACTGAAAAAAAGCAAAGAACTGATCTACAGCTTAGTGGGCAGTGAATAGACAGTCAAACCCTAACATTAACAACTGAGCAAAAAAAGAGACAACAATGGTGAATAATCCTAAAATCCCTCAGAATAATTCAAATTTAGCCGTGTAAAACTTCTAATGATAAGAAAGTAAGGAGCAAATGTGGTCACTGTGGATTTCTACAAGACTAGGTAAAGACCAAAGTAAAAAAATACGCTCGTATTAAAATGTCAAATGTCAAGTTAATGATAGATAGTTAAATTGGGCACAAAACAAAATGTATTAAAAAAAAAATCCAACTCAACCCACTAAAGGTCAGACAATATGTGACAAAAAATATTACCTTTGCATTCTTAGTGTACCAGCAACACAAAATTTAGGTTTATGATCATTAGTGTTATACAAGTATGGAAAAAATCTGTAGATTAATGAAATCTGAAGAGATCAAACTGGAATTCTTGTTGGTGTCAGTAACTACAAATAGGGAGTAAAAGGCAGAAGCATAAGCAGAAAAAAAGACATTCAGAGGACAACCATAGAGGTTCTGATTCTCTTCTCACTCACACCAATTTTTTTTTCTGAGGTCACTTCACAGGTGTCAGATTAATCATGATTTCCACAGCAAATCAAGGGTGTAGCTGAATACTGAACGAGTGTAAATTGCAGACAGTGGTATAACTGAAAGAGAACAAAAAGCATCTGTGGAAAGCAAACTGAACATAAGTTGGAGGATACCGTGTCTGGGGAAAAATAAGCCAGTACTAAACTCTGTGCTGTACGTAGAGAGAAATTTGTACTGAAACAGAGAAATAATATTTCATGTATGTCTGGTTTTTTAGGAAGGCTACACTATAGGAATTGTGCAATCTGTCCCAGGGACATCATCAGGGTGTTATGCATGGACAATCTCAGAGACTTCTGCAAAGAAGAGAAACGCCTGTTGTGCTTGAGGGACAGACTTCTCTGGATGAATGAAAGGTGAATGTGCATAGTGGGGCTAAGAGATGACTAGAGTGCAATAAAAAGCTGCTTCTATTTGCAAGATAAGCAGTAAGGGAAATCAAATATTTAAGGTTACAGAAATAAGACTATTTAGGTAAAAGTACCATCCAGATGGACCATGAGAGAACCACTCTTGAGATGGCATATACTGGATTGTGAGCAGTGTGAAAACAAAGCAATAGAGCCTGGACCTTAGGTGCTTCAGGTAACTGTGAATCAGCTGAGCACCACTGATGTGGTAGCTGACTTGGGCTCCTATCCGGTCACTGTCAGGATGTGGACATCAGCTTTCTATGGAAAACTGCCAAGTTTAGAGTCCTTCATCTGTCTTGTCTCTTCTTTAAGGAAGATTACCTTTTCTTTCTGCTCCAAAGGTAAGAAAATGTCTTGTTACCTTATATGAATATCCATGATGGTAAATTATTACTAAAAATCCTAGGTACCGCTTGCAATTTCTTTAAACACTTGTTTTGAAAGGCTGTTCCTATCTGTTACTGCTTTTAATCTGAGACAGTAACAAAAGGCTTAATTAGATTTATGTCCAAAGCACATTAAACACAAAATTTCCTATATCCCTTGTAGACGATTCCATTAGAAGGATGTTGTCACTTTGGTTGTATGTATAAGAATGGAGAAGTTCTGAAAAACCTAAAAAATGTGCTTCTGCATCCTGTGTACTGGGTTAGAGATGACAATATTCCATACCTATATAATTCCTTGAAATCTACAGAAAAAAGTCAAAGTACTTTATGCAGTATTGCGTACACATGCCCAGAAATGCAATTACTGGGTAGCAGTGGGTGGGTAGCAGCTGCTTGGCATGTCAGCTGGATTTGTATGTATACTGAGAAGGGATGATTGAAGGAGCTGTAATAAGCAAAGCAGGTCTGAGAATACAGGTTAAGGTATGGCAAATGTAAGAGGATGTAGGCTGCAGCCTTTGTATTGCACTGGCAAACAGCCTAAGGGCAAAATACCATGCTAAGGATAAAGCAAATGTTAAGGGCAAAGTGCAGTTTTGAGATAGTTTATGCTCAGCACAATGGCATTATTGAGGTCTAATGCTTTGTACATCTTTATGAAGTATGTCTGAAGTCCATGATTACAAATATCAACAATTCCATGAACAATGAGATTATGTATAGGGAGATGCAGGTCTTGAAGCAGCTTTCTACCTCATGGAACACTGTTCTATCTGGTCACAGTTTTTCCAGATTTATGTTGATCATTGTTGGAGTGGCTCAGTGCTGAACTTGTGGAAGTGAATGCCATGTCCTCACAGAACTTGTCTGCATGTGAAAACTTACACACTGATGTTTCCACAGCTCAGTCAATACCCACCTTTCCAGTTCAACCTGCAAGGACTCTTCCTGCTAAGCAGCCTGGTTACAGCACATGCAAGAACACATTTTCTTCCAATGTGCAAATTCAATTTTGAATCACTGGAGATTGATATTGCTGTCCAACGCTATAAACTCTAATTGTGTGGGAGAACAAATTTGTTTTTCTGACCACTCATCTTTGACAGACTCATTATTTTGTCATAAAGCAATTGAAATGATATTTTTGGCAGTTACATAAGGCGCAGGAAGCACTCTGGCATGTTGAAGGAGCAGTGCTGTTGTAGTGGGAACAGGAGCCCTGGGTGTGCTGCATTTCCCACAGACTCTATTTACATACAGACAACTGACATTAAAATGCTGTAAATATCACTAAGGTAATTGCTAATACCATGCCGATGCTCTTGTATGTGAGTGACAACCAAAAGATTGGGGGTCACATGAGGGGTTCATTTATGATGAAGAGATCATTCATGAGAAAGAAAGACAAGAGAAGCTCTTTGATACATTTTTAACGACTAGCCATATGTTCCTCACTTAGATACATCTTTGGATCATTCTAGGTCACCATCACAGTTAAGAAAAATCAACTTAAAACCAACTTTTAAGCTCTCTGCACAGACTCTTCACTTTTACATGCCACAAGTCAGCTCTCTGCTCCCAGGTAAGAAAAGCTGGAACTTGCAGAGGAGTTGGTATGTTTGCTCTTCACACAATGAAGCTTCTCACACAATGTGGTGCCCACACGCCATAAAATACCATCACCACAGAGTTTTAGTTAGGCATTTAAAAACAGTTAGCAACATTAGGAGCCTCAGTCAGCTCCCCAGTGCTAGCAGATACTTCCAGCACCTTGTTGCAGTTGTCCTAAAGGACGTGGCTGTGTTTAGCATGACATCACATGTGTTAAGGCTGTCATCTACATTATGCCTCTCAAGTTTACTAATGACCTTAAGGCATCTTCACCAGTGAAATTTAGTTTTCTAATACAATGTAGGCAAAGATGAAAATTCCATGTTGCAAATGCATTTTAAGTGATATCTCAGCCATGAAGGATGAAGAAATGAAAGCTGAGAAAACAACAATTAAAATATAAGCACCTTTAAAATATACCGTTAAATCTTTGGCACAAAAACAGTTTTGCATCTGAATCATTAATTCTTCAGGTTTTACCTTTTCTTTTTTTTTTCTTTCTTTTCTTTCTTTTTTTTTTTTTTTTTTTTAATTTGTTTTCATAATGTAACTTGAGAAGCTCTCTGTACAGGTGACGAAACTCTTGCACCACTGAGTGTACAAGGCAAATGCAAAGAAAATAATTAGATAAGTCTGGGTCTCCTTTAAATTTCTCTAACAAGTGAAACACCTTTTCGCAGAAGCTCACAGCCTCAGAAATGTCACGTGTCTGCTGACCATTATTATTCATTATATCATAGTATTTTTCCCTATCAATGCAGAAAAACAAACTATGCTTGTCCTTATCCTAATTTCCAATAAATTTTTACACAGCTTTACTATTGAATCAGATTTTGAGGGATTGAAAGCAAGTATAAAGGACACTGTTGTGAAGAAACAAAAAGGCTGATGGCCAATTTATTTCTGTGAGGATGGAACAAACAGTGAGAAGATGCACATAAAAGAGGTAACAAGATAAATACTGTAATCTAGGCTACCAGTGCTTACTGCAAGGACTACCTGGCTGAAGAAGTTCAGAGCTAAAAGGTTCAAAAAAACCTAAGGACAGATGACAATCAGAAAATGGCATGGTGTGCTGGCTGCATGTGGGTCTGCTGAACAAATGTTACAGCTCACATGAAGCAGGAAAGTAAATTCTGATTTTTATCCAGTATTTTGTAAGTCATATGAGTATCTCAGGTCTATGTTGCTGTATGGAATTCAAGTCCAAAATAGACACTACATCTTTTTCTGGAAGTTAAGTGAATAAGACCCTTGTGGTCTACTGGTTAAAATGCAGCCACTGCAGTGACAGGAATGAAATGTGAGTCCTTTTCTTTGTTTATTTCTGGAAATGCATTTGGTCACCAGTCTTTTTCCCTGCCCCTTCCACTGAATTTATCACAACATCATAATCTCTGACTGAAAAAAAAGATTCCTCGGTGGAATGAGGCTACATAAATAATAAAGGATAAAAAAATATCAGTAATAACAAATATAACTTTGTATAGGTAGATATATTATTCTTTCATTTGCAAAGCAAGGACTAATGTTGGATCAGGTTTTTAAGCTTCTTAAATCTGTAAGTAGCTTTGTGGCTAGAAAAGAAGTTTAACCTGCACTCAGTAATCCTGCTGCACCTTAGTACCTTAGAATCCAGAGATTTACAGAAGCCTTTTCGACTTTATTCTTTACTGTTTAGTTTTTGCTGCTAAATTTGGGAGGAAATTGAATTAGATTCCCACAGGCAGTATGGAAAATTGGGGAAAATAGCTTCTTATTCTCCCTCAGCTGAATATAATCTATCTAGTGGGGGACAGCAAAATCCAGGCACAGAGAGCATGTTTGCTTTGCTTTCTCGGTGGCCTACTTCCAAGCAGTTTGGAGAGCTTGAAATTGAAAAAGAAAACAAACTCCGAAAGGGCAGCATACTTCCCTTTCCCACAGGAGCAAGGACCTTCCAAGACTCATAGAAAGTGCGCAGGGCATGGAATTGCTCACTGCGCTAAGGCAGCTCGACAATAAGAGTATACAAACGCTAAATAGAAATATTAACGTGTTTATAAAATGTATTGGGTTCACATGCTAGTAAACATTTCTGCATATTCTGATCATTGAAATGGGGACTATTGTCAAGATAAATGCTGGTCAATAGGAACAAGAACTAGAGGATCACTACTGATTGATTTCTATCTCAACCTGTATTTGATTAGTACATTGTCTGATAGATGCATACTGTCTTCCTTTTGAAGACAAACGTTAGAGGGGCAGGTCCTTTTGGCTTCTCCGCTCCATTCTTCCTGCCCCTTTTCAGACAGAGGGCCACAAGCAACCTTATCTTGCTAAATAAACTGTAAATGTTTCTGAAATGCAGTAGTTTACTAGATGATGTCCTTCCAAACAAACAGAGGCAACTAAAAATATTTACAGGCTAGATCAGCAGCACTCAGAACTCAACCATAGAAAGGGGGAGGCAGTATCCTATTAAATCTCTGACAAATGCCTCATTATTTAAGCATTTGACACCAGTCTGATTTCTCAGCTACCTAAGAAATGTTACAGACCAACAGATAAGAGACTGAAGTCTGAAAATTTTCCTAGGTCCAAAATCTAAAAATAATGCAATGATGCTTATGCCTAGTAGAACAGAACAGCTAATTCTGAGTGACTTCAGTTTACCACATTAAAAAGTACCTCTCCTTAATATTGAATACTTGGATATACCTAACCAAGTGGAATGGCCAAATTCTTCTTCTAATTTTCATTTCACATTCTCTAAGTGTTAAAGCTGAAATAAATCTGTCTGAAAATATAGTTGCTCTTAGCTGCAGTAGAGAACTAACTTCCATCCCCTTCCCAAATATTCATTATTGTTTTTTCTTCTGAGATATTAGTTTTCATGGAAATGTGTCAATAAAGAAAGCGGCTATTAAATCTACTGGAGTTCGCCAGCAGCATGTTCCACAAATAATCTCACCCTTGAACAACAGTTTGCTAGATTCTTAGCTGATGCAAATCCATCTGGTTCCAGCAGAATCAACGAATTGATGTTAGTTCACACTGTCTGAAATGTGGTCTAATTTGTTTCCAGCTTTTATTCATATTATCCTAGGCTCTGTGGCTGTTTTTAGATAATGACAGACAGCCTTTTTATAATTTTGAATGTCAGGCCCAGGATCTTGAACAAGCATAGAGTGGATACTGGAGTCAGTGGAGGATATGGAGCCCAGGTGTGACGTCCTTTTAGGAACATGATTGCTGAGAAGGTAGGATGATAGTATTTTACATTGTTTCCGTGCACCTATTTTGTTGTAATCTTTATCCTCACAAACAGGAAGATCTTCTTACTTATGTGAAGGATGCTGAATGGGGACCATAGCAATCATGTCTCTCCTGGGGAGGAAGCAAAATCTCTTGCTAAGTCAAGATCAACAATGACAGTTTTTTCCTGTGCTGCCATTTAACACTAGTGTAGTGCTGTTGTTTAACACTAGTGATTGTTTTGGTAGGTTCCAGACTTCCACTGTAGAATGGAGAAAAAGCAACGGACGTAAACTCTAAGTACACCGGTGTTATAATTAGTTTTTCTTTTTCCTTCTATCCCACTTGAAAATTTCCTTCTTTCTCACTGGAATGTCTTTGGTCTCGCATACTACATTGCTGTCCTTCAGAAAGCAATGAGTGTCTTGTTACATGGGAGGGATGGCAGAGTAGGAAGCACATATGTGCAGAGGTACTACACAGCTTAGGTGTTCCGAGTTGGCACGATGCATCACATGTGTTTTAATTGGTTTGTTCTAAATATCAAGAAAAACTAGGAGACAGTAAAACCCTGAATACTCTCAGCTGCCCATACTGTTATGCATCAGAGGGAGGAAGGGTACCGGGACAAGAAGGCATGTCTCTCTCCACCAGCTGGAATAATGCAATCTGCTTGACAATACCCTGTCATTAGCTGTCTGATGGTGCAAAAATCTTAAGCAGCATTCTGAGATATGACTACTGCTCATTGCCATCAGGATGTTAAGGAAGCCATTTTTGTTATTTTTAATTTTTTTTTTTGCTGACCCATGTCCTGCTTAGCCAGCCTTAGTTTGCCATCCATCCATTGGGCAATAAGTCATTACCAACAAGTCAGTACACACCAACAGACACCCTCGACCCATCTTCTATTTTAATCGCTCTAGTACCACCAGGCAGTATTTAACCACTATATCAAAGCAGTTGTAAAAGTCTGTACCACAGCCTGCTAGATTGTTAAGAATGTGACACTCAGACGTCAGATGAAAGATGCAGCAATATATCACTGTACTGTTTTAGAGCTTCCAAATTTAAAAATTATAGATAAAAAGTCTTTTGGAGTCACTGTTTCTTCTCTTTTCTCTTGATACAAATCTAAACATTAAATTTTAAATTCCTGGCATTATGTTAATGTGCATCACCACTTTAAAATATATTGAGAGACCAATTATTCTGGGTTTAATTTAATTAATACCAGTCTTACATCTGCTCAGCAGCAATCCCAAGAAACTGCTCTAAGATGCTAGCGATTACACGAAACTTCCTGTCTTTATAGTATTTCACAGAACCAGCTGCCAGCTGGTACCCTGAATTCTTTTTCCCAGCACAACACAGAAAAGGAACAATTTGTTGTGTGGGAAGTCTAGAATTGTGGTCATTAAATTACCATCCAAGTGGACATGCTTACAATACCATTCAAAAATGTTACATAGCCCTTTGCAATGGGAGAAATGTTCTCACATGCAGCGATATCCCAAATGAATCCCGAGTGAGCTGCTACAAATTCGTGTCCACAGTTCATGTCGGACAGACTTGGCTGAAGCAGAAGTATCTTTACTTTAAGCTTAGAGAAAGACTCGAGGTGTAGCACCTATTGTGTTACAGTAGGGAATAAAGTATTTTTGTGAGCCATTGTCAGGGGAGCAGCATTTCTACTACATAAGAAAAAAGCAATGTTGTTAATTTCATAGTGATTTTGATAACTTTTTGAGGACTATAATAGACCAAAGCAGCACAAAAATATCTGTGGTGCGCACAGAATTCGATACCAGGGAAACCAGTTCTGTGAAGCAGTACATCTGCTGCTCTTTTCAAAAGATTTGAAAGCATTTCTGTTTAAGAGACCTCCTATGGGCTCATTTAAAGGCTTGAATGTGCCCCTAGTAGTTACTGTTGCAGGGACAGTGTGTATGGAGGAGCAGGGTATAGACTGTAACGGGCTGACTCCAAGGGAGAGAAAATACGCTTTGTGCTACCCTGAGCAGTGTTTCTGGGAGGAGCAGCCGATGTAAGCTCTAACTCAGTGCAGAGCCATGCTGCCAGGACTGCAAAGGGATACCCAGCAAGGACTGGCCCCTGTGCAGCTGCAGCAGCCATTAGGGCAGTGTCCTTGAACACAGGCACAGAAGAGGTTTACAACAGCCCACACCACGTATATCTACTTTTGGGCACCAGGTTTCACTTGAAAAAGCGAGGCCTCTCTGGTAGCTTTAATGCAATGAATAGCTCAGTCCTAGCCCTACTGCAATCAGGAACAGGAGAGGCCTTTCTGTGGGTCCTTGTATCAGGACTTAGTGAGGAGCCTTCTCCCCTGCTGTGACCAGCTCTGCTTTTAAGCCCTCCTGTTAAGTTTATGTCTATAGGTGAGAGCATTTTACAAATCCGAGAAAGCCCCGACTTCCACTTCCCTTCCAAACAAAACACAGAGACCAGGAAAAGATTTGTTTCCAAGAAGAAAATTATTCATAAATCAGAGAAAAGCAAATGCAAAGCAGGATTGTTTACAGAGGTTGCCTAACCCTAACAGAGCAGCTGGTTCAATCCAACTCATGGTGGATCCTATGAAAGACCGGCTGCTGCGGTGATAGGAGCCATGTAGGATGTCCCGGGGAAGTGGAGTCAGAGTAAGGGTCAGGAGATAGCAGGAAAGCTTCAGGCAGTTCATCAGGAGATTCCACTCTACCTCTTTTAAAACTACCAAAGAAGTCAGACTTTTATCCAAAGAGAAAAGGACTATTGAACATATCCCTAGGTCTTTTTGCTACGTAATTTGGCCACCTTTTGCTCCAGGTGTACCACCAATCTGCCCAACCAGCAATAAACACACATAAAGGCTGAGTTCTTTTAATAAACATAGTTACCTACAATTAAGAGTCCTTGAAAGCCTGAAGACATGTACTTCAAAATCAGATTTCCTTTCTTTCATCTGTCTTATAGGAGATGTGTGGGAGAAAGGTAAGGTTGATAAAAGCACGCTTTAATTTTGAATATCACTGTGAGATGTCTAGGTACTGACTGGACATTTAGGAAAACCACTGGGATAAGCTAAGGAGTGGCAGAAATGTAATTCAAACCCAACACTTGATTCCAAGAACTGTCTTAATACACCTCTTGTCAGGCTCATACGTTGCTCATTGTCTGCACAGAAGGCGCTGTCCAAGAATCATTACTACAACCACTCTGAAGGGCACCTTTTCACCCAGGTAAACTACATCCTGCTGTTCCCCCCACCTCTGAGGTTTGCTGTTCTGCCAGTTAGCACTGGTATTACTTCTGGCTGTCACCTGAGTTTAAGGCCTTTGACTGACCCGTCTCGCTCTGCAGTGCTGCCATTGCCATCATTACCAGAAGGGGAGATGCAGCGGGCAGGCTGCTGGCTGTGCAGGCTGCTGGCTGTGCAGGCTGCGAGCTGTGCAGGCAGCGTCCCAGCCCCTGCTGTCTGCCGGGTCCTGACAGTGACTGTGCTTGAGGCTTCTGGGGAAGGCGAAGGAGAACAGTGCGCTTACTACAGGCAGGTTAATTGGGCTCTTTTTGAAAAAATCACATTGCTGAACTTGAACTTTAAGGGCTATTATGAGGCACAAGGCAGCTATATTCTTTTCTGGATTGTGATCCGAGGTATTCATGTCAAGGGAGCGTTATTAAATATTCAGAGTAAACGAAGATGACCAAATATTTCAAAAGTGGTTTTCTTCTGGTGTTTTCTTGCGTTTCAGTAGAGTTGATTTTCAAAATGCTCAGGCCTCACGGCTCCATCAAAAATAACTGGGAATTGGTGGATGCTTATTACCAAAGCAGATACTCCAAATCTATGTTAAAATGTGCACTGTTTTGGGGTTTTTTTTTTTGTTCTTTTTCTCTCCTCATTTTTTCCTGTTTCTGTTTTAGTTTTTCATATCAATTAGAGGTCATAATTTGAAAAAGTGAGAAAACTGAATAGAACATTTCTCAATGTTTATCATGCTAACCTCAATTTTTTAACTTTTAAATTCCATACAACATAAGCTCCTTATCACAGAATAATTTGCTCTGGAATTATTATGATAAGAATTATTTGCCAGTAGAGCCGTGTGAATAATTGATTTTTCAGTTCACTGACTGAACTGAAAAAAAGTGGTGGGGGGGAAAAATCATTTGTGTCAAACAAAATGCATAGCTTTATTTTCAGGTTTTAAATACCTTTTTAGAAATAATTTTTGACTTTTTTTTTTGTTTTTGCTTTTTTATTTGTTTGTTGTTGAAAAAAAAATTCCAAAGCAAAAACTTGCCTTTTCTTTGAGTTTTCAAAACATTACTCAAAATTTACCCACATTTATTAATGTGAGTTTAATTCTGAAGATATATTTATCCATCCATGACAGAACTTTCTTCTGCAAATAATTTATACTTCAAACATACCGATTCTTTCTCCTGCTGAACAAAACAATGAAGAGTGAGTGTTTTGTCTCTGTGCATAGTGTTTGAAGTATGCAAAAAGCAACTTAGCACCCTATAGCTGACTTAGATACTGAAAAAGCTATTGGGTCATCTTATCTCTAGCCCTGGTGTAACATAGCACAATTAAATTATTCGCTGGGACTAACTTTTGATGATGCACAAAATAAAGTTCAACTGTATCTTTTCTTTTTAATTTGAGAAAAAAAATGTTCTTCCACCTCCTGTATTTCAGTTGCTGACTTTTCATAGAAAAAGCTTGTTTACTTTTTAAAAAAATACCATATGATTACTGTTTAATTATAGACACTACTTATTGTTATCTTGAAGCTGTTATAATGGCTAGATTCTGCAAATATGTTTTATTAAAAGTGGAATTATACAAAGATGGGAAAATTAGAAATGCTCCTTAGCGTAAGAAAGCTTGAGACAGATGATATTGTGCATCAAACTTACTGCTCTTTACAGAAGAAAAATCTGCATGTAGTAAATTAATAGATGGTCTGTGGATATGATTCCTAATGGTTGGCCACTTCTTTTCAGAGGTGGGTGGCCAGGGCTAGGCAATGATATTCACTTGTCAGATACAACTGGAAAGGAGTCCCTAGACCTCAGACGGGGAAAAGGAAAGGTGACCTGGCTTTTGGCAATGGCCATGGAGCAATGAGCAGAAGATGTGCACAGATGGGCACACGTGTCTGCCCATCACAGTGCCGCCAATGCTGACTGGTTTTTCCCCAGTGTCAAAACAGGTCTGCCACTGGGCGTAACACTTGACTTCACCTCAAACTCATGTAATATGTGACAACAGTCTTTGTGTATGTCTTTGTCTGTGAAATGTGGTTGATGATATCACTTTGATACTATTCCATAAGTTTAAGTGACAGTGGACAGGTTGTTTCAAAGCAAAGTCTGAGATTCTGACTTAATGTCAGACTAAAATAAAATAGTGATCACTTTTGGCCTTCGAGTGCACTGAAGCATTTATTATTCATGTTTGTTTTTAACAAATACTGGGCAAATCAAAGGATTTTCAGACAGAGGCTAGAGCTGAGCTGCACTCTCCACTGAGGGGCTGGGAACATGTTTTTGTTGTCTATGAAAACAAACATGCTGGGAGGTCAAATTTGATCCAGTGACTATAATATTCCATGTACCAGAAGAACTATACAACTTCATTTATATTTCAAATGTTTCCGATCAATATTTCCCTTCATATTCTGCAACTCCCACCAGGAAACTCTTATAACTGAAAATTTAAGGAATAGATTGCAAGTTATGAATAATGTAGGGCTGTCATAGGGGAAAGCAAATTGTGAAATACTGCTGACAAAAACAATCAGTATATGTTTATACTGAAGAACAAACCTTTGCCTTTCCATCTTGCATAACATAGCTTTTAAAATCCTATACAAATTTTTCTGTTTTCCCTGAAATGTCAAGCAGGCTTCCTCAGCCTCAAACTGCAATGGAAAATCCTGTTCTCAAACAATGTTTGTGTTAATCTGGAAGTAAAATGTACACATATATATTTATATAAATATGACACGTAGCTCTATGAACAGAATGGACGCAGGTAAAGAAAAAGCATAGATTGAGGGTAAAAAAAGAAGATGACATAAATACAGGGATGTCTATCAGCACCCATTTTTCAAGCAGTAGTGTATTATGAGAAATAGATCCAGCAAGATTAGAGAGGATGTTAGAGGCATGGACAGTCAGAAAGTGAATAACAGCTTTCTTGCATTAAAGCAATCTTCAGGTCATGGACCTAAGGAGACCATTGTTCAAAATGAATTGTTTTTCATTTGCACAGTGACAGAGAACTGCCATCCACTGAGAAGAAGAAGGATTTGTCCTAAAGACTTATGATTAGGAAGAGACTAGGTGCCTTGAGAGAATCCTAACAAGAGCTCTTGCAAAGTTTTAGATTGGATATTAGGAAAAATTTCTTCACTGAAAAGTTTATCAGGTGTTGAAACAGGCTGCTTAGTGAAGTGGTTGAGTCACCATCCCTGGGGGAATGTAGAAGACATGTAGACTGTGTTGCTTAGGGACATGATTTAGTGGTGAAATAGGCTATGTTAAGGTTATGGTTGGACCCGATCTTAAGGGTCTTTTCCAACCTAAATGATTCTATGATTCCATGACACAGAGATTTATCCTTAATGAACTTGTCCATAATTATCAGAAACCTCCTGAATTATGCAAATAAAAACAAAAGAAAAGGATAATTTCCACTTTAGTAGGAAATACTTCTGTACGTGATACTTCTGGAGATGAAGGAGTCAGTGTTTGTATCTGCTATGTTGTAGTGCTGTTTTTTCTCTCACGCACTGAGAGAGCTGCAGAGGAGAAGGAAGGAGACTGGGATTTAGGATGGGGCCCACAGCAGTCATGACCTTCTGTGCCCACCATTACTGCTCATCGTCTTTCCTCATCGATTCTTATGCCTACTCAGCATCTTCTCCTATTGACCTACACAAGCCAGGAGGGGGGCATTACAGAGGACTGAGAAGTGCCCCAGATCTTGTTAAAGCTGTATTCTGCTTTCACATTGGGCCAAAAACCTCAGGAGAGGAAAAGGGCAGAACTTTGTGGATTTTCTGCTATTTACAGATTTATCATGATATACAGCAAATTGACTGAACCAAATGACTTAGCAGCCATATAATCATATCACAAAGGGAACAAGTTTCTGGCACCTGTCCAAGCTTTTTGTAACAGAAGTCATATGTAGCTTTCAGAATACAAGAGTTTTATTCTTTTTTTTTTTTTTTTCTTCCCCTATGTAAATCATTCCTATATTTTGTCTCCATTTTACTTCTTCATGATGATGTCTACGTTTTCAGATCCTGACCTACCACTGAAGAAATTGATAAAATAAGGAAAAAAATTCTTAGTCTCTAACAGGCTCCTGAGATGCTTGCACTGCAGGTTGAGAACTCCAATATCACCTGTGACAAAGCAGCAGTCCCCTTCTCAGTGTTATTGGCACCTGCTCCTGCAAGGCAGGACAAGTGCCCTGGGCTGCTGCCTACAAGTCTCTTAGGATGAAGTCACGAAGTCTCACCTATGCTTCACACAAATTCTTTCCTTTTTCTGTTTGCTTAATGTAGTTGTAGCAGTTGAATTTTTACCCCTGGTTTCTTTTAAAATGTGCTAAGCATATGAGCATATTAAAAAGTATACATTTCATGTGTTAGGAATTAGGGTGAAGGTCCTGTGTACAGGGCATGGAGACTGGACTTTATGTTCTTTTAACTGTGTTTGCATTGTAGCAATGTTTGCACAACTCTCCAGAAGGTCCTTCTCCTGTTACAGCATACACTCAGCCCATTTTAAATTGCAGAACCTTTTCTCTAGGAGTAAGCCTTTTTTTTGGGTCCTAATATGTGAAAAAGATTTTTCAAAAGTGCCGGTATAATAAAACACAGTCAAAGTTTACAAAATCCCCAGTTGTTTTCAAGAGACAGAACTAAAGCACCTCTCTGTGGTTTCATTTTAAGTGACAACTGACTCTAAAAACGTAATGTGATACTCTTTGTATGAAGCCTTTAGACAGAGAATATGTATCTCCACAATTCACAGGCAGGCTGAATGTTGGCCACACACTAATTGTTCAGTTGTTAGTCAAAACCTGCATATGACTACACAGTGAGGAAAGCAATGAACTATGTTAAACGCATATACCTCACCTGCTTTTGGAATCAAGACACATAACTCTTTGTCATTCTGGTGGTATGGCTCTCCTGCATCTCTCCTATTTAAAGCATGTATATTTTATGAAGCATTAAGAGACAAACAAACAAACAAACAAACATCTAGACCACAAAATCCAAAGTCTGCATTAGTCTCCAAAAATAGGAATTGGAATGAAGAGAGAATTCAGAATCTTATCTCTCAATATACTGACTCTGTATCTATAAAAAACAAAAGTCCAGATGTATATTTAAAGACATCAAGTCTAAAACGTGCAGTATTTGTACATGTCAGAACTGAGGCTGTTGCCATCATTTACCTGAAAGGATGTATCTCAGAAAGAATCAACACACTAAGGATTCCTTCTTCAGTGTCAATTGATTTTCCTGATTAGAAGGTAAAAGGAAAGGATGCAAACTGGTTTGGCTGTCTAAGGACTACACTGTTGAAATCGTATTTTGAGATATGTGTAGTACAGGAGAAATTAAATGTTATTTTACTTTTCCCCATTCCTTTCATCCAACTGTTTCTCCACTTCTCATTCACCACTTGGGATAACAATAAATGGGAAAGGGGTGAAGAAAACCCTATTTTTTTCCCCCTCTTCAGATCTGGCTTGTGGATTGGGTTAAACATTTTCACTAGCATAATGTTAAGAGTTAATAACAGTCAGATTGTTTGATCTTTAGCTCATTAATAACTGTAACACACCATTCTGGAACCACAGCTTCCCATCTTTTAATTCTCCTGTGTTGCAGAGGGGAAGGAGCTGTCCTTGCTGGCAGACTGCAGCTCCTATGGGACACAAGTGATTAAAAATGTAACTGGCTCCTTGCTGTTCTACTGTCCTGCTGGAAGAATTATTTCAGGGGCATTCAAAGAAAGGGAGGCATGGTTCCGTAAACACAGTACCTTTAATGAAGCTTGTTAAATTATAAGCAATTTTCTGCTTTGACAAAGAATAATAGGTTTACTTTTTCATTGTAAATTGAGATGTTCCTGATGAAGGTTTCCATTTCTTCTTTGAGCCACACGGGCAGCGACTCCCTGTGCGGTACAACTGAAGGAGTGATGATCACCATAAGTGAAGACAGTGAGAAATGAGCAGCTGAAGGTAGGCATGGGGTGGGAGGAGAGGAGGAGTATTCCCCAAAGTGGGTCACTGACAAAACAGATGCCTTCTTGTACTGCAGCACTGTCCCCTGTCCCAGCTGCCATGGCTGCACCCCGTTCCTGCTGATTCTGCTCCCTCGGTGCAAAAGGTTGCAGGACCTGCTGTGCTCTAACTGGGGGGCAGAAATGGAAATTTTTTTAATATTTTTGTTTTTCAAGTCAGTTCCCGGTTGTGCTTATGTGGCAAAAGCAACAACTCTAGTTCTAAGTAAGGGAAAAAGCAGCCTACAGTTCAAAAAATACAATGAAAAGATGGGGAACCAATTAAAATATGATGGGCAAAAATGCAGCCAACATAAGACTGAACAACCCCAAACCTGTCAAATGACCCTCCCTGTCCCCTGAGAACAATAGATGGGAAGCATCTGACGGCCAGGACATTTATGTTGCAGCAAATGCTACTAGCATGCATCAAATAAAACCTAAAGGATCAACTATTAAAGGAATGAATTTCATGTTCCCTAACCCTGCCTAGGTTCCCTAACCCTAACCAGAGATTCCTGGACTCCAGATCACGTTTGTGTAGCTTGGCCTCGTTTTTCTGAACAGGCCTAAACATAAGTGCTACAGAAGCATCACGAAATCGCAGAAGTTAAAATGAATATGTTTATGATGACTTCGGTAAACACCATCTAAAAGTCTAAAGATTCTTAATGCACGAGAGAGTTAAATGAGAAAATGAGTAAAATCAGTTTTACCAAATATAAAAGTCAGAAACAATAAATGGTCCTGCAACCATTCTGTCTCTGGTAACTTGCATTAAAATATATATAAAGTGTTCTGGGAACTGAAGCAATGCTTCAGTTCAATAAAACTAATGCAATTAAAGAGAAAGAATTCTGTTTTTCCCCTGCTTGCAATTTCAAATGAGAGCTTCCTAAAACTTGTGACCATTGCTGGAATCCAATTCAGGACCCCAGCTTATCAAATTCTCAGCTCTGGCACCATGCCTTTGAGGTATTATAAAGTGATGCTCATCACACCAGCTCTGTCTATAAATGTTCCAGGTAACTTTAAAGTGCAGACACCCCATTTTGAAACAGGCAAGTGTTTGCTGTGAATCAAAATGGAGTCGCCAAATTTGTGCAGCCTTCAGACAGTGCTTCTTTTCTTGCAAGGCAACAAAAGAAAATATGTTAGCACAAAGTCTCCCTGTAACATTTTTTTAAGCTTGGAAAGCTTTGCAGGACAGCACACCTACACAAAGCTGCAGGTTTCTGAGACTTTGTGGAGCAAGCATCTTATTCTGTAATTCATCCTGGGGCTGAGAAACTGGCAGGCTAATGAGCTCTCCTGCAGCCTCTTCCCCTGCAGGTGCTTCTGTGAAAGAACAATCTTAAATCAGATGCCACCATGCCAGATGAAACCACCCCAAACACCCCCCAAACCCTCTCGACCAACATGGATTAAGAAAGCCACAGCAGCACTAGCATCTGACTTTGATGAAATCATAAACTTCTTTTCCATTCAGATAGTGAGGAGCTGAATTATTTCCTCAGATTCTTTAAAGCTGAGAGCCACATCTTGGGAATTCAGTATGGGAACATATTAATCTCTCTGATAGGCGATAATGCAATATATTACTGATGGGGCAGCCAGCACATCAGCACTGTGATAGTGACCCTGACCAGCAGATGACTGAATGGGTAAGGAGAGAAGGAGCAGTTGTAGCTTGAAGGCACAGTCTTAATTTTGGCAGGCAGTCCTTCACTCTTGTCCCGGTACTAATTTTCCAATGCATTACTTTGTCACTTGGGCATCCAGAAATGCTCATTATGAAGGTACGCAGCAGCCCCTGATAATACATGTCTGTGGCAAAATAATCGATCCCTCTTTGCAGTGGTGATCTCTAACATTCATAGGGCACGGTAGGTTATTAGATGGAAGGCACCCTTTGATGGTTTCTAGTGTAATACATTACCAGACAGCAATGTGCCAACTATCTATCACTTACAAAATAATGTCATCCCTGGAAAAGGGCCTGGCAGCAGGGGTTAGGGGAGGAAGAGCGCTTAATTATATTTGTGGACGAAAAGATGTTCTGAGAAGAGTGGGCAGCCTGATTATTTATTGGCTGTTCAAAAGCACTCAACACAATCTAAGAAAAAGATCGGTCTCTGAGATACGGTGGTTCACATTGCTATTACAGACTCTAGCCTTGAAGTCAAGTTCATGCTGACGAACAAAATTACCTCTTACAATATGTGGTTTACTTCTGAAAATGAAAAGGGTAAGAGACGTATTAGTAATGTTGGCATTAGTGGAGGCAGCTGTTTTTAGATACTTGGTATTTCAGGGATGTGAGTTTAGCATCGTTATTAGAAGTACAGCTTACTATATTCCTCTGCTAACTTTCCAACAGTGAGCAGATGGTTACCCTATTACCAACCATTTGCATTTAACATATTGTAATGATTTATATACCACATGTCACCGAACAAAGTGAAAACAGTTGATGGCAACTAATTAGTTGGGTGTGAAGACGCATATCTCCATGTATATATCCTTATTGTAATAGAATTTTACCTTTTTGGTTGTGAGGAGGTCTAACGTGCAGTGTAACAGAAATACTGATGGCAGTTAAACATGACCCACCATGTCATTCTGTTATCAGGACAGCATCACTATCATTAACATTAACCAGTGCTCCCATTGCATGCCTGTTCTGTGAGTGATGGTGCAGGGAGGATGGATAATAACAATCCATTGTGCTTGCCTATCAGTCTCTCTTAAGTGCATTTCAAAGTACTTAATATCTACATCTTAATATATCGGACACCGTCTCGTAATATGCCAACACACACCTAGAGAGGGTGGAAGTGGGGATACTGCACGGCTCTCATAAAGACAGAAATGGATTTAAGGGTGAAAACAAAAAGAATCACAAGGTCTTCTAGGGAGTTTAGAAGGAAGAAGAAGACAACTATTTACATTTGCACAAACATCAGTCAGAGGATAGACTCAAGGGTTCAAATTCTAGAAAACTGTGCTCCAGCACTGTGATATGAGTGTGTGTATGCACCATAGGTATTGCATTATCCATAATATGTCCCAAGAGCTGGTCAGCCTTAACCCATAGCATGAAGCTATGGATTATCAGCCTCTTCCTGAAATGCTTTTGTTTATTTTTTCGGCTTATAAAACAATGTTCATCACCCAAAAAAATGTAAAAATGATCATCAGCAAAGTAAAGCTACATTACTGCAGAGCATGGCAGCATTTCCAGCATAAAAGTCCTACCAATATTTCTTTTTTTAGCTGCTATCTGCTTAGAAGTCTGGATGAACTGTTGTGTGAACAACCAGATGCTGTTCACGGACAGATCCTAAGACTCCAAGGACTCGGTGTGCTGCAAAAATTAAAGGTGATCTCATACAGGAGTGGTAGTATGTCAAGAAGTTCTCCAGTTCCTGCTCCTTCCTAATGTTATTAGGACACCACCTTGCCATTCAGCATCCTTTCATTTCTACCATGTCCCACAGATCTAACCAGGACACAGCTGTTTCTCCTGCAAAGGGCAGCAGCTAACATTATGCTTTCTTGGACGTGTCAGCAGCTGGACTTTCTCTTTGGACTGCTACTTGCAGCATAACCCCTCATCTCCTTTTCCCTGACCATATTGCTGCCAGCTAAATTCACAGCATTGCCATTTCTTTCTGTAGCTCTTTTCTTACTTTTCCATGGACAAGATTATATTCTAAGAAAACAGAATTACAGCAGTGTTGAAACCTTATTCAGTTGTTCATCCCAGTTAACAAGATGTTTCACCTGTATTTTACTGAGGACTTTTGCTGCTGACTCATTTGCACTACAGCCCACCATGATCAAGTAGAAACCATGACGATTCCCTTTGTGCATGGGTCACTAGTACTGCTCAGGCCAATTAATCCCAGAGACAAAGAGCGAAGGAGAGGAAGGATTCTTACAGACCCCATGTAATGAGAGTATTAGACCTTGACCTTTACTAATTCACTTTCCAGTTTTCTGAATAGGTCTCTGTGTAACTGTATCACTGGACTTAGCAGAACTGTCCTGCTTTACATCAGTCTTATTATATGAAGATGAGAGAGGATTAAAAGACTGAGAGGTGCAGTTTTTTCTTTTTATTTTAAACAGAAGCTGGGACACCCTCCTTACTTCTCCTTCCCTTCCCTCACTTGTTTTCCCTCACTCCTCCTACTTGAACACATTTGAAACTCATTGGTTTCATGTGGGTAACTTCACTGAAATTACTCCCAATTTACAGGATGGCATCTGAAACTAGTATCAGGTCTGGTCTCTTGTTTGAATACATAACTTCCTCCTAATGTATAGGGAGTGATACTCAGCGTTTACCATGGCACTGTACTAGAGGGAAATAGGAGGAAAAGCAGCAAAATTAACTCAGTTTCAAATATTTCCCTAAATCACAGCTGAATGATGGCTCATTTATTATAACTAACAAAAAACCCCCAAACAATTAACAGGAGGAAAGAAATGTGTGTGTGAAGCCTGTGCCAAGAGGAAGCACATAGATATTCTGGGTTTGAGTACTGCCTTCTGAGGCACTTCACATGCTGAGGAATATCCAGGAAAAAAATCAGCTCCTAAGCACATGTAATTAGATACTGAGATGGACAAAATAGCAGGTTGGTACTCATGAAAATGATCAGAATTTTAAATTAAAAATAAAAAAAAACCCCAACACCTAGAAGCTGGTAGTTCCTGTTATTTCTGAAACAATTGGAAATTTTGAAACTTTTAACATGATAATAATATGTTGTAGCACTCCAGCTTTACCTTCAACCTGAAGGACATCCCTGTGCCACGAATCATCTGTATACATGATCCAGGAGATCCTTAAGCTTATTTCGGTGTTTGCATTAAATTGAACTCTTTTGAAATGAAAAGCTTAAAGGAAAGAAACTTTCTGCAAGCTATTGGAATCACTGAATTTATTCAGAAAGGCTCTTTGGATAGCTTTTCAGCATACAAAGCAATACAGAAAGAAAAATTCTCATTTCTTTCATCAAGAGTTTCATCTCTAGTCCTTTAATGTTCAATGACAAAATGAATTATACTACAAAAAGGCTTGGTGCCTCTCCTCAAACACCCTGATCCTGCATGATACCGAGCTTCCTTGAAAGACAGCTGGGGACAACTTGCAAAATGGGCCAAGAAAAGATGATCAAATGCTAATAAGAAAGGTAGTGAGTGAAACCTGGTGATTTAAGTTCACTAGTTTCAAAAGTGTATAGCAGAATGGGAGACCTAGTCAGCCATCCAAGACTGCTCTGCTCCCCTTCCAGTTACTACAAGACTAAGACACCTCTGAGCTGATGGCCAGGACTTGTGTCACCAGGATGGAGAGTGGAAACCAGTATTATTTGAACATGGCAAGAATAAAATCCACCCAGGACGCCTGTAATGAGTAAAGCTCACGTGTGAATAAACACAGTGATCATTTAACTGTTTCAATTCCCAATGATCCTAGATTTGTTTACAAAAACTGAAGGACCATTTTCCTTAGTGACATTGCAGTAGATGTATTAAAAAAGCTAATTGCACTTGGGAGTTAAAGATAAATTGACACTCTCTTAAATACATACATTCCTTTTTCTTTCCTATTCTCTAATGAGTTTAATTGCAGAAACTTCTAGATTCCCTTCAAATACTAGTGAAAATCTCAAAGGAGGATAAGCTGCTTATGCAAGTGTTCTTGTAAAACAAAGAGTATTCAAGTACAGTAAATAAATACTAGACACAAGAATGGTATTCAGGGGTCTCCTTAAAAGCTTGAAGCCTACATATCTTTATATTGATGGTCTGGTTCTGAGCTGGACATTAATGAAAACATTTTCTATTAAGAGTAAAACTAAAGCACTTCTATATATTACCACTTCCCTAGGGCAAAGTTCTGCTTTTGGGTAAATTACAGAGGGATATTATTACAGCGTTGTCAAGTGTACGCCAGTTCAACATAAAGATTTAATCCAGGTAATCCATCCGTAGAGTGGATCCGTAGAATAAACCAGAGGATAAAACCTGTACAACCCAGCCTTCAGGGTGCGAGTGCCCGCTGACGGCTGCGGTGAGGAGTCCCAGCTCGGGGCAGATGCGCTCTTTGTCAGAGGAAGGGCACTCGCCTACCCCGAATGCACCACAGCAATCCTGACTGGTTCAGGGGCTCAGCGGGCTGGAGAGACAGCCTGACTAAGAAGACAAAAAAGCCCCAACCCCCTAAGCAGCAAATATGCCTTCCTTCAGAGTAATTTATTCAGCTTCTGAGATGGATTTAAAATTAGAAGAGAGAACGTGAGAGCAAGAAACTGTTAAAACCGAGGGTACTTTTCATTTCCATATTGTGAGTTAGAGGTTTCTATTGCTGCTGAAACTGCAACCGTAGCTGAGACAGGGTCAGAAAACCCCGGGGCTTAAGTACAGAAGCTTCAAGGCGAGAAGTGTATAAAAATAAATTCCAAAGGGCTTAATAACATTGTACAGAGGATGGATGTTCTGGTGTCAGAAGGAAACTGGTGGCTCTTAGATCAAAACCTAATCACCCAAAAGCAATAAGATCCTTTGTTTTAGCCAGCTAGTCATTCTGTCACCCACTAGAGCAAGTTTGGTTTTTTTTAGTAGCATCCTAAATTACAGTTAATTTACAGTGTATAAATGTACATGTCACTGCCAATATAACTGTTAAAGCAAAAATACTCCGGCATGAATGTGGTTAAAACTTTAGCAGGCTGATCCAAAATCTGCTAGGAACCTTTTGCTTGACTTCAAAGGAATTATTATCAGCATTTTAGTGAACTTCTCCCATTAAAAAAAAAAAGTTTAACAAGGGAACTGTGCCTCACAGCTTACAGCCACGACTGTCCTTCATGTGGAATCAAAGACAGTCAGAGCCTGCAGATAGTCCAGGCCACCTCTGCAAGCAGCAAAGTGAGAGAAACATTCCTGAGGTTACCACACAGGACACCCTCTGATTCTCTGCAGCAAGGCCAGCTGAGGGGAGACATGTCTGCTCTTTCTTAGTTTCTCATCCCAGAAGACTTTATTTATGCATTAGTCGACCTTTCTAGCCATTAGGACCATCTTGCTTCAGCAGTTAATTAACACAAGTGCCATAATTTAATACAGTTAATGCTACTTGATGCCCTTTAATGTACCTTCCATTAGTGATATTATTGTAGTATTACCCTGTAAATTAAAATGAGATCAAGACTAAGAGGGTCTCTCTTTAATTAAGGTATTGGCACACTACATTGGCCATTATTCACTAGAAAAAATCACCCTGATTTACTGAAGCAGACCATCAGTAAGTCAGAATTAGTTCATGTGGATTATTAGGTTTCCTGAATAATGTCAGCACAATGGGGTTGCTGAAATTGCTAACAACCACATTTCCTATTTTTCATCATCTTAATAAATACACAATGGAAGTGGTAAATTGAAGACGAATTAACAGGTGGTAATAAAGGAGGTGGTAAGCCGTTCATCGAGAGTACACATTTTCATTGCTAATGCAACATACATCAGACGTTATTTCACACCAAAATGCAAAGCAATGACAAAACAAACCCTATATTAAGTGGGCAGATCTCCTATCTATAATTCATTGTGAAGTATTAATCACCCCAGCATTTTGTATGTTAAATATGGCAGCTTTCAGATAGATGCTTTTCACTGTCATTGATCCTTAAAATACACTGTGAAATAAATTACATTGTATGATGTCTTTAGAAATACGCTATGATGAGCTTTGGTGATTTTAGCTATGCTTAACCTAAAGGGTTTTGTTTTGGTTTGGTTTCTTTCAGTAAAAGGGAAGCTTTAAAATGTGCCTGCTAGCATCACTCATCCACCACATGCCAAGCTCCTTGGTAATGTCCCCTTGTATCCTGTCCTCATGGAATAGTTTGGTCTAGCTTTACTAAATATATATAAGTAACTAGGTGTCAAAGCCCAAGCTATGAAACATTGTAGCCAAATAAATAAATGGTAACTTATTTTGACGCCAACATCCTAAATTAAGGTGCAACAGCTGGAAAGCTCAGCTTAATAAGAAACAGTGTCACAAAACTCTGATAACCCTTGCTCCCCTCCACTGTGGTCCCATGCTCAGGACATGGCAGTGCAGATGACTATAATGTTTATTTGGAGACTGTTTGGGGAAGACCTATAAGGCTTCTGGTAGGAGACCAAAAATACCTAAACCCAGGTGACAGTGGGCCTATTGCAAGTTACATTTGGAGGGACAATATAATGAGGGGCTGTGTACTGCAGCCCCACAGCTACTTAGCAGTAAGCAAGCCTGTAAGCTCTTTACAAGGAGGACTCGCTACATACTGAAGGAAAGGCCACCAAATCCCTAAAGAGCTGTTCTTCTCATTAGCAGAAGAGTGATAAGAATTCATGTGGATCTAATCTAAGGAGAGACTATTACACATCAGATATTTCCCTTAAAGCATGTGTCCAATTACAGCAGCATTTAGCCAACAAGCATCAGCATCAGATAAGTTCTCCATACGGTCATGCTTTGTTTCTATAGATAATTTTTCACAAGATTGCCTTGCCCCAGATGTGCTTGGAAGGTTTCTGTTTCTAATTTGCATGCAATGCACTCATTTTAATCCTTCAGATGCTTTCTTTGATAAAGTGCTGATTGTCTAATTGAAGTCAGACTAAGCTCCAAATGGATGTTCAGATGGGGAGCAGCTTTTCCTTGAAGCAAAAGGACCTTCAAATCCTAGGCTTTGATATGATGCCTCTGTAGAGCTAGCTTATGTGGAGCCCAATAGAGCAAGGATACATATTAAATAGAATATATATATATTATTTTTTAATACACGGAGGCTAATTTTACCGAACTGTTTCAAACAGTATCTTAAATTGTCCTTACTTAGCTCTCCCGAGAGACTTCAGAAAAATAATTTACAATAATGAGCCTTACAATAAGAATTCTTAAACCAGCAACATTTACCTTCCACTTTCACTCATTCAAGTAGTGATTCTGTACATATACGTATGTATTTGGTGTGGACACAGATTGTAACTACAAGCTAAATCTGCAGTCCTAAGAAATGTATTTTGATGTTATATAAAAATATATCGGCACTGCAAAAATGCTTATGCATTTAAATCTGTATGTAGCATCAATTCTTCCTTTAAATAAAGTTAGAGGAATATTTTTCAATAGATTACCTCACAGTAATTTGATTCTATTTTGATTTTAGGTATTGATTTTTTCAATATGGAAGTGCTTATGAACATGAAAGGTTTAGATAAAAGAGGTAGAAAATGGCAAACTCACTACAGGAGTAATAAAAGTATAGTCACCAGTGCTTTATATAATCACTGTCTCAGGGTTTTTTTTCCTCACTGTCTTGTGTCTGTGAAAAATGCCTTGGCCTTCCAAGATATTTTAGCTTTTCTGTTCGTTTTGATACTTAGCTTCTCTTAAAAAAAAGAAAAAGGGGGAAAAAAGAAAAGGAGTCTTTTAAAAAGGAAGATTTGAAGTCTCTGTAGAAGAAACAGAGGAGAAGGAAAAGGTATATTAGAGAGGTGAGTAAATTGCTAATAAAGAAGGTCCCATCTATTTCTTCTGAACAAACTGGCATCCAAGACACATGTAAAGGGTATTACCCTCCTGCTTGAGGTCATCAGTCAATTGCTAGTTTGAGTTGGGAAGAAAATTTCCCAATAGGAATGTCATTGCACAGTTATTAATTTTGAAACTACAGCACCTGATACCAGCCACAGCTTGCCCTAGAGGGACTATTTGTCTTGAACGCAGCTGAGTAATCATCTTCGTTATATTCAAATCAGTCTCTCTAAAACACTGTTGTTGTTGGGTTTTTTCATTTTACTTCAGCTTCACTGCATTTCAGAGCTAATTAAAGTACAAGGAATGGACTCTAATCTCTGCTGTCTTCCTTGTTCACAGGCAGTTCATAGACAGACCCAGTGGGAAGGGTCTGCGCTAGGGCTGCTCTATCAATCACAGCTTACATTAAAGGCCTGAAAAAGTCAAATGATTAAACAGAATCTTTCTTTTTGGTTAACTGCCATCAGATCAGGCTCCAACTCTATAAAAGTAAATGCCAAGTTGAATTCCTGAGCCAAGGTAAGAAACTAATAATACTAGTAGTATCCAGTAGTTCATCCTCTGCCAAAATCCCATTCTGAAGTCCCACAAACCTGATGCTTTGCTTGTTTGCCATCTTTACTTTTTGTACCACAAATAAGCTATTTAATTCAACTAGGAAATTATTCAGTGATTTCAAAAATGCTTCCTTATGTCTCTGAGTAACGCTTCTGATTGGTTCTTGCATTCTTCCTTAGAATATCCCCAATCTCATACTTCTTTCAAGATCGGTAAGGTAATCATGAAATCAAGCAAGTTATAAAGAATTTTGTCAGAACTGTCATATAATAGTGTTTTCTTCTGTAAGAATACTTCTGCTTCCTCCTTCATCAGTGGTTTTGGGAGAGGATGAAAAAAGTGATCATGAGCTAGGAATTTTCAACTCTAAACTTTGTTGAGGTGAAATATGTTGTTTAGGGATTCTGGGTCCTGGCCAGTTACACTCTGACCAGCCTAGCATCAGGCCTGAGTGCTTCTCCAGGGGAGTACTGAAGGGAAATATCACTTCTCTGAGAACTCCATCTAGAGAACTTCACTGTTTTAAAGACTATTGTTTAGCAGATGGTTATACCAATAATTCTTTAATTTTTTTTTTAAATATCATGGTTAAAATACCCTGCTTGTGAGACCTATAGCTCAAAATCTCAGACTAGTGACAGCAAACACCTAGGACTTTGCAATGCTGAGTCAGAAACTTCTAGTATGACCAGGAACAGACTGGTCCAATGAACATGTCTTGGCAGAAAATGTTGTCACGTTTGGAGAAATAAATGGTTTTGAATACCCTGTACAATCAAACACATATACCTATTTCTAAAGGTATATATGTATATATTCTCTTACCTTCCGTATACCCTTATGTCTGAAATTGCATAAAAGTAGCGTGCCAGATGTTGCTCATCTACATATATCTCTCCAGTTGCTGGCCTAAGCAGTCTTATCCTCAGATCTGTGATGGTAAAGAAATCTCTTAACTTCTTGGTTGTGTCAAGCTGTCCATAAAGAGAAGCCATGTTATGAAGCCGAGGTCCAGCAAAAAAAGCAAATCTATCTTTGATTTCAAAGTGGATTATTTTACTATTTGTCATGTACCCAGTGGAGTATTCCTCTGTGCAAATGATTTCTAGGACTGTGTGCTGTGATAAATCCCTCACTGATTTTGGATCCATATGGAAAGCATCTAAGCAGTCTGTGGCATAGTATTGGTAGGGCTGCCATGTTCGTCCATAGTCGAGCGATTTCTCCAGAATCATTTGATCTGGACGGCCAGATTCAAAAGTGATAACTATGTTATCTGTAAGCTCAATGGTTTTGTTCCAGGAGAGTGTAATATTAACATGAAGAGGCTTTGGATAATCCTTCCAAGTCGTGGACTGCCAAAATGTGGAGGGATGTCGTCCTTCGAGATCAAACATCAGTTCTGGAGGATGAGCCAGTTCTTGGGTACTTGCATCACACTCATTATTGCACATATAGGGATTCCCCTGTAAAAGAGCAAAGCAGTATTACAAGAGGCATGGTATAGGTGACTGTGACACATAAAAGATGTTTCTTGTCTGGCACATGAGAATGGATGCTTTTTCTCCATTAGTGAAACCAAGAAAGAAGAAACAAATGCTTGCAAGAAATACTTCTATCTTAACAAGATTTATCCCACCCCTTTAACCTGCAAATGTAAATGTACAAACACACACATATATAGCAGCCTTGCTTCTGTAACATAATCATTCTTCTCAATATGTTTTAAAGAAAGAAAAGAGTTTATTTATCCTGAATGACTCGGATCAGTGATTGAGTCACAAAAGACTGAGAACAGTAAGCAAGTCTCTAACAGCTCAGTAACTCTTCCTAGAAAGATGAAGCAGATGAGGAGAAATTATTTTTAAAACAAGTATGTTCCTCAAGAGCTCTGCTCACAAAAGAAGTCATTTTTCGGGCAAGCATTCTGAGGTCAGCAACGCAGCCTGTGTGTACTCAGTATGAACCAGTAACTGGTACACCTTCAAGTTTCCTTTCACCCAGGTGTGAAATTTATCATGCTTAACTTTGCTCCCAGCTTAGCAACAGCTTGCCTTAAAACATTTACACTTGCCACCAAAAGCCATTAGAGAAACAGTGCTCTGCCAGCTCTGGGGCTTGATTCAGACATCTGCCATCTTATTACACAGTAGCGAAGTACTTCAGGAAAGACTTTTCATGAGGCACCAGCTCCAATTTATCAGGACAAGATAATCCAGTGCTTGATTAGGTGGGAGATGTCAGCAGCTCCAGCTGGAATGCTGCCGAGGTGGCTGGCGCTCTGAACTAGGGGTTGAGTTAAAAACAGCCGCAAAAAAAAGCTTGCCAATAGTGCACAGCTTTTACTGCTGCTTGTCCTCTGTACCAAGGTGAAAGTGAATTATTCTCTTCCTGGCCTTTTGATGCATTAACTTGCACACTACAATCTTGTGCTTCTTCACAAAGGCTATTTTGTCTGCAGATTGGGGATATCTTGCAGCAGTTGCCAAGATATCAGACCCTGTAGGCTGCACTGAATCACATCTATCCAATTTCAGCTTTCAACAGTACATTAATATTTTGCTACTTGTTCATTCTGCGTTTGTTCCAGAGAGCAACCGCTGCTCTGTACCCTTCCCTTTGCCTTACACACGGATCGTGGAAGAAGCCATGCCTCTTTTCACTGATGGTCAGCACTGCTGGCGAAAAAGATGAACACATCTATCCCTAGCAGTGCTCGACAGGGGCTAAGTGTAGCTGTTACTGTCATTAGTCAGAGTTCCCTTCACCTACCCTGAAAACAGAACAAGCCCTAGTATGGTAATCAACCTTTTCTTTCCTTATAATTACAGTTACGCTTCTCTCCATCTCAAAGCCTCAGGGCAATGAAGCAATTCAATGCCATCCAGTGTGGGAAATGGGTTTTAAACATGAGTTTCCACCTTGGCTGCTGCACTGCTCTTTGTCATACTCCCATGGAAAACAAGCAAACGGACTTCTGCACTCACTTTGACCTCCCCACTGGCAACTTCCTTTTACCTAGGCAGGGAAATACCGTTTTCTGTTTCTCTCTCCCTCCCTTAATATAGCTGAATGCTAAAACTGACAGTGATTCTCTAGGACTTGAAATTAGGAAGAAAAACCTAAAAGATAACAAAAAGGGTTACTTGAAAAGCAGCACACTGCTTGTTTCACTGACAACTTCAAAGCATGCAGCTGTAACTGGAAATACTCTGCAAAATATGTCTATAATAAATCCCTGTTACAGCTCTGATTTCAAGCTCATGGCTGCTATTTCTATGCCTTCCTTTTGAATAAAACAGTGAAAATCAAAAATAAGTTTCAAGGAGGATAGAGAAAACACCAAATTTTTTACTATTTAATCTCCATTTAATACATCAGACACAAATACTAGAATTTGCTAGCTTACTTAGGCCTTTTCCTTAGGGAAAATATAGATATTGTGAAATCTGTAAGGTTCCAAACCTTTTGTAGAAAATGCTCAGAGATGCGTAAATCACACCTTTGTGAGGTTTACTAGGAAAATCTCGTCACTTCTGTACCTGTCACCACAAAGCTGCCTGCATGCCAATGATGTATATGCTTCGGTCATCGCTTTGGTAAAAGCAACTTCCCTGGGAGGTCACGGGTATTGAAACCCAGCAAATAAATGCTTCTGGGTAGCCAGACAGGGGCAGCAAGCACTGCTGAGGGATGGCTTTGGTTTCCTGCTCCACAAGCAGCCACTGAGTCTGTTATGATTCTCTGTGTTAAAAACTAAAGCCGCTCTGATCTGCTAGTCCCTGGATGCTGGAGCAGGCATGTTTTCAGACTTCCAGCAGATAACCCAGATTGTGTAGAACGTATTGTTTCTTTCTGTATATAAGCGTTAATTTCTTTTGCTCCCTTTTTCTTTCACCTTTTCCTTTTTAGCAAAAGCTGAGTTGCCAATATAATCAGAGAACACTGGGGGACGGGGCTCTAACAAAACATATGCTAGTGTGAACACAATAATATCATGCATGAGAGCTGGTAGCGATAAGGTACCTAAATGAATGGTGCAGTGTATGCTAAAAATCAGCCCTGGCTTGTTGCTGAATGGTAGTCTACATCTCTGTGGGCACAAAGCTGCTTGGGAAAAATGAGGCTATTCCAGTTAATGGCAGAGTATAGCGAGAAATGGGTCAGAATCACAGTGCTGTCCTGCACCCAAAAGTCTTACCAGCAGTAATGTCAGTGGCACAACCTGCCACTGAAACACTGGAGTGAGGACATCGCTGCAAATGAGAATCCTAATAAAAAGCTTCAGGCATATCATCGCCAATAAACTGAATTATTCTTTTAATTTTATAGCATTCATTTCTCTTTTAAGAGTCCAACGATTTGATGACACCAAACTAACCTGTCTGGAGTTCAGTATTCTAGAGAGAAAATTAGGAGAAAAAAATCTAAGCCGATATAAGCCGATAAAATGAATGTCCTGAATTCTAACACAGGGAGGGGGAGAGAAATGATGAGTGTAGGTGAGTTCCCCTCTGCCTCCTGACATGGCAGTCGCTGATGTAATTTTGAACGTGATTATTGCTTCAGAGGCTCAGAGTCACATTCCCATTCTTCTCTACCAGCAGCTTGGCTTTGAACTACTCCTAATTAATCTTAAATGTAAGTTGTGTGTTAACTCCTAGTTTACATGCCCAAAACAGGGTAAAGGGGTCCTACCCTACATGGATGTCCATTAGTATGTGTTAGCATGAAAAGAATTAATTTAACTGGGATTAGTTACATATTTTAATGTCATGATCTCCGTGACAATCCTCTTTAAGATCTCTGTCTCAGTAAAATTAATATCACAAGGAGAAACTTCCCCTAGTTTGTGAAAACTAAGCCCATTCTGTGTTGGGGACATCTAAAGGACCAGAGCATTAGCAGCGGTAAGTAATTTTGTGACCAGCAGGCAGCTGTAAATAGATATTTCTTTCAAGCAGCATCTCTTCAGCTGGACAAGGTGGAAAATACTTGTAACTTTTCAAAACTACATTTATTAGGAGACATCTAAATAACTGAACACAAATAAATGCTTCTTAACACTTTACTTCCAATTAGTGTAAAAGGTAGCTGAGGCCTTTCCAACACCACCAAAGAAACCTGCTATTTTCCCGTGCAGAAATTGGAGACTGATATTAAATAGCTCCTTGCAGGCAGGCAAATTGGGTTGCTATTTACTTTGTTTGAGGTTGCTCATGGAATTCAAAATATTACCAAATCTACTGACCTGGTCTAAAAGTTTTAGCTTTAAGGGAAGGTGCCCATTTTGCAGGCATGGCAAAGGCACGTGGCTGTATCACACAGTTTGATCGTGCTCAGGCCCGGCTGGAAAAAGCAGTTACCTGAGAAGCTACTGACTAAGGCTGACTGGTCCCAGTAGGTTTCCCCTCAATTAGCTGTATTTAGTTTGTTTTAGCACACAGTGATGTCTGTCTGTGCCAGTCAGTTTGAACTTTTGTAGTAGTGTCTGAGGTGTTGTGCAAGTGTCCCTAGCTGGGATGGGGAGCTGGGGCTGGCCTTGTTCCCCCAGGGCAAAAGCCCATCTTACCCAGTACACCTTCAGGAACAACTTAAAGATGGATGTGACAGTGAGCGTAGACTGAAGATTTTGATTAAAAACAGAGGCCTAGCAGCAATATGACCTTTGAACAGCAACAGCAGTGCTGCAGCTGCTATTTGAGGGTTAAAGGCCGAGTGCTGCCGCTCAGGTGAAGCAAACACCTGTCTCTCATCAGGATGGCTCCTTGGTGGCAACCACACAGGATTAGCCATTGATTGAAGATGTTGCTTCTTGCAATCTGCTGCCAGTCCACACTAACACCTCATGGACTTTTTACTCGGGAACAAAGACAAAGGGGCTTAACCCTTTGGCAGCATGAATATTGGAAGCAGTATCACAGATTACAGGCTGTAATAGACCCCTGGCTAAATCCCTGAAGAAGATTATAACTTGCATTTTCAAACTGGTGAAGGCTGCTGAGGTCAAACAGGCCAAAATTTTAAGGAGCAAAATAAATTTTCAGAAGCAGGTCACAGTAACTGACTTTTATACCACTGCCTCAAGGTAGCTCAGATGCACAAGATGAGAAACAAATACAGCTTAACTCAGGTTTGGAGTGAGGTTGTGCAGTAAATTACTTCATGCAAGTTGCTCTTTTGGAAATAACTGAGAATTTCTGGTTTTGCTTTCAAGAGGTCATTACAAGTAGTTCACTTGGTACCATGCTGTATGCTGTAGATTAATTAGACAGTCATAGCTAATAGCAGCAACTGCCCTAACGCTTACATTTGCATGTGGTTTCTAACAAGGAATTACTTATCATGATAGAGCCAGATGAAGAATCCATTAATTGGGAGTTACTACTCATTAGGCATTGTCCTACTAAGGGCAAAGAGTTAGTGTGGCAGAGGACTGGCAAGGCACAGAATCTGTTGCATGGTTATTGATGTTATCAAGCTTACTACACCCATTAGCTGTTTGAGAACAACTCAGTCAAGGTCTGCAGAATTATTGTTGTGACAAAGACAGGGATGGCTGTAGACAAGAACATTTTACCATCAATAGCCTTTCATCACTGCAGTGACAGCATTTTAAGTTGATGTGATTTAAGTTAAGAAAGAAAAAGTGCTAAAACCTCAGTGGAAGATTTGATGCTCTTTCACAGAGCTCCCAAGTGAGAGGCATCTGGATGGCCAGACAAGCACTTTGAACTCTGAGCTGCAGGCTGAACAATATACATTCTCCAAAATGAGCAAAAAGAAAATAAAAGCATGTTTAAATCAATAACTTCTGGGGAGACTTAAAAATATTAAACCAAAGAGGATCTGACTGGCCAAAAATAAATAATAGTGCTTAACAACTTTGTGCACTTTTAAGATTGAAAGTACATTGCAGATGTTGATCCTGCAGCAAACTAGGAGCAAGCAGGCCCTTAAAATTCAGATTTTAAAAAGATATTTAAGCCTCTAAAGATCTGGCATTTTGCCTTGTGAAACACAGACCTAGCTAATTAATCTTCATGACAACACCTCCATGAGGTATGAGATCCTATCCCAAATTTACATATAGATGTAAAATTAGATAGAGATGCTTTTGCATGATGAACTCTGTAATCCCTGATTATATTGTACTGTTTCTTCCAAAGCCTTTTAGTAGATTATGTGAAGGCATTCTTGGCACTCAGAGTATCTCTCAGATTATTAGATCATGATTCTCCAATGAAACTGTATCGTAGGAAAGCATTTTAATGTTTGCGGCACCAAATGCTTTGGTGTATATGGCAAAGGCACTTAATTCCTAGCAGAAGATTCTCTCTTTTTAGTTATTTTACTTACTTTTTGGAAATGCTTTTCAAGTTACTTTATGAGGCAAATGGAGTTTTTTTACCTCTGAAATGTCTCTACCCACTACCCACTTTGTTGGGGGGACAGCTACTTATTCCTAGTTGGTAATTTTATGCTTCCAAGGCTACCTGTGACTTGGCAACCTTGCTGATGTTGTTTTGACCACTTGATCATTCTGGCATAATGATACCTTAAGGTAGGTCTACTGGCACTGACTCAAGTGTGGCCCTGTTATTTCAGAAGCTTCATATTGGTGTTTTCCTCTTGTATCAGCAGGTATCTGGCAATATAATAACTTCTCTGTTTATAGCTTTTGCTATGTTGTGAGATGCATAATGCTGGGACCCCATCATGCTGAGCTCTAGCTGAATGATATGGCACATGTTCCAAGGAAACCTGACTTTCTTTATACACCAGACACATATTTGGGTTTGAGGAACTGAAGTCCCAGGGGCACATTGGCGCTTGTTGTGGGGAAGCCAGCCCATCCATGAGAGTGCTCCTTGGACAAGGCAGTGGAGGGTACTGATCTCCAGCATCCTGCTCAGCTTGCATTGGTGCATTTTTGCCCAAGCTGCTTTTCCAGCCATCCTGCTGCCCTGCAGGAGCACCAGCAAGTAAGTCATGAGGGAGATATGGGGACCTCTTCAACTAGGAATAGCTTCTACCGTCAATTATAATGACCTTAGGTGTCTCTACCTTACAGTTCTGATTATTTCGGACTATCCAGAATTTCAAATGGTAGCCATTGAGGAGGTAGAAGAAAAAAAGATGTCTAAACCACTGCACTTGAAAGGTGTCACTCTGGACAAGGGAAAGCCAGCACAAATACAAGTTGATCAGTTATCGTGGACAGTCTCAGTTATCATGGTGATCACAGAGGGAACACAAGCATCAAAAAACAGGAGAAATCAAATGGCCTTGGTGATGGGGGAATCAGGGTGCTGGAAGCACTAAAAAAATACTAACCTTTTTGTTATTATTATTATTTTTTTTGTGGTTATAAATTATTGTGTTCAGATATTTAGTCCACAAAGGAAATCTGTGGGCAGCTAAAAGGTTTTAGAAACATGCTGTGAGAGCGGGGAGGGCTCTGGCAGGTGTTAGCAGCCCTGACCAGCCCTACCTGAGCAGCAGGTGATAATGACCCTACCCAGCCTCACTTGGACCCTTGGCCCCAGCTCTATTTAAGCTCAGAGCCTTGATCTGCTCTTTTTATCCTGGGTAGGCCTCAGGCTGTGTTGTAGCCCTGCCTCCTGCTGCTCCTGGTGGGGCTTCCTTGATGACCCTGCTTTGTTGGCTCATTGTGCCTGGGGCTGCTGATGGACTGTCTGTGTTTCCTGGCTGTGCTCAGGTGAGGGCATGTCTGGTGATGGGGTGGTCCTCTGCTCCCATGTGTGCCCCAGTGCTGAGTGGCTTTGTTCCTGCTGCTCCCTGGCACTTGCTGAGGGATATATCATGAGTGAGGAGGTGGACATAATGGAACAAAAGCTCCACGCCTTGCCCATGGCAACCATGGATCACATTTATATTAACTGAGTAGCAAATCAGATCATGGGGTATCAAATCATGGGAGTGTAGAAAATTCAGGAAAACTGATGGTGTGAGAAAACTGGAACATCACAGTCTGGATGGGCTCCTGCCCCACGCTGTTGAGTGTGGCCAAGGGCAGGGTAATCACTGTGAGCCACGCCTGGCTGGCGCTCCCTCAAAATGGGTGAGATGTGGGTGAGTGGCGTGAGGTTCTCTTCTAGTAGACAACACAACTAAGTAAACGTAGCTAGTTTGCCCACAGACAAACTGAAGAAGCATGACTTGCAACAGCAGTGGAGGCAGGTGGGACGTGATGGCTGTTGCGTCTGCAAAAGATTGCTCTTAGCTTTCTAATTGGTTCCCAAGGAAGCTCCATCTTCTGTCCCTGTGGCCCCTATTCCTGCAGTAAAAGTTTCCTTGTCTTCCTGGTGGACAGCTCTTGAGTAGTATCTGTGGAGGCTCATGCAAAGTACTGATGCTGCAAGTCCTGGCAATTGAGTACCTTCAGATTCAGGCCAAGAATTTCAACCTGATTTCTGTATAAATCAAGTGAAGTGAGCAAGAGATCACTGATATGGTGTTTAACTGCTGAGCTACAATAGCGTTCAGTCTAACATTATCCTCTGTGCTCATTTCAGTAAATGCATCTTACTTGGACAGCTCTGTATATAGACCATTCATCGCAGCCCTAAAAAGTCAGTCATGCACATACTAACTCTTGTGTGAGGTTAGAAACGAGCAGTGTGGAAACACAATTAAAAAGTCTAAAGTTCTAGAAAAATGGATGTACAGCTTTGTAATGACCTAAGAGAAAATTAGATGGGTCTGGATCTCTCTATTCAAGGGAGAATTAACATGATTTTTGTGTTTATATTTTAAAGGAAGTTATAGTAAAAACTGTTTTTCACCAAGCTGTTGCTGGTTGTATCTTATTATGGTCAGAGTTTGGATATGAGAGGATGGGTTTACACTGCAGGCTAGACTAAGCCTTTTCATCATCAAATTGCTACTTAAATAGCTTAATGATAATGTTGCATGTATTATTTACTTATTGAGAAAGATGCACAAAACCTCCTATTCTTTTTTTCCTCAGCCATGGCATTTTTCAGGGCAGAAGGTTTCTAAACACTATGAAGCTCATTAACAGAGCTCCAAGAATTATCTGACTGCCATAGCTTTTTAACAGCACACACGCATGTTCTACAATGTCCAAATATTTGGAGTGGAACTGAAGACTGCTATGTTTGATTTAAAATTTAGAAGTATTTTATATAAGCACATACAAAAATGTACAGTGTAAAATAAACTATTCCTAAACGAACAAAGCTTTTTTTATTTATTACTACTGTATTTACGTATAGAATAATAAAAGAATTCCACACTAGTAAAGGCAGTTACTATAAAGCAAATAATATGAAGAAAAAGCTTTTTAAAAATTATATCCACTTAACCTCTACATTATTGGCTTCTGTGCAGGTTCAAACTAGCTAGTGGGAGTCCAAAATGCTAGTGTCCCACTAGGAGTATTTAAAAACAACATCATCACTTAAGCACATGATTCGTACAATAGCTCAGGTTACGTGTTAGGCTTGTACCTGTGATAGGCATGTGATAGGCAATAAGCTTTATAATTAGTGGTTAATAATTTGGGAATTTTCAGATTTAGTGAAGCCCAAATTATGGTTACAGAGGGGTATCATATATTTTCAAATGGGTGATTTGAATGCCACATTTATAAGGGTGGGCATGAGGCTGCAGATGTGCAGCCGTGCACAGAGGGTTCTGTCCCTGCTGGTGCCACACGGCTGCTAGCTCTCTTGCTGGCTTTTCCTCGTAGCATAGCAAAAAAGACTAAGGGCTTCCAGTCACTAAAGATAATTTTACACTATATTAGAATGAGCCTACTCTTAAAAACACAAACTTAACTGTTTTGGGTTTGGAGGGGGGCCTTGAAAAAATTGGAGGGGGGTGTGGGGGGGGAAATCTCAGAAATGCCTGTGTGCCACCTTTCCAGTTCACTAACTTCCAGTGGTTTCACTGGAAAAAATCTCTTTGTGTCACATCTCTTTGTGTCACCTTTGTGTGCACCTTTGCTATGGGATCAACCCTGCCTCAAGCATCCATCAGCCTGCAATCTATCAGTGTGCTACTTCCTCAGCCCTCTCCCTGCTCTTACTGGGGAGCTGATGGTCTCTGAGCTGACAGCTTCTCTCTAAGGACAAATTTCCTGCAAACATGGGAGATCCCACCTTTGTGCCTAGCAATTACACTGTTATGTGGAGAGAGGGTTGATGTATCTGGAAAGCAAGTACTTTTTTTCCCTAGTCTTAGTTTTCCACTGAATCAAGTCTCTGATCTGATGTACTGCTTGGCCAGATGATTGCTGATACTGCCAGAAGGGATGCCACATCTGGGGACGGAAGTAAAACAGTGTAGAGAGACTGACTGGCTTAAGGGCAACATGGAAATGCACCCTAAATTGTGAACAAAGAGGTAAATTTTGCCTGTGCTCTTATATTCATGCTTGTCTGTTAAAAGGTCTTTTACATATACGAATAGCTACTCGATGTGTGTAATTATGCTGTAAAAGATGATTCTGTGTGTGTAAATGTGCATTGGACTTGGGCACAATCAGTTCTGTCCCAAAAAATACCTTTCACTACGTATGTCACCCCAAATCTTCAGTACGATTTTATTTTTACAAAGGGTAGCAGGATTTAGCACAACAAATTAAACTACTTCGTTTCCTACAGAAGTAGACATGGCACCTGCAAATGCTACCAGGGTCTGCACCGAGGGTATACTGTTGCAATTGCTGCAACCTAAATGCAGATATTAAGAATTCTGGTTTTCCTACTTTATTGTACAGTAGTTGTATAGGTATGTGTGAGCATGGTTCAGTTTTTATTTTTTATTCTTTCCTAAAAGTAGAACTGTAGGATATGCTACACTGGGGAAGTACAGCTGAGTCTGATGGAAGGTATGTTATCTCCCTGTGATTGGAGGTTTTACATTTTACTCTGAATACTGGCAAACTGTCATGAGGAAGATTGAGATGTCAAAATGCACTGTATCAAACTATCCTGACTGACAAAAGGTTTATACAAAACTGTTTTCCGTAACCTAACTGGCTTTGTAAAGACAGTCCCTGTTTAAGTATTCACCCTCAGGAAACTGATCTTATTATTTCCTGCTTATAATTTCCACCAACGTAAAGGATGAGATCTTGCCTAAATATGCAGCTACAATCATTCTGCATAATCTGCGGGACACTGAGTATGAATTATGGCAAGACAATGAGCAGAAGGACACCAAATCCTCCACGGTATTCATTAATGGTTGCCTGTGAAAAACCACTGTCGGCTTTAATAGTTTTCCTGGGGTGATTCCTGCTTCCTCTGTGGGAGACTTTTAAGACTGCTAGAGAAGATTCCTAAGTAGAAGCAATAGTTAAGTACTTTTGTCAAATGTGATGCAAAACAGTTGGAAAAAAGAATCTCACATTCCACTTTATTTCTACCAAAAGAAAGTCATCTTCTTAGAAGAGATGGTCTAATCAAATGCTTATACTGGATAAACCAAGTAATGTGTATATTCATGAGAGCATTACTAAAATAATAAATTGATGTTTTAATAATCATCACAATGAGAGAAACACTGAGTGCAATTCAATAAGCATTTAATTCCCTGAATCTTAACAATCTTTTACTTTGTTATCATTGAAAGTAGAGAGCTTTGCTAAGCCAAGGTGGGTTGTGTTCCCCTGCTGTGATTAGTCCCTTCCCTCACCTACTATCACACCAGTTTCAGTAGGCTACCCATGGAATAGGTTGGGGTAATGTACTGTACTTGCTATGAGTGAGGATAGCAAAACTGTGTCACTTAAAGCTGTAAGAAAACTTTGTCAATACATGTTTATGTAATATTGCATGTTTATGTAATGTTTTCTATATTAGTTTTTAGCTGTAAATCTCCACATTATTTACAAGCAGGTATGTTGATCTGCCCATAAAGCTACAGCCCAGGGAGATCAAAGAGGTGAAATAATTAGTGCTCAGACAAGTGGTGGCTAAGCCAGGAACAGACCCTTTTCCTTTGCCCCACAGGCTGTTTTTTCAAAGAGAATTTCTGTGTGTGTGTCTTTGTATTATTTCTATGGCTAATACCACAGAGAAAAGAAGCTGCAGAGCCAGACAACAAATAAAAGGGACTAAAGAGACAGAAGAAATTCTTTTCTTGTTGGGGATCTCGGCTGTGCTTCTGGGACTGTCTGCATCTGTAGGCACTGTTCATCCCACTCGAGAGTGTTATTGATTGTGCGCCCATGGTTTCATGCAAAATTGTATTTCTACAATAAGTGTAATTTTATTTCTGATTCTTAATGTCAGTATTGTTTTTGACAATTTCTGACCTGCTTCTGTGTTGCCAATGTATCTACTGCCGTTTTTAATAAGCTTTAGAGCCAATGGATTAGCACTGAATGTCAAATAACACAATTAGAATTGCTGATGTTATGGAGAAACACTGCTTTTAATATATAAAAAAAATCTGTCTTGCTATTGCTACAGAATCTGCACTCATTTCTGCTGTATTTGACCATTTTTTTCCTGTTACAGAATTCCCAGGCTCAGAGGACCCTTGCATATCTGCAAACCACTTAAAGGAAGAATGAAAAGGAACATAAACAAAAGTGACAATCGTAAGTGAAATAAAATTTCACCTCATTTCTCTTAAAAGGTCAGCTATATTGTTTTCCCTTCATTTGTGTTTGTCAGGATGATAAAATAAATACTTTTAATGAATCGTAGTGTATACCTACATAACATGGAATTGTTATAGAAACAAATTTAAATGTTGAACTTTATTATACAGTGATGGGATGTCTTATTAGTATTCACAATGAATTGTGTGATGTCTCTGCACATTCAGATTATAGCATGAAGTGCTTTGAAAGAGAATGAAGACACTTGTCAAATCCACATTAAGATAATCCATCAATATAAATTAATTCAATCAAAAAAAGCATACAGTATCTTTTGAGGAAGGGTTGAAAACTTTGTGATAAACTAGTAGTTTGTTCAGTTCCTTGATGGAGATTGCAAAGTAATTTTCTTTGTTACATATATCCATAATAAACAATAACTGAAAATATACAATCACTTTATAAAATAATTTGTACTAAGACTGTTATCTGCAAATTTACAGTTTGGGTATGGTATGCAGTTGCACTGACTCCTAACAACCTGTTATTTTCAAAACTTATTTCATCACACCATGTTGAAATATGGAGATTCCCAACTGGCAGGATGGCTGGGCAGGGGAAAGGAAAGCAGCTGCTTCCTGTCCCATGGAGAGGGCAGTGGTGTAACGCCTGCATGATCCCTGCTGCCGCCTCTTGGGCTCTGCTGCCTCAGGTGAGAGACTCAGAGCAAAGGGAATTTGGGATAAAACAAGTCCCTGAAAATATTTCATGGCTTCAGTTACTGTCCTAGATGACACAGACTGCCTCCCAAGATTCCCCATCTTCTACCTGAAATAAAACAAGTGTATCTCTAAGTGCAAGGAAGGCTTATGGTAACACATGTAATACTTTCAGTTAACGCATCAGATGTGAGGCATGCAAACAACTCCCTTGAACTGAGCCAATCTTGCCTATTCAGTTGATTGTGAAGTAATTAAATTCTGTAGATGAAGAGTCTTCCTTCACCACAGAGTTGTGGTAAGACTGCTGCAAAATGATGTTCCGCTTTGAACCTCTGCATGTAACAAGGAGTAGTCATTGGCATGTTAATTGAGCTAGCTCAGGCAACCCCATTTGTGAGAACAGGGCAGCCTGGGCTGTGTAGTGGTCCTTGACATTTTGACGCTATTTCCCTACGTGGATGTTGCGGTGTCAAGTCTTTATTTGTGCTGTTAACCCTCTACTGAGATTAAGCTGGGGTGTGTATGCCAGGATGAGACAATTATAACTCATGAACATTATAGAATGAACATACCCTCAAAAATATTTGACTTTTGGTAAGTATTAGGTGGGGAAGCTTCTCACTAGGAAAAAGCTGAATGTAATTTTTCTGTAGTGGAAAAAATAGACTTTCTACAATTACATTCAGGCATCCCAGCAGGCAAAGTTTAAGGACAGAGATGCCTTTTATACTAATACATTTCAATCTATTACAGAGTAGGTTGATAAGAGAAGCATTAAGTATGCTTCTTTCCACTGTACCACCCTGGGAAGTAATAAATTACAGCATATTATATTCCCTATCAGTTCTACCCATCACAGGCTTGTCTTACAGAAGATATGATAAAGAGAAACACCTTAGATAAAGTAATGCAATTAACTAATGCCATTTGAAATCTGAAAAATTACATTTCCTTATCCCAGCCTGTCTAGCTGTTCAACCATTTTTGAGCAAAAATACTGTTTAATGACATGCTAGTTGACTGTAGGACTACTTTCCACAGACTCTGCTTCTTGAAGTGGTATAGGAAAGGTCAGAACTTTTCAACAGCCACCAGTATCTGGCTGTACAGCCCAGAGGTCAGGGATACCCAGGGGCAAGAGTGTACCGGGACAGTCCAGCTCCATCTCCTGCCTCAGTGAGAGGGCATGACAGCAACGTCACCTCCCTAACACTTGGATGTGCTTCTGGTGTAAGACACTCTTGTGGCTGGCTAAGGCAACACTCGAAGCCAGAAAGGCATGAAACAGCCTTGCCACAGTGATAGACATCGTATTCCTACAGTTACTCTGTAATTTAAATGATTTAGTGCCATTCAGCATTTATCTTTAAAAGGAGTTTTAGGTCCCACTTTGTACTAAAGGAGCTATATGAAGTGCACTTATTAGAATGAAAAATAGCTGTCTATAAAATGAGTCAGTATTTGTATGGGTGCAAAAGTATTGAGAGAAGGAGAGGTATTCTTTCCTCCAACAAAAAATTTAGGGCTGCGCTATTCTACAAACTAACCCATATGTCTCTTTCTTTGAAGAGTATCTCTGTATTTTCAGGCCCTAATAAAGTGTTTTAAGGATAAGAAGTGGCATAGCTTTGTTTATAACTATGTGTTTAGCATACAAAACCACCCTGTTCAACATTGCCATCTGTGATATGTTAATGCAAAAAAAAAAAAAAAAAGAAAAGAAAAAGTCACTTCAAAAGATTTATGCACTTAGATTTCTTTGATTTCTTTTCTCTTAAAGTTTGATTGGACATTTACTGAAAGTGCTGCAGTGAAATCCATGGAAAACTTTAGCTAACAATTTAAGTCATTAGAGGGCTCTAAATAATTTTAAATGGATTTGTAGTTATTTTAGTGAATTTTGTTATATAGCATTTGAACACATTATTTAAATAATACTTTATGTGGACACCTGCCAGTTTAAAAAGTTGTCCAACAATTAAAATGTGCATAAGAAAGCAAGCCTGGTAAATTATCTTCCAGATTATTATTTTTTTTGTTATTCATAGTGATATACTAAGGTTATTTTAAATTATTTATGAGTGTAATGTATTTGACAAGGAAGCTGAGAGGTATTTGTCATAGAAGAAATTTAAAGAAAAAAAAAAATCTGCTGTTTTTCTCCTTGCAAACATTTCTGACTATCACCATTTATATCTCTGTAGTTATCTGTATATATATTTTGGAACACAGTACTGACTAGCTTTAGATGATAAAATCAATTCCTCCATCTAACATTATGCCCAGTAAACTTCCTTCTAAAGCTCTAATATTTCTTAGACTGCTTTGCTAGACTTCATTTTGTAAGCATTATTTTGCAGATGTAAGAGTTGGAAACTTAGAGTTACAATAAAATATTTAAGTTTCAAAACAGTTTTAACTCTGACTTAGCATTTTCTTGTAGGGTCCTGTATTCCCAAAACCAGGAGAAACTACCTTTATATTTGTGGATGACTGATGCCAAATTCTGTCTGTGATGCTCAAAAATAGGAATTTGGGGTATTTTGTTGTTGTTTTTTTCCCCTAGTATCTGCAAACACTAAAAAGAAAACATTTTAAACTGTATGTTGAATATATGAAGAGATATTTAAATATTCATTATGTTATAAAATAACCTTATGCCACAGAAAATATTTTATTAGAACTTTATGGTTTTATTTAAATTCTCTAAAGTTCCTTTCAGTGAGGCAAATCCCATCCTGAGATTCAATTAATATAATTCCTAGTCAAGAATTCACTGAAACCAACAGATGTTCTTACTGAACAAAACCTGAATAGCAATTGAATAAAAGCTCCAGGAGGTATTCCAGTACTTATGAGGTCCCAGATCATCCTGTCACTTCCCAGCAGCTTTTAGCTCGGCATACATTGCGCTTCTCTGAAGCTGGCCTGCTTTTCTGTCAGCTGCTTTCCCCTGATGTCTGTGGAGGAAGGTGACTTGAACTAGTTTGAGTGACCTTTACATTGCTCTGCTCCTGGAGCTGGGAGGTGGGGCTGGGCTGAGGATGAGGTCCCTGCAGTGCCTCAGGGCACCCAGAGGACTGGGGAGCAGCAGCTACAGCCCCACCTGAAGGCAGTAATCATACGTGTGACTTCATTAAATCCAAAGAGAAATTCTGTTTCTCCAAGTGGAAGGCAAGCGTGTTTTATAGCAGTGCCTGATTTCTCAGGTATCACCTTTTGTTAATTAAAGAAATGCTTTATAATAGAATAGCTGTCATAGATGATATAATTGCTATCACTTTGATATCTTAATTAAATTACACTGCAGGCTGTAAGTCCTTCAGGGCACCTTCATTTAAGATGCTTGATGTTTGTCAGTCACCATCATGAATCAGATTTTGTTATTTTTCAATACCATCTACAAATGCATGGCTTTATCAGCTGAGCCTAGGCTAGCAGGGCAAAATCTGGCATGGGCTGATGTAATTACAGGAGATAAACAGACTGAAAAGGCAGTTTTGTGGAGGTTCTGACTAGCTTGTACACAATAATGAAGTTCATCATCCTGCAGAAAAGTTTAAGGTAAGTTATGTAGTAACGGTGCTCAAACTCTGATTTTTCTACTGGATGCTCCACGTTTGCCATTAAAAAGCACACTATATGCCAAAGTGGGGATTCTAAACTCAGTGTTTCTCATCCCACTCTTCGTTCTGATTCACAGCTGACGAGACTGCCCGCCCATTTTCAACTTCCCTTGGGGGTCCATGAGACCTGACTGTGTTGAATACCATGTGTAAAATGTTTATAGTTCAGTTACGTTTACAAGATCACAAGCTTAACAGAGAAAGAAAAAAAGCTTTCTGCTGGGCTGTTGAACGTACTAATGATTCCTATTTGTTTACACATTGTTATTGCAGTAGGATGTCAGTGAGCGGGCTGAGCCCACAGCCTGCTGAGGGGCATTGCTCAAATTGGGGTGAAGACAACCTCTGCCGTGAGGCATTCCCCATCCTGATGGCATTTTGATACATCTGACTGTCAGTTTTATTATTTTGTTGATGGCCAGCTGCTCTTCTGTCACCATCATAATGACATGCTGTCATGCACTGGTCTTAGCAATGCTCAGGTGTTCACTTGTTACTGTGCCTTGGAGAAGGAGATGAAGAACAGTCACACGCTACGCTCCTGAGTAAATTGGAAGTAGGAAAACTTCAGGAAGCGGTGCAAGGAATAACAAGAAGGTTAGGCCTTTGTATTTGCTGCTGTGCCTTTGGCATTTGGGAAAGACAGGTTCCATACATGTTCCTCTTAACTCCCAGTAAGAACAGTTGGAATCTTTGCATGGATTTAAATTGAAGCAGACTTGCTCCGAGACAGTGAGTTATGTAAACGGCAGCAAGAGTCTGTAAGATAAAAATCTCCCACAAGAAATAGTAGAAAAAAAAATAATGAAGGGACACTGTGTGCAATGGTGGATACTGTGAGTAAAATCAATTGCTTAGAGATGAATAATTGTAAAGGTTAAAAGAATGACGTTATTGCGATAAGCAATGTACCTCTCTAGTCATCTCAGATGAGGACTTCTCTCCCACATTGTGTTTTATGGTTTGGAATTATTTTATTACTGGACTTCACTTTATGTGTAATTAATTATTCCTTATTATATCTGCATTTTTTAAAAAACCCCACCAGTTATGAAGTATGACATTTAAAATAATTCGCCAAGTGAGTTTAATTAAATTACAAATAGACAGAGTGTTCTGCAAATAGAACTGCTGCTTTGAGAGCAGGCTGCAGCACGTTGCCTGCATGGCGTTAGCAGAACAGGCAGTAATGATGCATGCATATGCTAGACTTTGGAACTGAAACTTCTTTTTACTGGTGAAATACCAAGAATAATAATTAAATGTGAGAGTGATCTCATAAGAAAATGTACCGTTCACCCATAAAAGCAGCACCTCCGGCATCAGTCTTCTTAGTGGTTTCAGGCTTTGTTTTTTCAAAATGCTTCTTTAAAGGGCAGCAGCCGTATAAGTCAAGTCAATGGTGAGAAGGCCGCAGGAAGGATATATTTTAGGTTTTGAAACTTTAGTAGAGCAGGTGAATAAGAAGGGCTGGGAAAGAATTTTTGCAGTGATCCAAGACAAACCAAGTACTTTTAAGGACAATACAAATCCCTTCTTTCAGTACAGTTGCTCTTTCAGTTTTAGAGGAAACTGGTGTGTTTTCTACTCTCACATAACACAATGTGTAAGTTACATTAGTTTTTAGTTAGAAAGCAGATTTTGTGCTGTATCCCTAAACTACACCAGAGCTTGAGAGTAGATCATCTTTAGTCTCCTGGATGATATCAATAGTGGCTGAGTAAAATCTCTGGACAAATATGTATTTATTATTTAGTCCTGTGAAAAACTTAGTTAAAATCTGGACTACATTGTCATCTTTAATAAAGCATTATGGGAAATTTGTGTAAGTCAGGATAAAGTTGGAATAACTTCTGTTACTTTGTTAAAGCTACATTAGACAAACAAATTAGGAAATTGTATTGTTTTCCTGCAATGCTTTTAAAATCAATTTTCTCTGAAAATGCATTAAGCCTTCAGAAGCTGAAGATTTTGATACTCAAAATATGTGTAAACTATATTATGTTTGGTTCCCAGACCAATCACAACTGGTGCTGGTACGGTTACTAGAATTTTTACTTGTCAAAGTGACACAGAATGGTTAACTGCTTCAGAAGTGGAAAGTTTTGGACAGAGGAGCAACATTCAGGCAATGCTTTTCATGGGAAGCATTTACTGACACATGCTGTTGCAAACCTTCTGACCAGCAAATAAAACATGAATTTTTTAATTTGCAGCTGAGAGCCTTTACTCCCCAAAGTAGCTTCCCTGAAGTCACTGCAACGATATCTGAGAGCCGATTGTGTGAAGCACATATGATGCTGTATAAATGGGATCAGTGACCGGAGTGTCGTGGGAGTGCCTGCTTACAGGAATCCAGTTCTAAGGCACTGCAATCCTTACTCCTGCATTCCTACAGGTAAACTTCGGCGTGTGTCCTTGGTCAAGAAAGTAATCTGAAAAGAAAGACACTGGGGGGGGGAGGGGGGGAAGAGTACAACTACATTTCGAAACAAGCTAGTGACAACTGTTCACAACACCAGATAAAACTGAAATAGAGAGGTGATAATGGTATGAAACAGGAAAGGAGGAGTGTGAAGAACTGAGATTATCAGAAGAGAAAGGGGTGGAAAAAAACCCCAACTACTGAGGTTTAAAAAAGACAACTTCTTTCTGGTTTCCTCCTCCTTAATCCTTGATTATTTCAGGGTATTCCCCTCAATATAAATTCAGGAAGCCACAGCCAGATCTTTATAAAAGGTAAGGTGATATTAGGAGTCCAAAGGTTCCTCTTGAAAACTGACAATGGAAAAAGTGTGCTGTAAATGCAGTCCTACTTATTTTCTATGAGTATGAAGGAGGTCCCACTTAACAGGCATTATAAGCAAACCACCTAGAGGCAGTTTACCTGTTTACTGGGCTAAGCATCTTTCCAGGTAAGGTTCTACCTAAAAACTGCCTTTCCCCCCTCCTTTCTTTCTTTCAGCCCTCTTCTTTGTTTTCTTAGATATTTAGCTGCGGTTCCTTTCCTTTTCTTTAGGAAATAGAACATGATATTATAGCAGAAAGTACTTGTGCCAGTCTCTCGTCGTAACTCTGTATTTGACCATAGTCGCTATTTCAGTCATGGTCGCAGTTCCTTTATTCCAGGAGCTAACACCCTCAGAAGGATAACTATTATATGTAGCAACCAAGCGCACAGCATTTCACCCATCCTTAGTCCTGGCACAGTGGATATGGTCACATGAGAAGACTGGGGAATAACTAATACACAAAAATGCCCATCTTTGCTAGTGAGACTCCATCCTGTGTTGCTAACATTAGCACTGAAAGTGTGGGGTAATAGGATCACACATTACTTGGAGTTCCCAGAGCTCCTTATTCCTACCTTTTTTAAAATATGTGCTAACACAGTCCAAATAGCATAACTACATTCATACACATAAAATAACAGCTTCATTTTGCCGTGAATGAGGCAAAGAATTGAGTGTCCAGTCTGAAGACACCAGGCTATTTACAATAAGGCATTTTGCACACAAGAAGAAAAGCCTAAGAAAAGAAAAAGTCACTGTCTTATGATGGGTAAAGAAAATGGGATGAAAAAGTGCTAGATTATAAAAAAGTGAATTAAGTCATTTTCCCTACTGCCTACTTTCCTCTCATTCCTAAATCTTGGTGGACGTTATGCTAAATGACAAAATAAGTGGTAAAGACCAGGGCAAGAACTTCTTATGCAGAACAGCCAGAAGTGCAACTTGCATCTCCTCTTTTTCTTTCCTTCTTACCCGCAAACATCTAAAGATGCTCATATAGAGTGTATATTCATGAACCAGAAGTGGGCTCTTAATGAAACTTAACCATAGTTTATTTTTATGTCTTGTTATATTAAGTCATTTTACTTAACTGCCATATTTAAAACTAATTGCATGAGAACATGAAGAAGGAAAAGTATGAGATACAGCAAATGCACTATGGTTTATACATTTCCATTATAAAAAATAAACTGGTGGTCTGGTTCACTGATACTTCTATAGCACTAGCCAACCCTAGCAAGTAAATCTCCTACAGAGTTTGACAAGTAAGTCTACCTGGTGCCTCTACAATATTTTTTAAAATGAGAGGAAGTTTAATATCAATTTCCTTACTGGATGCACCAGTGTGTTGACATGCACAATTCACTGCATTAAACTGCATAGAAATTTGTTTGCTAGATGTGAAGACTTAGTGGCAGGTCAAAATTAATTTGTTAACTATCTGTTTGGAACTATTGTATCACACCTGTTATCATCACATTTAGTACTTGACAATTTATCTCAGCTTAACTGCTAAAAAGAAAAGGGTCCTCATATATAAGGACCTTGAAACCCTTTCTAACTGGAGCTGCTGCTGGGTCCACTAGGAAAATTTGTAGGAAACAAAGCTCCTGATGGCAATGCTACCATCTTGAATGCTTGCTAAGATCTTTTATCAGGCTCCAGTGATTATTTTTGAATGTTAAAGTAAACTTTTTTTTTTCTGCTTTATTATCCCCCAAACAGAAGAAAGTGAATTATATGAATGAACAAACTTCGTATCTGTTGCAAAGTTATGCATAGTCTTCCACCTTACTCCAATTATTAAGCGCCGTTTTGCAAGGCAATCTTTAAAAAATATTTAGAGCAACCATGATTTATTTGTTTTGCTTTTTTTTGGTCTACTTTTTAGTACCTCATACTTTTGTTGTTGTAAACAGCTGTTTATGATCATGTGTTTGGACAGAAAAAAAAGAAAACCAGGTCAGGAAATATGGATTGAGTCCACTTGGTTAATTAACATATTTCAAGAGGGCTACAAGAGATAAAAGAACATCTCATAGTTCAAGTTTGCCTTTATCCTTCACCAGGTCCAAGGATGACTCCTAATCTGAGTTATACTTGGATTTATTCTTGAATTCCTTTAAAGCTAATGTGCATAAAAATACCTCTAAAATCTTCCAGATACTAAGTGCAACATAGTGCATTCTTCCACGGGAAGCCTCATATTCCCACTTCAGCCTCAAACCAGCCAGTTTCTAGGAGAAACATCAAGCAATTCTTTGCATTTGCTGTGAAGTCTGGGTCACTCTATTGTCAGATTGTGATTCAAGGCATTGAAACTTGGATTTTTGCAAATTGAGTGACGGGTACAGTAAGAATTCAGGTGGGCTCTTTTGTAAATCATTTGCCTCATCTACACCAATCTGCCAACTGGCATTTTTCTGTGTGCTTTTTAATTTCTTTTCCCTTACTCTAATTACATGAGGTACATTAGTGCCTAAAGCTACGTTACTATCTCTAGACTCAGGCATTTCAAAATAAATGTCTGTTTTATGCATCTTCTATTTTCTAGCTTGGTATTAAAGCAGACATATGTCATGGCTTCTCGATGTGGCAGGTGTAGGTATCCTCACTTCTCAGTGGCCCTCCCTGGCCCCAGTATGTTTGCAAATGTTGAAGTCTAAAAGATGTTTTCCCCACAGCAACCACAAGGTAAATGTAACAAGTAATCAATCTTCTGAACAGCAATCAGGAAACCTCTTAACGAACATCCTACACAAACACAATAATTAATCTAAGCTATGACCTGAATAGCAATTAATATAATCAGCTTCAAATGCTGTGCCTACTGTACTCATTTTTTGGCTGTCACACTTAGGTTGTTATATGCAATATAAACATATTGCTTTGTTTTGAAGAATACTAATTTCTGGAAGGAAAGGTGACTCAAACGTTTTATGCAGATCAGGTTGTTTGTTCCTACGTGTTCAGACTAAAGCAAAACATAACGTCAATGTCAAAGCAGAACAAAAAGGATATATACACTCAGAGACTAAAAAAACCCCAAGCCACCAAACCTAACACAAAACACCCAGCAAACCCAGCCCTCTAACCACAAAGCCTCAAACAAGCGATCGCGGTCTGTGCACATTAAGTGGCAGAGAAAGAGATGGGTTCAGGCACAGGTTCAATTTAGGCAGCATAAACTTAGCTCTCCTTTATTAATCAGGTGGATGTGTCATTCTGAAAACCACAGGCTGATAGACAGTATGTCAGCCTAGTGCCACTTTACTCATTTAGGCTAGATTAAGGTAAGTAACGCAATTGTCTTGAGACAATATATTTCCTTCTCTGAATTGGTAAATAATGCATAAAAATTGTACAAAGTGAGGGAATTTTGAAAGTCTCATTCCCTTCGCATTCACGCTGGGCAATAAAAGCAGGCAGGAAGGTTTTGTTCCCCAGTGGGCAGGCTGGAGACAGCTGTGTACTGTTATGTTTATATGGTGTTTTTAAATAGGAGCAAGAGTGTTTTCCTGAAGGATTAAAATAATGCACCTATCTTTCAGACTCACTTCTAACAATCTTTTCTTTTACACAGCTTTTCTTTTTACAAATCCTAGCTACTAAAAGTAATGTTAGAAATGCCTGCATAAATGTGGCTGAAAATAAGCTTCTCCTCAAACAAATACAGGTGTCTCCTGCTGACTTTCAGTATCAGATATATTTAAAGATGGGATTTACTTCATACTGTTTATTTATTTAGCATGGCTGTCATTTCAAAATGATGGGGGGGGAGGGAAGGAATTCCTTGTCTTTTTCCTGGCAGTAGCTCAAACTAATTGAGATTGGGCAGATGCTCCCTAGGGACTGTGAAGAAATGCTCATCATGACTTTTTTCTCAAATGACATTGAAATTGTCTAGTGAGTCATTAGATACATCACTTACATTTAACTACGCATTATGCACATTATGCCAGGTACATGAAAAGGTAGGGCTGGCCAAAGGACAGAAAAGTCTGACAGGTAGCAGTTAAACAGTTACATGTCAAAAGAAAATAAATTGTTAATAATAACCTCATTTATTCACAAAGAAAGAAGATGAGGAGCAATAGCTAAAGAAGGGGGGGGGGGGGGGGGAACCCCCAGAAATTGAATAGGGTCAGAGGGAGAAGTGAATATAAGAACAGAAACGTGCTAATAGTAGTTCAGGCAGTACCCTTCAAACTTAACATATATTTTATTGCAGATTTTTCCGCTTCAATAATTGTTTTCTGCTCTTCTCTGCAGCGTTTCTACAGACAGCTCTTGTTTTCACTTCCTCTACCTCGCTTCAACACACGTCTATGTTTTCCTTCTCCATAGCGTGGAAGTAGAAAAAAGATTATTTTCCTAATTTTTCAGCTGTTGAAAGAGTACCTGTTGCCTTTTCCACAGTGGCCTACACTTTCTTTCCTTTTGCCAAAGAAAGAATCGGCAACTCCCAAATTCAATTTTTTTTTGTCCTCCACTCCACAGAAGATGCGATCCTTGGAAAGCAAGACTCCTCCTCCCCTCTGTCCTCCCTGTCTCACAATGCCTGGCCATTTCCTCTGGATTTCTTGATGGTCCCTGTCATCTGTCAGTACCAGCAAGAGTGCCTCCTGACTCCCCCAGCACAGTTCACGGCCAGGTCCCACTACCGCGGGCAGCCCGGCAGCCGCACTGTCCTCAGACAGCCTCCGGGATCTTCTCCTCTGCGCTCAGAGGCATAAGGCAGGCAGATGGGCGCTCAGATGGTGACGGGGACAGCAAGGCACAGGATGTGCAGACATGTCCCTTGTAGGGAGTGAATGGGAACAGACTCTGAAAGGGGGGTCAGGCAGTTTCCAGTCGTGCTTTGAAGAGGACAGAAACTGTAGCTCATGAAGGAGTTGGAGATTTCAGTCTGGGCTCTGAGCTGGACGTCAAACTGAAAAAAATTAAAATTTTACTAAGAAAATTCCCACCAATAGTAATTTTTGTATCTAGTTTATAGGTTGTTTAAAATGTTGATACAAAACACTTCAAAATGTTTTTGGTTTTGTTGTTTTGGTTTCTTTTAGGCAGGGAGAGGGAGATAAAAGAAAACTGGGTACACAGGGGCAGAAATGGCAGCACTAGACAGACCATGACTTTTTTCTTTTTTTTTTTTTTTGTGAGATGTTCATAGCTGTGGCAAAATCAATCCAACTTTTTATTTCAATAGATAACATCTTCTGATAAAAAAAACCACACCACCACTGAAACAGATCTACAGACTGTCTCTAACCAGTTCAGTTGGTATGGTATAAATGAGTAGATTAAGTATGTTAGGTTATCCCTGCTGAAATGTAAACTGTGAGTGCTGAGAAGCTAGCCAAGAAGCCCTATGAGAGCATACCAGCTGGGCTGGGACAGGAAAGGAGGAAGGTCAGGAACTCTGAAAAGAATAAAGATCAATACAGAAGTCTTGAGAGGAATGAATTCAAGTCCTACAGAGAAATATAAAACTACCTTAGGTGAACAGTCAGAAGCAGCTGCCTATTCTAAAAATAACACTGCTTGCTCTTTTGCTTGAGTTTCTTTTTATTTCTCTTTGGTTTTTTGTTTGTTTTTGTTGTTTTTTTTTTTTTTTGGTTGGTTGTTTGTTGGTTTTGGTTTTTTTTTTCTCATTTCCTTTCCTTCTCAGCTTTTCCTTGATTGATAACACAAAAGATTTGGTGTTTTCTTTTTTTTTTGCCTCTACATGCTACTGTAAAATTGAAATCTGGCAAGAACAAAAAGGCTAGAAAAAAAGAAAAGATTACAAATGTTAAAGTATATTCAGCAGTCAAGAAGCTGACCCAAAACTTCAGGTAACAAGTTCATGCAGATGTCAACTTAAAGTTCAGATGGATCAACATTTTAAGTGAATTTTCTGCAGGTTTTTTAGCAGAAAGGTACAAAATAAAGCAATAAAAGTGGAAGCAAGCTTTCAAGCTTCCTTAGGGCATGCAGTCTGCCCTGCAGCTCAGCGTAGCTGGAAAAGATATTCAAATAGACTAGGTTTTTTTCTTTCTACAACTTTCTCAATTAGAAATGGTTTATTAATTAGGGGAAGTTAGTGAGAAATGCGAAGAATTGCTTGCTTTCTCTAGATGAGAGCTCCAATACCAATCCTGGGCTAGGTGCAAAGTGCGGAAGGAAGGACAGAAAGCACAAAATTCACCTGATCTCATTCTCTGCTTTCCCATCTCTCTGCCCTTCCTGAAACTAACTTTGTCTAAATGCTTTGATAACCCTTGTCATTGCGGGGCCTGGATCACTGGGATCATTAGCAGTGTCTGAAAAATACTAATGTTGACAGAGAAAATGATAGCAAACCTGTACTAATTCTGCTAAAGCCACTGATGTTAGTCAGGACTTAATTGGTGCAAATCAGAGCAGAATATAGACCTGAACAGCTGGAGAACAGTAATTACAGTATAAAAGACAGTGTCATGTAAAACTAAGATCTATAAAGTCTCTTCATTCAAATCTTTAGCTCTAAGGAATCTGTATTTTCAACTTAGTTACAGCTCTGATGTGCAATGAGATATGAGGCATGCTAAAGACCTCAGCTATCAATTAGTAATAGGCAGGAATGAATGATGAATATCTAATGTCTGACTGATATGGTCTCCAGTGAGAATGCTTGGGTATTTTAAGTGCATGCCTGAATTTCTGGGGAAGACACAGTGAGCTGCTTGATGCCCACAGCAGTTGGCACTGAACAGTTGGCAGCTGCTTCATCTCTCTCTCAGGAGAGTGCCAGCTTTACACTAGGGTTTAGATTCATGTTTAAATCTTGCACAGAACCTGCCATGGAGAATGACACTGATGATTGGGGAAGAGACATTCAGCAAAGGCACCATGTCAGAAGTGGTGAGAAAGAAATGTTGCCAGAGCGGTTTAAGTGACTGCTCAGAAATAGGTTAAACCTCCTGTGGTATGGTCACCTGTGGATTCGGTGGGGCTTGCGAGGGCTGTATGCACACTTGCACGGGCACAAGCTCCTGCTCTGCTGCTTCCCACAACCTGTCCTCAGCCCCGGCACAAGAGCATGAGGTGGTAGGGGCACGGTGAGTGAGGCTGCTCTCCACTCTCCCCTTTCTTACCAAGTACCTCTGTTCAGATAGTAATAATTAAGGGGGTTAATGCTTAATGCTCTGAACATGTGAATGCAAGTATGTATCATAGACCTGCTCATAATCTAAACGCTCAGGTATGTAGGTATCCCTTTAAGTTAATAGTTCATGTAATGTTTAGACGCCCAAAATGAAGACCAATGAAGCTTTTCTGTTAAAGTTGGTTTTGATAAACAATTCATTACAAAAAGCTAAAAGCCAGTATGACTGTGTTCCTTATATGCATAACAGCAGTTAACACATGCAGTACAAATATATCTATTATTTACTAGCCACCTAGAGCTTCAGCAGCACCAGTGGCAAAACAGACTGAATCTTATCAGCAAAACTGCTTTGACACCAAGCTTCTTTTCTCACAGTTCTCAAAGTTTTCCTGCATTCTGACAGGATCTGCAATGAGAATTGAAGAAACGTGCAGGATGCTGTACAAGCTCTCCACAAACAAGCACACAGAAGCAGATTGTGCTAATCATCAGAGCTGCTAGCATACTCTTAACCTTCTCACCAACAGCTGTGAAAATATTCTTTTTTCAGATCTGAAAAAAAAAGAGAACCACAGCTTTATTTTTTTCCTCAAAAAGTTCAAGAAACAGTAATATGACCTTTTGGGGAATGGTATAGAAAATGGGAGAGATAATGGGTCCTTTGAAACAAAGAATCAATGGGAGGAATGGAAACAGAATTTCTCAGTGAAGAATTCTCTTACGTAGTCCAACACTCTTGATAAAATTTGCACTTGTTGTGTTTGGGAATAAATTGGCTATCATTCTGTGGTAGGAGCGTGGCAGCAGCATGTACTGCAGGCTTTAACGGGGACACACAACTTGGGATATTTTGAGCTTAGCAATTTACATAAGCAAAGAGCCTAATTCTGTGCATGCAGGGCTCCGGAGCCACAGAAAAAGCAGGGAAGCAAAAGAAGGAATCACCTAACTTCCACACATCCCTGTGGCTCCTGCATGGAAAAGGAATGAATGGAAGATGGCTGTGTGTGCTACCGGCCAGGCGGCTGGCGCAGTGGGCTTGCTGGGGCACTGCCACCCAGATTTTCTGTTTACTGGTCAAGTTAAAGACTGTGATGGTCATGAAGAAGAAAACCTGTGCTTGTTCCTCTCTGACAGACTAACACACTTTTTAAGAGATGATTTCGAAACTGTACATGAGTCAACTGAGAATTTTTAAGCATTTTTTGTGGAATTCGCTGGCAGTAAAACAGAAACACCAAAGGTAACCACAGCTGGATTAATGCAGAGTGTCTTTGACTGCAGATATTAGCCACACAATTGCACCCAAACCTTCAGAGTTAAACTTGGAAAACACCTAAATGTTAGAGGTACAGAGCTTCCACAGCAAAAGTAGAAGTGTGAGCCTCAACAACAGGGATGTAGCAAACATGCATCTTGGTGGAGCATCAACTCCAAAACCATTTCTCTGCCTTTCCCAAGTGACCGAAGCTCAGGATGAGGAACCACTGGAGCCTGTCTTCACCTAGCAAAGCAGCTGCAACCCCACCACACAGTTTGATGTCCCTATTATCCTTGGGGCATAAAGGGGCTACTCCTATCACTCTTCTGGTGCTGAGATTATTTGGAAAGATAGTAAAATGTAGGTGTGTCAAGTATCAAAGGATTCAGTTAAAGCCATTTTTCCTACACCTGGGGTGATTTACCCTCTTAATCTATAGATGAAAATTATTCTACTTAATGTTCTACTGTACATGAAAAGAGATCCCCGTTACCCTGGGAACCTTGCCTTTCATTGCTGTGTAGCCCAGATCACCATTTTTCTCTTCAATGGATGTAATTTCTATATAACTAATCATGGTTACTCTTATTCACAATTTCTGGTTTTCTGCTGGGAAGACTCAGTTGAGAGTGAAGTACTATTATGTCAGACATTGTATACATCCATTTAGCACTGTGGAGACAGAGCCATAAAGCAACCATGAGAAACCCACTAGAGGCACTCTTAATGGGGATATGGGGAAATACTGTGTGGTTTGCTGAAACAGTTTGCAATCTAGCAAAAACTGGGAAAAAAAGAGAAATTCCTTGACACCCAGTGATGCTGCAATTCAGTCCTAAGGTTGAAATCAGAAGTTTCAGGAAATCCTAACCTTAATTAATGAAAAGCAAGGTATTACCTGAATTGCTAATTTCTCTTTGCAAGGATTATATTCTACCTGGTGAAGTTTCTGTTATTTTTTTTGGTCACAGCCATTCAATCACTCATAAGGACTAAATCATATTAATTAGAAAAATCATATGCATTACAAAATGCACACAGACAGAAAGTATGTTTCTGTTTTTGAAATGCATTTTTTTTCCTCTTCATTTCTCTAAGTAACTACAGTGTGATATTACTGTAATATCTGGTAGATAAGTAAGTCTGGAAAGCTCAAGAAGAACCAGTAAGTAAATATGGGGAAAAGTATTTGGTTTTGGAAAAGGGCTAGTAAAGTTTCAAACCTCTCCATACCACGCCTATTAAATATATCTATTGTCCAGATGTATCAAATACAATGTAGAACATTGTATTACTTTAATTATGATGGTGACCATAGTAAATTAAATAAAGAATTAATATTATTTTCCGATCTCAAGATAAAAAATGCATCTGTTAAAAACTACCAGAGCCCACACTAATGTCAAGTTTTCTGTACAGTCTTATAGCTGTCATCTTCCAGCAAAGCCAGAGTCCTTTGGGCATCAGAACTACTTCATACTTTTAAAATCTTTATGAATCCACTATGAAAAGAAATCATAGCATAGCAGTGTGCTTAAAAAAATAAATATCTCAAAGCTAGTATTCTTTTTAAATGCTGACAAAATTTATAATTCACGGTAATAAAAATCAAATTCAGTGCACAATTTTTTTTGGTTCTTATGATAACATTACTAAACAAATAAGAAGAAACACCTCTCAGATTTAGCTGCACTTGGTTATGAGTGTGAGTTTTAGCCAATTACTGGTAAAGATACACACACACACACACACCTGCCCCCAATCACTATGTGTATAAAATTAAAAGATTAGAGGATTTTTTTTCTCTGTTTTCTCCCCGCTTCATCATCTCTACATAGGACAGTACTTTGGATATAGTTCATTTCACTGCTGCCAGCACAGGTCTGCCTGGAGGTTAGTCATGCTGCTTCTCTTGCACGGTGTGTCAGAAATGAACAAAAGAGAAATGAACACAGAGAAAAAAACACTTTACATTTAGAATCATGGAAATTGCTGGGAGGATTATGCAGGCACCATAGCTGAAACCATTTTTACCTTTTTAAAAAGATAATGTTTCAATTTGATACTGTCAGTTCAAAACAAACAAAGCAAGCTAACATTTCCTTGAAGAAAACAGTAATTTTGTAAAAGACTAGTCTTAAAGTTTATTTAGATGTTGCATTTTAAGAACTGGAATAATTCATAACAGAGAGAGAATGTGTTGAAAAGTGCATGGTTTGTTAGTAGTAAATCGTGATAAACACGATCCCGCTCTCTCTGTGCTGCCATTTATATAGTGGAGCTGGCTGGGCTGCCAGCTCTTCTGTCCAAGAATACATTAGCAATTCATCAAAAGAGCAAATGTCATTATACATGGGAAGCCCAGGGAATTATTTTGCATTTGATTTCAGATCTGATAGCATTATTATTGATTTAAATATTCTCCAGCATAACATGCACTAGACACAAAAGACCATTGTATTTTTGAACTGCCAATCACAGTAATCCTGAGTTGCCCAAATACTGATGGCTTTAATAAAATTGAATATACAAACCCCTTAGGTTAGATTTCTAGCCTGTTAACTAATGAACTTCATCAGAAACTCCCAGACTAAAGCATAATTTCTGATATATCTAAGAATGCAAACCTAAAATAGCTGTACTGGTATATTGTATACCAAAAAAAAAAAAAAAAAAAGACAGCAATCCCTTACTGCAAAACTCTGGTTTAGGTAAAAGTAGTGAAAATGAGGAAGGAAACATTTCCTTGTGTTGCCTGCCTCAAGTAAATAACAGCATAGTAAGGTCAGCACAGAGAGGTCATGCACAATCATAGCTCAGCCTTCCGGAGGGAGTGAGACAGGGCCACCTTGGGAGCATAAACCACTACAGCCTTCATTAAAAATACCATTTTATGAGGAAAAACAGGGGAAGACCAAGCAGGTAGAGAAGAAACATTATAATTTTGTCTTAAAGTGAAAAGACTTTTTACTGTATGCGTTAAAAATGCAAGTTTGTGCTTTAAATAAAGCTAATCTGGTTGCAGTGCTGGGTGTACAACTGCAAGTCACACAGCCTCTGGGGCTCCTGGACCATAAGAAAGGTGCTCTTCTGAATGTCTCAAACAGATACCATGCACCTCAAACCCCACCCCACATGACCTGTGGTGGAGGATGCCTGTGGTACGTGGCCATAGCATCTCTGGGGGCTGGCCGCTGTGGGTTCAACGGTCTGGATGCACAAGAGTTACTGCCAGTAAGAATAGTCCAGAAGAAGGAGTAAGTTGCAAGTGCACAAAACAGGCATCTCAAGGTGCCTCAAGAAGCTTACAATGTTGTGGAAAACAAGGTCTTGTGGATAGCCTTTGGCCCTCTCAAAGAATAAACAATGTAAGTCATTGCCTGAATTTGAAAGAGACTTGGCAGGAGAGAGGGCCACAAAACAATTTTGACAGTTGTTAGCAAGATGTCCAGAAGAAAGATGGGACATTGTTTCTGCAGCTAGAGAGACATTATATTCTGCCATGGGTAGGACAGGCAGGGTTATAGCTTACAGCAATTTAAGGCTGGATTTAAAACAACACAGCTGATGAGGTGACTGGAGAAAGGAAACAAAAAGATCTCACAGCTCCATGCGGGCATATCTGAGATGTTCCCACAAGGCTAAGATAAAACAAAGAGCGAGGGTGAGAACTTGGTATGAGACAGCAAGTTTACTATTCCATGTTTAGTCTATAACTAGTATTTGGGTACAGAGAACTGGTGCTGGAGGAATTTGATCTTTCCCTCTGTAAATGCCAAAACAACAAGCAAACAAACAACAACAATAACAAAAAACCCAAATAAAAACGAAACCATCAGAGAAGGAGCTCTGTTCAGATAAATGCATCCATCCAAAACCAACAGACAGGAAGCACGGCTGGAGCCAGACACAATGACACTTCCATCTCATGAAGGGCTTTGACATCTACTCCCCAGTGACTCTGGCTGGAAGGATGTAAGTCACAGCCCCTCCCTGGAGGTCAGAGACCCACAGCAGAGTTGGCAGACTAGGCTGGCTGCTCGCTTCAGTGCAAAATTCATCAGCTTAGCTGACCACCCTGTCAGCTGCAGTTTAAGCTAAACCAGGAGACCTCAGGCTGAAACAGTGGGGTGTCCCCTCTGTGGCCTCTGCTGTGGGGAAAGAGGCAATAACCACAGCAAGGATGGAGGGGAGAAGACAGCAGCAAAGGACATGCTATCTTGAACCATGTGCTGAACACATCAAGGTTTTAAAGACACTGTAAACATCAGTTTCTGGGGAATTAGAAAACCTTCAGAGGTGGTAGCCAGTAGAGAGGACAATAGCAACAAATACCTTAAGATTACCACCTCTCTTCCAGATGCTTCACCAGATCGACTTTCACTTTGTTGAAATGTGCGTCTAGCTTCATCCTCCACTCCTGGAAGCGATGGAGTCTATCTCACCTTTATCAGCCACAAAGGATGATTGTGGTCTCAGGAGAAGAGAAGATAGAACATCTACAGAAACGCAGTTCCAGTCCCTGCTGGCATAGCTCAGCTTTGCCACAGGCGGGTTACAATTATTTTCTGTTTTCTTTTATTCTCACTTAGTGAATTACAGTGGAGAAGTTTTGTTAATCAGAATGAACTTGTTTCTGCCACACTGGTAATTACATACATAACTGCCTATATGCTATATAAATATTCAGTGATCATATACCTAGAGAAACACATGTATGTGGGCTTGGGAGAGAGTGGGCTGGGGACAGGTACAAACAGCATGATTTAGCTAGCTTGTCTGAATGTGAAGCCTTGATGTTATTCTAAGATGCATATTTATTTATAGGTTTGGATTCTTACCATATAAAATATGTACTTTTAAAAATATAAATTAAAGTATCCTCTACTGAGAAGGCATCAAAAATCCCACTCCAGATATCCATGAATGACAGTGGATTTGCTCTGCTTAATTTATTTCTTGATGTTTTATCCACCTACATCTTTCTCAGGTGCTACCATTCTGCTTCTAGTTTCACATTTTAAAGGGAGTATTAGCCTTCTAAAAAGAGGCATTCTTCAAATCCTATGTAATCTCAACACTAGACTGTTACTTCTAAAAACATAAGTCTAAAAATGCAGTGTACAAATGTATTTTTCATCATATAAAAATGCAGTATTTTTTGAATTCTCCATTTCTGAATAACAGAAGTGTGAGTATCATTACACACATCTATTTTTTTTTCAACCCAGCTTCTTTTCAGAGCCATGGTGCAAACTTCTCACTGTGGACTCAGCTTTCAGGAATGAGGTGATAATTCAGTGTGCATGATTCTTCTGTTTGAGACTCTCCACAAATTTACCCAATTAAGGTCAGTGATGGTGATTGTTAACTAAGAGCTTAAATGAGCATGTTAAGGTTAATCTGTTGGTGTTGCTAAAGGTTTGAAAGGTTGTGATGTCTTCTGGTCTTTTTTGAACAAGGTAAGTTTCAAAGGACTTCAATAGAACTTGGGTGGTTTTTTTACTCTCCTAGACTATTATAGATACTAATTTACAGATAGCATTTTGAGGATAGCTGGTGTATTTATTTCTAACCTTGTGACTACCTGTAGAAGTTGGATGCTAACCTGTGCTTTGTGTGTTGGTGTGTATGTTCCTGCTGGAAGTGTTCTTAGCAAGTGGTGATGTGGGAGGCCAGAAGAGTAAGTTGGTAGGAAAGAAACTGCTTGTTTGATGTTGTGGTATTGTGGAAGCTGCTACTAATGCTATAGGTCTGTTCTGGGAGATCTCAGTGGAAGCGTTTTGAGTCGAAGCTCGAGGATGGTGAGGTTGTGCGCTGTGCCCCCTTCACTTACTGGGGAAGGCTGCAGTGCATTGAGAGACACTATGTTACAGAACAAGCCTGGTGTGCAGGGCTAAAGCGTGGTACGTACTGTTTCTAACAGTATATGTTTTAATAGTCTGCTAGTCAAATACTTAAAACTAAATTTAATTAATAAAGGATTCTATATTAATTGAAAGTTACTCTACTCCCCAAAGGAATAGTAAGAGACTGTGCTTGACTATTAGATGCTGTTGAAGCACCTGGCTGTCATACCAACTGTTTTCAGAGATGTTATAAGCACATGACTCCTCTAGGAAGCAATGTAAAATATCATTTGATAAAACTTTCTCAGAAAGGCTTCTTTTTAGATAAATCTGAGAATGTTCATGTTGTATTTCACTTAAAACTAATTTGTGAGTATCTTTGCTTAAGCTTTGAGGACTTCAATGGCTTCTAAACCACTTTTGAAATGTTTTTCTGGGGTAAACTAAAGCATTTGCAAGTTAGTAGAAGAACTACACAGACAGTACAATGCATATGGAGCAGAAGTTTTCATGGGAGGAAAAAAATACAGTATTAGGATGCAAAAAGAATAGGAGAGAAATACTGGAAACACTGAGATGTCACTCCATAAATCATTGCTGTACCCTCTCTTAAAATATACTTTCACTTACTTCACCTGCCATAGCACATAGCAGAAATAGAAAAAACTCAAAATCAGGTCCTGGAAATTAGATGCCTGGGATGACTTTTACAGAAGGAAAAATGAGAGCTTGGTATTGTTCAGGGAGGAACACAACAGCATAGTATGACTTGCACAAAAGTAGTAAATGAAGTGCTCTATTTGTGCTTTTATGTAATGAGATGAGACAAATCAGGGAAATGGAAAGGTAATGTGTTTAAAATGTATTCCTGATAGAACTTATTCCTATGGTGCTTTACTGAAAGCCTGGGCATTGCAAAACATATGACAAACGTGCAAAACAGAAATGGAAGGGAGCAGCATTTAGGTCAAGGCAGATTCTAGATCTATGTTGATTGCTGCAGAAGGTAGAATTTAGTAGTGAAAAAGTAGAAAACGGCTATTTAAAACTTGAAAAGGAAAAAAAAGCAACAACCCTGTTTCAAAAACTGTTTTCAGCTCTCAAAAGGTCAAATTCAGCCCCAGAAGAGCAGGTACAAAGTACATACTAAGTAAATTTTGTTCTAAAATTGTATGACTTTATCTTTAATCCCCAAGGTTTTACCAATTTTTATTTTTTTTATTATTATGCTTTTAAACCTTGGACTCAGTTGTTATTCTCAGCACACTTCTATATGCTTTAATGTGGCTATCATATTTTATTTGTCCATTTTAGTCAAAAGCATTAGTCATGTATCAGAGATGACCTTGTAAAAGATAACTTTGAAAGTATGAGAATGGTACAGTAGTGTGAAAGGAAATCTAATTAAAATGATATAAAATTAATAGAGAGCTAAAAGAGGGTAAAAAGCAAGAAAAACATTCTCAAGGAGGGTGCTCTGTATGCAGTGAATTTTGTCATTCTGAATTATTTTTACTCCAAGTATGTCCATTGCTATGGGCATTTGCAACTGAATACAGTTTACATGTTCCCCTTTGTAAAATAGATTGTTCTGCATTTGACACTGACTCCTTTTATTGTAATATTAAAAAAAAATTGCCCATTAGGAAATATTTAATCAATAGCAATTGCAAAATCCAACCCAACCTTATTTATAGGAAATAAGGTAAGAAATGGCTACCTTTCTGAACTTAAGAAAGCATGGTGGACTTGATATCCATTTACTTCAGTGCTACAGGACTGTGAGAGACATAAGACAGTAGAATGCAGAAAAGTCACAACTTCCTATACAGTGCAGGCTATAGCGAATTCACTTGGATGTGGGGTGGAAAACAATTTTCAGGTGACAGTGATACTATTGGAGGTGCAGAGCAGCCATGGTTATTAATAACGCTGAGAAGAGCTGTTGGGAGCACAGGTTTAGTGTGGCTCTTCCACAAGTGCTGTATGCAGACCAGTGGCTTCACTGCTTTGTCCCAGGAGCACAACAGGCTCACTGTCACCTCCTTGCAAGCTGATACAACCAGGTTGGCTCTGTCCTTGGTACCAAAGATGTGCACTGCCCCATCCAACCCCAGAAATCACCATGGATGCTACAATTGCCTGCTTCTCCCCTAGCCTCAGGGTTGTAAATGTTCAATGCACAGCAGATATATGGAGGTTGTGCTTGTGGTACTAGAAGCCCAAAGAGAAGAGTGCAGAGATGTATGTATATCCACTGCCAATGGAGGGAAGCAAAATGTGCCAAATTCTGACTCCTAATGCGCACTGAGAACTCAGAAAATGCTATCGCTACATTCTTATGTACAATATTGCCAGAGGATGTGACTATGACAATTTCCACATCCGTGGGAAAACTAGTGATTATTTCAACATGGCCAGAAGACAAACTGAAGATAAACTCCTGACAAAATAGAAACAGAATGGGGAGAAAAATCCCCTATAACATAAACACCACCAACACACATGAATCTGATTAGATGCTGCTTTGAGGAGAACAGAGCTTTACATGCAGAAGCTGTGCTGTGCCTCAAATAAACACTCAAGCTTTTTAACCCACATATGGTTAAACGGAAAATTGTGTTATCCCCTTTTTAGCCTAAATTATGGACAGACCTTGGCACACGAAGCCTGACTCTGGAAATGTGCCGACTGCATGTCACTGTCTCTTCGCAGCGATGATGGGATTTCAATTAGCGCGCGGCGGTGCGAGAGGGATGCTGATTGTAAAGAGCAATCACATCACCTGACAATAGCTCTGTGATGAAATCTCTTACACAGATTAAAGAAGGAAGGGCAATAACTCATCAGGAAAAAGCAGAACTGTCTGCCTAATTACTTGAAAAATGTCTCAGCCACTACCTTTTATGACACCTGGCGGGTATAAACATTTCCACAGTTTTAATTAATTTTACCTCTTCTTTCATTGCACCTGCATAGCCAGGAGAAATGCAATTCTAATGAAATTACAATCAAGCACTTCTACTGGAGTTTGAAACACACTTTGGCAATAACCAGAAAATGAGGCATTTCCATGGGTTTAATTAGGGAAAGAGTGTACTTGGAAAAATACTTCCCTACAATTATAATTGCTCCAAATCAAGCCACATTGTAAACTCCTCTTAATTCATAGCGTTGCTTTTTGGTGTCCATTTTAATTTAAAAAGATAATGGAGTAGGCTTTTCCCCAGGGCAAAGTGGAGTTATGGTGAAAATCCCTCTCTTGGCATTTTCAAAGCAGGAACAGCACAAGCTCACACCTTTGACCTTGCAGTCCTGCAACTCTCATTTAAAATTGATGAGCGAGACCCTTGAATTGATCCTGCTGAAAACAACACTTTTTATAATGATGTTTATAAACATACCACTAATTGTCCAGCATCCTAAAGTGCCAGCTCTGCAGAAAACTGAAGGGAGCAGAGGTCTTTCTCACCTCCTTGTTTTGGGAGGGGGGGAGGGAAACACGTTTACTTGTATTCTTTTGGGACACTAGGGAAGAGTTGCTGTCTTTTTCAAACACAGCCTGAGTTTGTGCTGAAGCTTAAGAAAAAGTTACCTTGAGTGTTCCCTCTTCCACACTTTGCTAAAGAAAAGTCACACTCGTGGTGGTCTAAAGCACGAGGGTCCAAAACCCTAAATACAAATATTAGATAGAAATGTCACGTTCTCTAATGCTCACAACAGTCAATTGCTACATGTAACCCTTCTGCAGCTGATATCTTTCTTACTCCTTTCTTATATTGTGAGGCAGTTGTAAAGAAAGCAAGTGTTTTAGGGGTTGAAATCCATGTGGATGAAATTGGGACAAATGAAGGAAGCAGTACAAATATTGGGGGAAATAGGATCCAAAATGTGTATTTACAGTTCACTCACAGCAACGTAGTATGTCAGGCCAGCTCTCGGCACCAGCCAGTACTTTCGGTGTTCCACACCACTGCTGATGAATCCAGTGCAAACCTCTGGCTTGACTAATACTGCTGAGAGTGCTTACTATGGGCCCCAGTTATAAAAAGGGGAACCTTCTAAGCTGGTGAGGAATGGTTTGAAGTTATCTACTAAATTCTGCTTTCTTCTCAGTCATTAAACCTCTCATTCTGTTGACAGATACTGCATAGTATATGTAGCTCTAGTTTCTCATAAACTCGTTGACTGCTAATGTTTCGCAAGTGTATACAGGCATTTAGATTGGTCTTGTTTTATGCAATCAAGCACATTACATATGTTTTAATTTTTTGCTTCAAAGGCTTAACATCTGGAAATTATGAAATGAGTAACTCGCTGAAAATGTCATCCAAAGTATATGAAATACTTTTAAAGGTAATATTCTAACCTGTCCACAAAATAAAAAAAATCAATATAATGAAGGCAGTTAGATGCAAAGTAGCACAGCAAGAATTTGCTAGGTTTTTATGACTGTTTTTAAAAGCTTTTTGGGTGCCATGTTTTTCCTATCTAGATTCCCTGTGTTTATCACTTAGCAGCACTGGAAAGCTCTCAAACACCTTCATGCATATAGAGTTCTTTATTGTAAATACATTGAATGCTTTGGGGCTGTGATGGAAAGTGTGAAGCCTGTACCACTGCAGCCTGAGACTGGCAAACAACTCTAAGACAGGCATGCCTTGGAATGACTAGTATATACTTTGGGAACCCTCGTATGCTTAATTGTCCTGAACGAAGCCATGGAAAACTGACCATGCTGAGGCAAAGGAAATCACAATATGCTTATCAGAATTACTGCAAAACAATGGCTCCAAAAGACATGTCTATTCCCCTGAGTATGTCACTCCTCCTAGAGCATGTCATTGCTTACCAGCCACTTTTTATCATGAAAATCTACTGTTCCCCAACAAGGTGGAAAACAAAAAAATGACCCCGAGTCTAACTATAAGGTAGTGAGGGTGGAAATAAGGTCGCCGTAGGGCAGTGTTCAGCAGTATAAGAGAGACTGTGGCAGAAATTGAAAAGTGTCAGTCAAAAGCAGGACTGCAAGCAAAGAATGAAAACTAGAATTGCAGGAAACATTCTGCAAAGAGTGACTTAAAGCAAGCAGGATCTGCTGTACTTCCTGCCTGTCAGGTGGATTAATTTGGAAAGTCACACTTAGGCTAAATGTGTTTACACCGTATTTAGTTGCACAGAGCAGAGATCTGCGCTAGCTATAAATCTGTTGTTTAGATGTTCCTGTGATAGTTACAAACTTGATAGCTCCGGTAGCAGCAGCCTAGCTTTGGCAGTGCAGCGCTCATCATGGGCTAATTGACCTTGCTGAGAGCTCACTGGCTCTACCAGATGATTTATGGCTTCTACACTACATCACTATCATATCTCTACGATACAGTCTTTTCTATCCATCTTCCCAGTTAAACTTTCATTCAGGCTCTTGCCATACCACGTCTTGATTACAGCCACAACCTTTCCTCTGGCCTTGACAAATGCAATCTTGCCCTGTTGATAGTCATCCAGAACACTGATGCAAAGATAATTTTTCTAGCTCATTGCTTTGGGGATGCCACGTGCTCCCATTGCACACCAGCACCAGCTTCCCCTTCTCCATGTCATCAACCATCAGCTGTTTGCCCTTCACAGTCTATTCCCACCCCACTCATCATCTCCAGTTACATATCAGGAAGCCAACTCTTCCCTCATATCAATGCCTGATAATAAGAGCCTGTTTGATTTATTTATTTATTTATTTTACTTATTTATTACACAGGCACCTTCATACCTTCTCCCATGCTGCTTTTCACGCTTAGGAGGAGTTCTCCATAAACATCAATGAAATGAGATCATGAATCTCCTTAAGTTGATCTGCTTAAAAGTAGTTCTTTTGCAGTGATGGGTAGTAGAAATGTGATACTAAATATTAATCGTGTGTTATATTATGACTACTGTCTGTCACGCTGACTAGTGTTGACCTTTTACTACTTTGTGCTCCACAACCTGTTGTGTCCTTAAAATGAGGGCTTGAATTTGGCATTGAGGGATCATCCCGCTGTTTGGACAGCATCTAGCTAGCATAAGGAGGACTCATAAATAGACATGCTCCTAAATAACAGGGCTATATAAATAATTTTTATAGTGGCACTATAGAAACTGCTCACTCAGCAATCAACCAGTTAAGCCCCTGTCTTCACTAAGTTTATGGAAATCATATATCATTAAGCGCCGACCCAATATTATATTACCCTCTGCCTGACTTCCCCTGCAGACTCTTACAACTGTTAAGACATTCTTACTGCTATTTTGATATTTGGAGAACTATGATTCCCTTGTGGCAAATAAACAAAAAAACAAAACAAAAAAAATAGAAGAGGCATGGAAAGTGTTTTGTTTTGTTTTTTTTCTTAGACACAGAGAATCTGCAAAGGGTGGACTGCTTAGCTGAACAAAGCCATGAGACATAAGAAACACAGAGACATGCAGGAAGTATATTAAGTCATTCTAACAGTGCCATCCACTTTTTTTTTTTAAACTCATTGGAATGCCCGAGTTGCAACAGTAATCTTTTAAATTTAGCTGTCATGGCAAACATGAGCTATTCCTTGAAAGCTACCACGACGATTTGCAAGAATTCTGTACAAAAGCAGGAACTTTCATGCTCTGAGATAGTGAGTGTAGCCTCTAAAGCTCTAAATAGTACACAAGCTTTTTGAAAGTACCTAAAGTGAACAGTGAGACAGTAAAGAAAATGTGAATTATGGTTTCCTACAATTTTCTTATGTTTATTTCCCTCTGGGAAAATCCTTACTGTGCAAGCTCCTAATGAACACTGCAATTAAAGACGTTTAGAAGCAATATGGTTCTGTGGGAATTCACCAGCTCATCCACAGAACTGGTGTGAGATGAGGTGCAGGTGTTTGCTTCTGCTCAATGTGCATTCCTGAAATTACGCATTTGTATAGGGATTGTCAAAGGCAGTTCAGATGAACTGAAAGAGTAAGGTATAAATCGCATTGAGTCGGAGGTCTTCAAGTTTTAGAGAATACTCCTATAGTCTTTTTAATCCCCTACACAAATATTAAGTGCCATGAAAGCCACCAGGCTGCACATCTGCATTTCTCAGAAGTAGTGTTCCAACTGCTCTGTGCTTCATCTCATGGTAATAAACCGTAGTGTGATCAGCTATCACTGCACGTCTTAATTTCTGGCCCTTGTAATTCAGATTAGTTCATGTATCTATAGGATTCCTGTCAGCCGCTCCAGTTACACATGAGTCATTGCTCTAGAGTAGGGACTGACTCCATGCCCTCACAGTTCTCCACATTTATCATAGCAAACCACCTATGAGCTTTGGTCTGCTCTGAAAGGCAAGAATCAGCACTGATTTACATGCTATGAAAGGAAAAGGAACATCAGAAGGAAGTATTTTAAACTTAAGATAATGCTATTCTTAGCTGGCAAGACTTGTGTTTTTGATCCTTCTCAGATACATAGCCAACAGTGAGCTATCTGACTGCACGAATCCCCCTGCTTTTCTTCTCTCCGTTAAATCTGTGATTCGAGCGCACGTTCCAGTACCGAGGAACATTATGTGGATTTGCAAAACTTTAAAAGACTTCCTGTCCATTAGCCATTGGCTGCTTTACAAAAAGGCATAAAGATAGCATTTTCCTCTTGTAACAGATGTTATCTCCTTGCAGTGTTGCTCGTACTGTTTGAAGGAAAGCAATATTCCTTTTCTCTTGGAGTTGCTGAAATAGTGGCATCTCTCACCATAAACTGAAAATGTATTTTCAATTTGATTCGGCTTTCAGCATTTCACACGTGAGGGATGAACACATGAGCATCAGCTTTCTGTAATTAGTGAGGTGTGTTAGAAGGCCTGGAACCTGTAAAGTCATCTGTGCAGCAAATGAGTGTGTTTATGTAGTGCCAATAAGCATGTAAGATCTGCTCTTGGCATGACCCACTAGACTGACAGTTTTATTTCAATTGTCATTCTTGAAGCTTATATGAAACAGCTTCACATTTTTAGTTTAGGAATGTTGTAGAAATTGTTACCCACAGCGTGGAGTGAATTTTGGTTTCCAGTTTATGCTCATCACAAATGAAGAGGGAGAAAAGTAGCCCTAAGAAGCATTTCAGCCCGATTAAGACATGGAACAATGCTGGGCATAATTCAGAGCATCCTAAAGGCTGCTCCAGCTCATGTTGGTTACTGGCTGCGCTTTTTCTTAGGTCCGCTCCACATCCTCCAGCTGCTGGCACAGTCCATCTCCTGAACTCACTTCTGAAATTGGGGAAGGATCAAAGAGCAGATGGCGCTGAGCTGGCTTTGCCAACCCTCTGCTACTGGAGGGATTTTTCTGTGCCAGTAAAAATCCTCTGCTCTATCCTCAAGCCTGCTTTTCGTCTACTTTGCATGACCAAGGCAGCACGGAGCATCCAAACCAGGGTCTATCTAGGTGTTTCCACAGTGACTTCAGTGGACTTGCTTCAAACTCTTCCAGGTGTGGCTGAGGGTGCAGAGAAGCCCATGGCAGACAAAATAGGTGGTTTATAATGAATGAGATGGAGCTGTGCAGTAAATTCGTCAGGGATACTGTGGCAAGCCCCAAAAGAGGCAGAGGTCTAATATCCATTGAAGACTGATGACAAAAATAAATGTTGAACAGCTGCTCTCCTCACTTTGCACTAGACAAGGACATTTTTAAGGGTAAATATTGTTTAGAATAATCCACTGTGCAGAAGCCTATGGATTATCCACTGCTTCCGTAACACGCTTCAGAATAGCTACCCTGAGTTTTATCAAAGGACCACCCACAACCCTTTTCTGAAGAAAATCATTAGGAAATGAACTCTATATTTTAAAATCTGTATAAAGTACTTTAACAAACGTCACAGCGGAGTGAGAGCAAGTTGCTGGGTGAGTGGTGACAAGGTGTTTCATAATTGAGGATCTGCAAACCCTTGCTGACAGCAAGATCAGCACAGTGGGACCAGTGTTCAAGGAAAGATATTTTAAGTCTGGCAGAAATTTTATGGCTCTTCTACAACCCGAATTATCACAGAATCAATTAAGGCAAATTTTATGTTTTGAAGAGCAGCATCTGGCCTATTTGGCACACTTAAAAATTTCAAATGTGTATTTTTTCAAAGCAAAAAGCATAACAAAAGTATGTAACTCAAACTGGCAGCACACTACACTTTGGATGACATTTTGTAGTTAATAACAATTTAACATAGCATAAACTCCACTTCCGCTGTGTTTCAGCCTGATGTAACATAGAAAAGTATTTCACATAGTATAGAATAGAAATGCTAAAAGTTCTTTTAAAAAGCAGTGTTACTACCAGGCTTTGCTGCTCTTACAGGTCCAGTAGCTTCTGTGATGTTATCAGGGACTGGTTTTACGGATGAGGTTCTGAAATTGTAAGGGAATGTGAGGGATAACATCTTGATCACGGCACTGTGAAATCAAGACTATAGTTTTGCATGTTTGAAAAAATAATAAAAAGGCTGTACAAACTTTGAAAGACTTGTAAAAAAATTCACTGCAATTAGTGGGCGTTTTACTTGCATCCCCATTCACATGGAAAGCCCTCTCTGGGGCTGAACCTGCCCCTGGCTCCTGCTTCATTCAGCCCTTGCATTTCCCCCTGGGTTGCATTTGGTGTCACTTATACTTTTCCTTTCACAAACTGCCCGAACATAGTCCAGGCACATCTCAAAGCTAAGCTGTGTCTGAGCAACGCGACTGAGCACCAGCTGCCTTTGTTTGTCCTCAAGTACCATAATACTCCTCCACTCTGTACGTTCTGGAAAAATCTGGGTAGCCCTCCCACTGTGCCTGGGAATGGCCAGACCCCAGGACATGTATGAACACTGCAGGTTGGAGGAAAGCCAGATCGGCTAATTCCTCATTTGTGCCGATGTATTTAAGCTTCTTCCTAACAATATTTTGACCTGGGTTGAGAAGAGGAGCCATATGGCATCTTCTGCCCCTGACAACAACTGCTGTTAGTGCAATCAGTGCATTACCTAGGTGATTTGTTTAGATTCGGCTGTGTCACTAAGTTGTGGCAAACTCAATTATAATTAAGTTGCATATTAGGCAGGGTCCTAGTATAAGCCTGTTTCATTTCTGTATGCCATTTGCATTGTATTTTCTGTTATAAAGCCACTTACAAGTGGAAGTTTCCTGATCAACTGCTGCTCACTGCCATTGCCTTTCCCACCTTCTAATCTGAGCCCAACACGTATTAGTCAAGCATGGCACCCCCAAGTAATCAGCTACCACATCAGCCACAGAGCCATGACATAATTGCAGTAAAAAATAGAAATCATGCACAATTATCAGCCTTAACACCTCATTTTGTTAAAGTCAGCCTTCAGATCCCTGCTTTTTTATTATTTTTTACATTTCTGTTTCAGTTATACCATAAGCTATTTAAAACAGGGACAATGCCTTCCCTTATTTTTGTACAACATCCAGCCCAGTGAAACACCAAGCTTAACTGAGGGCTTTGAGAGTCAGAATAAGCCACCATTTGTTTCAGCTATTTGCCGTCCTGATTGGTAAATGATGGGTCAGGGAACAGGTCTGGGTTTCAGCAGCATTTTCTAAGGTGTTTATCATGTGTATTTTCTCAAAAGGCATATATGGAATAATGATACCTGTTTACGTCTTCTAGAATTCCTAATTTCCCCAGACAGTTTCCTGTGTTTAATAACAGGATGAATGAGCTCAATAGTGCCTCCCCCCACCCCAGTTAAGCACCATCCCCCAATGCACTGCAGATCAGAACAGTGATATCCCCTCCTTTTTACAGTATAGATTTCTGAACCAAATATTAACGCTAAGCATAATGTAAATTGGTTCATAAAGCTTAGAAAAGAACAAAACGGGGTTGAAAGCTATTTAGGGCTATTCTATTTCTCAACTTTACTGTGTTAACATGTTACTTAACAGAAGGCATACAGTTCTTAAAAGCTTACTGCTTAAGAATACTGAATGGCAAAAAAAAAAATCGTAGATGCTGTCGGATCACACATAAGCACTGCAGCTGCTTTACAAGCTCTTACTTTTGAATCGTAACCTCAGAACACTGGGGAAGAAGATCGTAATAACCTAACTGCAAATAATGACCAAATGTAGAACTATGGCTTTGATAAAAAAATACTTCTAAAATTGCAACGATAAACAAATTAGCACCCTTTTACTATGCAGTAAATACCTGCAGTTCATTATAAAAAGAATAAAAGAATGTCAGTTCTGTAGGTATTTAAGATAAGTGTGGGACAAAACACAGGGCAGCAGACAATGGAGACTTAATCCCAAATGAACACTATTAATACCATAAAAATTCAGCAATTCTGCAAATTCTCTACATCCTCTGCCTGGAAATGGAGACGACCAAAATGAGATGCAAATCAGTGCCTTTATCTAATGAATAATGCAAATGAGTGCTCCTCTTATGGTGCAGCAGTCTGCAGGAATCCTCTCTGCCTCACCTCACATTTCTTGTGGATTTAAGCACCATGTGTCAGAAGAAATTAGAGAATGGAATTGCCAAGAAATGACAAAGCCTCGGAGCCCCGAGTCAGTGCAGACAGCAAGGTACATTAAGATGCGCAGTACAGAGGAGGAGAGGGCAGACATCTCATTAAAATGAAAATGTTGCTATTTTTCCTTCACCTAGTTAATGGAGTTGTATGACATTGTAATCTGCAATTATTTGTGTGGCTACTGGTTAGAAACATCCTCTAAAATGATACCAAGATGGGATCTTGAAAACTTTTTAAAAAACCCTTTCTGTTTTGCTGGGTTTTTTTGTGTGTTTGGTTTTTTTTGTGTGTGTGTGGTTTTTGTTTGTTTGTTGTTTTGGTTTTGTTGTTTGTTTGTTTTTAAATCCTGGTGCTATTTTCTCTCCCTGATATGGGTTAACTGCATCAGCATTTTTCTCATAGCATCGCAGATCATCCTGCATCTTATCCCTTAGTCACAGGCCTTACTGCATCTTAACCCTTAGCGTCTAATATTACTTTCCAAAAATATTCTCCAGCAAACAAACCCGAGGGCATGCAAGCCATGACAATTAACTGTCCTTTCTTTATTTTCCCTCCTCCCCAATTGTTATTTTGCCTGAATGCATACGTGATTCAGAATCCAAGATAGCTTTCACTTGCTCCATTAAAACCGCTTAGCATGCAGACCAGCTGTGCTGCCACAGCCATCACCGAGTCCCTCCTCTCTGTCACTGCATCAAGTCTGCAGCTTGGGGATTTGTGAAACTTAATGCTCTTCTGATAGGTACTCTCTTTAAATACAGAGCAGGTAGACCAATCTAACAAACCACCCTTTGTTCTTCAGACAACTTTTTAGCTATCAGATAGAGATCAGTGAAAGAGCAGCTCAACTGTGAAAGGGATCTCCCAAGGATTTGGGATGCTGGAAAGGGATCCCTCATCACTGAGATGCACAGGAGATATCCAGGGGCTACAGGTCTGAGCATGCAGTTTGGACAGGCAAGCATACTTTGGGGAAATCACCTTGCAGTTGAAAAGGGAAGGTCATCCCAAAGTCCTGAACTGTAAAGCTGTGAACTTAACACAATGACTAAACTTTGGGGTGTCAGCTGCATACCACAGAACCTTAGGGACATGCTCCTTTAATTCACTGAGCTATGTTGTGAACCAGCAGGCAACAAATTCAGTAACCCATCAAACAGATAAATCTATGTGTTAAGCAAAAGAAAAGATTAGAGATGTCCTACTGTATGTCCTTTCAGAAAATACGGAGGAATACACCAACCCCTTTTTCTCACAAGTTGACAAAGGTACCATTGCTATTTATAGTTCTGCTTCAGTTCATCAGTTGGAGGTAACACTGCAGAACATGCTAAAGCACTAGTGACATTGCTACTAAATTAAGAGCTTAGAGTTTCTTTTTAATACTTGAAAGCAAAGCCATTTCTCTATTGGGCAGCTAGTTGCAAACTTTGTAACAGTGCAAAAAAAAAAAAAAGTACATTATTTTGGATAGATTTTTCTCTCAGCTCAGTCATACAGAGTCAAAGGGGAATTGCCTGGGATGCAGGTCTATAAGGAATTTGGTGTGAACTCCATAAAAATGAAACTTGCAATCAATACAGCATTTTCAGCCTCTTAAATTAGAGGCACATGCATAGGTTCTCTGTTCCTGTTCTTGTTAGCAGCTGCCATGCCAGGAATATACAGAGTTTAGGTTCCTGATAGCAAGGGCAATGGTAACTATAGAGAAAAAAACCCTACTGTTAAAGAAAACTAAGCAGTTGATTTGAAGCAGGGAGACAATTAAAGCACAGCATTTCTGAAAGAGTAACAAAAATGTCACTGCAAATGATGGATTGTTACAAGTCCTTGGCTTCTTCCTAGCACTGCAATAGAATATGGTGTTAAATCAGTTCCAAGAGATTATTAGTGGTATATGTTATTTTCACAAACTCATGGAATTGAGTATCACTTCATAAATCAACTGCAGGTTAATATTAGACTTTTACAACTTTAGTTCTGTGACCTTTACACATACAATTAAAAAAAGGAAAACTATAAAAGAAAGTAGTTGGAACCTGACTCAAACTAAGAAAAGCTAAAAACATTCCACTATAAAAACAAATTGGAAAATAGCTCTCTTCTATGGCTGCAGATATGCTCTACGCCTGTGAGGTTCACTGCAGAGTAAGATGTTGAGCCACAGATACTGTAGAAATGGACTCACATTTCCCATTAGCTTAAGGCTCTTTAAATTACTTGTAAAGCATGCCCACATTTTGTGTTGTGTTGACTTTCTGTACTGCTTTTCTGAATAAAGCATTAAGAAGCCTAGGTCAGAAAACTATAAATTATTAAAACCACCAATAGCTGAACTAGACTACCTGGTATGTGGAGATCTATGAAGAACAAGGCTTACGTAGACATATGTATTGTCAGATATGGTAGTATTGTAGGCCCAGTTATGTTTCTCTGTTTCATGTGGGCCAGAAAAATCTTCTAACAAAGTCTGGGTAACAATAATGCTTGTAAGATTCCAACAGTTCTTACATGGAGAAAAGCTGATTTCTCTTGCAAACAAATTATGCAAGAATCCTCCAAGATCTGCACAGAAATATGAGGCATCTCCATCTTCCTTTTGTGAGAATCAACATTTCTATATGCTTCTCTTCATGTGCATGGATTGTATAGGGGCTGCAACATCTGGGACGCTCTGGGCATGTGTAGAATCACAGGGCAGAGTCTGCCACTAAGACTAAAATTACCTTGTAGACTGCCCTGACTAGCTCAAGCAAGGACGTTTATTGCCCTGTTCTTCAGCAGCAGCCCCTTGCTATAGCTGCACTGCTGGTGTTCACATGTACTTCCTAGGAAAATGCTATGGATCTGATCCCTGGTTAAGAGGGTTATTTTTGAATGCCAAAGGTGTTTCCAATTTATGATTTATTCCATCATTGTAAAAGCAAACATGTTCTGCTCTTCCTGAAAGGCTTTATATACCTCATAATTGTAAACAAACCAATTACTAATCCAGAGTAAAGGCAGTGACAGCAAAGGCTTGCTCAGCATGGCCCTTACATCTACTTTCTGAGGCCTTGGACATGGGCTGGGCTGACAGCCAAAAAAAAATCCAACTTTAACTGACGTATCTGACAGGAGTTTAGAGAAGCTCCTGTAAGGTGGCGGTGTTAAGAAAGAAGTGTTAAAATAGGTCATCGCAGGTGCCATTCATCTCTAATTATTTTGTGAAAAGCATTAATTTCTCTTGGTCAGCTCCTGTAAATCTTCTTTTGTGGTATCAGAAGGAACTGGTCTGGCAGGAGGAGGATGCTGATGGGAGCATTAGCATAGGTGCAATGACCTTGAGATGGGAACTGAAAAAAAAAATCCAACCAACTGAGGCTAAGGTTAAATTCAGGGGGGCTCTGCTGCTGTCTTTGTTTCTGATCTTACGCACAATTTTATCATTCCAAACCCATCGCTTACCAGTATGAGGCCCTTGACAAGATACAATCACCAGAATGACATTTACTCCAAATTCTTAGTCAGATTACTATTGATCGGGAGAGTCGAATGCTGCCTGTAAAAAGGCTGTGCCTGCTTTCTCTGCACTCCTTCAATGGATTTACTCTCTTGCAGATCGTGCCTAGGAAAAGCAGCACCATGAAGGGTCCTCATAAACCAATCCACGTTGTAGCACATGCTTCTCCCCTCCTACTGCTGAAATCCTTAACTTTTAAGACTTCAGAAGGATTTCAAAAACATTTTGCCTATATACCCATCTAAGGTCCACAACTGACGTATGTATGGGTCTGTACCATTTTAAAAGAGATTGTAGCAGAACTAGTTAGAACAAACCCATCAGCTATGGTGGCTTCTCAAACCACAGCGCCCTTAAGGTGTGATGAGACAGGGATCCAGCCAGAAGGAAGGTAGGCTCTGTGTTCTTTGGAGCAACTCCCCATTTCTCTCTTCGCTCTTCCTTTTTTCCACCATTTTCAAGAGCCTCCATTTCAGCAAAGTTGGAGAGAAGGTCTTGCCCCCAGGAGAGGTGCAGGGATGGCACAAGTGACAGGTGTATGGGAGCCACCCCTTCTCCATGGGGGTTGCACCATCCCATTCAATGCACGTAAACCACTTTGCACCAGCTGAGGACTTGTAGAGACAACTTGCAGAAGGAGGGGAAACAAATGTGTGTGTGGCTTCAAAAAAAAATTGCAGATGTCAACCATTTGTCCATTGTTTAATGTGTAAAAATGGCATGTTCTCTATTACAGCTCAAAATTTTACCAAATGTTAAGCTGACATCATCCCCCCCCAGCCCCCCCCCCCCCCTTTCCTAATTAACAAATTAAAAAAGAGAATTGTTAAACTCTTGTTTGGAAGTTTGCTTGTAAACCAATGAAACCTGAAGTTTATAAACGATGATTCTTAGCTATTGCTGAGTGCTGCAACTGATGGTGGTGCAGTTATGGAAAACTATGGGAAGATTATTGAATAATAGTCTTCTGTCCTTTTTAATTATTCACGAATAAGCCATGAGATTAGTAAAGCTAAAATAATATATTTTAATATGCAAACCCTTATAAGTATTTTGTGTATGTATTCTAGCTGGCACTTTCCAGCTAGAAGGTCTAAAATACACTTTCAGTGCATTTGTGCATGCCTTCAGATTACCAAAACTGTACCCAAGAAACACAAATAGAAAACAAAACAAACAAAAACCAAAACAATAAAACAACAACAAACAAAACCACCAAAAATCACACAAAAAAACCCCAAACAAAACCCACAAAACAAAAAAAAAGTTTACCAAATTTTGCCCTGTTACTTGAGATAATCAACTTTGCAGTGAAGCTCACAGGGGTGACAATCCAAAATGCAAGCACCAGAATAATGAGTAAAGATTTTATAATTGAAAAAGGCTGGAAATAAACGAGCTTCAGTGAAATTGCTCCTGACAAAACGATGAGAAAATGAAGGCATATTGTTAATTTTGCTTTTACTTAAGATGGTTTTCAAATTTCCAATTGAGTTTCAAACTGGTATGATACAGAGGATAATAAATGCTACTAAAGAAAGCAGCATTTAGGCGTGAGCCATTGCTGTCACTAGAAGTCCTTCTCTTGACTTATACAGGGTGCATTAATTTCAAAGGGACATCATATTTTAAGTCCTGTTTATGGAAAGTCAAACACTCTTCTTAGGCATAAAATACACATCATGATTCACCTCCACCTGCTTTTTAGTTCTTGAAAGACAGCTTTTTGGAAAAAAAAAAAACCAAAACAAAATGAGTGCTTCACATAACAAAAAGCTTGTATGTTCTTAACCTTTTATTTTCAAGAGATTCTTGCTTCTGCTTTGTGAAAAGGGGACTCCAGGTGCAAAATGCTGGCAAAAATTTACCCCAAAATTTTGTGAGGGAAGCTACAATGCAAAAACCCCTTAAACCTGTTATTTAATGGTTCTAGGAGTCTGAGCAAACTCTTACAAAGAGAGACACCTTGCTAGGATATTTCTGCAGGCTATCCCTACAGTATTCATACTGCTTGGCAGATCCATATGGTCAAGGAAACCAAGAGGCATGTCAGAATCTGGAAGGCTGTGATAAAAATAGATGGGGAAAACAGTACACATAGAAAGACTTGTTTTAGCGGTCAGAAAATTATATTCAGTACTTTTTTCTATGGCTTTGCACATTGTTGTAAAAAGATGAGGGCTTCTGTGTGTGCTATTAATTTTTTTTTTTTACCACCCCCCCCCCCACATTTATAAATGTCATCCAAAAGCAGCTCTGTTTCTAGTTTTTACTGGAGGAAAGAATTTTATGAGCAGGTGTAGATGGTAAAAATCAAATTGATGAGTTAAAATGATGGTTTCTGACAGTTTTACAGATAAAAATCTAAAATGCACCAGGATGCTGGAAAGGCACAGTATGTGCATGTAAGAAAATGCTCCTCTCATCATAATGATGTCCTCTTTTAAAGGTTTTACAACCTACTTAGCTATAAAAATTCTCTCTGGGCTGAAGCCTGATATAAAATCTCTCTGGTATAGTACAATTTCTTGCTTGTAATAAATATAATTAAAATTCATTTGTACTCTTTTCTTTCCTCTCCTTTTTTATTCCTAAACTCCATATAAACAATCTGCCTAAAAGAACTAGAAGATAAGAAATAAAACCATTTTACAGAAAATACTATAGCAAACATCAAAGCTACATGAAATCACTTATGTGTGTTGCCAAGCCAGCTCAATGCCAAGGTTTTTCAGGTCCCTAGCTATATTTGTACTTGTAGATCAAGATGGTGCCATTGCAAGTGATGTGTGAAAACATAAACTTCCATACCTAAAATGTGTATCAGCAGTCGTTATTTCCACAAGTAAATTGGATACAGAACTACTTCCCACTTTTCAGCTAGCGATATTAGCATCCCAGTGTACACAGGGACATGTATCTCATCAGTCAATGACCTCAATAGTATCTGGGATTATTTTTGACTTTCAGATCCAGCTAGTACCTACAGGCCTTGGAAAAAAGTCAAGGAATACTTGGTTTAAACAGATCTCTTAGCAAGTTTTAGCTACTCTTAAATAAGCATGTGATCTTTTTATGTATCAGAAATGACAGTGTTGGCAAAACAGTATCAGTATTGTTTGGAAAAAAAAAAGTGGCAGTGGTACTCATACTAAAATTCAGTAGTTCCCATAAATGCAGCCCTTTCTAAACTCTGTGGATAAAAACTAATGACATGTTTTCATTCTTGAGTAAGGAGATAGATAATTTCCATACTTTGTCAACAGGGACTGGTAAAGCTTGTCTGAATTTTTTCCTCTCTACTCCAGAGCACAGAGCAGAAGTGATGAGAGAGCCTGATTATTATCTCAGTCTGCACATTTATTTTTTTCTTGAATGTTCTGGCAAAACAATGCGGACTTAAACATTTGCATGGGGTGACTTGGGCTGTATATAGGACTGGTTGTTTTATAAATAACATGAACATCTAAAAGTTAAAATAATTATTTGGCAGTTAACTTACTCACTTCTGCCTTCTCCAATGACTTCAGGGAAGCCTGCTAACCAAAATGGTTATCCTGCAATACACAGAGTTTGCAGAACTCTTGGCCAATTTCACTTGGCTTTGTTTCAACTACGATGCTTACAAATGGAAATTTTAACATCTGGAAGTGCCTCAGGAACCCGAACTGGGTTTCCAGTGAATCTTAGCTGATACAAAGTACTAACCCTGCGAGAAAAAAACATGACGTTCTGGGGTTTAGAGACATACAGGTACTAAAGAAGAAGGAAAAGTATGTTTGTCAAGATAATTGTCCAAATTACCTTGAGCAGCATAAAAAAAAACTTGAGCAGAATAAAACTAACTCTGCTTTGTTGTACCAAATAAATCTGAAGTTCATACTCTGAGGCTTGTCCATCACAGTGGGTGGGAGGAAATATAATATCACACACCTTGTACGCTGTCCTCCACATGAGACAGCAGCCTGGGAAGCCTAATGCTGCACAGCTGACTGGGGACCATGGGGCATCACGCCTGTGACTGAAATGTGTGAATGCAAACCGGCTGCTCCCCATGAGGGGGTGGTCCCATGCCACTGCTCCTCCAGGTTAACTGCCTGACAGCAGTGGGTTAGATAACAAAGGTTGCTCTGCTGAAAGGCAGGTTTGCTCCCCCGGGAAAAAAAAACCAAAAAACCAACAACCAAAAAAACCAACCCAAAAACAAACAAACAAAGTCTCTGTTCAGGGTTTCTAGCAGAGAAGGAGCAGGGTCATCTGCTGCCTCAGACCTGAAGGGGGAGGAAGGGTGTGATGAGCTGTCCTATCCCAGATAAGGACTGCCAGTCAGGATGCTGCATTACTGCATTATTCCTCTGTACCCCAGCAAATCCTGTTAGGAGACTCTCCCTGCATTGAGCCATCAGCTCAAGATCACCTCTGCCTCGACAGAAAAGGTACAAATTACCGTACATCACTAGTAAAGATTTTCTTTCCAAAGTAGTATTGTTTTATTGCAGAAGGCGGCAGTAAAGGTGCTGCTGAGGGGACATTTCTGGTCCAGCCGCACTGACAGCAAGCCATTCAGATTCCCCTGTGGATGTCAGAGTATCCATTTTACAGCAGAAGCCATTTATTTCTTTGCAAAATTGCTGTTTCCACACCCAAACAAGACTGAACACCCAAGTTCCCACAGAATACTTGGGCAGCTACCCCCAGAGTACCCCCTCCCTTGGCTGGCGAGGGAAGGTGCTCTGGGGGGCTTAGGGCACTGAGGACAGCAGAGGGGGCACCTGCTCAGGTATTTGTGAGAACCAAATACGCAGAGCCAAAATTGCCCCAGTGAGAGGATGCAGATGCAGCAGTGGGACAGGACAGCACAGAGGCTGCACGGGGATGCTGTGAGCCACTGCACCTCCACCAGCACGAACCTCTCAGACAGTGTCAACTTCCCTGATGGCCCTCCAGGAATTATCTGCTTGAAATTTTCTATGGAGAGAAGTGTTTAAGAAACAAGTTCTCCACATTAGTTAAAAATAAAATCAAATCAATCTGAAATTAAAACATGACTAAATTATTTTGGTCTTGCCATGGCCATCAATAACCTGCCAGTAAAAGGGATGTCTTCACAGCTGTGGTTTGTTCACTGTGTTTGTGCACTGCATGGTTCTTACCAGGTGACAGAAGCCCTAAAATAATTTCTATTATTGCTGAAATTTTACGTGACATGTTATAATCCCTTGCTTTCTAAGATCAAGTATTATTACAGTAATCAGTTATTGATCATTGTGTAGGCTACAAATATCTAATATTTCCAGCTAACATCAGGGGAAAAAAAACCTACAACAAAACAGGAGAGCAAGTGCCAAATGGAATAAAGGCAATGTTAAAAGCAGCGGTTAAGCAGTTTCCATGAAGTGTATTTATAAAATATATATGTTGTTAAAAGGATGAACTTTACATATAGTAGTGATATGTACCTTAAAACTCTATAACTGAAAATAAGTAGAAGGCCTTGACTTTATTTAGGAATTCTGTTTTATTCCCAGATAATTTAGGTGTACTTTAGCTTTAAGGTTTGAAAACATTCTAGTACCCAAAATATAACTAAGGAGGAAAAAAATGCAACTGGATAGAGTTTTTTTAATGATTTACTGGAGAATCTTGATGTGTGATAATGAATAAAACGCCAATCTATTTCAGTGGCAATCCCCAGTTTTGATTTATGAGAAATTATTAATTTCTAGACTGCTTCCAGTTGGAGAAAAAGACGTTTTTATCAAACCATTTATTCCTATTCCCGTTGTCATTAAGTATATCCATTTTCTTCTCTTTTATGAGACCAAGAACTCCTTTCCCAAGAGGCCTGAGGAATAAGGCTCCTTTGAAACATCTGCAGGCAGGCTGCTGCCCAAGGCACAGCTAGGCTGTCGCCCCATGCTGACCAGCGGGAGGGAGCTGGGGAGGATGGCAGGAGCAAAGGGCATGGATTGTGCTTCTGCTCTCCTCTCATCTTTCTAACTGCTCTGGTCTGAGGATGGAATGTAAGGACCAAAGCTGTGCTTTGATGGGAGCAGCCATGCCAGTGGGGTAGCGGAGGTGTCCTGCCCTATGCAGGGAAGAGGGGAAGGGGCGAGGGAGCTGTAGCTCACCAAATAGGTCTTGCAGTACTACAACCCAAATAAACTATCCAGTAACTTAAGAGGAAAACATCAAATTAAAAACTTTGCTCCCTGAAGGATAAGGTTCTTTCCAAAAATGACAAAGCAACATTTGTGTTAATTAAATGTACTCACAAGAGTTCAAAACAGATGAATGCAGGTATTGTAAATAAGCCTGCAATAACTTTAAGCTGTACATACTTTCAAAATACACAACTATGAAAATTCACATTAAACAAGACCGTAACCTCATCTTTAACTCCCTGTTTCCATTACTATCCCATGCTACCTAATAAGATTGCACAGATGGAACTAAAATGAAGGATTGTACATCCTAATTCAGCCCCCAAATGAAAAAAGCTTTTTTCTTATCACCATCTCCAAACAGTAGTGTTCAATGCTGGTTTAAAACGTCATCGTCCCTAAGAATGCATGTATGCATGCCAAAATGCTTCCAAAAAATCCATTTTTATTTCATATTTTGATATATACATTACTCAAAAGAGTATCTGTTCATTTAATTATTTCAGTAAACATAATAATGGTAACACTAACTATGCCACGGAGTCCTTTCCCTTTTTAAAGGAATATGAGCCTACTTGTAATTAAAGGAATGCTATATTAATGATGCTGAAAGTCTCAGAGGGAAAAATTTAATGTCCACCTCATAATATTATGCCAAAATTACATGCACAGAAGACTTTTTAATAATCTTTGTTTCTTAATTTAGTTTTGATTGGCTATGAAATACAGAGTAGCACTCAAGGGCTCAAATTTCTAGCATCAGCATTTCTGCTCTATAAATTGTACAAATGCGCAGGACTCCCGTCTGTAGGCTTCTTTTCAAGCTTCTCTTTAACCTATGAAGAAAATCAGCTGCAGGCAACAATAATTGCTGATAATTTCATCATTTTTAAGACAATGGGATGTGGGATGGTGTTATGATAGCTAAATCTAAATATAAGCAGCAAATTGTATTTCTGTGTTGCTGTTTCAGCTGCAAGCACAGGTTGGTAATGTAAATCCATCTCCAGTTGGTAAATTACAGCAATAGCCACTAGGAGTCTCCTGGTTAAGTTCGTGATGAATTTACAGGCTAATCCTGGCTAAGGTTTGAATGCAAACCCCATTCTAAAGGCTGGATTTCCGCCCAGGGGCCAGCCCATGCGAGAGGCAAGTGTGGCTCTGGGGCAATGGGACCCCTGAGCCATGAGCAGCATCTTGGGGGCTATTGGGGGCTAGTACTGGGGGCACAGATGGCAAATGGTTTAGAAATGAATCAGAAGCCACCTATGCACTCTTCTTGGAAGGCAGGAGGTGGTGATGGTTATGAAAAGTCAGATTTGTTTCTTTTTATAACTGGACAGAGTTTTGTGAAATTGTAACTAGCTTATAAAGAGGGAAGTGGAAGATTTCACCACTTGTTAGTTAGTCCATGGATTTAAGACAGATTTGTTTTGTAAACTGAAGTATTGGAGGCCACAAGAACCAGCAGCCCCAGGTACTAAAATATTTGCTTACAGTATCTCTATAAAGTGAATTCCACAGTTCTGAAAACATGCAGTAGCTTCCCCTCTGCCCTCTTCCCTCTTCTTCTCCTTCCCCTTTCATTTCCTCCCAGGCCAACTAAGCATAAGTTTACAGTGCCAGACACTCTTACCAATGACAAATGCTCAAAGTTCATGAATTATACACCCAAAGGAATGGTCACGTTGGCTCAAATGCTATGACCATCCAGTTCAACTCTGACTGATGCGGGATGGGCAAATTTCCTTGAAGGAATGCCACAGAAAGCAGACGTGCATCATCTGCCAGCATGCATGCCTCACTCTAAGCATCTAGGAATTGCTTCAAAATGTACAGGGAAGCCAGAGCTGACCAGTCAACTCCCTGCACAGGACATCCAGGAGATGTCCTGGAGGCAGGAGGAGTACTACCTGTTGGGGAAGGATGCTATCACATTCTCCTTACAGATATTTCGCAGTCAGAAACTGTTGAGTGTTCACCACTCTAAGCCATCCATTTGTTTATAGTCTATTTCATGAATTTCTCCTCTTGAGCAAAATCCTTTCCCAAGCCCTAAAAATCCTGAGAAATGTTAAAAATGATGAGATTTAAAAAAAATAATTGGGATGGCTACTTATTTGGCTTCTGCTTTTTGAGTTTCTCCGTTTCTTTTTCAAACTTTTCTCTGCAACCAGAAAGACTAAGAAAATAAAGATGTTTTAAATGACAGCTGAGAATCTCATATAATCATAGGACTCCAGGGGTTTGAGGTTTCAGAATAATCTCATGCGTTGTCAATGCTGCATGTCACCAGAAACTATAATGTTATTCTCAGAATAGACTGCATAAAAGCAATTGTGTGATAGTTTTCCTGCTGCATGTTCCCCATAATGTCTACAGATGCTGTCCTGGAGAGACAACCTACAGGTACTTACAAGTGGTGAGCTGCCATGTGCTGGGTTTAGCTACCAACTAGAGGAGTGTTATTTTGTAATATATCTGCATGTGCAAAACCTTTGATCTGTCAACTAAAACAAGCTCACAGAGTAAAAATTCATAACGGATGCATAAGAACATTTAATTCCATGGGGAATATTCAGAAATAAGGAGGCAAATTTTACCCTTAGCTGCCCATCTCCTCTGTAGTGTATGTTTGTGTGCATTGCAATGCACAATTACATTGCATGTTATTGCAGATGATCACCTCCCTCTCACAGGCTACCTTAGGATTTACCATAATCTCCCAGCAGGACTTAGGTCACCCTCTCAGTCTGGTTTTTTTTCACGGCAATAATCTATACTACACTGACATCTGACACAGCCTGAACAGCTAGTACCTTAGTCTGTAGAGTCTGCAGTGAACTGAAAATTGGTAACCATCACTGAAGGACTGATACAGAAACAAAACAGTAGGCTGCTTTGAACTCATCCTCTTCTTGCAGAAGCAGGCTCTGTTGTTTGGTACCCTTCCTTATTGTAAGGATATCTGAAAGGACCCTGATCTCCTCCAAGGCAGCATTCACCTGATTTCATTACAAAACATTGGTACACAGGTTTAGAATGCAAATATCCCATACCCACAACAATACGTGATGCATTTTTAAAAGGCAGTTCATCGTTTCACTATGCTCAAAAGAAACCTTTGGATCAATCTCATTTCAAATTGGGGATTTTTTACTGCAAGAACATGCCTAACAGCAATGCACTCTTTTCCACTGCCCACCTTCTCCAAGTATGTCAGTGCTATCTTCTTAACTCATTTTCTAAAACTAAAAATGAATACCAAAGAAAAGATCTCCTCATTACGCAATGCCAAAGGCTCAGACCTACAAATATGTAAAACTTCATTTTGAAGGAAGGGTGTCATTTCTACGTGTAGCTATAGTAAAGATGGACATGAGGCTTTTTTACGCATGTTGTTACGCTCTGTTGCTGTGCAGTGCCTCAGGAACATCAAATATTTCTGTCATTTTCCTAATGTTACAAGTAGGTCAAGCCATCACCAACACATATCTGAATATAGCATATATGTACAATGTACATCTATACTGAAAGTAAATACAACATTTTATCATGTAAGAGTCAGTTACTCTACACTCACATCACTAAATACACTCCCTCAATGTGCGTGCTCTTTCTCCCTCTCCTCAGTTCTTTCTCTGCTTCTTGTATCAGGATTCTGGTGGCCTTCCGCATCTCAAGAGCTTAAGCAGCAAATGAGCTACAGCTCTAACCTTCAGTGATTCCCAAGCAAACTTTTCTCCTCCATCAGAGCATCAAGGATCTTGCTAGTTCAAACTTTTTTGGAACCATTTTTAATACTTGGGTTCAAACAAAATGTCTTTTGTTTGTTTGTTTTTTTTGATTAAAAACATTAACTGGAGAGTGGTCTGATAACCAAGGCCTTCAGAAACTTAAGAAACTTACTTAAGACATGAACTGTTGCAATGTTTATCTGCAGTAAAAGGAAGAAAGATGTTTGGCTGGGTATTTTCTTTTGCATTAGAAGAATATCTTATTCACTACATGATGAGTTACTAAACATCACTGATTGAGGGCTAAATCACAGCTACTACTATTCTGAGGGAGAAAAAATCCATTTCAAGATAAAGAAAAAGACCATATTATGTGGGGCATGTTGCTTTTATTTGTTTTTAAACAGTGGCTGCTTGAATCTGCTTGGGAGTTCAGTGTCAAAGCCATGTCAGAATAGATGGATTAGTGGGCAGAAAACAAGTGGTGCAGTCCAAGGTTCACGGTGAATGTAATTTATTCATGTAGCTCCACAATTTATCACGTGGCTATTACCATAATGTACGTGGGAAGCAGCTGCATGTGTGCACATAATGCCCTAAATGTATGTGTGGTTGGACCTGAATTCCTTACGGAACAGTAGTGGTTGAAAGTGATACCATAAGGCATTTAAAAGCAAATTTCCTTACTGTGGGGATGCTGTCACACAGCAATGATGATGTGTACATAGGCAAATAAATATTTTGTAGACTTTTCTCAGTTATGATAACCTCACTTAGCAGAACTCATTGGTTTTTCAAATCTAACTTATGTAGGTAATGTGATGTACGTTTCCAATGCTTTATTAATAGATATAAGTACATATGTTTTGCATCTCAAACTCGCATATTCTAGTCAAGGGATACTGTATTTTCCACTCAATATTTAACATAAATATTCAGTGGCAAAGAAACTGAATTCTCTGTGTTTGTGAGGAGAAATGTCACCTACAAGTTGAAGATCTCTTTTACCTTGAATGACCTCTTGCATCATGATCTATCAAACACTTAGGAGCAGCACAGCTGTAAAAGGTTGATATATATAGTGTCTGCCTGATTTCTCATACCTGTACAATTATTTACCAAGCTCAACATTTCCAAAACCAGTCTCTAATTTTAGAAGCATCTAAATTAAGGGGATTTAATTTGGTCTCTTTTAGTTGCTTGCAATTCCATCTAAAGAAGAAAGTTGTTGGTAGAGCTGGCCCCTACCTGAAGGTGTTTCTTGCTGCACTGTCCATACACGCAGGTATGGACCTGCTGGTATGCACCCGCTGCAAGTGGTAGCAAGGCTCCAGCAATGCTGCCCGAGGCTGCGTGGGCTTGCAGGAAAATCTCCACCATCCCAGCTGTCACCAGCTCTTTTTAAGCTTCTGCAGTGTGAGTTTCTAACAACGGCCTCATGTTTGGAAATCATGCTGAATTATACCATGCTATGATGCTTTCCAGCAATCATATTGTAACCAATACACTCAAGTCTTTTGCAGTCCAGGCAAATGCCACTCCAGTTATGGGTTAGCATTATGGGTTAGCACACTAGGAGTTTTATGCTGCTTTCTTTTAAGTCAGAAGTTGACCTAGAGAGACACTGAATTTAGACAAAGTCAAGTTAGGTCCCCATAAGTAGAACAACTCATTGCCCAGCAAGGTACCAAATGTTCTACTCAGCAATTTGTTCAGCAGAACCTTTCACATTCAGAATATGATGCATAATTACATGTGTGCTTCCATTTTGAAGCCACCTATCACAAATATATATCCACTAATTACGCAAAATGAAAAGCTTGCCTTACCATTGCACAGAAAGTCTCAGGAGGATCTCCACACGTTATGTCTGGGGGATCCAGAGTCACTTTTACGTATTTGATCATGTCTCTGGCTTCTGGCTGGCAGGCCATGTAATCCCACACTTTTCCTTCTTCTGTGTAAATCTGAGTCTTACACACGTCATAGTGTCCCCACACAGAAGGGTAGTGCTGCATCATGGAGGATACAGTAACCCAGAGGGCGTGAAGTGACAGGAATCTTGACAAATACATTTCTAAATCCTTCAATATCGCCTTTGTAAGGATGCTCAGTACAGGCGTGTGTGCAGTCTACAGATTGTACATATACATGTATATATTTTATAAAACAGGTTCCAACTCAAATGTGAAGCATTAGGATAGGGTGTTTGTTTCACTTGTTGAAGACTTTGGTAGAAGCCACCCAGACCCCGATGACAGCCTTTCACAGCAATGCAGCACTTGTCCTTTGTCTTATAACTTATCTGTCAGGGCTTCTTGTAAAAGATGTCCAACAGCAGATAATTTGTGAAGTTGCAGGTCTTCAGCTACACTGTCGATAACCCTGAGTGATCCTCTGTGTTCAGGGCTCACAGGGGATGCCCAGACGCACTGATAAATCAGTATCTGAAGCAAAAGGATGAGTGTCTACAGGCTGGTGTCTGTTTCCCATCAATCATTCTTTTCTTCTGGCACTAGCACCCTTTTAGAAACAATAAGAGTCAGAGTTATTGTCCAAGAATCAATGCATTACAAAATATATGACATGTTGACATTTTGGAGGTTTGATGCAATATAAAGCAAATTGGTATAATATGGATAACCTTTACTGTGTGTGCTGTGCTAGAATGAACAAACTACCAAAATCATTCACAGGGAAAAGTATTTTGACATGAAGGATTTAACTCTTGTCTAACAAAGACGTATTTCTGGCATTCCTGGTGAGTTACAGGTTTCTGATTCCAAAACTGTATTTTCACCCTAGCAAAATCAGAGAGCAAACTACTGAACTTAACCACTGTCCAGATCGTGAGCGCAAGCAGAGGAGCAGACAGCCCAGTGCTGCGGGGCAGCGGCAGAAGAGCCCTTTCACAAAAGTCACACAGAGACAGCTATCAGGGCTACCAGGTGCTAGTAGTCTCGGGGAGAAACTGGGAGCTCCAAAAGCCTTACACATTTCTTAAGATTTTTTTTACTTTTTTTTTTTTTTTTTCTTTTCAACAATACTGAAGATACTGCAAACACACTTCCATTCCCTTGAAATTTCTCATTAGTATTGGAAGACTTTGCTTTTTTTTTTATCTTTGAACTGTGCTTTACTGATCACACTGCTGTTGATAAACTACTGATAATTATAATGGTTTGTTTGTAGCTTACTATAAAGATGCTTTCCCCCTCTGTAATGGCAGTCTTATTTTCCTAGGTTTGGGAGTGGAGGTGCCTGTGTACTCAGCACTCATTTCATAGCAGATACATCCCCTTTCCTCTCTTCAGAAAGCAACCAGAAATTCCCTTAGCTTGTATCACCCCACTCATATTATTACAGGTACAAAATTCTAGGATAATACTACAACAACTTTAAATATACAAGTTATTTACAAGGGAAATTGCAAGGATGGAGTAACTACCCTAAACACAGAGAAAGAAAACCAGGGTTAAGAATTCCAATTCATTACTTTCAGCCTGCGCCTGGCATCAGCCCGTGCCAGCCGAGGACAAGGAGCCTGGGCGCTGGGCTCTCTGCAGAAGGAGGATTTCAGCCAGTCACCGCAGCACCTCTGATCTCTTTTTGTCTGGATGCTAAAATCTAAGTAGACCTGTCAGATGCTAAGAAACAAGTCACCAGTTTGTGAAGCTCACTTTGCTTGTTTCCAGTTTTAGATTATGCCCAATTTCATGAACGCTGCTACCCCAAAACCACGGGAAGTGGCATGTGACCTGGTGAGCTCCTTAGCATGTCACTTTCCTAATATGCATTTTCAAAACTTATCTTCAAAGCTATTCGCAAACGGCCTCCCTATATTTAAATAATACCTCATCTTAAACTGAGCTAAACTACAGACACTATGAAATGCCAACAGATGGTTGAATTGTGTTTCCATAGCAAAGTAATTTACAATAATTGCCGTATGGACGTAAATGCAATTTTCCATTATATTCATTTTATCAAGTGTTACCATACAACTCTCATATTTTATCATACTATACAGAGAATATCTGAATTTTCAAGCAGTAACAATTCTCAGTCAGTTCAAATATATTTAAGCTTCAAATCTGAATTTGACACAAAAGCAGAAATATCTAAGACCAAATTGAAATCAAATCTTTTTAAGAATCACACTGTGTAGTACCACTGTTGTGGGTTTTTTTTTTCTTATAGTGACCTTACATTCTTTTTTGTTTTCAGTGTGAACATTTACTTATTATCTTGGAATTCAGTAATTCAGAGAACACTTTCCATGTTATTCTAAAGACACCTCATACTATTTCCCTGTAGTCCTTTACAATGTATTTTACTCTTTTGCAGGGGAAAAAAACACCCCTAAAATGGCATAGCTAAGAACAATCATTATACAAAATCTACTCTGCTAAAAAAGGAGACAAATTATTTTAAATTTGTGACAAATCAAAACATACTTTTATTGGAGAAGGCTTGGTAATAGCTGGAATAAACACTAGATGAATATCATAATTCTGTGTAGAAATAAGAAGTTACTGAGTTTAATTATCCTTAGACTACAAGCCTGTATATTCAGGCAAAAATGGATTTATTTTCTTTAATATTTTTCTTGTAGGTCTTCAGTTACCCGTAACCTTTTATAACTGCCGAGACTCAAATCCACTAATAAACAGGACTGGATAAAACTAAACCAATGTGAAGCAAGCCACTACCTTAACACACTATTCTAAAATACTCCCCACATAACGAATTCTCATTAAAGTAAGCCAGAGTCATAATGATGGTCGTTACACAGAATTATAGACTATATCATTGATCGAATTTAGTGCACTGACAAGGAAAAAGTGCAGAGGAGTGCAAGACATCTGAGCATTAGGCAGCTGTAGCAGTGTACGACAGACATTCCTGACAAGAAGCAGCCAATTATAGCTTAAATTTCTGGCATATAACCAGTTCTGATTAATAGTTTTCCATTACATTACAGACATATTATTAATGTATTAAAAATGTCAAGCTTTGGCAAGAACTAATACAGCATGGCTCAGTTAGTCTGCAATATCTTCTTTTAATGAGCTTCCATTGATACAGGGAAAGATATTGACCAAAGCACATTAGGGATCATATGCTGAGCACTGCTGGGGGGTTTCTGAAGGAGCTATATTATTTGTCTTATTTATATTTATTCCTGCAGAGTCATTCATTATATGCATTCTACATTTCAATGCTCTCTTGTTAAGGACATATCTATTTTAATTATTCTGTAAAAACCAGTTTAGAACAACATTTCTGAAGTTTACAGCTGTACCGGTCGCAGAGTGCTAAGCTGTGGGCAGAACAGAGTGGTGAGTTTTGCCCCCAGTAATGCCTGTGCATATGACTTTACAGAAAAGCATTTGAACGAATCAGGAATAACTAATGTCTGGTGCCCTGATCCCCTGCACCCCACAGTGCTTTGCTAGTCACACACCCTGGGTGTTGGGGGCCTGTAGGGGTGGCAAAAGGGAGCACCATCCTTACTGACTAAAGGAGAGGGAACAGCAAAGTGCTGGAAGGACGTTAGCTAACGCATGTAAAGCCTCCGCAGCACGCCGCTCCCAGAGATCTCCTTTGTGGGGCAGCAGCGGTATGAACCGCAGGACCTCTTGGGCCTTGATTGTTCCCATATGCCATACCTGCTGCAACATGGAAAACACCGGGAGACACCCAGGAGGCAATGCTGAAGGCTGCTTTGCTATCTCTGCCTTCCCCAGAGCACCGTCCTGTCTGCACAGAGCTGAATGTTCAGGCCCCAGTGAGTATGGTACAGCCACTGCAGAGAAACAGCAGACAGCTGACCCCCAGAGTAAAATCAGCTGTGATGGTGGCTCTGAGCATACACATCCCTTTGCAGGTGGGTAAGTCACACTTCATGTGGTGTTTTAATTCTGCAGCCTGAACAGATACCCCCTTCACAAACCAGCTAAAATGCATCTTATCAGAATCGGTGGTGGTAAAGAACTTCAGATCTTGTCAGGGGTTGTCAGCAAACACTCCTCCTCTGACTCCTTCCATCACCATGAAAATTCACCCCCTTCCCCCCATAACTCCCTTTGCAACAACTGTGTCAGCTGGACGCTCTGCATGAGCTCTCCGCTGGGAAGTCTCTGAAGAGCTTACGGGTGGGCTCCTAGCCTCCCTCTTTGGTAAAAAGCAGGTATGTAAAGGAGGTATTAAACAACACGCCATCACTTCTCACACAGACCATGCATTTCATGGAGCGTACACCGCCACGGCACCTGAGTAAGTGTGAAAGCCTAGACCAGTTGTTACAACGCATGACAGCCTGGGGAGAACTGGTTAAAATCATGATGCAAGGCAAGGAGTGCCGGCTGTCACCTCCCAACACTGGCATCTGCAGAACTGGGTTTTCTTTTTTCCAAATGAAACATGTTTCAAGTTTGTATCCCTAACAGCTTCACCAGATGAATGTATCTAACCAAGCCCAGGTAAAAAGATCCTTTGTGTCCACTACAGTTATTAATTATTTAAAGAAAATTTAGAATCTATGAAATAACATGTATTGCAAACCAGAATTAATTCTCATACCTGTAACTTACAATATTTAATAAAAATCAAGTGGTCTATACCTTTCTACACCTAGACAACTTGAGAACCCGTTGCATATAAAGCTCCAATATATTAAAAAAAACAAAAACCAAAACCCTCTTATATGCATGTAAAGTTATTAATCTATGCAAACAATAACAGGCCCTGCATTTAACGATTTAAATTTCCATCATACTTGGATGAAATACAGCATATCCCAAACAATCGCTGTGGTGCCTTTGGACTGAAATGCTGCTTCAAACAAAGTTTAGGTTCTATTTTTATCCAGCTTATTTAACTATTTAGCAGAAAAATATTTCCTTGCCTCAGGAGAAATTTAAAATGTCAATACCTATTGGCTGGAGAAAATAAAGTACAGTGTTCTGCCACCAAAAAACCTGGGATGCAGCACTATACTTAACATCTTTCTGCTTTTCCCACATCATTCTTTGCTGAGTGACACCTCATAATACCACCGCCAGTACTTGCTGGGTATCATTAGCTGTCAGCACATGGAGTAAAGGCACTCCAGCCATTTAAATTTTAGAGGCTTTGTATGTAGCTGCTTTAAGTTTTTCATCTGGAATATTTATAATTGTGGCTTATTGCCTTATAAATCCCTGTACTTAACATCAATTTGTTCTGCAAGTTTTTCCTCTCAGAATCTAGGTTAGCATTTGGAGCAGCTGCAGTTTTTTCAGTTGTTGTTTTACACCCTCCATAAGGTAATACCTGTTCCCCAGGCAGCGTATCCGGGGAACAGGGCTACCACACTGTCAAGTTATGGTGTGAGCTGATGACACCTCAAAACTGAATGAAAATGAAACTCTCCTGAACCCTGAATTTGTTCTGTTACATTTTGCCAGATTTTACATACATAACTAGAAAGTTGGTGTCAGTTCTTATCAGCATCACAGGACTGAGGGGTTGAAGGCAAAGTCCGCGACTCCACAAGCATATTACCACTAACTGCTGGAAACTCTCTGGTAAGCATCCTTTAAAACTCCAAAATATGCCAGCAATCATCCTTTATTTATTTTTTTTTTTCCAAATAAACAAAAAACCAAAACAAACCCCAAAACCTCAACACACCAAAAAACAACCTGGGGGAAGTTCTACTGTGGTTTTCTTCCCTTCGACTGGCTGCCCGAGCCACAGCTTCTCATCCTCAACCGCATTGTCCTTAGGCAAGACAGTGATTTATTCCCTCTTCAAAAGCATCTCCACCGTTTGTTTCACTCACTGTCTCTGCTAACATCTCCGCAGAAGTAAGGCTGGCTCCTAGCGCATTAGATCCGGAATATTGAAAAGTTGATTGCAGAATAATAAAAGTATATTCAGCAGAGGCCAATAATGCACATGCACCAATTTTGAGAGTACAAAAGCATCAGCTTCATCGGGTTTAGCTGATCTGCGCTGCTCACCGCCATGTGGGGCTTCTTTAGGGGTTGCATGTGTGAGAGAACGCTTAGAGAAGCCGCCTGCAATTTCCGATGCGAGGGAGGGAACTGTTTCCAGGTTGAGGACCAGTGACCTGCCCGCTGCTCCTCGGCCAGCGGGGCTACTGCCTCCACCAGTGCCCCTCTGTCCAGCGGGACTTTTGATGCTCCTCGTCCCACGCGTGGGAAAATCCGCGCCGAGGGGCGGGAGCCGGCGCGAGGGACGGGCCCCTCCCCCGGGGCTCTCCCTCCAGGCTCTCCCTCCGCCTGCCCGCCGCGGCCGCGCCCCTTCAAAGCCCAGCGCGGTCCGGCCCGGCCCGAGCTCCGCGGAGGAGGCAGCGCCGCGCAGGTACCGCCCCACCCCAGTCCTGGCCTCCGCCGCGCTCCGCGCGGGCGGCAGGGGGCGCGCGGCCCGCGCCGATCTGCCCTCGGTCCGCGGCCCGAGCCTCCGCGGCGGGGCAGGGCAGGGCACGGCACGGCACGGCCCGACCCACAGCGCGGTCCCCTCCGCGCCGCGCAGCCTCCGCGTCCCATCCCGCCCCGGGGTGCGTGGGGTTGCGGGCGGGCGGTACTCACCGCTCGGGTTCGCCTTCGCCTCACCGCGGGGCGGCGCGGAGCCGCCGCGACGCTGGGACGCGCTGGGGCTCCCTCCGTGGCGGCATGAGGGGCCGCGGGGCGGGCGGGCAGCGCTTCCCCTCTGGAAAGTTGCCGGCGGGGCGCGGGGGCTCGGCGGGACGTGGGCTCGAGCGGCCGCTGACCTTAGGCACTTGTCGGCGTCGAAGTTTGGCGGTGCGCGGCGGCGGCGGGGCGGGCAGGCGGACAGCCGCACTCCTCCGGCGCTCGGCGGGGCGGCGGGCGGGGCGCGGGTGCGCAAATCATCGCCGCGGACGCCGCGCAGGTGCTGCCCGCCGGGGCTCCCCACCCGCCACCGCCGCTCAGGGCGGGGGCGTCCCCGCGCGGGTCGCCAGCGGCTGTAGCATGAGGCGCCGGGCGAGGGGCGGGCGGAGCGCGCCCCGGTCCGGGGCTGGGGCTGCGGCACCGAGGTCTCCGGCGGCGCGGGCAAACTTCGGGCGGCGGCGGTGCCTCCTCACTTCGGAGCGACCTCCCCGTGACTGCCGCCGAGCGGGGCGGCGG